>JACAXG010000009.1:7214957-8414957 GCA_018881555.1 Amblyornis subalaris | reverse complement strand
CCTGTACACACCTAACATTATTCTGTAATAAACATATCCCATTACCCACTTCAAAATGCATCCCTTTCCGGGTTCACTGAGTACTCATTCAGTATAGGAGCAGTCAGGGCACAGTAGAGCACCTGTATAGTCTTCAGTATTTTTTGGTTTTCCATTATGTTCTCTTTCCTGAATGTCTCCGTGTGAACTAAATAAGGACAGGGGACTTCAGCAGAGCAGTACCTCCCTCCTTTTAATTAAATCTGTCCTTTAATTCTAACCTACACCCTTTCTCCAGTATCCTTTTTTTGAAACGAGATCCCCCTGATATTTCAGGCAAAGCAGCCTCCTGACATTACATACTGGCATCATGCACATTTCTGGAGAAATCCGCTCTGCGAGAATGCTTTATATCAGCCCCTTTAACCAGACGTTTAACTCTGACAAATGGCTCCCCGGGAGCAGAAGGAGTTGCAGAGTGTCGGAATCCAAGACGCTGAGCAGTCCTCAGTGCTAACAAACCGCCCCCGGGCACTTCTCTGAATTGCGTGGGCTCGATCAGGAGAGCCCTGGCCAGGAGCCCGTCACTCTTGCTACACTGCCAGCAGCTTTTGGTGTCTGACTGGCAACTCTGCCACACAAGGATATCTTTCTTTGGGACCAAATTCATCTGCTCAGTTTCAACGTTGTGCTGCAGCAGGGGCAAGTGGAAAGCAGCTTTACTTGAATTTCATTCCTACTTCCTTTGTCTGTGACTCTTTGTTTATGGGACGCTCATTCCAGGATTGGTTATTTTGTAGGAACATCAGGCTTGTCTGAGAGAGGCTGCTGCTGTGTTCCCCAGACAGCATTAAACAGTTGTTCTTTTTTTTTCCTTCCATTTGATCCCTTTTTTCTCAAACATAAATCAGAATACTCGAATTTCTCTACAGAGCTTTTCCCTCTACTGTTTTTAATATATATTTTAAATCACATTTTAAAATGTTTCTTATCACGATTGTAAATCTTGTTAGTAAGGCTGGAAGGCTGAACGTTATGTTAACAAGCTTCACCCAGACTAGGGAGACTTGGAAATACCAGGCTTGTTAGTTAGGTCAAGGTAAACAGATAAAGGTAAACTGAGGCAGAAGAGGAGGCTGCACTCATTTTGGTGAATATCAGTGTACTCTGCCATTGTGCTGCACAATTTCCCTGTGGTCCATCTTTGTCTGGGCACTGCCAAAATCCTGCTCCAGGGGCCACTTAATGCAGCTAAGATATGCAAAGGTGATTGGTTAGATCAAAATGCCAAAGGAACTCTTTCCCAGTGGATGGCGATTATTTTCTTCTACTACTTTCTGCCTTTGCAATCTGTTAGCTTTGAAGCCTCTGAGGTCATGGCAGTGTCCAGTTTTACTGAGCCTCTTGGACGGCACACTCTCTGTCCAGCACCTCTTCCAGGGAGTGGTACCCCACAGTGCAACTCCCCCAAGCTCTGAAAATAGCTCTGAACTTTCCCAGCCTCTGCATGTGTTCCTTGGAACTGCAGCCCTGCTGGATGAGTCAGCTCTTGCAGAGTGACATCGCAACTGAAATCAGACCCAGGCTTTGCAAAGAGAAATCCAAAGATCCTCTTGTTGCTTCATGGGAAACATCTAAACAAAGTAAGAATGAGAGTGTCACCCACTTCCTCTCCCCATGCTGATTACTCACCACTCTGGGGAGTGCCCTGGGTTGTGTGGGGATCAAATCTCATCTTTCCAAATCCTCCAGCTGCACCTTCTCTGGCAATGAAAGATGGAGAACACAACTCCTTTGAGAGCAGACCTTGGAGTCAGAATAGCAGCTGGGAAATAGTACGGTCCTGATGAGGACGTGCCAAACCAGAGTGGGCTTCAGCATCTCCTCCTCCCAGCAAGCTGCTGGAAAAGGAGGCTCCATCCAAGACTGGTCTGGCATCAGAAAACCTGTCCCAGCTTTCTCAACTGTTTGGTTGTCACAACCTCTTGCTGCACTTCATATGCCTCTGTGAAAGGGATAAAATGACTTCTGCAGATGCAATGGTAGGTGTAGAACGACAGGGATATAAAACCGGACACAGATCTCTTCTCCAGTTAGTTGCACATTTGTAACACTGGGATATTACTGACACATAGTCTCCGTGTTTCAATTCATCATGATTTAGTCAGAACACTGAATGGCAGGATAAAAAGACAGGCCCTTTAAATGTAATGGTCTTTTGAGAAAATTATCTGGTCTGCTGTCTCGCTTAAAAATAAAAGGCTAGCAAAAGGGCACCCTGTCTTATTTGTCTCAGATGTTTCTACAGCACTTTCAAATCCAGTGTAATGAAATCTTTTAACAGGTAAGCAAAATCAGTGTGGAAGTATTTACTCTTGCCCCATACTGGGACACGAGTGGCTTTGCACTGTTCTAAACACAGATGTGAAGATGCATTTCTTGGCTCTCAAAGTGAGGAAAGAACTTTGAATTGCTGTCAGGAGGGTAGCTATCGTTTCTTACTCCCAAAGATTGGAAATGCTCACTCCTTACTCTGTAATGCTCTTATCCTTGTTTGGCTGATAGCTGTCTCTCTCTTCCTTACACAGCTTTTTGATCAARTTGCTGTAATTTAGCTATCACTTCGCAGGTGGCAGAGACTGTAGACTCCTTCTCTCTGTTCTCTGAAGTTCCTACTTTCTATTACAAGTCATTGCATTCCAGCCATATAGATCCCAAACATTTTGCAGTGGGAGGCCAGAGTCATAAGACCTGGTAGATCAGAATTTTGGCCAAGATCACAGTGTGGCATGGAAGGAAGAAGCTTCCAAAACATGCTTTCTAAGACCCTTAGCCTTATCCATTCAATGTGCAGATGAATAGACCAGTAGCAAAAGCTGTGATATAATGTGTAGTTAGAAAGGTAGTATTTGTAACATCTGAAAAAACATTTCCCCTCAAGCTGTATGGGAAGGTCAGTGTCAGACTAGTGTGTTTGTGTCACTGTCTGTTGCCCCGGCAGTGTGGGAACAGACCTGGGAGATAATGAACAGTATTAGGAATTAGTCTAGGGGAACGGGAAGGAAATGGGGCTTAGGGACCCATGACAAACTCTCCTGCTGCATACTTCTCTGAATTTGGGTAAGCTGCATGCACTACTGGTGAGTCACAGGCAGCTGGATGATGTGAGTTTGGCTCCATCTAAGGGAAGCAACGAAATACTGCAAAGCCCCAGAAACGAGTTGGTGTCTGTTCCAGTCCTTTTGACTCAAAAGATGTTGGCCAACCTTCACCTCTTCTCATACACCACAATGTATCTTTATCCCTGCACTTTTGAACCAATGAGTTTGTAAGCTGTGTTATTTACTACAGTAAAAGCTTTTCTATCTATGTGAGTCACAACTTGGAAGTCACAGCCTCAAGTCAATAATTAGTGTATCCTTTGATAGAAGACACTAATTATTAACCCTGAACTCTGATACTAGTTCACACACTTTTTTACGGGAACTTACACTTCCCCAAACAATTTCTTCATTGTAAACTCTCGTGCTTGATATTTGCCTAAAGGACATAATTTAAAAAAGGATTTCAGTTTCCTTTGCTCTGTTTTTCTTATAAGTTACTCTTTCTTTGAGCAGCTGAGCAGGCAAAATCCTCTTTTCTTGTAATGTGCACATAGGAAGGTAGATTCCTTGCCCAGCAAAGCTTAGATTAATAGAAATACGTTGGTGTTTACCAAACTGAAACTGCTGACCCATTTCAAAACAGAAAATCCTTAGTAAGATAGGAAAATGAGTGTCTTTAACTTTGAACAGTCATTGAACTACCTCTCTAAGATGTTTATGCCCAACTCCTTTCTCAAGAGACACTTAGACTCTAGGGATTATAGGACAGAAACCAACCACTGATGCACAGGTCATGGAAAATAAGAATGAAACCATATAAAGAACAGCGTTCAATTTAAAAAGTGAAAGCAACTGTCCTCACCGAAGGCAAGAAATTTTGTTAGGCACTTTCTCCAGTTGTCTCTTATTCTTGCTTGTCAGGACTGGATTAAATAAGGCTGAGAACACACCATCTCCTCCTAGTTTTACAATGCAACCCCAAAGTCAATTGCTCCCTTTAAAGCTGTCACAAGGACTCCCAATACTGCACAACTGTGGCATCACCCTGGGGGGCTGCAGCAGCTGCCTGCTCAGAGATGGGCCGTGCACAGAAGGGGGTCTTCACAGCCCTCTGCTCTCCATTAGGGGCTCAGTCTTCAGTGTCTACAGCCTACTTCTCCTCCTGTGTACTCAAACACACACCTGAACTCCAGTACTTCTGCACCCTCCTATTCTTTTCCCTGTCTGGCACACCCTCCTCCTCCACCTCTGCCCTGCAGCCTGTGAGGGAATTGTAGCCTCTGGCTCGAGGCCAGACATGGAAGCTGAGCTGATCAAGTGACTGACAGTGCTTGGTCTGGTGGAAGGGCTCATCCAGCCCTGACACAGGCAATTATGCCCAGCAGAATCTGTCTACATGCAAGTGCTCACTAGAGGTGCAGGGGGAGAGGTGCTGCAGGGGTGGCTTCCCCTGAGCCCAGGTCGGTGTCTTGCCGGAGCCTGGCCACAGCAGCTGGCGTAGAGGCTCTGCCTGAGCCCAGGGCTGGCAATCATCCCTGTTTGGCCAAGTGCCTCTGGAAGGAGCTTCCCCAGAGCCCTGGGAAGTCCCTGCACACTCTTGCTTGTGCATACACACACACAGACACATGTGAGCCCCTGCTGCTGCGGTCTCTGCAAACCACTGGAAAACCTGGGATCTTGCTGACCTGTTAAGATGCATGTTACCAGTCAGAAGCCAAGCTAGCAAAATTTATTACTCCCCCAAAAATGAAGCTGGAACAGTTATCTGTGCCAACCAGGTTCTTTGTCCATCAGGAGACGATTTGTCCATTAGCCTAATGCCAAGACACTGTTAGGCATGTTCTGAGTTGCTGGGTCATTAAGGTTTCTGTAATAGCTTATGGTTTTAAGCAGAGTCATCTTTAGATGGCTGAAGGCCATCCAGCCTTTAATGTTAAGCACAGCATTGAGCCATTTTAAGATCTTTGTCTTTAGAAACGCTCTTAGGGACACCCTTTACTTTGTTCTCATTTTATTTTTTCCCCACCACTCTAACCTGCTTTTCTTTAAAGAGGAAGGAAATCCAAATGCAAAAGCGATTGTAATGCTAAGTCAATGATGACTAAGATATCAGGTCAGGAAAATCAAATATTTCTGTGCAAGATGCCAAGCTTAGTTGTTCACGGTAGGCATCCAGAAGTAACTTGATTTTGTAATTATGCAACTGAGTTCAGAAAAGCACTTAGAATCAGTCTCACTGTAACTGTATTGAATTCTGTTTTATTCTTTTATACTGCACTGGTGCCTTCTTTGTTCAGTGTAAACTTTCATCTAACATCAAATCAAATGGAAGTAATTTAATATACTTGATTTCCTGCCTTTGCCAATACTGCAGACTGTTCTTATGCATTTGTTACTAAAATGCAAATTTAGTTAATTCATTATGAGTCCTAAGGAAATTGAAAGCTACTGAAAATAACGAGGCCTTCAAAACTAAAACAAAAATTACAGCTCGCATGTAGTACGTGTTCTTAACTTTTCACCATTCCTGGTGAACACAGAGAGATTTTATGGGCCAGCAGAATTATTTCTTTATGGTTTTCTCTACGGTATTTTTATCAAGGCCTGTAAATACCTTTGAAAACTTTAGAAAAACACAGTAGTACATACTGAAGCAATCTGTAACATGCAGAGTTTGTAAATCAGTTGAGACCGTAGTGACCAGTGAAACCTACACACAGAAGTGAGGAGAAATGCTTCCATTTCTTAAAGGTTCATCTGTTTGGAGGAAGATACAGCTCAGTGAGTAGGACACTCCAGCTTGTGAACTGGAAATATGGGCAGAGCTGTGAGCTTTGCCATCAGTTTGTGTTATGCCCTTGGACACATCATCTGTCCTCCCCTGTTCCATAAACAGATCTATTAACAAGTCTCCTAAGCAAATGATTTCAAGAACGAGCCACGCACCATTGTTGCTAAAATTGGCAATGTAGAACAGGAAGACATCCATGCTTTCTCATTCACTCGGAGCATTTGTCTCAGACCCCTAAAGAGCTGTTAGAGAACATGGGAGAAAGGAAGGTGAATATTCCTGATTTGTCATTAAACCTAAAACACCCAGAATTATCATCATGCATGGGAATGTTTTATGTTTTTTACTCTATTCTTCCACTAAACTACCTCTGGAGGGCTAGCCCTGTCAAACAGCAGGGAGAAGAATTATGTTACTTCAAAGATTTATGTGCATAGCCAAATGCACAGATTCCTGAACTGGATCCCTGGGAATGAAAAGCCAAGAGCTGTAAATGTCAGGATTGGAAACTAGGGCAAGATAGTGGCTGACTGGCAGTAACTGGCTAAGTATTTGGTTCTTCTTAACATTCTTGTACCATCAAGCTTCTTATCATGAAGTTCACAGATTAATTGTACATGGCACAAACATTTTTTCCTAACTACTTCACATACATTGCTTTGCAGTTATATCACATCCTCCAGTTCTTTGACTATATGAGAGAATAAGGAAAGGCCAGTGATGCCTTCTTTATATCATTTGTTATTGCATACCTCGCTCTTTTCTTTGTTTTGAAAAGTGATCCTAACTTTTTCAGCTTCACAGTGCAAGACAATCCTTCACCCAGCATTGTTACAGCCCCTGTCATGACTCATGTGCTTTTGAGATACAGTAAGCAGGGGTGAGAACAGCACTGCAGGTAAAGCGCACTGACTATTTATAACAATATTATAATAGTMTAACTATGGCCCTCTGCCTGGCTCTCGAGGGATGCCATCATTCCTCTATTTTCTCCACAATCCCACCCCAGTTAACCTTTTCATTATGGGCATTTCACCCACTGGAACCATTTATTTTCCCAGTTTTGTACTACATGAAGAAGCTTTGTGCATTTCCAAGAGAAGGACCAGACCGCCCAGACAGGCACCCTCCAGTTCAGTCACGGGTCGGGCAACGATGGCAGCATGGCCCTCGTTGTTGGTTGCTTTGGGATTTGGAGACTCAGGTACCCCTGAAACAGCTTTTCACACATGACAGTGTGGAAAAGTTGGAGATGCATTTCATTGGAAGATTTCTGCTGGCCAATCCCTGATTTCCAGTAACCTTGCTTCACTGAATGTTATCTTCCAATTTAAGAGCGCGACAATGCTGATAAAGCTGGACAATCACCATCCTGCTGCATTTAACTTCCAGCACTTAAGATCCAGCCTCCGTTGGGAACCCCATATTCCCATCCCAAGGATTAGGGGCGGGCGGTGCTGGCAGAACACACGGGAGAAAGGAAAGTTAATATTCCTGAYTTGTCACTAAACCTCAAACTCCCAGAACTGCCATCACGCAAGGGATGTGCCATGGTTTTGACCCCTCGCGGTCACTGAATCACCTCCACACCCCACGGAGCCCACAACGGCGGCGCTGCCCCTTTAAGGCGAGGCCCCGCCCTTCCCTCCCGGGGCGACCCGCCCCCTCCGTCCCTCTCCGCGATGACCTCATCCTTGCCCTTTGATTGGCTGCGCGCCCCGTCAGTCAGGCGGAGCCCGCCCCGGCTCCCGTTAGCTTCCCCGGGTGCTCGAGGCCCATTGGCCACACCCCGTGCCGCTCACCGGCTCCTCTCCGCCGTGATTGGCGGGGGCGGCGCGGGGCGGGCGCTTCCGCGGTTGCGAGGCGCCGGCCGKCGGTGGCGCGGCCGGGCTGTGGGAGCGGGGGCGGCGCCTTCTCCGCYGGGGACGGGCTCGGGCGCGATGGAGCCGTGACCAGGTGAGCGCGGAGCTCCGGCGCGGTCGGGATCTGCGAGGCGGCCTCGGACCGCCGGCGGCAGGGAGAGGGAGAGGGAGAGAGGGAGGGAGAGAGGGAGGGTGGGCGCGCGCGGGCACGCCCCGAGGGGCCTCCCCGCGCCTGGGCACGGCCGCTTTCCCCGGGCGCGGGGCGGCTGCGCCCTCTGCGGAGCACTCGGGCTGTTTCGCCGCTGCCCCGGCGCGTTCCGCGCCCCTCCCCGCCGTCACCCCTGAGCGGGGTCCCGGGCGCCCCGCGTTCAGCGGGTCGGGGGTGGGTGATTTCGGGGGTCTTTTTCCGACGTTCCAGGCCGGCCAATGCTGACACGGGTTTTCAGGGGTTTGGGCGGCCGCAGCAGCTGCGGTCTCCTGCCATCCCCACCGGGCTCTCTTGAGCGGGGTTGGTTTTCCCCACTGGAAAGGTGCTTGTCCGGGCTGTGGCTGGGTCCATATTTGAGGTAACACTCGTGTGCCCCGGCTGTCTGTCTTCCTCTCTGTGACTRTAAAATGTTGTATCAAAGAGGACTGTAATTTCCCGTATTCCATGATCACGGATGGAAACTGACAATTCTCCATGTGTGTAAGTGGAAATAGCTCTCCTGAGACCTTTATGATCTAGATCGGTGTACCCTTACACTGCATCATGCAAACTTTGTGTTCATGCGGTTCTGTGTGGTTCTCTTTTACCAGATGAACCTTGAGTGGGCTAAATGAAGGGTTTCAGGTTTGCTGCTGCTTTTAGCAGTTCCTTTCTGGTATCGTTTGTCCCGACGGTATCAGGCCCTGTGCTGTGAAACTGCATCTTAGTCTATCATCCGTACAAAATATATTTTGAAGACATTAAAAATGTTTCTGTTTAAGTCGGTAGCTTCTTTTCTGTATCTTGAAACCAAAATGTGCTTTTTGTTTCATGGTAGCATCTGAAGACACAACTTTGAATATTTGAAAAATATGAAATGTAGCTGTTTCGGGCTGGATGTGTATATCCCAACATTCTGTGTTTATTTTAAATTTGCATTTTAAATTTGACATCAGGGCTAGTTAGTCGTGGCATAGCTGACTTACTGGAAGTGTGTTTTCTAATTGTGTGTTGGTTTTCAGGTAAATATACAAATAAACTCCCAGCACTGATTTCAAAATATATTTTCTGCTTCCACAAACCCCCTCAGTAGGTTTTTGTAAAGACACTGCTAAAAGCCATACTGTAGAACTGGTAGAAGTGTAATGCCTCCAGAAGTATTTCCAAAAATACTTCAATCATTACTGTATATGAAATGAAAGGGACACCCATTTGTTCCCATTTGCTGCAGTGATTTAATGAGTGATCTAATAGTTGTGATTAAATAGAATCTAATAATAGAATTCAAAATAAGTGTATGATCTGAAGCTGACTGTGAACTCCCGTTCCTTACATTCGTGCTTTCTGCTGAAAGGAGAAAAAGACTCAGAGCTAAAAGCAAATGCCTTACGCTTTCCACAAGTAGGCAAATTTGCCCTTCTTAATTACCAGATATTGGCTTACTGAGCCCTTTCCAGTCCTTCCTCACTTATAATTTAGTTACCAAATATGATGTCAGGAAAAGAGCAAAATACTGCTAGTTATAGCTTCTTAAGCACCATGCTGTTCTGTACAAAATGTAAGCAGTGCTGTGCTTCCTAGTTCCAACAGTTGTGGAAGCAGCTTTAATTTCTTTAATTAAGGCCATCCACTCCTCTCATGAGGGAGAMGGCTCCTAAATCTTCAGGCAACAAGCAGATCATGAAATAAAATGCAAAGAAAGGGAGTACAGAAGACATTTTGACATAGAACTAAGTGAGTATGGCATTTTTTCCCAAAAGCTGTCTTTAATTTTTCTTCCTTTTGAATATGAAATAATGGGAAACTCCTAGGTTTGAGGAGGAGTGCTAGCTTCCTTGTTTGTGGGGTTTTTTTTTTAACTCTGACTTCTACTGGCATAGTAAAACAGCAGCATTTTTCACAGACTTTCATCTTTGAACCTGCATGTGAAATGTACATTCAGGCAGTCAAAGTACCCCTTAATTTAATGATGGTGATTATGATGATCATAATAATAATAATAGCAATCCCTACTCGATTCCCTTCACTGTTGAGCCGTGATTACGTTACTGTATGGTATTTAGTGGGGAAAACAGCAGCTGTACTAGATAGAGAGAAGTATCAGAACAGAAGAGGTTTGGATGTTGGAGCAGAAAGCAGATAAATTCTTAGCATGTGTCAAAACATTGTCACAAGATTAACTGTTGCACTCATTTGGAATGTGCAGGGTGTCTCCTTATATGTTTTCTACCTCAAAAGCACAATTTATAGCAACTCCAACAGTCTTCTGTCTTCACTCTCTATACTCAGCTCTCCTTCCTGTGTTGTAGATAATACAATTGGACTATCCTGATGTCTGTTTACTTACTGATCACTCAGTATTGTGATTAAGGTCCCTTTTGAARAGTACAGTTGATTTCCTCCATGTAAAAAGAGATAATAATTAGCAAATCATATTACAGTTATACAAGGCTCTTCCCTTAAAATTGTGGATTTTTTTGTTTTGTTTTTTTTTTAATCAGTTGTGTCCTGAGGGTCAGTGTCTTTTCCTGAGAAACTGTTGGAGAGGAAGCAGAAAAACCAATTGTTCAGCGGTCTCAAACTGTCAAACACCTACTCTGGGAAAGCCAAATCTAATTATTTCCTGTTGGACGTATTGCTGAACGGAGACTGCAAACAGAGGATGTGGTTACACAGACATTTCTTTTAGTGGTGGGGCTGTCTTAAACAGCTCATATTCCCATCTGCCTTTTTTTTTTCCTCCCCACCATGTGCTGTCACATCAGTAGTGATGGTATGTCTTTGGGGGCTGCGTGCTAGGCCACGTTAGGGACCTGATTTCTAATCTGGGCATGTTCTGTTTCTCTTCCCCTGAGACCCCCCCAAAATAAGAGATGGGAGAGGGCTGCAGGAATGCTGAACTGGAGTGGAGAGAACACAGGAGTGCATTAGTGAGAGCTACAGCTAAAGGGAACCATAGTTTAAAATTGTTCCTGTGATTCTTCTTTTATGTGTGTGTGTCAGATGAAAGGGATGAGTTTGAGTGAATTCAGAAACTCAATACTTTGTCAGATATTCTGTTCAGTTCTTCAGGGACGTTGTGTGTGTGGTTAATGTGTATGTTTTACTTTCCAGCCTTTGAATGCTTTATGAAGTGCAAACACGTTAAGTAGCTTCTTCATGGGCAATGAATGGCATTGGGGTGAGGACAGTTTTCATTACCAGGCTTAGGTGTGCCATACTGGTCAGTCACTGCCTTCAGATTTTTAAATGTGGGTTGTCCTTGCAGAGGGCGAACAATGCATGCAGCTTATACAGGAATCTGCCATCAGTCTGACACTGTTTTCAGATGTGAAAAAACAATGCTGCTAACAGTATCTCACTTGCTTTGATCCTTTCCTATTTCTTATTCGAGACACTTATTTTCTACACAGATAAATTCTAGAGTTTGTCACTGAGTGAGGTAATGTAATTGTTTAAATTAGTTTGGTTTATATTTCAGAAGCTGAAGTAATGAATTTAGTTTGTGCAGCATTCCTTTCCCCTTCCCTCCCCCGTTTTCTTGTGTGTGTGTGCAGCATCATTATTCTTGTGTGAAGAAATAGTTTGGATTTAGGCACACAACTATATTGATAACATCTCTGTGAGAAGGTGAAATTTAACACACAGTCACAAGTATTTTTAGATCTTGAAAACTAAAGGCTGAGCTTTTAATTGGAGATTTCTTTTGCACCTTAACCTCATGCCATCCATCTGCTTTTGCTCTCCTACCACAAACATGTTAACTACTTCTGCTTATCCTTCTTAATTAACTTGTGCTCCCTATTTCAGCTTGTTTGGGCCCTGCTGATCCAGAAAAGCAGGGTTTTTGTGGAGCACAGCAGAGGAAGCATGGTAGCTGCTGCTGCTTGTGCCAGCATGTTATTTGTTAACAACTGATCACTGGGGGTTGCCTCTTTGACACTGAAAGAAAAACTTTCTCCTGGACATGGTCGGGCATTGCTGCTGCTGTCATCTCTGCTTACCATGGGTGCATATTGAAATGTGTGTGTACCACAGTAGAGGGACCCTGGCATAAAGCAGTGGAGAAATGTCCCTATTTTGCCGTTTTCTATGAGGCAAATAAATGTCCTGACTATACATCATCTTCAGAGTATCTTCATGTTAGCAAATCAGAGACTGAAATGATACGTCTAATTTAGTGAAATTAATTTTGGTCTGATACAGTCTACATCCCAGATTGTTTCAACCTCAGATTAGTGCTTCCTGTAATATATGGCAATTACAACCAGTTATAAACACTCTAGGAAGGGAGCGTGTGGTTCCTTGAGTTCTGTTCTTTCCGTGGTTCCGTGGAGCACTGAGGATATGTCTTCACAATTGAGTCATATGGTTGACACTCTATTTAGGCTTACTCAAATGAGATCATCCTTTACACACAGCCATCCCCATGTTATGATGAACTCATTCGCTCTGCAGTTGTTTATATGTCTGAAGGTACAGCTCTGAGCAAAGATGAGACAGGATTCACTTTCAGTCAGTTACAGGGAAGCTTTTCCTCCTTCAGGAAGAAACTTCTGGAAAAAAACATTGAAAGACTCTACTTGAGTGATTTTTTTAAAAAAAATTATTACTATTTTCACGCTCTCTAGTGATCTTTATAGCAATATTAGAAGTTTCCCAGCAGAATGCGATTACAGTTCTCATTGTAATTTAATTTCTATTCCACTGTGTAAGATGGACCCAAACCCAAATGAGAGTTTTCGCTGAGTGATTGGTAAAGCCAAGTTAATTTGGGGCCTAATGTAACTATCTCTAAATTGGCTCTGGTATGTCCCATTGGACATGCTTTACAGGAGCAGATGACTTGAGTCTGAATCTTTTCAAAGCCTCCATCTCAGAGGCAGTCTGTGTGTTGGAAGGATAGGATATGAATTCAGCATTGCCATGTTCAGATCAGATTTACGAGTCATGTCAGTGAGTTTCTGTGTTGTTCAGACATGCTCAAGCTCCAAGTCACCAGTGAAGGCAATAAGGCATTGTAATCACTGGAATAGCAGCCATTTGGCTTGAACGTGTAAACACTGACATATAAACATTTCCATTGGATGGAGAAGTTTATCAGCAAGATGAGACTTCTGCATTTCTTAGAGATGACACTATTTTTTCTTCAGAAATTCTAGGACAGTAGAGTTTTGCCTGCATTGACTGTACAGTGAGAGGAAAAAGGAGTGTTGGAGGAATGTTTTGATTGTGCTATGGGCAAAGAACAGCAAAAGCAGTTTAACTGTGGAATTTTGCCAGAAAATATTTCAGTTATCAGATTAATCTTTGCTCACTCACTGCAGTGTAGAGGGAGCAGTAAAGAGCTTGTCTTTCATGACTGTTGTAAGGCTGTTCTGCTAAATATTTGTGAAGTTTGACTTGTTAATTTTGAAGGCAGGGTGTGTCTGTGTTTTCTGTTGTTCCAGCTTTCAGCTGGATTGAAATTCCATGGAGTGAGTGAATAAGGATAATGATAGGAATATATATACCTGCAGCATCTCTTAGCTTAATAGCATACACGTATTAGAAAAAACATTGACGACTGTTCATGCCTATTGCAAGCCAGTTTATCTCCTCTTTGGGGTTCAGATGACTAAGCAGTAAATTGCAGGATGCAATACTATAACCACCTCAGATTGAGCGGGAACTTCATTGACAAATGGGACTGAAAGTTTTAAAGTTGACCTTTTATTGGCCAGAGTATCTGGAATTAAACTTTAGTTCTTAGAAAAAGTAAGGTAAATATCTGATGTCCAGGACCATGAGTTTTGCGTGGGTGAACAAGGATCTCTGGGCACCTGAGAAGGCCAATGGAAGTGCTGGAAAGTCAGGAGAGGTAAATAAGCTAAGGCAAGGAAGTTATTGCAGTAATTTGTCCTGTTTTCTGAAGTGTTTGCGTGTTCACGTACACAGACACTTTATGTTCTAAGGATAGTGCAAAGTTTTTGAAAAGATGCCAGAAATCACGGAGTGTATGCATGTACCATATTGTGCTAGGTGAGATGCCTACCCAGGCTGGTGTTTTGTGTTGGCTGGTTGCTGATTACAAATGTCTTGGAAGGGATGTAGAACAGGGATGTAAAGAGAGAGTCCTCCTCTTCACCCTCCTATCTGATTAGGGTTAGCTTCGTATATTCTTCAGACCTGGGATATTCAGCAATTTGAAGTTTTCTGGAAAAAAATGCACTGAAGAAAATACAGATATTATTTTGACTGGTTTGGGGATTTCACTTCTGTAGAAGATTAGCAGATGCCCTGTACCAGGATAGGCTGATCAAAAAAAGACTGTGTTGGACCTGTCTTGCTTCAAATGAGATTCCAGAGAACATGGATCTTAAGTGCTGGAAATTAAATGCAGCAGCATGATGATTGTTCAGCTTTATCAGTGCTGTTGCAGTCCTAAATTGGAAGATAATATTCAGTGAACTAAGATTACTGGAAATTAGAGATTGGCCAGCAGAAATCTTCAAATGAAATGCATCTCTCATTTTACCATGCTTTCATGAGTGAAAAGTGGTTTCAGGGGTACCTGAGTGTCAAAAAAAAAAAAAATCCCAAAGCAAACTAAAAAATAAAAATCCTACCCAAAACCTAACTATGCCAAAAACTTGCACTGAAGTAAAGATTTAATAAATGGATAAATTTCACTCACTTATAATTGGTCATTTAAAGAACCAACATCATCACAACTAAATTTTGATGTTATGTGCTTAATGCTGTTAGAAGAATGTTCCAGTGAAATTATTTTACCAAATTATGTCAGATACTTTGTTCATCATGTTGGAATAGCAAACTCTTAACAGTGGTTAATTGTTTTACTATCTTTGTGGAAGACTTTCCTTGACTTCTTGAGGCCTTTTTGCCTTGCCTCTTAGGAAATCTAGGATCTGCAATTCTGTTAAAAATACATTGTAAGTATATACTTGGTTTTGTAGACTTGCATCATTATAATGTTTTAATTTCAGTTCTATCAGTTTGACAGCTTTATTAAAGAAAACTAATTACTTGTTATGGGTTCTCACATTAAATAAGTAGTTGTAAGTAATTCTAAATATTGACTTGATGACAWATACTGTAAGAGGTGGCAGAATGACTTCTTGATTCTGTGATAGAGCCATGATTAATGTGTGCTGACATATTTTATTCAGAGAAAAACAGAAGCATTCTCTGTAAGGAAAGTCTCTAAACTAGTAGTGTCCTTATTTTTTTTTTTCTCATTTGTACCAGTATTGGAAATCCCTTCTCCTTCCAATTGTTAAGTGGAGGAGAGTTGACCAAGTAGATGTGCAATTCATTACCTGTAGCTGCTTCTAAAATGTGTTCCTTCTTTTATTTGTTGGGGATCAGAAGACTCACATTTTGTGATATGCTGACTATCCAAGCATTGAGACTAATCAGTCTAATTGGTCTTATTCCTTCTGATACTGAAGTAGTAGATAGCTCATTAAATTTTTTTTAAATTTTTTTTTTACTTTTCACTGAAACTATGTTAATACTCATGTCCAAAGTCCATCCAGTCTGAAGTTTGTATATGGGGAGGTGCCTGTTTCCTTTTTATTTTATCTTATTGACAAAATATCATGGCATCTGAACTGCAGTTCTGTGCTTCTGGTGTCTAGGAAGCCCTAAAGTCTGAAAAGCTCAGAGGAGGAGATGGAATGGAAAATTCGATGATGTGTATTTTTTTTCAAGGTGGCTAAGGAAGTAGGAGTGAAAGTATGGCAACTACAGATGAACTTCTGACCCTTTTTATTGCCCTTTGAGACAACAATCTTCCAAAGCCTTCAAAGTAATTATTTTGTAGTTGGGTACTGCTGTGCACGCCTGTTAAAACTGTATTGCCCAGGGAAAGTGGTGTGTTACTTCAGCACATTTATGAGTTTTTTAGGTGCACAGGATGGTTCTTCTCCTCTTCCTTCAAAATGGGATTTCCATTGCAGTCTTGAAGTACAGAAATGTACTTTTTTTCTTTTGCCTGTTTTTGTTTGGATGGATAACTTGGTGTAATAAACTAGTCATAACAGTCTCCCAATTTCTACTATCCAGTGTTTAAGAATGATTTCAGTACAGGGACTGGAAAATTGAGTGTATGATTTGGTGAGTATTCTGCCTTAGTAGATCCCAAACAATGCATTCTTCAGAACTGACAAAGCAGCAGTCCTAAATTAAGAGTTCTGCTCTGCAAGTAGCATGGATGTGTGTATACCAACATGGGATTTTGATGGTATTTCAATCCAGCTTCTGTAGTGTGTACCAAATGAATTAAAGATGCTTTGTGAAAGGAATCCCAGATAAAGGACTTTGCTCCTTACTCTTAAAGGAGAAAATGGGCTGTGCTTGGTTTTGTTTGGTTGTTTGTTTTTAAATCTCTGAGTATTCGTGTCCTGTTTTATATTTCAGTGACTGGGGAGAGAGTTGCTGGCATGGAAGTGAGCTGGGTTTGTCCGTGGGAACTGTGAGTAAGGTATGTTATTGTGTTCTTTTTTTCTGTCTTTGGTGTGCACCTTTTGTTCTTAGGTTCTGAATTGAAAACTTCTTGTGGTCACTAAAAGTGAGGGATAGTATTGTTCAGAGATAAAATATTTTGAATTTGTATTAGTGTCAAGTATGACAGCTGTGCAGCAAGGACTTAATGGTGTTAACAGTATAACCAGCACACTTGTCCACTTTTCAATGCTGCTGAGCAATTAGTAAGACTTGTTTCAAACAAAGAAGCAGTTCAATTTGGTGTCCTTTGAAYTGGCAAAGAACAGCACCAGTTTTGACTCCCTCACCCCTCCACCATGTTCTTTACTCACAATCATTAGATTTCCACATTAGGGAACACTTCTTAAGTACTTGCTACTTCTTTTCAATAAACTGTTTAGCTTAAGACAGTGATGTTGATATTTGCTTCTCTATGAATCACTGACGAAAATTCTTACCTTTTTCAGCAGTGGAGAAGTCCAGGGGTGGAAAGTCAGGTGTTGTAGGGGAAAAAGGGAACAGAATATCCAGTAGCTCAGTCTTAATTGCTGGGCTTTCCACTTAATGAATGTCATGCTGGGTAGCTGCATTAGAACATGCCAATAAATGCAAAGAAATTTGAATTCCACACCTGTTGATGGGGAGGAGAGACAAAACCAATTCAGATTGGTTAAATTTCTGTAGATAGTTTCATACTGTCATGTCTAAACAATGTGACTGGGGTCAGAAAACTTCTTGCAGACTCTGTTTCAGGCCTTGGTTTGACACTGCACTTAACATGAGGTAACTGAAAGTTGTAATTTTTCAATGGGCCCTGCTCCTCTGGTGGTGGTTTTGTGTGGGTTTTGGGTTTGTTTTTTGTTTTKTTTTTGTTGTTGTTGTTTGGTTGTTTGTTTTGGCATTTTTTTGGTTTGCTTTTTGGTTTGCTTTTTTTTAACGAGATCTAAGGAAYCTATGGTTGCAGGTTCAGATTGCTAGCACAATGGGAAAACAAGCATGTTTCAAGGTGTAGCTTTCCATCAGAACAGCAAGCTGAATTTACTTGCTCTGTGGCTGCAGAGTCACTACTTGGAGAGAAGGTGAGAATTTCAAGCTGAGGTGAGGTGATACAATATGGACCTACAGTCTCAGTCACAGCCTGCGATCAAACTGAATTAGACAAAATGTAAAACTACTTCCTGAGACACACAAAAGTAAGTTGCCAAAAAAGCTTGCCATAAAAATCCTTAAGATTTTAAAGTTTTGCAGTTTTGCCTGCTACTTTGTGCTGACATGAGTGCTTGTGCCAGCAACTGAACTGACTGAAATGTAACTAGTTTATCTTTGTTTTAATTATTCTTTTTCTTTTAAAAATTTATAAATTTAAAATTTATTTTCTTCTATTTTAGTCTAGATTTGTTCCCTGAGCTGTTTTTCCTGCCTTCCTCAAGTCACCACTTTACTATGTCCTATGTCATCTGGTTCTAGTCCCAAATTTCAAATCTTCTGTCTCTGAAAGTGTATTGTTTCTTCTGAGGTCTTATTTCCATGCTTTTCTTGTCCAGTGACTTTCTCATCCCAGTCTGCTGTAAATTCATATTCTGCAAGAGTTCCGTCATACTTTCAGCCATGAATTTCCAAGCCAAAGCTCACATTTGGCTGCAGATTGTCAGCATTCCCTTTTCTAGTTTGCAGCAGCTTCCCCGCTTCCACCGGTTGCTGGCATCCATTGCCACATGCCTTGCTGCTGGCTGAATCCATTGCTTCCACTACTTGCCCCTAAGGGGTGGGGAGGAATGCTTTGCCTCTAACATGAAGGAGATTTTAAAAGAGGCATGAGGCAGCAACTGCAAGGAAGTCAGCCAGTCAGAAGGTGGTGGAAAGCAGGCAATCCTGTTCTAAACGCACTGCAGTTCATCATGCATTTCTTTGGCAGCAGTGCAGGCTCAAACAGCTTGCTCCCTTTCTCAGCTCCCTCTGTTTTGCTGGCATAGCTGTTTTTGTGGCCATGGTGAGCCACTCTGGGGAGCACATCCTCCTGGAAAGAAGTGTTTTTCTCTAGATTATTTTTCATCTGGTCCAGTACATGTTGTCTCTGTAAGATTTATGCTGGTTTCACAATGAGGAAGGTATGAGAGTGGGAATGTGTAGCAGGCTGCTTAAGTTGGCACCACTGCTGGATGTTTAAGTGTGCTCTTTGACATTACAGTTAAGCTGATCTTTCAGTGTGCTGCTGTTGCAAAGGCAGGTCAGACCTCTGCACAGCCATGCACTCCTGCTGCTTCCTTTGCATCTGAGCTGGGGATTGTGCAGCCACAGGGCACGGCCAGCCAGCTGACTGATCCATGAAAAAATGGTTTCTGATCTTTTGCAGAGTGAATCGTCTGCTGGTTTGGCTGACCTGAGTCACCCCAGGGGTGCACAATCATTAGATCAGACAAAAGGAAAGCAGCAGGAACCAATAGCTTGGTAGCAGTAGGCTGAATTCCTCTTTCAGTTATGATGTTGAGCTATATTGTAGCCAAGGCCTAAAATACATTAGTGTACCCGCTGACACATGACACCTGAACATCGCATCTTTTTTGCTCTCTTTCGTTCTTTGAACTTCAGCAGAAATTGTTATTTCTTCAGTAGCTGTCATCTTTAGTCTCACAAACTAAATCATTCATTCAGCAGATTGAGAGGTATGAGGGAATTAGGTGTCTGTAAAGGACTTCACCAGTTTAAGGCTCAACATCCTCTGAAATTAGAAGTATGTTGTCCTCATTCATGCTTGGAACTTAAATAAGAACTTCAGAAATTGGTGGAGAGTTCATTCTTTTTCTGCAAGGATTGTTTATTATAAATATTATCGCTAATCTCAAAACTAGCTTTGGTATTATCAGTTCCTCTGTGTACCTAGAGTTCCATGAGCTCGAAAGCCACAAATTTCCTCCAAATACATATTGGAGCATGAAAAATATTTCTTTAAAAAAAAATCTGGAATGTTAAACTACATTTCTTAGGCTGCTATTTGTGCCTTTAAGAAATTAATGTTTAATGATGGTTTTTCAAGACCTCTTAAAAACTTTCTATCACTGCTGGACTGAGTGAAACAAATGTTAATGTTTTATGAAGGAAATATTTAGGGCTTGAGAAATACCATTCTTGATGAGTGGTTGTTAAAATCATTTAGGCTGTGTTTGTCTACAGCACAAATGCTGCAGTTGATTGCCTTGCACAAGATGTGCATCTTTTCCCCCTCAAGTCCTCACATCTCTATACAGCTGTTCATGCCTTTTGTTTCATAACATTTCTTGCCATTTTCTTGCTGGCCCAGCATATTTTGACTCTTGTATTGCTAGATTTGCTGGAGGTGGTGGAGAGAGAGAGACAGTGAAGATTAAAAGATATCCTCTTACTGTAGTGTTACTGACACAGTACTCATACAGATTCAGATTCTTTAGCTCAGGTAAAGTTGTAAAGTTGTCATCTGTGTTTTAGCAGCACCTTCATTCACATGTGTTGCAATATTTGCCTTTATAATACAGGCTTTGCAGGGTAGTGGCTTATAATCATGGTAGGATGGACAGTTTACACATCCAAGTCACTGGTTCTAATCCAGAATGAATTTGGTTACTTTTTGACTGCTGTTGCCTGTCTCCCTCCTCCCAATTACTGTGAAAGTGAAGGAAGCTGATGACAGATTCATTTTGCAGAAGACAAATGCCTGTGGAATGTATGTGTTAAAATAAAACTCCATAATCTAAGAAGGTCTCTTTTTAGTGGTCTGCATAGTTTAGTTTCTTCACTTAAGGTGGTTCCTCAAGAACAAGTCCTCAAGACTGTGCCCCTTCCAGGATACAGTCTTTGTGATGTTTTCCTCATTGCTSACTATATTACATATATGGACAGTGTCATCATGTTAAATCTCAGTTAACTGAAGAAATAATTCTGCCAACAGCTGTGTGCCTAAGTTAAGCTGACTGACCGGAAACGAAATAGTGTTTTTAATCCAACTTTGGAGGTCTTCCTGTTGGTGACTTTCATATCTAACGATGTCTCTTGCTCTGATTGTTACAGCTTTTCAAGCTAATGTGGTGCTTCTACTTTCACCTGCTGAAAATTTCACTTCACCTGGGTTATTCTTTTAATTTGTGGTGACCTGGGCGATAGAGTTGCCTTTGGGCATGTCATGGCATTCTCTTCTAGTCTTCTCACTCATTTCAAAGATTTGTCCACTTAAAGCCACTTTGCCCCAMGATTGCCCCTTGGCTGGATGGTCTCAGCTGGCATAATCGTTTAACAGAAGGCTGCTCTTAAGTTTAAAATAAAAAAAMCCCCAGTCTACTCAAAATAGCCCAGTTGCACACATATGCTGTTGCTGTTAGGCGCTGGAGGTTGCTTAGCAATTCTTAAATCAGTAGGAAATTGCTATTGCCCTGGCAACTTTGTCCTAAAATGCAAACAAGGGAAAGCTGTTTAGAGAGGTGTCCTTTCTTGATTTGGGAATTGTATGTGGTTTTGGTTTTTTCCCCGGTGCTTCTCTGATTTTTACTTACTTATTTTTAAATTTCTTTTATGTTTTACTCTGGTTATAGAGTTTTCATTTAAGGGAAGGTGGTGGTAGTGTTCTTTGGTTCATTTAAATACTGACTGTCAAGATCTTGATTATGCCATGAGTATGTGAATATTGCCAAAATCACGCAGGGGCAACAGCACGCTCTCGGGAGCCAGGAGTTTTTAGATTATGTTGCTATAAAACACAAAACCACTGTCACAACAATACAAGCATGAACCATGACACTAGGGAGAAAACAGATCTGCTCAAAAGAAACAGCAGACACTACTTGTAAATATATGAATAATCTTCATTCATTTCTCCCCTCTGAAGGCATTTAAGCACTTCAATTTCGGATAGACAAATAAGGCAGAGTCAATTTTGCACCAGGTATACGATTAAGAACCACAGCCATTAAGAATTTTCAGAAAAATATTCCCTTTATCAAACCTGCAAACTACAAAGACTAAACTGCTCTGAAACTTGTTTTACATGGTAGCTTTTTAAGCGCATCTTCTTGCCATCGCAACACCATAGCACAGTAAACACACAGGAAACCTGATTAGCTTACTCTTTGGTGAAAACAGTATTCTAATTTACATTTACCATATGACAAAATTACTTATGTAAGAAGTATAGAAATTTCTCTTGAAGTTGCTCATCCAGAACCACTGAAGGATAGCTCAAAGCTCGGGAAGTGCGAGGGGAAACAAAACAGACACATACAGTATGGAAACCTGTGTGACCAACAGTAAGGTACTGAAAAGAAAACTGGGAGGAGGAGAAGGGATTAGGATTAGTTTCTTGTCATTTTAGCTCCATTAATCATCCCATCATAAGGGCAGACAAGCACCAGTGTTGGCACAAGAAAGCAACAAAGGCATGCATCCAAGACCGCCCCTTTTGGCAAGAGTTACCTTAGACCAACTTAGCTGTATCATACAACCACATCCTCTGGTTAGACACTAAACTGGCACTGCCAACAAAAGGAGCAGTCCAGCCTGCTCATTCCTCACCTCCTGTCAGCCAGCACAGGCTGAACCAGATCAAGGAACTGATCTGGGTTAAATTTGACCTGGCTGCGCGCACGCACACACGCGCGCACACACGCACACACACATGCACACAACGCCCTAGCTTTAATCTGCATCTGTTGTTCATCTGGCTTGCCACCCAGCCACACAAAAACTTGGTTATCATGAGGGAGAATAAGGCACAAGGAAGTAAAAAAGAAATCAAGATGGCTGCTTTTGGTAGCAGTCATCATAAGATCGTTATTACATTGTTTAATCTATGCAGCATTTATGTTGGATATGGACACATGCACTATGGTGACACAGCTGTTTGTATAGTTGGCARTGGATTGCAGAACTGATTTTGTTGAATACTCAGGAAAAAATGGCTGGTTTTCAGCTAAATGGATTCCCCAGCTGAAGAAGGGGCAGTGTAGGGACAGAAATGAGCAGCTGGACAGTGGAGGACTTAAAGGGTTGCTTAAACTGGTGTTGCTGTGGTAGAACATCTGTGGTATCACAGCCACTCTTGTCCCAGAAGCAGCTGGCCCAAAAGTAGAGAAATGCTGTGATAGAAAACTTTTGCCTGGTTAGGCAAGAGATACAAATCTTTGAGGGTACTTAGCCTGAAACTCTTACTGAGGATAAAAAATACTTGCTCTTAATACTGTCCTCAGCTTCTGGATGACTCACTTAAAGATCATAGTATGGCACATTTCTTTATGGGAAAGTTTCTAGTCTGGTTGGAAATGACAGGAAAACAAACATTGTAAAATTTTAATTAGGTTCTGAATATTAATGTGCGTAACGATCTGATTGATCATTCTACAATGACAGTTATAGAGTGGCATAACTGTCTGAGAAGTCTAGAAACAGCCTTATGTTGGTTGCAGACAAGGATTCCATGTCTTTCACAGGATTTCCAAATATTGCAACGTAAATGATCATAAATTCTCAAAGCATCTTTCAAATCCCTCTGTGCCTTCATCAGACTTTTGATTGAAAACATTTGAATCTAACTCATCCAATTATAGCTTTTATTGTAGTTTTGAGGACTGGATGCCTTTTTTCTTTTTTTAATGGGGGGATATGTTCCATACTAAGACTTGGCACTGATCTGAAAAAGAATTTTCCTTCCCTTATGAAGAGGCTAGATGTTTGGATGTACTAATGGTRTAAGCTGGTTCTCTCCCTTGTGAAGTGCTGGCACAAGTGTTGGTGATGCTGCACAGCAAACTGCCCCAGGGACCTGATTTAGAAGGAGTGTGAACCAGAAGAGTGACTTTTACACCTGGGTCAGTTTTCCCACTGGTTTATTGTGTGTCATTGCACATTCTTGTTCTGGCCTGAAATGGGAGGTGATGTGGAGAAAGGAGAAGGCAGGCTTACCAAGTGCATCTGATGGTTCATCCCAGTTTAGTTTCATTTGAGCTGCAACTCTTCTTGGACTAACAGAATTGTTACAGACTGTTCGAGATGCACAGAGTCAAGACTGATTTTTTTTTAAATTTTATTTTATGGTGGTATTCCACTGCACTGTGCTAGTTCAAGTGTGCCTTGTCTGGAGGAATTGATCCAGATGAAAAATAACCCAGGAAAAATTGCATTTCAGCTGAATCAGCTTTCTGATACAGCTTACAGTGTGGCTCTACAAGCAGCACTTCTGGCACAACGCAGGACATGGTGGCAGAGCAAGAATGAGAGTCAAGGTTTGCCTAGGCTGTGTGCCTTTGATGTGGGACAAACACTGAATGACATTTCAGCTAGGATAAAGATACCTTCTATCTGTGTCCTTTTCTGCCTGAGTTAGGAAATGCAGGTCCAGGTACAATTCTAGATAATCCAGCTGCTGCGATGGAGTTTCATTGGACAATTTACTGGAGAAACTCTGGTTTATAATCCCAGTACCAATTAACACTGGTATGGTGTTGCTCAAGGTCACATAGCAAACCAGTGCGTGAGCACTGGTCTCTTGCTACTTGTTGTGCTGTAGCTGGCTTGGCTGGACTGCTTTTACTGTGGCTGGGTACTGTGCTTTTACATAAAAGGTACAGTTTCAGGAGTCTGGCTGATTAGGGAAATAGATCCTGTTTTGCAACACTGTTGTTAAAATGGTGTTTGAAATGTGAGTTTCCTAGTTCATGCAGGTTACAAATTCGTCTTGCAAAGAAAATCCAGTATGTTGGAAGTTCCTAAGGACATTTGCTATTTACCTAGTTGAAGCAGATCTTGCGTATTTGAGACACGTCAAGCTTTTTTCCCCCCTTTTGGGAAGAGGAAGGAAATCTTTCTTTTCTAGGGTAGATTGAGGAGGGAAGGTTGAGAATCCTGCCATTCCAAATCCTTGTGGGGTGGGTGTTAGATATGTCTGTCGACTGTTTGTGATTTCAGGCCTGGCTGCACTTGTGCTTCCGCATGATCTCACCACCATGTGGAACCAGGCAAAGTGTAATGTCTCCAGTACGTCTCCTTCCATGCAGCAGATTGGCTTTGGATCGTCTAACATGGTGATAGCAGCCCTTACCAGCCAGCCTCCTAACTGAGCAATTACTCTTCCTTTTAGCCCCTTTCCACAGGTCTCCCATCCTACAGGGTCAGGGCCTGAGGCCAGCTATATGGGTTGTGATTTAACTCTTTCCAGCCTTTGCAAAGATTGTTATGGTGTACAAAACCGTTCTTTTAAGTCTGTGGTTTAAGGGTGTGTGTTTTCAGGTTTTCTCTATCCATGGTAAAGAGAAGGGCATGATACCAATTTTTCCTCTTTTCAGATTACCATTACAAGTTGCTTTCAAATGGATATGATTCTATGTTTGCTTTGGACAGAAAAAATATCAAGGAAGGGGTAGGCACTTTCTAGCCAATTTTAACTGAAGTAAAAGCAAATACTTCATATGGCAGTAAGGTTTGGCTCAGTCTCATTTGTTTTGTTTTAACGAGCACCAGCTTCAGTTGGTGGTTTTTGTTGTTTTCTATTTTTTTGCCTCCACCCTTCTTTTCTTTGTCTCCCGTCAGATGATGACATAGGGGCCTGGGAATGAATGTATGATGTATGACAACATGGATGAAATAACGTGCATTCATTACCAGTAAATTCTTATTGTTGTCTTAAATATACACTGAACAAATTTTTGAAGCAAATGTACTGCCACTTATAATTTTGTTCYGGATATTACAGAACAAATGTTACTAATCAGCTGAAATATGCAACTGAAATGCAAGTGGGGAAAATGACTATTGGAGCTCCTTTGTCAGCTGTCAATGTGTTGATGTTGTCACACATCTATGTTAATTATGAGTGTTAAGTGGGGAATACTTAATAAAAAACTGTATTGTTAAAAACGTTGTTTCAAGTTTATGCTTTTTCATTGATTTCTGGAGGATTATCCTGATGGTTTTTACTTTGCTTCTTTGCAGGTTGCTTTACCTGCATCTTTTTGAAGTTCAAGGTTAGCCTCTGCAAATACGTTTTGCTTGCTAAATTACGAAGTGCAGCAGAGTCTTCCGAGTTTAGACTGGTTGAAACAGCAGCATACTAAGAAGCAGGAGACTTCCGTCTTCATTCATCAAAACCAAATATGATTGCCCTTGTATAATGTCCGTTACTGTTTAAATGTTGACACAGTAACCATTTCACTGGAGACTTACAGCTGGTTGGTTTCTGTTTAAATTACTGAACAGAAAAGAATTTTAATTTGAACATAGTAGTGGCTTTTGAATATGTTTAAAGAATTATGGAAATATAATAAAACATTTAAAAATACGTATTTCGTTAAAGCCCTTTAAATATTGCACATTTTGGTTACTGTAGCTGAGATTTAAGGCAGGAAAGCTTTTTTGTTTATGTGGAATATTTTTCTTTTATTCACTTTCACTGATTGTGAATGGGGAAGAGAGAATGAAACAAGAGAATAATGTTTTGAAATGCAATTGATTTTTATCTGAAAATCCTCATTTGTTGTACTCAGCTGTCCTTCCAGGCTTATTATGAAGGATTACTTTACCTGACTGGATTTCAAATAGACTGTTGTTAAAACACTATTGTTGATTAAAAGGACAGTAGTCAAGAGTTCAGCAGGGTTCTAAATAGGCTGACTTCACTGGAGTGACTCAATCTGTGTCTTCTCAAGATTGGGTTCCAAAAATACCAAAAATTGAGAATGGTCTCATACTTTCTAAGAAAATTACAATCTGTAGTTTCATCAGTAGTTACTGTGGTGGTGCTGTTGGAGGTTTATGCAAGTTYTTAAACTGCTGAGTTGAGCAAGGTTCGATCACTAGTTGAATTTGAATTGATGATAACACAAACTCAACCTGTTTCTCTATAACTTGGAAGACACTACAATGAACTGGAGGTATGGCTAAGACTCTCATGGGAGATTTATAGTTTATTTCTTTTCTGTTTTGTCTTGCCAGGTTGCCATCACGAAAGCCAAAGTGGATTTCTCCGGCGTGGTGTGCCTGCCCCCTTCCGTCATTGCTGGAAATGGGCTGGACGGAGGAGGGGCTGGCGAAAATGATGATGAGCCGGTGCTGGTGTCCCTTTCAGCGGCCCCCAGCCCGCAGAGCGAAGCCGTTGCCAATGAGCTGCAGGAGCTCTCCTTGCAGCCCGAGCTGACCCTCAACCTCCATCATGGCCGAAACCCCAACCTCCCTCCACTCAGTGAAAGGAAGAATGGTAAGTGGTACAGTGTACTCATGTCTCATTTAGTGTGTCCTCACCAAATGGTGGTGTCATGGTACATGTTCTGATGACAGGTCTGCTTTTTACTGCTTCTTACAATGTTTTTTTTTTGTAGGGAAAACTAATGACCTAGAGTTCACAAAACTGACTTATTTGTTCAATTGGAAGGATTGATGTTGCTGGCTGTGGAAATTCCACAGAGCTCAAGTGAGAAATGCTTTATATTATTATTATTTTAGGTGAATACCAGAAACAGCTTCCCTCTATTTTTTGGTGACTCAGAGTTGTGCAAAGCTGAGACAGTCAGTCAAAGGAAGTGTTAGTTCACCTTCAGACTGTAGCCATCTGTAGATTTTTCTTTGCCACTTTGGTCTGCACTTAGCAAAGGTGAGTAACTTCTTCACTACAAATGTCTGAAAGGTTCTTTCAGACTTCCTGGAAGGAAAAAAAAGACCTAGAGTTAAAAATTAAATGTCCCAATAGGCCTTCTGATTCTAGAATGAGAATGACCTGCCTGTGCTTCTCAAGTTGTGGGTATCTTATGGGCAACTGTATAGTGGGTGACAGTTTAGTGGCAAAATACAGAGTCACTCAGTGACCAGAATTCCTGGCCTTGAAAGACTGTGACCAGGCTGCCATGAAAGCCTTTCCATGTTCAGCCTTGTCCTGTAAGAGACTGATGAAACCATTTGATAAGTGGTGGCTTCTGTTTGTGAATTCCTTTTGGTGATCTCCCTTCATCTTCTGGGGTATGTGTTGGTAATTCGTGGCAATATGAAGGTCTTGCTTTAGTCTGAATTCATGCTATCACCTCCAAGGTACTATACTGTGGATTTGAGCATGGTAGAGTCCTGTGTGCCTTGTAGTGTTGGACATTATAGAGTTGCATGGCACAGCATATTGGAAGTGCTGGGGAGCTTCAGGGTGGCTTTACAGCAAAAACATAATGCTTATGGTAAAGTGATTTAGAATATGTGCACTGTAGGACAGTAATTTGGATTGAAGGGGTACCTTGCTTAACACGGTTGGATCTGTATCTCCAGAAAATGACCATGCGCTTTTCTGAATGATGTATCAGTATGTTGCGATTTGGAAGAATTGATTAACTTAAACCCAAAATGTTGGGTTTTTGAAGAGGATAAAAAAGAGTTTCCTCATTCATTTACATTACACTACCATTATGTCATCACAGTTTACAGACCTTAAAAATGGAGAAGATAGAAATGGCAAAAACAGAACAAAAAGCTTGTAATCCTTAATGTTTGCAGTCTTCTATGTATAAAAGACAACAGATGGAGATAAAGGTGTTGATGGTAAATAGAAGAAAATTGGAATGTTAGTCAGCAAGGTAGACTGTGATCTCAGCACATCTCAACTAGTGGTAGACTTGGGCATTTTATAGTTATGAAGGCAAGGAGAGATTTCGAATGGAATTTAATCAACATAGTATTGAAACTAATAAAGGACTTGAACATGGGAAAAGCATATGAGCCTTTGTTTCCAACACCTGATAGCTGGCCACCTGAAGATGACATTGTGGTTTTCTGGAAGCAAGGTTCTTCTCTCAGCCAATAAGGCATGATCAAGGGTCTGGAACTGGGAAGAAACAGTTTATTGATGCCACAGGGAAAGGGATACCAGTGTTGGGAACAGATAAGAGTACGTTTTAGAAAAATGAAACTTGTAGCAGCACTTTGAATGGTYGTTATGGTCAGAGGAGAGGATATTCTGTTACAGGAATGAAAGAGTCTTTACAGGATTCAGTTGTTTGAGTAAGTTTAAAAATTGGTATCTTGGGAATATTTTACAGAAATAGATGGTTTTCCTCTATCAGAATAATGTTATTTTTATGGACTCAGCCTTGAAGCTGTATCATTGTGGGCTTCAAATCTGCTTGACTGGAACAGGTAAAATAGAGTTGTGCTTAAAAAGTATTTGAAAAGAAACACCTCTGCCCATATCTTTTGCCAAAGAAAATTGGGATATTCCCGGAAATGACTCATTAGGTGGGTCTCTTCAGAGCTGATTCTTTATCAGGGCTCAGCACAATTGTGGGAATTTTACTGCTGGAGGGGCAGCTTTTCAGGCGAGGCATGAAGTCCAAAGTCCCTGAGCTAGATTACCTGAATATTCCTTATCTTTGGAGGTGCATAGGAGGTACACAATGCTCTTTTTTTCTAGGCAGGAGTRTTTTGTTATGTGTTGTTTGTGTGTACATTCATTAAAGTATTATGGAACTGAAAAGCGCTGTTGAAATATGGTTATTTGCAAACTGTCACAGCATAAAAGAAGACTTGATTTAGTGAGCTGTTGAGGAATTTAGCTGATGCATTTTGAATTAATAAATGTCTTCCTTCAAATGGGAACTTCTCAGTTATCTTGGGGTGGAGGTTGCACAGCTGTTGGAAGCTGTTGAGCTCATTAAAACTCCTTTTTAAAATATGGTATATCTTTGTTGTTGTGTCCTTGGCTTTAAATATGTTAAAAAACGTTTAGAGATGATCTGCCAGTTGAGATGGCAATCTGTTTTAACGTTTGAGCAATTCAAAGTGGTTGTAGAAGCATACCTTGTGCAGTGAAACTGCTTCTGTGACAACTTGCCAAATTCAAGATATGAGGAAGATTCAAGCAGACTGGCAGTGGGAGGGGAGGAGATGGTAAGTAAGAGACTTGCTGGAAGCTGCCTATCTGTGTCAAAGGGTCTCCTGTTTGCAGTTCTAGACAGGCACTGCTGACTCACAGCTGAACTAACTACTTATGTGAGAGCTTCTAACAGATTAACTCTTCCTGTAACCTTTGCTAAACAGACTTGGCTTATCTGTGGATATCTAGAAAAGTATTACAGGGGTTCATACCGTATTTGTTGCGACAGACTGTGGTTCTGGAACATAAACTACTAGCTGAGTTAAAATAGAAATTTCTTTGGCTTGTGAAGCAACATGGAATTATGTATCCCATGGGAGAACTGGGAGTGCAGTCCTGTATACACATGCTGCCATATGCCCTAGGACAGCAGATTCCTTTTTAAATTTTTTTTTTCTTCTCTTAGAACTGAAGAGGAGTGAGACATTTTCTGGGGGTTTTCTTGTTGGTTTTGGTTTGTTTCAGATCCAGACTTCTCTTCATATTCTCCCTTATCACAGCTACACATTGTCCTTGTAGGCATGCATACCTGGAAGGATAGGTGCACCTGCAYACATGGGTGTAAAGACTTTGAACAACTTGACTGAATAGCTGCTATTAAGCTACATTAAATAAAATGCAATAAAAGATACTAAGGATATAGAATTCCAATATGAAGGATTTGATAGCTAGGAAACAATTTTTTGTCACTTCAGTGGAAGGAAACATTATGTGGTAAGGTGTTAGTAAGCTATTTTGAAAGAGTTATTGAGTTCTATTCAGACATCAAGCTTAATAGGACATTTAAGGTGTAGTTATTAATTTGTGCTTCACAGTGAATTTCTTACCCCAAATTTACATTCCTTCTCCTTTTCTACCCATGTTCATCAAGGCCTCAACTTTCTTTAACTAAGAGATTACCTGCGACTGACTCATTTGTTGCCACACAAGCCAAAAAAATGCTATTACAGAGTCATCTGAAGTTCTTAAGTATATCTTGATTTTTCTCAGTCACCTGTACTAAGACGCTAAGATAACTTTTTCCGGCCCTTAGGGCAGGGTTAAAACAAGTCCCCRATGAATGCATTTACAGAAAAAAGAGAAAAAAAAACAGGTGATGAATATAAAAATTTTATGCAGTTTGATAATTTCTAAAAAAAAAAAGGCCTTCTACTTTCATTTGAAATTACGGTAGTTTCTCCACTAGCTTACTGACCTCCTCTCTTGACTCATTTTCCCCAGATGCATCACGGCATGGTACCAAGATTGCTCTTTAACACTTTTTTCATCTGGGCCTGCCATGGTGATGGGGAACTCAGCCCCAGTGACAAGCTGCAGTTAGGGTTGAGAGAGTAAAAGAGCCTACAGCTCCAGGGCTAATGGGGCTGGAAAAGGCATGCCAGGATGATCCTGGCAGGGCCTCAACATTGCTGCTCCTGCATCTCTCTAATCTGTACCAGCTGTGGTGATGGGGACCTCAGCCCCAGCAACAAGCTGCCATTAGGGTTAGGATTCAGAGAGCTGTAGGCTACACTGGCACTCGAAAAGGCTTGGCAAGGGCATCATGACAGGATGCCAACATTGCCAACTCCATACTTTTTAAGCTGTGCCACCTATGGTGATGAGGACCTCTGCCACAGTGCCGAGCTGCCGTTAGGGTTGAGATAGTAAAAGAGCCTACAGCTCCAGGGACAATGGGGCTGGAAAAGGCATGCCAAGGTGATCCTGGTAGGGCCCCAACATTGCTGCTCTTTGAGCTTTCTAATCAGGACCATCCATGGTGATGGGGACCTTGGCCCTAGCAACAAGCTGCCATTAGGGTTAGGGTTAGGCTTGAGAGAGTAAAAGAGCCTCCAGGTCCAGGAACACTGGAGCTGGAAAAGGCATGCCAAGGTGATCCCGGCAGGGCCTCAGCATTGTTGCTCCTACGTCTTTCTAATCTGGACCACCCATGGTGATGGGTACCTCAGCCTGATTAGAGTTAGGGTTGAGAGAGTAGAAGAGCCTACAGCTCTTGGGACACTGGGGCTAGAAAAGACATTGCTGGTGCATCATGGCGTGGTACGGAGACTGCTCTTTCTACACTTCTTTCATGCGGGCCAGCCATGGTGATGGGAAGCTCAGGCCCAGCGACAAGCTGCCATTAGGGTTAGAGTTGAGAAAGTAAAAGAGCCTCCAGCTCCAGGGACAGTGCGGCTGGAAAAGGCATGCCAAGGTGATCCCAGCAGGGCCTCAACATTGCTGCTTCTCCGTCTTTCTTATCTGGACCATCCATATTCATGGGGACCTCAGCCTCAGTGCCAAGCTGCAATTAGGGTTAGGGTTCGGGTTGAGAGAGTAAAAGAGCCTACAGCTCTTTGGGCAGTGGGGCTGGAAAAGACATTGGAAGTGTCTCATGGCCCTTTTAAGCCCCTGGGCCTTTGTGGATTTTCCTGTTAAGGACGGACTTCCGGTCTTTCGACCAATCCGGGGCTGGATTAGTGCTGCCYTTGTGTGCGATTGACTGATAGCACGGCCAATCAGGAGCTGGGTCAGCACCATCACTGCGTGTGATTGATTGACAGCTCTGCCAGGGCTTGGGGGTCTCGGTGAGGGGCAGGGCCCTGCCTCACCAAGCAGCACTCAAGCAGGCATTCCAAGCACCCCAAAAATGGGCTTGAGACACAAAACTTATCTAGTCTCTGACAACTCCTCTCTTTTTAGGCATGCTCCAGCTCATAAAAGTGCCTTCCTGACTGTTCAAATGCCTTTGTGTTCAAGTAGTTATCTTTGTCCAGAGGCCATGAAAAACATTGCGTTAGAACCCTATGACAGTCCTGATTTCTTCTCACTGTAGGGTTGTTTAAGATGAGGTAACATTCTTTCCAATGAACTGTTGCATTTTATGATTRCAGGTTTGGCCGGAACTTGCACCAGCTTGCCACTCTTTGGGGTTTACTTGATCTGGGATGCTTGCCTTCTACGAAGTACCATATGTGTTGGGGGAAGAGAGTCTAGTTGGAATGTGTGGAATTTCAGTGTGACTCAAGTCATATAACACGCATGTGSTTTAGGTATCAGAAGGTACTCCTGTTAGTGCTGTACAAAGCATGGGATAAATACTTGCTACATAAACTGATGGTGATTATACTCAGAAATTGCAGGGCTGAACTTTTGAAATGGTTCCAAAGAGCTAATTCAGTGCCTGTGGTTGTATGCCCATTTACTGTTAAAATACAGGAGTACTGGGGCACCTTATTTTATTTTAAAATAATTGTGTAGGTTATTGCTCCTGTAATTCTTTTATTAGGGTATACACTCCTATCTCCCTCTTCAGCTGTCCCTTTCCCATTTTGAATTGTCATTGCACTGAATACAGTTAGATTCAGATATTTCAAATATAACTTATTACAGGGGGGTTGCAAATTTTGTGATTGTCTTCTCGATACTCTGACTTCAAAAACTTTAATAATGTCCTCTTAAAACCATGTCATAAACTGTCCTTTTAAGAAGTGAATAATGTGACTCATTAACTCATTTGAGAAGTTAAGCATGTTTACTTATAAAAAAGGGTGATATTTTATTCCTGAGAAAGGACTTTAAAGAGATAAGAGTATTCTGAAATTATTTTCTCAGTTTTTGTGATGTTTTTTCTTTTTGTTCAAGTATATATGTGCCTTCTGGAATAGCGTGACTCAAAGTTACATTTAATTACCAAGTGGTGGTTACTGCTGCATCCAGAACTTACATTTGAAGAAGATTAAGTCTGTATTGTAGCAAAAGGACCGAGACAGGAAATATATAGCTTTCTCTGATCTGTCCTTCACACACATTCCAATGAGGCTTGCTGTTTTCTCTTGTGTGAGAGTAAGGGGAATGGTTGTTAGAATAAAAACAACCAGTCTGTCTTGGATAGATTTGTGTTGAGAGACTTTATGTCCCAGGAGACTATAAATTTAGCATGCTGTCTGAAAGTTTCTGATAGAGCTCTGAGATCCAGAGCATGACGGAAATGACTGGCCTGTTACTGATGGGAGCTACCAAACAGCTGAGAAGTGGTAATCTCCTTGAAATATTTTAAACAAACTTTTAAATAGTGATGGGGAAATAGTGAAGCTAGAAAGAATAATGCCAAAGGCAGCTTTAATGTGGTGGCTTTAACAAGTTAGCTCACAACAAAGTTTTTGTTCCTTATCGAGTTAACAAGACTAATGCCCTTCTCCAATCACTGGTTCGTAATACTCCACTCTCTTCTTTTTTTCCTTGCCAGTTTCTCTGTTACTTCAGTTTGCCTGTGAGGTTTCAAGGGTCAGGGCTGATGGATGAACATTAGACATATAATTTGATAGCTGTTTACGAAGCTTTCCTTTTTCATTAATTTAAACTGCTTGCTAAACAAGTTGGGCCCAGATCTGGGCAGCTGTTTTGTCTTTGTAAGGACTTCTGTTGCTGGTTTTGCTGTTTTGAGTATTAAGGGTAGTAATGGGGAAAGGAAGCCTGGCTCTTTAAAGGGAGAATGCCATTCGACAGGATTCTCAATCTGTTCTTCTTAAACAGACAGTGGCTGCTTCACACCAGAAAGATTGCATTATTTCACAATAGTCAGTTGCTGTTAGTACTTAGCAAACTGAATCCTAGCTTTGGGACGTGTGCTGCTTCTCTAACCTGTGGCTTTCTATAATTCATTTATATTGGAATACTATCAGCCACCTCTGCAGCTGTAACTCTCCCCCTGCCACGATCAATACATTGCCACGAAGTATAATGAAGACATCTCTGTCCGAAGACATTTGGTAGTGCAGTCTTCATCTTCCTGGCTGGTCAAATGAGCAACATCCTGGTTAATGCTTTAAATTTCATCTGCCTTTTCATGGTCACTGACAGTGCACACGTGCATACTTCAGGGAGTTAAGTGATATTCCTGGAAACTGTAGGAAAGATTTCCTTTCCTCTTGGGTCATACTGCTTCCTCTTATATTTCCATGTATCATAACAAAAATAAGCATACATTCTGCTAAAAATTGATGATTTTCTTTATTTATGATAAATATGAATATTCAGGGTAGGTGGTAGAGTGAGTTATTTCTGTCACTAGTGTTTCTGAATTCTCAGGATACTGTTCCTTTTCATAAGGATTGCACAACAAGAATGAACATTTTAGGCCTGCAATTTTTGCCTACTCTGGCTGCAAATGTAGGACTGCATAGGTGGCATTTGAGTAAGAGGGGAAGAAGGGAAAGATGCTCTGGGGACAGAAGTGTTGGAATTAGTTTGTTAAGATAATTAAATTATGTGTTGGGCAAATTACTTGGGACTCTTTAGAGACCAAAGCTGAATTTCCTTTCTGTTGGGTGCTAAAGTCATCTAGTGAGAAAAGACTTAATTCTATTTTAATTTTTTTTATCTTATCAATATTTTATCAATAAATACTTGACTATAAAAGTTTTGTCCACGATCCAAAATAATTTGAAATTAATCATCTGGATGTGGGAAACAAGGCTGAATTTTTTTAATCTCTGGTTAAAAAATGGTTGGATAGGGGGTATGATCCACAGCGGGAAAAGTCTGAGTGACAATGGGTGGTTTTTTGGATTGTTTTTAGGAAACAAACGCTACCATTTGTTAAATAGCTCAGGTTTAGTGATCAGCAAGGGGAGTTGATTAGGGGAGTAGTTTATTAAGAAAAAGGACTGACAAAGACTGAAGAAAAGTGACTGATCCGTCAGCAGGATGTATATGACTTTGGCCATGTTTCAAAGCTGAGGATGTCTGTGTGTTTGTGTTAACACTGGGTCTCCTTGTCCTTGGAACGAAATTGCCTCATCAGCAGAGCCCCTTAGGGGATTGAAAGTCTACCCAAGACGTCATCCTCCTCTTACAAAAGGCGAAAACCTGCCAATTCTCGTGTCTCCAACCCCTTCCTCCCCCTCCCTTTGACTTAAAGAGCATCAAGGGGCGGACCTTGCTTTTGCAAGCTACACATCTTGCTCTCCCTTCGAATATTCATTTTTCTCCTAGCAGTAATTTGATCTTGGGCTGTTCCAACTTGCCTGTAGTGAATAAGCAGAGAATTGCATGTTGAAAGACTTGAGTTTTCTCACTACGCACAGTTTTCATCATATAAGGATGAGAATTTCTTGCAAGTTTTGAACGAGATTAAAGTTGAGAGGTCCTCTTGGATTTTTTTTTTTTCTTTAACACATCTATGTCTGTGTATCTCTATATAGAGAGAGGTCTTTAAGGGTGTGTAACTGTTGAGAAAAGGATCGACATGACACTGCTGGAACCAGAAATGCAGATGACAACACTCCAATCAGGTATCACTCCAAACATATCCCATGGATAAATTTTGTTAGTGAATCGAGGCTGTGTGACTTTGGGTAACGACAAATTAGGGAGCTGTGGTGACTTCACGTGCAGGGTGCAGATGGATACTTGTTGGATGTTAAATACGGCTTAGTTTAGAGCTTCGTCAGAGATAAAATTATCTTTCTATTCTTCGCCTGTTGGTCTCCAGTGTTAAATTTATGTGACTTATGAAAATTAAAAAACTTCAGTCAAAGCTTAAGACTTGTTCTAAAGAAATTTCCTTCATTTAGTTTTTGATTAAACATATTCTTGATACTTTGCAGAGATTTAAAATTGCATATTTTGGGAAAAACTCTTTGAAACTTTCCAATACTTGTTTTATATCTTGAAAGACTGTTTCCTTGAGAATGACAATGGTATTTTGTTTGCATGCCTTTGTCCTAAGTACTGTGGCCTCGTTGTGATGCTGTGCTTACCCATTAGATGTGTACAGAGTTGCATTTCTGACATGTAAGACATGCTAGAGTGAGAATTATCTGCTAATGGGAGCATGATGTACTTCTGTAGGGCATTTTTATCTGAAGCTCTAGAACATTATGTAGTCATGAAACTTAATAAGTACATATACAGATATGAATGACGTTTGCTCTGTGGATGGGAACAGTGACTGTAACCTTGGTAAGATTTGACCACAAACTAGTAGTAGCCTAGAAGTTTGGGTTTGCATTTGTGTACTCTTAATCTCTTGCACAGTATTGTCTGAAAAGCAGCACGTAGGTAATGCCAAAAGTGTCAAGACAAACTTGTTCCTGAAAATTAAATGCTTTTTCCTTTCCTTAAGTAGTGACTTGAAAAGAGACAAGTAAAACAATAATGTTGTAGTTTAAATGTAGAGGTTTTTTTCCCCCAAAATTGCTGGTGTTTTTTTTTTTTTTTTCCTGAATTGACAGTGTTAATTTCTCTAACTTAATTTTATGAGGTTTTTAAAAATATCTGTGAAGATTATGTGTATCTATAAAGGTCCTATATGAGCTTTACTTTATAGGCCTGACATATTCTTTGTTGTTTAGAGAACCAAAGTATGGTTATTTTTTATCTCCTGTTGTAGATGGGAAAGACAGGCCTACATCTTATGTGGAATTTGTAGTGTTTGTCTCAATTCAGAAGACTGTTTGTAGAGAACACATCATTCCTCTAGTTGCACTCTTGTAGTCTGTGAATTTTGGAGGTAGGGTTTAGACACTAACAAGGTGTTTGGTATTGAACAGGATGCATATGGCAGGGTAGTATCTAATCTGTCTTTGTTGTAAAGAAAGCTCTTAGGTAAAGGCCTGAAAAAAGATGTTGACCTTAATATGCTTTGTTTCTAATAAGTTTTAAAAAATTTTTTCCCCCAAACAAGGAAGAGCCATGGAATTTACAAATTAGGAGAACAGCCTCCATATTAGTCTTGCTTTTTCTCAAAACTTTATTTGTGGCTGTGTTTCTTGTTTCTTCCAAATGATGGGAACTCTCACGTTCACTTAATTCTGAGGGTGAGAGTTTCTCCAAGTAAGGAGTACTTGTAAGGAGCTTTTGCTGAAGTCAGCTAACCCTAGTCCTAGATTATGCAGTGGCGTTCTGTAATTTTGAGGCAATTTCCTGGCAAACTTAGCTTACCTAATGAAGGATACAGATTTATTGCACCTCTTCCATCAGTGGCCTCTCTTTTCTCTCCTGGCTCAACCACTGGTGGAAAAATATTAAGCAAGAAGCAGGCAAATGGTTATGTAAATGGATTCACAAGATTGGTGGGGAAATTGAGTGTGACAACAGGAACTGTGCATAATAAGTTTCAGAGATCTGTCTTGAATAATAGAAGTGTATTACAAGCTTCTAGATAAAGAAAACAGCTACTTGATGATGAGGCTAGTTTATTCAACTGTAGTATTTAGAGTCTTCAGATGCTGTTGGTGGCTGCTCTTATTTGGCTTAGTGAAGTCGTAGTGTGTTGGGCAAACTACTTGAGACTTTAGAGACTGAAATTGGATCTCCTGTCTGTTGAGAGCTGGAATGAGGAAATGAGGAAAATGACCTAGCTGAGGAAAGACTTAACTTCTCAAATCTTCTTGGTCCTGATGTTCATTTCCAGAAGCCTTACTGGAAAGATGGAAGCTGGAAACAGTTGTCCCAGTCAACTCATCAAAGTTTCCAAACAGCCACTGAAGAAATAGGAGAATCGTGGCCTGAGCTGGGTAAATAAATTATCCTGGTAGAGTGTACACAGCTTGCACTTCACAGACCAAATACTCTTCAAGACTGCAGGTCATGAGGCTGTGCTTATTTAGTGCTTGGGTATTAATGGGAGTCCACTCAAGAAGTAACAGTATCTGAAGCCATATTTGACCTAGGACAGTGTGTTTGTATTCCGTGTCAGTGGGCACATAAAAAGCAACATCTTTGATACTAAAGATGAGAAAATATTCTTCATATTTTGGAGAAAGAACTGAGGGGGACATTACAACTTAACTATTCTGGGAGCAGAATAGTTTAAGCAGGGAGGGACTGTTTCTTCAGAACAAAAAATAACTGAAACAAGAACAATATGACTAGTGAGGTGCATATTGTATTAACCAGAAAAAATCAAACACACTTGTCAAACCAAAAAAAAGGAGTAAAAAAATCAATACAAGTGATGAYATCTGAGGAAGGAAAAAGTCAAAGTGAAAATCAAACTGAAAAGACATTCCAAAAAGGCAGTAGATCCAGAAAAAAATGCAAAAATAAGAGCAAAAACTCAACTGCTCTATTTGACATCTCATTGCACTACTGAACTTGTTTGAAGAACTGGTACTACTAATCCAGTCATTCAAAAAGCGGTCATACACAGTGGGGCAAAATTCTACATTCATTTTCAAGAGTTTTCAAGCCCTGTGCCAGTTTGTGTGTTTTCATTCTGTTGACAGTGAAGCTGATGCGCAGATCTGTACCAAGCTCTTAGGAGTGGGAGCTCCCTCGTTAGTGTTTTTCTCCAGGAGTCACTTGAACTTTTTTGCTGCCTTAACTCTCTCAGTGTCTGACTCATTTGTTTTCTTTATGTTTATTTGCTGATTCCAAAAGCTTGCTGTTTCCTTCCCATTATCTACTTCAGCCTAATCTCCCTATATAGCCTCTTTTTTTGTTCCCCTGAAGCCTTTTTGTTATTTATGTCACTATCCAATGATCCCATATAGAGATCTTGCAAATGCTTTTGCTGTTGGTCACAGTTCAGTCAAGATATGGACTGAATAGTTTTTGATGTGACCTGGCTTTGTAACAGACTGTTTGGCCACTGAAAGAATGAGTCATGAGTATTATTTTTTTTTATTGGAGAGGCAAGAGTACTAGAAGCATACTTTTTTTTTGTCACAATCTATGATTCAGTAACACTTAAATATGTTTTTGAACACCTGTATGAAGGACTCAGGCAACTGGCAGAAGTCTCGGGCGTCTTGGGTGTGCTGCTGGCCTCTATATGCAAATTCTGTGCTTAAATAACAAGTACAAACTTTCAAATATAATTTCACTTTCTTTTTTATTTTAGTTGTTTTTGTCACAAGTTTTTTATGACTTCTAGCAGGTGGCTGGTCAGAAGTGTGTGTGCAGTACACATATAGAGGTGTAATCRGCCTGAGAGAAACCCTAAATTTCAGATAGTTTTTTCCTGATGTTTTGCATGGATGGATAAGAGTTATGGCTGCTCAGGGTCATGTAGAGTCTAACAGTGCATTGCCAGAATTAATGGATGTTAGCACTTGGCCAAGTGGCTGCTTCTGTTAATGAATTCTGTTTCCTTATAATTTTGCTCTACTTAAACCCTTTGTTTACTGTTCTGGGTAGCATTGGTTTGTTTTGGTGCACAACACTTGTTTGCGCTGTCTTGGTATATGCTGCATATTAATAATTGTTTCTGTTTAATCTTAATTCCTTTCTGTGAGTATACTGAAAAAAATTAAGATTGTTCAGCATAGAGTAATGTATTGGAGAACATCTTTGGGTTTTGATATGTTTGTTGTATTGACCTGCTGGAAAAAATCTTAAAATCTATTACAGATCAAGGCAGGTATGCAGACCAGAAGCAGGTGGTTCTAAACTCTCAGAAGTTTGGTATAGATGAAAAAGAGGGTTTTTTCCATGCATATTTAGAGAACAAAAGAAGAGCTGTTTTGAAGTCAGCACTGTAAATGAGCATAGAAATAATTTAGTTCTCTATAGTGGATAAGACTTGACTTCTGTGGTCTAATTTGCTTTGCATCCAACTGGTTCTGAAAAAGGAACAATTATTTCAGATAAAAATTAGTGTCATTTTGAATCAAATGCAAAACTTCTCTCATTTTCTGGGGAAAAGTTGGATTTTTGAGCTACTTTAGCAGATTGGGGTTATATTAAATTCAATTTAGGAAAAACCAGTGCTGATTCCTTCATTCTTTCTTTCAAAATACAACTCCCAGGCTCTTTCTCTTCCCTCTTTTAAGCATTTAACTTGAAGTGCTTTAGGGATGTCAACTGCTAAACTGCTTTGAATGGGAAGAAAGGGAACAGACAGCATACCTGTGTATTCTTAGAAGGGAGATGTCCCCCTCTTCAGCTCTTTCAGGAGTGATAAATGTCAGAGCTGCAGTTTATATGGTTGGTTTTCTTTTCTGTTTTAAATAAAGTTTAAATTCAGTATTGGCTTTTAGTACTTGAGGAATGACCTCTCATTGATGCAGTAAAATGCCTTCTAACTTCATCTTGTCTTTTTCAAGCATCTATTACAAGGATATTTTTTTTTCCTTGCTGTTGTTTTCATTTCCTCATGAGAGGTTTTTCAAGTTGTGAGGTTTTTCGCATTTCATTTTGTTCGAATAGCAGAACTTTTATTTTTTTTCTATTTTCTCTCCCCAAGATTGCAAAGAGTTCTTGAATCAACACAATTGGGATTTTGGTTTTGGATGGAGGGTGGAGCTGAGGGGACAACATTCCTGGCTTTATAGTTTGCATCATCACTACTTTAAAAATAGAACTTTTGATTTCTGTTTGGAATCTATGGCATTTGGAAATGTAATCTTTTGTATCTAGGTAGCAAGTTCCTGGGGAGTGTAAAGAGTTCCCTGGTTGCTGGTACAGTTCCCTGAGTGTGTATATTCTGAGTAGTGATAAAATGACTCTTCACTGGCTTTTAACCAGAATCTTGCATGTGATTCAAAGACTGAACAAAGTTATGTGAGCTTCGTCGTCATCGTGCAGTGGGAATTCTTTCCGAAGCAGCAARTGGGATGTTCCTGAAGTCAGCTTTAAATATGGAAATTTTTATGCCAGAAGTACAAACTGCACAAAGTTCTGGGTTGGCTGTTGCAAGACATGGAGTGAGGAGTGCACAGCTGTAAGCTACACATTACTGAGTTATTCCATTTATGAAAAATTTGAACATAACCTTTTGCTACCTTTTTTACCTGTAATTAACTACAGAGTAAGCAAATCACTGCATGGTTGTGTTAGCTAAACTAGAGTTAAAGATTGTACTGAAACAAAAGATGTAAAGGATGCTTTTCTCTTTTTTTGTGTGTCAAGAATGATAGTCTACTATAAAGACTACTCATTAGAATCACTCAGTTGAGCAGTACTTATTTCTACTGATAACCTTAAATTTAAACAAGAAACTCCTGGAAATCTATTTGAACCTGGAGTATCTGTTGAAGCATTAAATCACCTTTTGAAAATAATATTTTTGCCTCCCTCTGCTTTGAAAATACTCTGTTTATTCATTTTACACAGCAAGTGCTACCCTGTAGGTTCAGAGAGAGGGAGTAGGAAAAAACCCACTCAGGCAGCTTTTTGCCCTTATCCATTCTGTGAACTAAGATGAACTTGCAAGGGGGCACACAGAGGCTGCACTTTTTCTAAAACAGGAAAGATGTGGTAGACACAAAACAATTATTCACTGACTGATTTGTCTCCTAACCCTTCTTATGGCTCCAGTTTACTTTAAAATGTAACTACTGAGAAATAACTTTAGAGGCGTGTGTCTGTGTGTATTTTAATCAGTTTCCAGTGTACATAGTAAGATTATCATCATTATACTGCATTTTTTGTATCATTCATCAATTGTTACTAAAAACAAAATGAAAGTTTAAAGTGCATGTACAGTCATGTCAGGTCTTATATGTTGTAACTGTAATCAAAACAGAGTCTTCCTTGCTGCAAAATTAATGCCTTATGTATAATGAGCCCTGTTTAGTTGTTGTCATCATACTCTGTAAGTTACCCAGTCATTTATATGATGAATATGAATCAGCTTTTCTTTCGGAACATCCTTCAAGTGCATTGGAAAAACGAAGTGAAAAAGAATTACTTTAATCAGGTTCCTATTTGGCGTCTTTAGGCACAATTGTATAAAAATTACTATTGATTATGTATATAGGCTCAGCCTGATAATTTTTATCTTTGTGGCTTGGGTGAATCAGTCATCTTTGTGGCCTGCCGCTGATTTAGGTTCTGGATTAATACCTGAACGTGTGCTATGCTGAGTCTCTCTAAACTGGTATGATGATTACACCACACATTCTTTGCCTGAAGGGATACAGTGCAGACACATATCCGTTCTGTCTTCCAGTTACCTGGTTACTCCTTGCTATCCAGTGTTTGCCAGATTTAAGAGATGACTAATGTTTAACAAAGTGCTCAAGTTTCCATGCCTGTATGATAGCAGGAATTCACATTAGCGTTTAGAATCAGGATAATTTTTTTTAATAATGGGATTCATGTCCTGTCTACATTTTGATTGTAGGCGTTAAAATACAATTTTTTTTGTGTCTAAGCATCGATGTGAATCAGTCTCTAATGTCCTGATGTATGCCCAGAGCTCTGTAGATCAGTGGTAGGGATGACAGATAACTGTTGAGATTTTGGGAATGTCTCTGATGTTATTGTTTGATGTTATGTGGCAGGTCATATGAATAAATTTTAGTATTAACCTGTTTGCTGTCTGCTTTTACCAGTCTCAAATGACTCCTGCAGCACAAAAAAAAACCCCACTCCAAAACCCCACAAAAAGCTATCCCCAAAATCTGAAGTAACCTACAGCGTCTTATTGCATCTGGGTTCTCTTTGCTGCTGAGTTCAGACTTACAGCACCCTCTGCTGTTTCACCTTAGGGTTCTTCCAAGGAGAGACTGACACTTGTTCCAAATTGTTTTTTCAAATGGAGAAACCTCAGCTGGTTATCTTGAGGCAGTCTGATTTTTCATTTGTGGCTAAGGAGAWACAAGCCCTGCTTTATGGAGGTGAAACTAGAATCTTTATCTGAATGGAAGAAATACTGCCCCCGCTCCCCTCAATTTCTTTGTCAAGAGGATTTTRCTATCAGAATCAATATAGAAAACTAGTTTAATTACATTGGCACAGCTCCCTTTTGTGATTAACCTTAGTGTGGTTTAAGAATGCTGTATAATTTATCAATAGTTTAAGTAGGTAAGAAGTCATAAAGAAACAGAGCTGGAATTACTCTTCAGGGTTGCAGAGCCCCCTCCCCTGCTGCTGCAAGTAATCAGGTCATATACTCCCCTGCATAATTTTATCAAGCACGATTTTAAAAAGTGTTAGATTTCTCACTCATACTGGAACGCTGTCCTAGAATTTCTCTCTTTGGTTAAAAATCTTCTAGTTTTCAATATTAAATGAGCATGTGTGTCAGTGGCTTTCAGTGCAAATAACTTTTTGTAGTTAAACTTATGCAAACCTTAAGGCAGGCAAAATATTTTCACCAGAAGAAGCTTCATCTACTTAAAATATTCTTAAAGTAGACAAGTGCTAAAATAGTAGCTGCTAATGTGACTGCTCAATGTTTCTTTGTATCTTTCTGAAGTGATGGTTATTTTAAATCAGATCCTCCAAGTAACGTTAACAATGCTTCCCAGGCATTATGCACAGCATTGGATTCCCAACGGGATATGAACGTATTTAATTATCCCATTAATTAAAAAAAATTAAAAGTAATGAAAAGTAGGTTGAGAAATGTATTTGTGCTTCTTTCTAGTCTTCCATTTTCTTTGCCCTGATTGTTTTTCCTCAAAAATGAGTGTATCCCAAATAAAGAAGTTGCAGCTTCCAGTGAAGCACAAGCAGGCTTGATCAGCTTGTAATGATAAGTGACCTTGATGATATTTTTTTTCTTTTTTTTTTTATCTGCTGGAGATGCTGTGGTTGAAGCTGTTATTCCTTGTCTATGTTTTTCAGTATTTGAGATTTAGATTTTGCATTCACTGATGTCAACTTGAATATATGCCTTTTAAAAATAGAGTGGTTTTGATTTATTAAAGTTTCTATCTGACACTGAGGTACCACTGATTAAAAATTGCAACTCCCAAAACTTTTGGTTCAGAAAATACCTTGAGCTTGACTTACTGCAAAACACTCCCAAACCTTCGAGCCTTCAGTCTTCTTTCACTAAAAACTGAAAWAAACAGAAAACACTTTTCAGTACAGCTTTGCTGACTTCATGTTACCTTTAAGTAAGAATAAGATCCCAATTAGTAGATTCCTTATGGAAAAACAAGATTGTTAATCTTATCTTGAAAACCCACAGATTAATGTGAGTTTCTAGATATGTCATGTATGAGAAGTGGTCTCTCAGGCAGAAAAATTTCAGTCCATTTAAATGTCAAACCATCTTTTAAGTTACTGGCAACTTTAAATGGACTAGAAAAAAACCCCAGTTTTAAACAGGAGTGCAATACTCAACAGATTTTTATGTTGGTTTGTTTGCTTTTTAGTTTGATTTCCATATAACTTTAAGTACAATATGCAATCTCAATTCTGGGATTTTTTATTTCTATTGTTCTTATGCTTTCTTTCCTTCTTCTCCCTGTACTGGGCTTTTTCATTATGGTGGCAGAGTAAGTGGCTGCTAATAATAAGAGACTGCTCCACTCCTCCCAGTTTTCCTTGGAGAGAGGCAATCGCTGTTTGCCGTAGTTGTTGATTTAGTGCCTGGGAAGAATGAGGTTTTTTTGGACCCCTTCCTCATCTCTCTCTTGCTAAGGGAGCCTGCGTCATTGAGAAATGTTTAACCTTCTGGCCCTGAAGCAGGACTGGAAACTTTGCTGCAAAATCTAGAAGCTAAAACGGGATCTTGAAAATGTTATTTATGTGAACTACTCTTTCCTTTGATTTAATTGGGACAGGAGATTGCAGAGCTTGATTTAGAATTTTGAGTAGCAAGTAATTTGGAGAGTTAGCAGGGGGGGAAATAATTTCTTTAGTGAAAAATGGTGAGTAGCTGATTTAGGGGAAGAGGAGAGAAGAGCTGGGGGCAGAGAACAGAAACGTGTGGGAGGACTATGTGGGGGAAAATGTCCCAAGATCATAATTCTGGTGTTGTCAAGTACTTGAGTAGTTCTTTCTAACTTGTATGAGGAAGCTGGCTGTGCAGAATTTTATTTGTATAACGTAAGTTGGTTGTGGAGAGCCAGGGGCCTAAATTGTGGTGGGAGCCTTATTTCCAGGGGGTTGATTTAATAGTAGATACTGCTTGTTGTATATGTCTTATTTTCCCAGAGTGTCCACTTTTTTCCTGTTGCCTCCTCCCCCATCTGGACCATGGGGGTTCTTCTAACCCTTGTGCAGAATTTCCAGTCTGGCTGTCCTGCTGGAACTACACTCCATGAACTGAGAAGGAAGAAGACGTTCAGAAATCCCAAACATTTCTGCAGCATAACCATAATAAATCTAATCATGAAACTGTTGTGCTTGTGCTAATTAAGTATCTAGTGTGCTTGTAGTACAAAGAGTAATCCTGATGTGCCCAGAGAGTGTTGATTTTGTTTCATATGCTGTGGCAATCTATACACAGCACATGCACGTATGTTTATCTTCAAGATATTCCAAACAGAAATGTGGCAGCTCTGTCTCTTGGGACCCAATCTCTTTATGGTAAAGAGATTGAAACTAAAATGAAGAAGCTTGACTCAAGGACGAAATAACAGGAAACAGTTTAAACTGATCCAATGATTTGACATGACCAATGGAAGGGAGGGGAAAGGGTTGTGCTTTCCTTTACTCTTGCTTTGCAGCAGCAGCAGCACCTCAGTGCACCTGCTGCTGAGCCCCAGCAAGCTTGGACAATTGGACTTTCTTGTGAGAAGTCTAATTCACTTTTGAAAACAAAGGCATCAAAAACCCCTTGCTTTTCTGGTCGATCAGTGAGCCTACTTAACTCACTGAACTTCCTCATGAAACCTAGAGCCCTCAAAAAGAAGGAGTGATGAGACCGTAATGCTAGATTATTTCATCTGTCTTGGGTAATATCACTTAAGCTCTGTACTGAACAGTGAAAGTGAGCAAGCAGATTAACAGTTTCAACAGTGAAGTYGTAAGTAGGATGAGAAAACTACTGAACTCTAGATCATAGAACTTGTAAAGAGTGGCAGGTGGCTGGGCAGTAAGTCTAGGAGACAGAAAAGATTGGACAGCAAAGAATAATATAGAGTGCACGATAGACTCAAGTAATTAAGAAATAAATTAGAAGTGTATGATTTTTAGGAGAATATTAAAAATATGCATATTTCCCCAGTATGATGTTTGTCAAGTTAGAATTTGTTTTTTTTTTACTCTGAGCTTGCTGCATAGCTATGAATGGACAAGCAAGTCACTGGAAGAAGGGTGGTTACACGCCTATTACAGAATAGTTGATGTTGGAAGAAAACTCTGAAGTCATCTTCCCCGACTGCCCTGCTCAAGCAGGTCCACCTGCTGGTTGCATAGGACTGTGTCCACATGGCTTTTGAATATCTCGATAGATGGAGACCCCACAATCTCTCTGGGCAACCTGTGCCAGCGCTCAGGTGCACTTAAAGTAAAAAAATTGTTTCCTGATGTTCATAGCGAACCCCCTGTATTTCAGTTTGTGTCCATTGACTCTGCTCCTGTCACTGGGCGCCACTTGAGAGGAGGCTGGCTCTGTGTTCTTTGTACCTTCCCTTCAGGTTTTTAGATGGATAAGATCTCCAGTATGTCCATATCTGTCCTGTACTGGGGCCCTCAGAACCTGAGACAGCCCTCCAGGTGTGGCCTCATCAGTGCCGAGCAGAGAAGAAGGATTACCTCCCCTGATCTGCTGGGAACGTTCCTCCTAGTGCAGCCAAGGATACCTTCTTTAGCCTTCTTTGTCCCGAGGGCACAAGGCTGTATCGTGTTCAACTTAATGTCCAGTGGGATCCCCAGGCCCTTTTCTGCCAAACTGCTTTGCGGTCACTTAGCCCCCAGCATGTGCTGATGCACCCTCTGGGCCTGGCCAGTCAGCCAGTTTCCAGTCCACCTCACGGTCTCCTCACCTGACTCAGACTTCCATYGGCTTCTCTGTGAGGATCTTGCAGGAGGCAGTGTCAGAAGCCTTACTAAATCAGGGTAGACAATATTCCCTGCTCTCCTTTCTTACGCCAGGTCTGTCTCTCCACGCTGTAGCTGAAACCTAAAGACAGTTTTGCTGTCATGCTCAGGGAAAAGTATTTTCTGATAGGACAGAATTGTGATTTTACAGTAAATTCTGGACTTCCTATAGCCTAGTTGCTAAAAGTAAGCATATGGCAATGTCTGTACTGTTAAAATTGGTTTTGTTCTAAAGAGTTTGTTCGTAAGGGACTTCTGTTAAGCTGGCGGTTGGGTGTACTGACAGTGAGCAGCCRAGTCCTGTCGGATCATAACAACTGGCAGCCATATAAAAAACATATCTGTTTTTCTTTGCATGCTTGTCTATTCAATTAGATTGTCCACCTGTTTGCTTTTATGTAGTCCCACTTTAATGGTCCCTCTCTCGTGCCTGGATTAATAAAATAGATTCGGTAGTCAGGGAAGGATGCAAGGATTTCTAATTCCAGTTCTGACACACACACACACTGTAAATCTCTCTACTTGCTTTAACCCAGTTTATCCAACCAAAGGGGTTTTTTGATAGAATTGAATTGTTTAGAATCCCTAAATGTGAGATTCTGGTAGCTTGTAAGTGAGAAAGGAAGATTTTAAAGGGGTGTCAGGCAGCTACTGCAAGATAGTGACTGAAGAGACTTCTCTGCATATTGTTTCAGGTGAGCTTATAGATTTAGGAGGAGGCGAGCAGAACAGAAAGCTGATGTCTGAATCAGAACGTGATGTTCCAAGCACACTTATCTTTACAGTTATAAGCACTTAGGCTACATGCCTTCCAATGCTTTTACACTAGTTGGTGATTAAAACTCCTAAGATTTGGCAGGTTTTGCTGGGAAGAGGATACACCCTCACAGTTACTTGCCTTTTTTCTTTGCTTTCATGACTGAGAATATCAGAACTGTTGAATGGGATAAAATTTGTTTTAAATGTAATCATGCTTCTTGCAAAGGAGGCCTGTATCTTTGCCCCCTCACTTTCTTTTGGGTAAGCAAAAGGTCAGATCAAACCACATGCAGTATGTTATTGTGCTTTCATTACTTCTCTAAAATCTTTTCTGCCTTTAAATTTTGCCAGTGATTTTAGTATCATGGGCACTTAAAAAAATAGCAGTGTCACATATGTGGAAAGGTCTTTGGGGCAGAGGTTTGGAACATGGGTATGTGGTGGCTGAGCTTAGGATATAAAGCTACAGCGTTAGTTTTTGTGGCAATTCCCAGTACATGTGAACTTACACTGTGATACCAAGCAGTAAAAGCAAGGTAGCTGACTCTGGTTTTCACTGCAGGGAGCTCTTGTCTCTGCAAGATTGCAGATTTTTAGCTTGAGCCTGGATTTTGCTGAGCATTTTTTTCCATCCAGCCATGATTCTTCTCAAATGCCTGAAAAATAAGATTTATTGTGAACTGCATTAATATTTTAGGTCAATTGAGGTTATTTGGGGAAAATGCTATGTTTTGGTCCAGTACCTGTCAGTATTGTGACCAAACCACTGGGGAGAGGCACAAATGATGTATGAACTGGGAGAAGTTATAAATTTCATATCAAGAGTCTGTCTCATTTTATRGCCTTGAACAGCTTTAGATAAAGGAATGTAAACCTGTGGTTTAGTTGATGCAGAATATGATTCTTAAAAATACAGTCTATGGAGAAGGAATGGTAGTACTGTCAAGACTGCGTCTTCCTAAAGTGATAGGCAAGTGAGTCYCATGAAGGCATTAAAGGAGTTCTTTCACCATAGCATAACCACAGTATTTTTCCTGCTAATCAAAAGCTGAATAATTTAGTGGCATGCAGGTAAAAACTATCCCAAATCAGTCTAAAATTCTCTCCCTCATGAGATTCATGCTTTATGTTGCACTTAAGGTCTGGAATGTCTGCATGTRTGGAGGGGGGATGAATCCATACAAGACCCTGGAAGTTCTTTCAAGGATCAGTGTGTCCATATCATGAGTTTAACCATATCATGGTTGTGTGCCTTGGCACATTGCCTCAGACTTATTTTATGTTGTAGCTATAGATTAAAACTCAAACATGCTATACGTTTTTATACTGGAAACAGAAATCCAGTTGTTGAAGCCACCATGAGAGTTTGAGATTGGCAACTATCCAGGAAATAGCTGAGTTTCAGCACTAAAGGAGGAGTTTGAGCGTTTGACATTGAAGGTGATTTATAGATTTTTGGCAATACAAGAACTGAATTTTACATTCTACAGAGAAATTTATTTCCTATCTCAAATAATCCTGACAGTAGCAGTTTTTTACTGTGGGTTGAGATGAGCACCCATGACAATGATAAAGGAGGCCACTACCTTTAGTGGCATCTGACCACTGAATTGGTTTAGAACTACCATAAAACTTCATCTCCCACTTTATGTCAACCAAGTCTTCACTACTACCTGATTGTGACAAAGGACTTGAACCATTTTTAGAGAAGAAGTTAAGAGTTGAAAAAACTCACATCTAAAATTACTAGCATTAGCTACTAACTTATGGAATGAATGGCTTGGTTTATGGTCTTTTTAGAATTATATCTCCATTAATGCATAGTTTTTTCAAGTTTTGAAGAAATCCTCTGTAGCCATGAGGGGAAGACAGACGTTAATAAAAGTCTAGATTCTGGGACTGCAATTCTTGTATCAGATTAACCAAGAATAATTGTCATATTAAGCCTCAACAGTGTTGTTACTGGCCACGTAACAAGTGTGTTTGGAGAATGAACAGTAGCTTTCTGGGCAAAAGTCACAATCCTGTAGTGAAGGTTCACCTAGGAGGAATTCTGCTAGTACAAGATGAGAAGTAAATAAAGGGTTTGCTAATCCTTTCACAAGCAGTGCATGAACACAGAGTATGGCCTGGCTGTTTCCTCTCTTGCTTAGGAGGAAAGCATAGACTGCATTTTCCAAGTGTCTGCAGGTAACCCCTTGTGCAGTAAGTACGAGGGTTTGATAGAGAAGAAACCTTTTATTGCCAGAAGTTGAAAGGATRTGGGAGAGAGAAGTGCAGGATATCTTTTGTTCAACAACCACAGGAATTAGTGACATAACTTCTCAAACTCTTAGACATGCCTTAACATGAGGGGAAGGGTATCTTCCTCCTGTCCTGTCCCAGTTATTCCCTCCTAAAAACAAGTTGATGTTTTAAGACAAATTCAAATTGCTTCCTTTTCCACTCTATCCTGCTCACTAAGCCCCTTGGTCTGGCAGCCAGAACTTCCTCCTGTATTTTTCTGCTCTTGAGGGCAAACCCAAATGTTTTGGGCTTTGCTGTTTACACTTGTTCATAGTGGTTTTCACTTGTTCATACTGGTTTAAATTAAAGTCTGGAATATCTGTAAGAGGAAATGTTTTGAAATGTTTTGAAGGGTGTTGTGCTTAATGTTCTCCACTGGTCACAGTGTATACTCACATGCCAGTGCTGTTCATTTAAGAGTTGGACTCAATGCTCCTTGTGAGTCCCTTCCAACTCAGTATTCTCTGTGATTCTGTGTGTGTGATTCCTGCAACCTCTGGGTGTTCCTGCCCGTGTGCAGTCATGGGAGTGGGGAATGCACATCTGCACGTGTGTGGGCACATCTGCCTGCCCCTGGAGAGGTTAAAGTTATTTGGGGTGCATGTGGGTGAATTAGCAGACTAACTGTAGGCAGGAAAGCTGGTAAGAACAATTTTAGCTTGAACCTTGAGTGACTGTCTCTGGCTTGAAATCTTTGACTCTTTTATAACAAGTAAATTATTGCTCTTAGTTAAGAACAGGGAACTATTACTTCCTTTTGGTCTAAGTAATTATTTTAGAGCAAGGTGGATAATAGCTGAACTAAAGGAATATATGAGAATTCTGTTGTGATTCCAGCTGGAGCAGCTCTCTSTTAAGCACCTCCACTGGGAATACACACCTCACATTTGAGTTGTGGTACTTGACGTGTGAGCTCTCACTGTGAAGCTTGTTGGCTTAGCCAAGGTAATTTGAGCTAATCTTTCTAACTTTGCACTGGAACAGAGTGAGAGCATTCATACAGCCAGTTCTGGGGGCTCACAACGGGGTGGTAACTTGAAGAAGGGCTAGTAACTTTGAACTATGAAGAGGTATGCAACAGTGTTTGCATCTAACCAGAATTTATCAACCAGAATGGTAAAAATAACAAATAGAATGTGCTTGGGTATGTGTTTTTAATTTACTTGCTTGTTTTTGTTGGGATTACATGCACAGTGGGCTGTAGTTGTTTGGGAACTAGTTATAAAACATCTTTCTCTTAATCCCTCTGCTTTTCTCCTACCCTCTACTGTGAAGTTTTCTGTCGTGGACAGAGTCCTTCCACTGCTTTAGTCAGAGAAATCCACCATTTCTTCTCTTGGCTAGAAGTCTCTACTTGGGCAACTCCTTTTAGTAGTCAAGGAGTGTGTATGCAGCTTTCTAGAGCACAGCATTGACAGAACTGCCATCAGTGGTTTTCTGAAGAAGATCCAACTAAATTAACCAACTTGTCTTTAAACATTGCACGATTTTCTCTGGCTGCACTTTCTGAGCAGATATAACACTCGCATGTGGTAGTATCAGGAGCGTGTGCTGCACAATGCTTTTTTTTGGGCATGATCCAGAGTAGTATGGACTTCTGGACCATTTCCTTCTGTTTATCACACTCAGCTTGCTCAGTGCAATGGGTCTTGGAGGGAGGAAGGAGGGGAGACATTTTCCATAAGTGAACCAACATCTCTGCTTCCCTTRCTCTCTCTCCTTTCCCTCTTTTCAGCCCTTGTAGCAATATTTCCGGAGTCTCATTGCAGCACTGACATCTGAGTTCCCAGTCTGGGGAGGGGAGAGGTGGGAAAATCCAAAGTTTTGGCTTTGTTCTGCCTCACTTTGCTCCTCACGTCTGCAGGGCCTGGGAGAGAGGCAGGGCTGAGTTACTCAGTGTTAGCAAAGGGAGATGAGATTGCTGCTGCTGTCTTTCCACACCTCACTTACCATGTTGACTTGCTGGTTGGAAACTGCTTATCTACRGAGTTAATCAAATGCAGATCGGAGTTGCATTCCTTGGGCTGAACTGATTCTTCTCGGTCCAGTGTTTTGCAGATAGGGATCAAGGATTTCATGTGCAGCGTGTTTTCAGGGAAAGGCAAACTGACATCTTGGCTGAATCCCAAGGAATGGAGTGGGTGGCAGAGTTTATATATGTGCTGGGGGTTGATTTGGCTCTAGCTGCTGTGTAAAGTTCACTTTGACAGCTGAAAGATGCAGAGAGAAGCACTTTCAGAATTAGAGACAGTGAGGTAATGAGAAAGTGACATAGGAAAGGAAGTGGAGGGAGGGAGGTAGGGGGAAGGGAGGGCTCAAAACTCGCCTTGACATCATCTGATAGGTTTTCCACCCTGTGCAGCTGCTATTTTTATGCTTCCAACTCACAGTAATTACAGCTCAATGACAGCCAACTTGCCAAAAGCAGGGGTGGTGGTATATCCCAGAGTGGGCTGGAGGACTGAAGAGCTGCTCAAAAGCTACAACAAAGGTCCAGGTTCCCAGGCATGGTTCCTGCTGCTGTGACCTATTTTTACATCTGCATGGTGGTTTACCTTTGGCTACCTGTCACATCTAGGAGTTTTCTGAATGCTGACTGGCAGCACTAGCTGTCACCAGCTGGTTGAAAAGATAAGAGCAGGTAAACTTCAGGCTCTTCCTGAGAACTGGAGAAGCAGAAATGTACAGTGCTCCCAGCCTGTTTTCTTCCTCTTCCTAAAGGTCGTTGTTGGTGGGAGGCACTGTTGGTGGATCCTGGGAATATCCACAGTGAACTCACATTACATAAATGTGATCCCTTACTGAGAAATAAGCAGCACAAGTGTCAGTGTGAAGTCTGTATTTGTTTTGAAGTATAAAATGAATTGAGTTGTAAGATATCAAAGCTTTACAGTGATGTAGTGCAGCATTATTTTTCCAGCTTTTGTCTGCTWGCTAGAAATTGCAGACAAATCTTTGAATATAATGGGCTCATACTTCTTTCTTAGGATTCATCTGGCTTAGACCTTGACTGAGATCTCTCTCATATTGCCTGAGTAAGCGTATTTTGCAGCTGTTTGCCAGTTTTTAGCAGTAAATTGTTTATATTTCATCACTAAATTATGTGCATGCAGRTCATTGCAGGCATTGTGTCCTGTGAGAACATTATTACTGGGGGAGGGAAGAGAACCTGCATTGAGCTGCGGGGAGGACTGGAGGTGAAAGGAGGAAAAAAATGCGCATTTTAAAGTGGTGGGGGGGATTGTAAGCACATTTTTTATCTGCTTATTAATTTGAGTTTAAAAAAGCTTTTTTTTTTTTTTTTGAAAAAACTAATGATGCAGTTTTGTGTTACGGCTGAGCTCATCCAAAATCTACCCTATACCCTATGCCAGGATTGGTGTGGCCCCTCTCTCCCTTCCCTTGGCTTTTGAGGATAGAACGATACAAGAAGAAAAAGTTAATAATTAATTAAAATTGGTTCAAAGTAGTGAGTAGGTAGTGATACCTCAAATACCAGTGTTGTATTCTGTGCCCACCAGGCCTCAAAATGAGTAGCAGTATTTGTGCAAGCCATGTGTACACCTGATGCACATCTTGAGGAAGAACACATCCCCACAGTCTGTATTTCTTTTCACACTTGAAAGTCAAAGGATGTGGGTTTTTTCCCAAGCTGTTTTCTACATAGGAAAACAGAAAGATATGTCTGTGTACGTACCTGCAGCCCTGCAATAATACATTGAGAGGATCAGATCTTCATCAGTTCTTAAAGTTTTCTTCATCAGAACTTGGACAACATCTTAGGGCTGTTTTGGCAATACCTGGGTATTGGCAAGTTTGCTGGATAGAGCAACTAGCTCATGTTTCCCAGGTTTTGTATGCTGTAGTGACCTGCTAACTGAGAGACCCTGGTTAATAATAGCAGATTCTGACCTCTGTAGCTGAATCTTGTCATTTTTACCATCCAGACGGTATATTGCTTGCCAGGAAAAGTAGAACTCGGTCTGGCACTGTTCTTTAGTTATTGCAGTAGTTGTGGGACCTCTCTGCTCGGACTAACAGACCTGACTCAATGTGCAGTTTTGTGTTGCTGCTGAAAGGGGAGATGTGGACAATGTGTTTCTTTAGCTTCTCCTCCATCCCATCTTTAGCAGTCTTGTGTTGTGCTGGGTCTGTTTCCCAAGGCAGCTCTCCACAGTGCTGTGACTGCTAATGCTCACACAAAACCAGGCTCATCTATTTATGCAGTAATTTAACTTCACTGGCTAAAGTTCACTGTGAGACTGAACCTTCACCTGACTTTTACAAATCCTAAATTTAAGATAAAAATTTGAGAGTATATGGTGGTAATTTAGGAGTAGTGCGATTATGGAGCTTTATATTCTCACCAAAGGTATTTTTTTACTCATGGGAACATTAGAGTTTGGATTCTTTCCTGGGTGAAGGTTGAACATTTCAAAGTAAGAAGAGTACTGTTGAAAGTACTCAGAAACGTCACCGATACCATCTGGTATTTGGTTGAACACCACTTTTCTTAGATACTAGTTTCATTATTAGAGACATTTTTTCCCCTGTGATTGTAATTCTGGCCTTGCTTTATGAAATGGCTTGAACGCCTTTCAGACTATTTGGAGATGAGAAATTTATGTCTTGATTGGGATGGGAACAGAATATGAATTGGAGACTGTTCCTGTAACGCTTAGGGTATTCAGCTTTTTATTTTTGTAATGTCCATGTGATTATCTTTGCTTCAGGCTTTTAGGATGACACAGATTACTATTAATCTTTTTTTTTTCTGGAAAGATAACAAGAATACTTTTTTTAGGTGTGTAATAATTGGACACTTCTCTTTTTTAATTTATTTTCACTCCAGACTTTATTGCACCTCTTATGATTCATGCTTAGCAAAACTAAAAACCAGCAAAGCTACTAGCTGTACTGGTGAGAGCTCTCCTGGTTGTTGCTCTAATGGATTGTGTTTTTCCCTGGCCACTTCCAGTTCCAGTACCATGCTGGGCAGGATGTATAACCACAGTTTGTCAACCACATGGCATCTGTTCATGATGCGCATGAAATAAGCTCCAGATGAGGTGACTGCCTCCATACAAGCACAGATCCTGAAGTTCTAGTGCTTGCAGTAGTGTGTTATTGATTTGGGGCTGCAGATTATCTTCGGGTTGGTGTTTCTACTAGGTTGGGAGAAAGGATTTAAGGGAAGCAGGGGTGAGAATATGTGCTTGTACAGAAATAGCCTACTGTTACCTGTGTGTGGTCTCAGAGCAAATGGGTATGAAAACTGTTTCTCGGATTATTAGTTTAGCTTTCTCCACAGCTAAAACTCTTGTTTCTAAGGGTTTAAGCAAGAAGCGAGGAAAAGCACGTGGCTTCTGCACTGAGAGCAGTGGTGTTCTCCTGGCTGTGTGCACACGCTGCTTACAGTCAGGAGATGCAGGGGGGGGAGAGGGTACTGCTCAATCACATGATATTGCCTGTCTGGCAGGTGTCTGCAGTGTGAGTAGAGAAACCAACTGTTCACTATTTTGGGTGAATGAGGTTGGCTGTTACTGCAAGTGGCCCCACGAAGAAGTCCACGCATCTGTTGATAAGCGGTGCTCTGCATACTGGGTTCCTGAATGCTTATAGCTGCTTGCTGAAACACTGAAGTTTCTGTCCAAGCTTTTGAGATAGCAAGAAGAAAAATTTTGCCAAGAGCCTTGCTGGTTTTAATCTTTAGATGTTGGCTGTCAGGGTTTGTCTGTGCCTCCAGAAGCTCTCTGTTCTGATGCAAGCACAGCCTTGGAATCTAGCAGTAAACTGATTTTTTTTTCTGCTCTATCGCTTGGTGCAGTTACCGAAACCTGGTAGAGAGGGATTGCAGTTGGGTCTCTTGTGAGGATTAAGCACCCCTTCCACTTGCCTGGGACGCCTCCTGTGTTACAGAATCTGCCTTCAGGTCCAGGGATTTCCTGTAATATGTTGGATAAAGCCAAGACACTCCAGCCTGCCTATGTCGGGATTGTGCCGCTTGCAGAGACTGTGTCAAAGCAAGGGAAGAGCTGTTCAAGCACATATCAGGATTCATACCACAGCTTACGAGAAGGTTAGCAAGCTCTGCTTTCTTTGTTGTAGGCACTGTAGAATTCATTTGTGGGTTCTTTCTTCTTTTTTTTTTTGTGTTGTGGGGTTATTTTTTCCCTCTTGCATATTGAATCTGCCTGCTTTTTATTTTCTGGGCAATAGTCCAGATTTTGGGTTTCCCACTGACTTCTGTGACCTGTTGTCCCTGAGGGTGCTCAAGCATGTCACTTGACAAGCCTGGAGCTCTGTATGTAGTGAGTTGCAGTGCTGGGACCTTGAGACAATTTCACTTGAATTTGGAAGTTTGATTTCAAACATAACATTTCTTTCTCTCCCCTGTGTCTGTAGGCCTCTTGTGAGCAATGTTTTAAGGCTGTTTCATTAAAGGTGCAAAGGCTTGTTCTGGAATGGCAACTCTGCCTGGAAGAAGATTGAGTATCATGTTTTAAGTTTCTGTATGTTCTTGTTTCGAGAGTGTGCAAGGAGTGTGGTGTATGTATCTAAATGTGGTTTTGTTTCAGATGATGGTATTCTCCTGCAAGTTTGTGTTTTTTTAATGAAGGTTTTAACGATTCTGAAAGACTATGCAGACAGAGAGAAGTCAGATTTCAGGGAGTGGTATCTAGAAGGAAAGAAGAGAATCTCGAGGGATTAAAAAAGATTGAGAAGATGAAAACAGGCAGTGATCCGTGCATAGTGTGCAGCATAATAAATATCAACAAACAGGAACTGGGAAAAGACTACAGGGAAGAATGGCAGAACATCACAAAACATCAGTGGCAAACAGCAAGATTTATGTTTTGTCAGAAATACTGGATCTGTCTAGCTACAAGTGAAATATTAGTAGGAACTTGCAGAAGTGAACAATGATCTGGAGTAGAGTGGCCTCAGAAATAAGGTGATGACTGATTTTAAGAGCAAGTAATGTCATCTGAAAGGAGGGGAAAATAACTTTCTGACCTTTTGGAGAGGAAAGTAAAGTAAAGAGGGGGTAGTAGTTGAGGACAAGAATCCAGGTAGAATAAGGCCATGTTTGTTGCATGAAAATGGGCAGTGTGTGCAAGAGGATTTTAGCAGTTGCATTTAGAGGATTTTTCTCTGATACGTAGCTCTAGGCCTGCTGAACCTGCCAAACAAAACTGTTAGGTTTCTGCCCCCAATTGTCACTCCCCCTACCAAGCCTCTTTAACAGCTATCAAGAGATAGCTTGTTATTAACTTTTAAAAATATTACTATTTTTGTTGCATATTTCCATTGGAATATTCTTTGTTGAAAAAATATGAAAAAGAAAACTGAAGTCACAGTCCTCAAATTCAAGTTCAGGCGTTATAAATCCATTAGTATAGGCAGTGTTCCCAGATTTCTTTATCTGCTCTGGAGGCAAAGAGCTGCAGCACATCAATCTTCAGAGGAAAAAAACAACCTAAAATTTAAAAAAGCCAGAACTTGCATCTGTCCTGTATTTGCAAGCATTGATTTTCACAGAAGGTGAGCACTTTGCATTTGGATGTGCCAGGATACATCTCTCATCCAGTCACTAAATATCACAAGCTGTACAGTGGGATAACATGTAGAATGAGGAAAAAGCAATTTTGTCTTGTTTTAATCAGTATAAAAAGGTTTGTTGCTGTCTCAAGTTGAAGTGAAATAAGGCCATTGAAATCTTGTATAATTCTGGTTACTGAAAAAGCTGTGTTGACTCTGCAAAATCCAGCAGTACCATCAGCCTACCCCATGGCTAATTCATGATACTCTAATATCATATGTGATGAGGAAAGCTGCTCTCCACCAGCTACCAAATGAAGGTTAGGGAAGAGAAATAGATGCTGCCAGCTTCTTTCATGTGGGATGAGGAAAATAATAACCCTTCAGCTTTACTGCTGCTCAATTCAAGTCTCCTGCAGTCTTGGGATGCCGGTAGCATGCACTGTATTTTGCAGAGCCAAATCTTAAAGGCAGCGGAGGAGCAGATGCATCCACATGTAAACACTTATGGAAGTCCAGAATTAGCATTGAGCTGGAACTAATGACTGTTGTGCCTTAGCCTTTGGTCCCCCTAAAAATGAGACAGCTTTGTTTTGTTGTCACCCCGACAGAAAATTCATGCATTTCTGTTCCTCATTCTTTACCACCTCTTAATAAAACTGGGCAAATAAGGGCTGTCTGTATTAATGCCAACAATGCTCATATCTATTCTCTTAATGATTCTCATGAGAAGCAGCTATCTGGAATAGACTACATCTTGCTTCCTCTCTTCTGGAAAACAGATGTCTCCTAAATCTGATATATTTCTTTTTTTGAGTTAGGACTTGATAGTGCAGTTTTGGAACTGGTGATCCTTTCTGCACAGAATTGGATTTGACATGGGGAAGTCGAAGAACTTAAGCTGGTATTTTTCAAAGTATGTGTTAGGGCAGTTATTTGCAGAATTCCTAGAATTCAGGAATCCATAAACATCTTTTCTATTCAAGAATGCCTTGGAACAATTTAGTTTTCAATCCAGGTTGCAGTTCCTAGACCAGTTAACACAACAGTATGGTAGCCCCTCATGAAAGGTATGAAGAGGGCATTGCAGAAAGCTACTCAAAACCCGGTTAGCATTCATGTGAGTCTATCTTAGAATTAAGTACTTCCAAAACTAAATTCCAACTATTCCACCTCTGTGCTATGTCTTTAGTTCGTTGCTCTTAAACGAAACACTTCTTTTTGGCAAGTCCTCCCTTCAAAAATGTTAAGTGTGACTCGGGGGCTGGCAGTGAAACTCACCTGTCTTTTTCCGAGATTTGTATCTCAGGGCCCAGACACAGGAACAAGTTCCTGCATGCCATCTGATCTGCACTAACTGTGTACACATTCTTGGTCCACAGCAAATGGGAGGTAATTTGAGTTAGCTTAGCCTTTGATTAAACTATTAATATCTGTTCAGTACTTTGAGGAGATCAGAAGTCCGGCAAGGGCTTGTTAACATTTGGCTTTCTTCAGGAGTAATCTAGACCTTATTGTCATTACACCTGCGTGCACCTGGAGGTCCAGCTGGCCTGTGGCCATACCTCACCCAGGAGGGGTCAGGAGAACCTGCGTGTGTAGACTTGGAAGCTCTCAATACCAGGGAGATCGTCAGCACGGGGGCAGCCCCTGTGCCCGAGGCATCTCACAGGAATGCAAGGTGACATTTTTCTGTAAAGGGTCATCTGTGTCTTCCTACTTCAGAGTGGACCTGGAGATGCTGTGGGARATGTCCAAGCAATGCCTCATGCAAATGCGTGGATAAGCAGTGTCAGAAACCAGTCACAAAACACCCGGATGCCTTTCTAAATTATGGCGTAATGCATCTCACTGTTTGGAATTATTTATGCAAATAGTGCTCTGACACATTAAAACACAGAAAATGTGTTAAATGTACGGGGAGCTGATCTGCTGGCATTTCTTATGGCACACCAGGCTCCCTGTAACCTCTTGCTGCAACCATAGAGTGTGACTGTGCTTAAGAGGTGCAGTGAAGATAATGATATACGTATGTGAAGTGGCTTAAAGTTGGCTGGCAATTTAAATTTATTTTTGCTTAATTGCCAGTGTACCTCATTTGACTGTGAGGACTAGAGGTGTTTCAGGGTATTTGTTAACTTTACAACATGAATGGGAAACTTAGGGAAAGCTTTAACACTGAAGGACCAAGGTTTTTATAAGTCAGTTGTTATGAGTGGAAGAAGAGTCATAGCATTATCCGTGGAGTTGAATTCACATGTTTTTTCAGTCCTGATGCCCTAATGTGTTTTTGGTTTTTTTGGATATGACATGTTTTCCCCTCTTGCAGTTTACTGAACTATTCCTGTCAGTGTAATGATCCCCAGCTGTTGCTTTAGCCCTAGCTATTTTCATGCTGGGAATGGGAAGAGGAGGAGGAGAGGGACAGAGGCTAACTTGTTTACCACACAGTGATCTACTTAATTTGTCAAAAAATGGCTATTACAGTGCTTTCTGTAGTGCAAAGTAATACTAAAAGGAAAGAGTTGCAGACTCGGACTTGCAAGAGCAAGGAGGTGTAAGGACTCAACGCATGTAGAAAACAAAAAAGAATAGAAACTGGGTGTGGTGCGATGAGTACAGCTGTCAGTAGCATTTATGCAGACAATGCTTTGAACTAGTAATGATACCAAGTGAAATATCCACTAAGTACTTTCCTGCCCTGTCAACTGAATTTTCTTCACAGTTGAACTGAGTTTCATATTCAGTGGCAATGGTGCTGAGGTACTGATAATCCCAGCAACTGGGAAACATATTAATAAAGCTTGACAAAACTTGTATGGCTTTCAAATTATTGATTTTTTTTTATTATTATCTGTTGTTTCTTTTTTGAAGAAAATATCTCTATACTTTTGAACAGCAAATGACTGATGACTTCCCAGGAGCTGTTGAAAAGCAGATGGTTTTTTTTGAAAACAGAACTTAAATTCAGATACTTAAATTCAAACTGCTTTCTTTGCATCCAGAAACAACTTACGGAGTTAACAAGTTTGTTCAGAGTCCTTGCCAGGCAGATGTCACCATGACTCTCTTGCCCAAAGATGAGGGTCAGGGACAGTAGTGGGTTTTCCTTCTGTTTTTGTATTCACCTCAGGCTGCCTGTGTAAATCTTTCTCAGTAGTTCTAGCACCTACAAGATCTGTCAGTAGTCACCTCAGATTTTTCATCATGCTGTCACACCTGCAAGTCATTGATGAACAACCTAGTGGATATCTAGACCAAAAATAAATGCCTGCTTAGATCTTTCGTTTTGTGCCCCAACTCCCATATCTCCAGTCTTTTCTGAGCATTGAATTATTGATTTTGTCACCTGCTGCATCAATAAATTTCAATCCAAAATGTAAAAGCAGCACATTTCTTGGCAAGAACCTCTGCAGCTTGTGGTAGTAAATGGGATATGACTCCTGATGTAGCTTAGGTTTATCAAATTAAAACACGTAGTGAGCCTGTGGGGTAAATGGTGCTTCTTTTTCTTGCAGGAGGCCCTGCAGGATGCCTAATCTGCCCAAGGGCATTAACGTGGAGCAGAATTCATAGTTTCATTCTTTTACTTGGGCTAGTAAAAGTAAATAGAGTGTTTTTTCCTGGCATTATGTAAAATTCACTCACCTGCTCTCCAAACTAAGAGCAGACCTGCAGTAGCTGAAGTACATTGCAATATGGTAATTGCTAAGAAGAACTACGAAATATTTTTTGCTCGTCAGAGTATTCAGGATTTTTCCAGGTGTTCAGTGAGATGGGTAGAACTGTGCAAGTGACCTTCTGTCAGAGTTTATTGTGCATATAATCAACATTCTTTCAATGATTTCAAGATTTGAACTTTCCAGCCTGCAGTTGTGCCATCTGAAGTTAGATTGGCCTGATGCAGCTAACAAGAAATGTGAAAGAAGCTGGTGATAAGGAACAGGATATATTGCCTTGGGACATACATGCCTTGCAAAATTGACAGCGAAAATTGGTGAAATCCAGGCTTCTAGACAATCTTACTTCAATACTGTCTTTCAGAAATTAACAGCTGTAGAGAAAACCTTTTGTAAAAAAATAGCTTTTTGAAAGTTTTCAGTGGAAGTGCCTGTRATGGACTTTTCTGCATCATAGGGACAGGAATCATCTGTTGCAGTCATACTTACAAAGACCTCATTCTGTGGGCTTCATCTCCAAGGGCAGCTCGTGGGCCTGTCACCATTCTGAGAGTATTTCCCATAACAACTGTGCTGCACCAGGTGACACATTTAACATCTTTTTGGTAACCTTCCTCACTGAAACACTTGTCAGGGCACAAACATTGTGCTGCCCAGCTGGATTGCTGGGGGCAGAGCTGAGTGATGCTCTGTGGGAGACAGAACGAAGAAATCCACTTTTGAATTTCTCTGTGTGGAGTATCCATTCATGCTGCTCCATGTTTCTCTAGTAGTAAGTGCATGGAGACTATATCTGTGTTTTTTATAGGAATGGAAATGTGGCAGTAGATATGTTCTTTGGTTACTCACCTCTGCAAATTTCACAGCAGTGCTGGAAGCCAGAATGTACAAACTCTCCTTGCATAATTTGATCAGTATGACAAGCAACATGAACCTGTCCCTGCAAATAGTTGTGGGTTTTGTTTCTTATTTTGGTGGATGCTCTTTTTCATCACTTTCACTTTCCTAAGTTTTCATGCCTCTTTCTGTGTTACACTTGGGTGTGAAGGTCCTTCTAAGTCTGCCTTCAGCCCTTTTCCATGCTCCGATGTCAAATTCTCCCTTTTCAGAAGCAGAAGACAACATTTTAGAAGTAGATGCTAAGCTAATAGTACCTTTGTGTCTCTCTGAGAGACTGTTTTACTGCTGCTAATAATATCTGTCACATTAACTGCAGGCAGTGTAGAGTGAGGATTGTATCTTCAGGACTGACGTGTGACCGTGAATCTTAACTACAGTGGCTGCAAACGCTGTCCCCCACAGCCACCTCCCTGCCTCATTGCTGAAGGGAAGCGTGTCTGCCCTTCACTTGCTTCTCTTCAGGATATTAGTGAAAGCCCACTTTCTTTAGCATTTGGAGAGGATCTTGAAGTGTGTATAATCTGCTGCTGCTGGCAGTCCCGCCTGTGCCCTTCAGCAGAGGACTGAGCCAGCAGTAGTGTTTTAAACATCTGCAGAATTTGTTCACCAGTCTGAAGTCAGTGGTCATGCAGGCTATTCTGGACTGCTGGATTTTTTTAGTTTGCTGATTGACCTGTTATAGAGAAATATATTATTTAAATATTTATAGCTATGATAGTGTCATAGCTAGAATTGTTCAATGCTGTGGATCTTCCCTTGTGGAAAAACCCACAAAGTCAGTCCTGGAGATCTGTAGTCCCGAGTTTTTTTGAAAGAAAGTAAATATCCATCGAGAAAGGAGGTAAAAAATGGTAGATAGATGTTTTGTGATCACAGTTCAGAGATTTTGAGGGACTTTGATATGCTTTTTGTGTGTAATGCARATTCTGGAGATCAGCTTCCATACTGGGCTGCTGTGGGGGAACTGATTTCTAATGTAGAGTGATTTGATGGCCACAGCTGAATCTTGTAAATTTTTTACAAGCAGCAACACAATTCTAATAGAATTTTTACTTAAACCGTAAAGAGGGTGTCAGACTGTTGCAGTACAGAGGCTAGGATGTTTATTTGAACTTCAGATCCCGTGACTGTGGCACGTGTTCTTTGCGGTCTTTGAGAAAACAGCAAAGATATTTTTCACTACCATGAATTAAAGAAATATGGCAATTCCTTGTAGTATCCATCTGAAAATCTTGCTAAGAGAGTATGGCTTGGACAGAAGCTGGTGAAAGGAATGCTAACTAGATAGGGAATGCTCTGAGTCTTCATTTTGCATGTAATATGCACCTTGGACAAAACCACTTTTGTTTCATGTCCCATGAAATAACTGTCAGCACAATGAACCAACTGAAGCTGGGAGATGCTCAAGCTAGCTAATTTAAAATTACAAGGTCCAGCTTTCTGAGTTCCCTATATAACTAGTTAATTATTTCTTCTAAAAACCTGCTGGTTTTGTATTTAAATTTGCATACTTCTAAGTAATTTTTTCTACTACTTGTGGAAAAACACATTTGCTCTCATTTGCATTTGGTTTCAGTATACCAAACATATTTAGGTGGTTAAAAATCCAAAATGGTCTTGGAAGTACAGAATTAGTCCATGTTTTAGTGGAAAACCCAAAACCACAGCTCATATGTCAAGGTGTCTCAGCTGTTGCCACAGAAGTTCTGTGGTATCTTGACCATTAGATGATTCCTGTGAAGGGAGCTTTTAACCTCTGTCTGTAGAGGGTGCCCTGTGGCAGAAGGAAGGCTGAATCATTGGGCCAAAACCACAGTCTTTCAGAAATGTTTGAGGATGTTTTYGACCTTGATCCGTGAGGCTATTAGTACACTGGAGCACTCTGCTCTAGCAGAAATTGCAGTGTGAGAGGAGAGCTATGAAGGAAAAATTCTAGACCATGTCTCTTTTGCTGCAAGAGGCATGGAAAGATTTCTCCATCAATTTTAGTGTTATAAACATATCTAATTGATCATGTGTTTTATGGATGTGTCTGGGCACTGTCTCAATACTTGGTTTTCTTTCTGCTTTTTAGAAACCCGCAAAAACACATCCCTTGAACTCAGAGTTTTAGATACAATGAAAAATTGTTCAGATTCTGGTGTATTTCCAGATGCTTGTTTTTTTTCTTGTGTATAGTTTTTCAGAAAAAAATATAAACAACTCTCATGTATCATATTTATGGAAAACAAAAAGGTTGGAGCTCTTTCTTCTTATAGGCAGAGATACCTCTATCTTTACAAGAAAAAAAAATGAAAAGGTTTTGAGCTTGTGTTTCCCTTGTGTAGCTTGCCTTTTGTACTGTCACCTTAGTAGACAGCTGTAGATCTAAGTGTCAGGATATGTCTACCCATTCCTTCTTTTTTCTTCATTGTACTAATCTGCCATGTCATATTAAATTATCTGGGAGAATTTCTTTCTAGAGTCTTCTTTGCAAGCTGGTTGAGGGCAATGTTAGTTCCTCTTTGTTCATTGTTTCATGGAAATATACAGATCACTATAGACTGTGACTCAAATTTACACAGGGAGTTGGGAAATTCTCTCTGTTTCCCCCCCCAAAGACTTCTCTTCCAGGTATATATAGTAACAATAGATGTATAGATGGCATCAACAAGTACTGATTACAGATAATATTTACTGTATTATGATACCGGTGGGTCAATTTTAGGTAGACCTTTCCACCTAGGTATTTTGTTACAGGTCATCTTGTTGGATCATGCATGGTAGCCAGATTCCATAGATATGGATATGTGCCTAGTTATTCACACGCTTAGCTTTTACCTAACCAGTGTTACTGAGACGAAATGATTTTATAAGAGTCAGTACCCTGCACAGAAGGCAAACCAACTTTTCCTGTTAACAAGCTCATTGTGCATTTTCACAAGTTGCCTATCTTACTAAATATACCACGTTACATATATTTCAGATTAATTTCTTGAAGTTGTATTTTAACAGTTTCAGCAAGTGCTGAGATGGATTATTTGGTGTACCAGGATTTTATGGTTTAGAGTAGGCTTCTGTGCATTCAATAGAWAGACTTACGTACTAATAGTAATAAGTGTATTTGATTTTTAAATTTTAGCATCAAAGAAGACAAAACTGTCATTGCATTAAAAAGTAGCAGTGAATAAAATGGCATTAAGTCCCCCTGAATCTTACATGTTTAATGGAAACGGCAGGAGTTAAGTCATGAAGGAAGGAGGTAAAGGTAAATGCTGTAAAATGCATAGCAATTGCTAGTTTTAATTATAAATAAACATGAAAAGACCCCTGCAAAATTCAGAGTAACTTTCATAGTAATAATCAATTTTGCATGTATTTACAGTCATATACATTAGTAGTACCTGTGAAATAAGCATGTTCRATTGTGTGCAATATTGAGGACTGACTGCAAATTTCTAAGACTTTGAACTGGTTCTTCCTCTGAGATCTGCACATTTTACCACCAACGCCAATGCTGMCTTGAGCCTTGGAGAACCAGCAACAGGAGTAACTATTCTGTCGTGTCTGGAGCTTCGATCACATTATGTCTTGGTGCTTGGATGGTGCTACTGATTTTGTTTGTTTTATAATGCTGTGTCCTAACAAAACTAAAATTGCTGTAAACRCTGGTTTTATCTTCTAAATACAGTTCTTAATTAACATTACTGTGATTTCTACATTTATCAAACTTGATACGAAGCCTCAAAAATGACCTGCTGAGCTAGCTGCTTGTTCTGTGTTCATGATATGAGCCAGCTACCTTGTGGTAATATGTGAGGATGAAAGTAGATCCTTTTGACTGTGTACATGCTTCTGATTTCATATTCTTTGGGGATCACTTTGCTCTGTAGCTTAGGATTTTTGATTTTGCTAAATTAACTGTATCAAAGAATCTGTATTTGTCTGCCTCCACTAAGAGAACTATTTAATGCCTCATAACATTGACTCATTAAAAGATAATACACGCAAATGTTCCATCATTGTTTGAAAATATTTTTAAAATTTTTTCCTGTTTCATATTTCTCCTCCAGTAGCATCCTCTCAACAAAAAGGGACTATTGCCCCAAACCTGTGGTTTTTTGGTTCTAGCTAAAACTCCGGGAAAATTCTGGAACACACTCATATAATTAATCAACAGCATGTGTAAGCTGCATGTCATGTCAATGATTCTATATGACCCAAGAACATTTTGCGCTGTAGAAGCTTTGAAGAGTGTGATTTTTTCAAGAAACAAGCCCTCCTTGTTCTGAGASTGAGAGTCAGTTAATTTTCTCTCTTCCTTGTCTTTTTGTATTCTTAATTGACGAGTCACTCCTTTTTCTGTACTTTTCAGCTGCTTTTAAAAGCTTCTGGGCATTTGAGAGCCTGAAGGCTTTTAGAAGTGCTGGGTGGAAAAAACCAACTGTGGTGTCATGTGACCCACATTACATCCTTGAATTATTGCTAGCACATCTACTGTGAACTCTTTCGAAAGTTGTTGCTTTGGAGGAGAAGAAACTTTTCTGTTTTTTAAGAATCACTTGATAGAGGGTTTAGGTCTACATCAGGAAGAATCATACTCGTGTTGTCATCTGTACAAATGTTTAATGCTTTCATAAGCTTCCTAAGAGGATAAGAAATAAAAGGTGGTCATGRAAAAAGTTTCAAGTCCTCTCTACAAGATCTGCCCTTGATGCAGCTGTATGGCTTTCTTGATTAAACCTCCTCTTTGGCTTTGTTTCTGCAATCATCTCTGTTGGACAAGCACAGCTGGGTGAGGAGTTTGTCAGTGTTCCCGAAACTGGTATGAGACACCTTTCCATCTCAGCATATCAGCAGGACGTGCTGATTTCTGCAGTGCTGCTAAGAAACCTGCTTTCATCACTCATAGAACCTGCAGTAGGGAACTGCTCCTGATCCTGGTTTTGTTACCAGTTCAGGATATGCTTCACAGACCTCCTCTTTGGGTGTAGGGAGAGTGATCCCAATCATACTTCTCACAAAAGAGAAGACCACATCATGAATATAAATAAGTGGCTTTTGCCTCTAATGTGAAAGGTTCTTGTAACAGTTGAAGAAACCAAAACAAATTTTCTTTCTATTCTTTACTCTCCCAAACTCCATTTTCTCTGGAGCGTGGTTGCTAAGGAAGAGCTGGGGAAGCTGCCTGCATTTTAATAGCAGCCGTTGTTGCTTCAGTAGAGAAAGAGGTAGTGGAACGTGAGATAGTCTCAAATAGTAAAGAAATAAACTTCTGCTTAACTGTCCCTTTGCCCAGGCTTGCTTCAAGCTATTCTTTAAAATTCATTGAGATGAACAGAACTGTATGGCTGCTACTGCCAACAACAGTGGATGCTTGCAAATTGTGAGGATCAACAGTGTATCTGCTGCTTCTCCTTCACCCCACAGAGGGACATGAATTTTTGGCATCCCCTTCCCAGGGTAGCAAACTGTCATATAATCCCTGCAGTTTGGGTGTCATTTACAGTCTGCTTCACTTAAATGCTTCTCTGTTAACTGCACAGTCTGCTTAAATGCAAAGCCAGCATGTATTCCCCATCAGCAGTTAGTGGATTAAAATGCTGTTAGGCTCAGAAAATTGCCTTTAAAAAAAGCCCCAAAAGTTAGCTTTTCTTTGTTGGTAACCCCCATTCTAGCACATTCTGTGTAGTGTGAGGTGTGTTGTCAACAGCACCAGAAAAATGCAGCCCTAAAACAGAAAAAGTAATCCACCTCAGCCATTTAAGTTATTCAAAATTAATTTTGACCATTGTATATTCACTCATTGATCACAAACTATCATAGCAGAATTTTTCTTACAGCTTCTTGTGTACACTACAAAAGATTTGGTAAACTAGGAGCCCTTTGCTGCTTCTGTACACAAAGGTATTGCAAATGGAGCTTAGCAGATGCTGCCCTTGCTGGTGGATCTAATCTGGCTTCCTGTTGAAGCATGAAAAAGGTAATGCAAGTCAACATTTGGTTTGTAAGGTGGCACAGCTGAAAAATGCTCAGAGACCATTCTTCGGTGTGAGGGAAAGGTTTTCTTATCACATCTCCAAGGGACTGAATTCAGTCATAAATGTAGGATACAGCTTCCACAGAAAACGACAGCTGGTGTGCTGCATATTCAAAAGCTGAATTTGGCATTTGCTTCTGGTCAAATGTGACTATTTAATCAGAAACTAGGAAAAAAATTCTCTTATTGTAATTAGGAGGGCTGCTAGCCGAGTGGTAAGTGGAAAGGTGGCTTCATCCTTCAAAGCAGTAGTTACATGGCACTGTGATGTTTGAGTTAGAGGCCCCAGTTCTGCACAAACAGCTGTGACAGTTTTGTTCAGCAAATATCCCGTGTCATCAAAGTTGTCTTTTATTGTTGCATATTATAATTAAGTTGTTTGCATACAGGCTGTTGGCTTAATCTAAGTGTTATACACATTGGACCAAAAAATTGAAAGGTATGTGTGGGCTGAGAATGGTGGCTTAGTGCCATGTTTCCTTAGTCTGTGGTCGCCGACCCTCACAAAGTAAACCTAGTCAGACCTACTCAGTGCTGGGCCAGTGAAAACTCTCCTAAACTACCTCTGTTGCTACAGAGGTAGCAAGGTGTTGAATTAATGCACAAGTTTCCATCCCAGCTCAAGCTGTATTAGTGCTTTCTTGTGAGTTAAAGGATGCTGTAGCCCAGTGCTTTCAAAATGGGCATGCAGAGGTGCTGAAGAGTGTACAAATAAATGACTGTGAGCCCTTAGGAGCAGTAAATTGCTTTTTACTGCTTTTACTTACGCTTGCACTTTCCTCAGCTTAGATAATGAAGTTAGGCTAATTTCACTTGTTCTTCAGTGGTTTCTCTTCCTAATCACATGGTTTATTGATTGTGTTGCAAGGATGAATTCTTCTAGCAGGCAGACTGCTTTCACTGAATTTACAAAATTGATACATCACGTCTGTGAGCATACAGCCTTCCTTGTTAGTATGCGGTTTATGTCTTGCACTCTCCCATTTTGCATGGGTATCCCAGCCCGAATTCCAGGGACTTCTGCCTCYCTCAGCCACTCTATAAGGTTTCATTTGGCTCTAGCAGCCTTCCTTCCTTCCTGTTCTGCACTACTGCTCATGCTGTCCCAGTTGTAATCCACCATATGGCTGTGCTTAATCATTACTTTGGTTGGGCAGCCTTAAGTATCACTTGGGATTCCTTAGCAGAAAAGGTTTTGTAGAAATGTGAACACAGACTCCCTTTGGCAGTGAGTTTGTATTTAATGTAACATGCACAAGGTCTCACCACAAACTGTAGTTCACAGCCGTGTGCTTATTTTCACTAGTTTTCAAAAAACAGGAAATGCAGAATGTTTTTTTAATTTATTGTCACAAACCTGTCCTGCTGTGTGAGATAGTCTCTGAAATGAGATTTTTATTTTATTTTTCTCTCTTGAAATGCTGAGCTGCAGAATCTGCAGTCTAGTTTCTGTAGTAGTTCTAGTCACACTACTAAATACAGTGTGGTTTAGAAATAGAAGGGCTTTCAGATATATATGTCTTAGGGCAGGCACGCTGATGCAGATTTAGATGGCGAGCTGCAAAAAAACAACTTAGCTCATCACAGATATTTGTTCTTGCTTCTGCTTACTACTAACGCACCCCTGAACTACCTCTAGAGTTGTAAATGTCCTGAAAGTGTCCGTATGGGTGCAGCCTCTGTATATTAATTATACACTGCTTAATCTGAGCTGCCACCAGCCATGAGTAGCTGGTCTTGGAATATGCCTGTAGGTTCCCTATTGAGAAAGTTTTATGCTAAGATGAACAAAAAATGATCATGACATGCTGTATTTTACTAACAGGGTAACTCTGTTGATAGTAGGAATATCACAATATTATTTGTCATTTAATACATCTCCCACAACCACAGTTCTTCTCTACTCCTGCTTGTAAACTGCTGGCAGTGGTCCTTCATCCTAGCTCCCAGATTCCTCTGCAATGTTTTACTAATTCTTGGAACAGTCCATTAGTGATATAAAAACATTGTTCAGAATTTAATTGAGAACATTTCATACTTGTGAAATAAATAAATTATGCCCAGTTTTGAGTGGGAAAATCTGACTAGCATACAAATCCCCCAAAATGTTGCATATAGTAGAAGGGTACCAGTTTGGAACTTATTTTCTAGCCAGCAGTTATTTACTGCCCTTTATATGACCTGATTTATTCTTAATTTGAAAATTAATTTACAGGTTATGTACAGGGATAAAGGAAACAGAAGATTGTTCATTAATGATTGAATGACTTACACTTCAGTCTGTCTTAGAGTAGCTTTGAATTTCTGTGGCCATTCTAGACCTTTGGCTAACCTCCATGTACAACAGCCTTGGATTGGTGCTTGGGACATCTGTTAATCTATATATAGGATTCACACACTTGCACATGTAAACAGGTGATCTCCTAAATATATGAAATCGCATTGGGAACTCCAAGTACTTATTTAAGCCAAAATGTATTCAAGAGTGAACTGAAATAATCTTTTTTGCCCTCTGCCCTGCCACAAAAATAAGCTGTATGTGGGGAAAAAAAAGTTCTTTATGTGCTGATTATAACTTGTGCTTAATACATATGTAGATACATTCATAAGTCCCAGGAATTACTTAGAGCTTATGAAAAGTGTCCTGAAAATGACCTTTTTGTCTATTCTCCAGTTTAGTTCTCTTGAAAGTTGCTAGTTTTTTGCTGTGAAGGGACATAGGGTTTGAAAATAAAAGGTGCGTATCATGGGTAGAGAAAGCGGGTAGTAGATGGTAACTAATAAATAAATAAGATATATTTAGAAAATTCATAAGGGAGRCTGAAGTCAGGAGGGGAATTTCAAGTCATTTGATGAAGTCTCTAGCAGTCTGAGCGAGTCTGATTTCTAATAAATCCGGGAACAGCAGGTAGACTTCAAAAGAGCGAAAGACCAATAACATTTTGCATCACTGCTGACAAAGGCTGAGTGAGTAACGAGTGGCTCATCTGCATCAGTTCCAGGAAAAAAAAACTATGGAAAATGTGATCAAGAATTTAGATGGTATAAGAATAGCAGTATAATCATGCTGATCAGCTTTTCGGTTTGTGAAAACAGGTCTGCTCAAATGTGATTTTGTTGTTTGGATAAGTCAAATTTGGTTGCTAGGGCTTTGGTCTGGATGTAATAGACTTTTATAACGTCTTTAACTTAGTAGTGTGGTATATTTTGGTTTTAAGAAGTATATTTGAATTTAATGAAGTGCTGCTTAATTGAATTAAGAACTGGATGTAATCATAGAAAGCAGAAAAGCATTTCTGGTTGAGATCAGCCTGGTGCAGTCTGGAAACACATGCAGATGGTAACGGTGTGGACGGAACAAATACTAGTGGACGAATAAATAATGACATTAAAAAAATGGTTCAGATCATTTAGGCAAACTGAAACAGTTGAGCAAAATGGTCATCAGTAGGGGTGACAATACAGGTATGCACCAAGGAGCAAAAAATGCCAGCCACACCTGTGTGGGGGAGTTTTTCACTGAAAATCCCAGACTCTGGGAGATGAAAGGTAAATAGTAGGTGTCATTAGAAATATGAGGGAAAGTAGATGGTCGTAGCAAGTAAGTGGCAGAAAGGGCTAACATATGTTACTAGATGTGTAAATAGGAAGACATGAATAATAATAAGATTATCTGCACTTAAAGCTGGGGAGATGGACCTGATGTTATAGGTCTGTGCCTTGTCTGTATACATTTAGTAAGATGTGCTAGTTTAGGGTATGGATATGAGTCCCTAAATGGCTCACTAGTGGAAATACTGCCATGCAGTGAGAGATTTAAGAGTCGCTACTTAATAGGGCAGAAATCACTTAGTGGCAATGTGCTGTTGGAAGTATAAAGTTTAACTCCCAGCTTTAGTGCTGGCAAATACCTGCTGTCCTGGTTGTTACACTACAACTCTTGGCTATATGGTCACCCTCTTCACCTCACTCATGTGAAAACTACTCCCTGTTTTGACTGGGCTGTGGTCTCTGTCATGTCAGTGAGTCCAACCACCAGTCAGGGGAACATGGGAGATGATGGGGGGGGAGTGAGAGATTTGACACTGTCTCGGCAAGGTGCTAGATAAAGTGTTCGTGTGGATTTGGGTTTTGATAACCTCAGAACAAATGCAGCAAATGAAAAGCTGTGTGACCAGGCCGGCCGTGAGCCACGTTACCCTCACACTAGCACAGAAGTAGGAGTGCGATCTCATGCTGGGTGGGAGGAAGAGTCTGGAACTACCACTTCTGTTTGCAGTTTCACAGCCAAACGAAGGGCCTGTTCCTTCCCCTCTATGTTCCCTCCTCCTCATTCTGGCTCTTGGCTGATCCCACACAAAATTACCATGGTGCTCTGTACATCCTCCTTCCCTCTCTCACTTCCATGTACTAAGAGAAAGTAGTTTCCTGCCCAGGAGCCATATATTAAGAAATCCTAGTTTGTCTTCAGAAACAGATGAGAGATAACTTGTTTGCACACTGTGTGCACAGAGGTACCTCCACAGGTAGGAGGTACTCCTCTCACTGTCATAAACCTTTCAAAGAAAGGTACATCGAGAATCAATGGAAGTGGAAGCCAGAAAAATCTAAGAAGAAAATTAAGTGTGCATTTAAGTGAGGGTGATTAGGTGCTATGGAAACAAGCAAGGAAGAGATGTATCTCCTTTTTTATACATATGAAGATCAGAACCCTTATTGGAAGCTGTATCTTGGTCAAATGCAAACTGCAAATAGGAGGTTGAAAGAAACAGGTAAAATGTGATGATGTCTGTAAGTAGACGAAGTGGCATCTTCTTAAATTTTTTGTTCTCTGCTTTAGGGAGTCTACATTACAAATTTGGATATAATGTATGAAATTAATGTACTGGACAAATAAAGTATTAAAGAAAGGAAGCAAAAGGGTTATAATGAGGTTGCATAGTTGGACTGTAGAGCAGTTTTGCTCTCTAGTGGTTCCAGTACATTCGTGTGGATTTTTGTTACATGGACTATACAGCAGGATTGACAGAGAAATTAAAATGAAAACAGGGGAGATGAGATGCATTGCCATTAATTTTATAATATTTTATGTTGAGTATACTTAGGAGTTTGGGCTTGATTGCAAATAGGATTCAGCGATAGTCAGGTTGTTCCAATTCGATACATGTATGTGTCTACACATTCATTTGAATTTTTTCTTCAGTTTTGAAAGGTTGCTTTCATATGGAAGATGTCTTTGACTGTAAGAACAATCTAGAATGTTGCTTTGATTGTATAGTTTAAAGAGAAACTGCTGTTATAATATAAATGGTGAAATTATGACTATTACAGGGATTTGAACTAGAAAAAAACCCCCAGCTAATTGCATTCCACACAGGTCATGGGTATGTTCTGTTATGCTAAAATAAATAGGAAAAACTCTAGCGATAAGGGATTCCTTTTGCAGTGGAAAGATACTTCTAGATGTATCTGTGGTATTTCATTTTCACGAGATGTTTCTGAAGGTGAATTTCTGAGCTGAGGAAGGAAATCAGCCTTGTAATTTAGAGTAACGACCAACAATTTTGACATATCGTTTAATCTGCACATAGTAATTAGAGTTTTCAGGAGTCATTAGCAGCTGGGGTGTCACTCTGTGTTTATTGGAGGACTGTCAGCTGGTGTTTCTCTTTGTTTGTTTTTTAATATTAATGGTTTGGAAAGCAGTTGGTGCTCTAGAAAGAACTGAGAAACAGGCCCGGCTTTGTGGATTTTTATCACCCTGCCAAGACCCTGYGCAACTTCCTCTCCCTCTGCCTGCAGCAGCCTACGGAAACCTGACTGCTGGGGGCCACTTCTGCAATTGCAGCAGGGCAGGGCAGCAGGGTGGGAGGGGGCGGTCTGTTCCTTCTGCTGCTCACCAGTGCCTTGGCATCCAAAGAAGAAAACAAGATGYATTTGAAAATGTCTCTTCAGTTGTTCCTCGCACTGATGGGTTTCCTTCTCTCCCCTCTCTCTGCTGTCGTGCAGTGCTGCAGTTGAAGCTCCAGCAGCGGCGCACACGGGAGGAGCTGGTGAGCCAAGGGATCATGCCGCGTAAGTACCACTTACATTCTTTGCCTCAGTGTTTTTATGCATGTTTTTTGGTGGAGGATGGTTTCCCATATGATTCTAAAGATCAGGTTCTCTGCTTCTGCATGAAAAACGTCATTTGGAAGAGCCCCACCCTGTCTCACCCAACTTGGTCCTTCTGAAGCATTGGGGCCACCTCCGATACTGAGGAAGAGAGTAATGGCTACAAGTGTAACTGCACTGCAAAACTAAGCTTGCATTGGATCACACTGCACAGTCTTCTGGAGAACACACACTGTTAGAAGTGCCTCATATACTTGACTCATGCTGGTAATCACTCTTTTAACAGGCTTCCTGCCTCTGCATTTTCTGTTCTTACAGTTTGTCAGCTCCCCAGACCTCTGAGGCACTTGTAACTTTGTGTGTGCATATTTCATAAACTGACCTAAACCGGGCAGTAGTGTGTACAAGATGCTAACCAACAAGGGGCTCTGTTCTATGTCTGTAGCTAGAAAACAGGGCATCAGCCATTGCCCTTCTTTCAGGGGAAGGCAAAATCTGTGGAGCCAGAGAGCGTTTACTTTTCAGRGTGAACACGTAGAATCTACCCTAAAGCCAAGCTTTCACTGACAGATTAGTGTTGGAGAAGGTATTTTTCTGTTTTGTTCCCCTCCTTGCCCCAAGACGCAAAAAAGATATCTGACAAATAATTTTGTCATTCCTTGGTGCCTCTGAACTAGATAACTTAGAGGTAACAATTTGAAGCAAGAATAAAGAGCAAATGTTTTCTTTTTGAGATCCTCTCAGTTTCACTCAACAGCTGTAGTAAAAGGCAGTGGATCAGGTATGTATTTTCTTCTGTCGAAAGTTTTCCTGCTCGCCTGTTTCACAAGCTTTACTTGAAGATGGTGTGGTAATGAGGATTAGAAATTACATTTCTTCTATTTCTGGGGTGCACACTGTAATATGACACAGTGGTGCGACTTAGACTTTGCTGAAGCCTCAAGGTTAGACTGTCAGCTCTCTCTCTGAATGAAGAGAACCTGTCAGCAGCACTCTGTCAGCTGAAGTGGCTTGCTGGATGACAATAATGTTCTCAAGATGTTTGTGGGACCTCTGCTTAAAATTATGTTACCAAAGCAAAAAGGAAAGGTTGTCCTGTCTGGATATATCATCCCTGTTGTCTTCTTTTTTACCTGGAGAGCTTGTATATGTGCTTCTACAGAATACACTTACTTGCTTTTGGATGAAAGACTAGTGTCCCAGTGACTATGCCTTTTTACTAATGCTTCCCAGAAGAAAATGTTCCTGAGTTCTTTGTGGTCTCCTGCTTTAGGTGGATATATATGCAAATCCTGTATTAACTTATGTTCAGTACTGGCTTTCTTCAAAGTGTGGCTGGCCAAACTTGTGATTCCTGAGAGGGGTCTGTTTTACAGGCCTTTTGAAAATGAGGCCCTTGCAAGTAATTCAAGTAAGGCATCCAGAATAATTAGTGAGTCTTAAATTTGCTTAAAATACAGCCTAAATTACTAGTCTTTGCAGATTTGTGCCCTTCATTGCTTCATTTATGTCTCTTACATGTGAGTTTTGTGACGGATGAAAGAAGAACACTCAGTGAAATATCATTGTGAAAATATTGGTGACACATGAAGAGGTCTTCTTTCTTTCTGCAGTGGCGAAAACCCACTTTAGCACATCTGTTCTAAACATGATTTGAAGTTTGTTCCTCCAAGTAATGGTATCATTTACCCATACCTGCCAACTGGGACTAACCACACATAGGGAAATGTTTAAAACATAATTTGCCTGGGCCATTTTTAAAGAGAAGATTAGATGTGGGAGAAATTGCGACACTTAAGGCCAAAGTCCCATTTTTAACCTGAGAGATACGGAGGATGACTAGGGACCGTGTTCCTCCTGAAGGCATCTCAGAGCCATGACATCTTTACTTCTACTTTCAGGAGTCCAGAATGGACGTTTTTACTACTGTTGGCAATGTGCGAGTATCCTGTATTGTTTCTTCTCTCTGGCCTGTACCCCTTGTCTGTGAAAACATTTAGGTACTTGATATTGTTCCGCTGTCATCTGCTACTGAACATGGCTATGCTGGACTCTGTGTCTCCCTATTGGGTTTGTTAGCCAGGAACCTCACACAGCCCTTTGTGATGATTCAACAAAAGTATAAAAGTTGGAATCCAGAGGATGGTTTGGTGCTGAACTAAATGAGCTGGAGTGCTCTTTCCATGTTGAATGCTGGTTGACTTCCAGCCTTTATTTTCCATCTGGAGAGTCTTAACACTCTTGAGAGAACTATGATGGTTGCGATTGTATCTACATTACAGCTTGTGTCAGGAATGGGCTTGTGCAGTGAAGCTCCTGATTGCACCTGCCTACTGTACCTTGCTTTGTACCATGAAATGAAGTTTGAGAGTTGGATTAAATTGGAATGAAAGTGGAAAATATTCTGCCTAGAGCTAATATTCATTCAGTCTGTGGGACCAGACTACAGCTTGTCTGGCACCACACCTCCAACTCACCTTCACGTATAGAGTGTGGATGTCACTTTCTCAGTATCGACTTTGTTTCTGTTTTGGTCTTACTGTGCTTTCCTACATGCTCGTTTAGATTAGCCCTTCATACAGATCAGTTCCTGTATATCTTGTGGCAAACAGACGTGGAAAAATCCATGAGCCAAGTGTGGAAGAAGTGAAAGGTTTTGTTTTACATTGCAAGCTATGTAGTATGCGAACTCTCATTGGTACCTTCAGTTCTCCTGACTGAATCTAAACACCGCATAAGATTTATACTGCAAGTTGGTGCCCTAAAAGAGAAATTTCACTTCAGGCTTCCATCAACATGAGGATTTTGGACATTGTAAATGTGAGGAGTGGGAGATGACATGTTTGTGTCACTTTAGAGTGAGAGTCAGGCTACTCCTGCTGTGCTTGTTCAGAACAGAACTGGGAATTACTTACTTTGTCTCATGTGGAATTTTGTTTATATGATAGGGTGGAAAGGCAAATGTTTCAACATTTTTTTACCAAGTACACTTAATCTCGCTTAAATAACCTTCCTAACCCACCAGCCACCTACAGTAGGGCTATGTTTCACTAAAAGATTAGAGTATTGTAGTGAGAAATAAAGTATTTATAGGCAGTGAAAGAGGATTCAAAATAGTTGGGTTTTATGCTTCATTAATTCTTCTTGCTTTCTGTTACCACTTTGTGTAACCTTTTACTAGTAGCAGGATTCATTAGCTGAAGATTAAAATTCTCAGTTGGCCATAGAAAAAAGGTGGGAAGCAAGTTTTCACCTGCAGCTGACATACCTGTGATTTGAGCTAGAATGACTGTGTCTTGAAAAAAGGAGAGCTGAGTTTTCATATTTATTCGGGTTTTGGCCTATTTTCTAACAGTGCAAATAGACAAGCTTTTTTGTTATTTGCATTTTTTTGTAGCTATGCAGAGATGATTTTCATCTTCTCGTCCTCATGAAATGCAAGTTAAATAAAATCTGTCTTTGCTCAACTCTTTGAACTCTGTTGTGCTGTAGAAGAACAGTCAGATGCTGTCATTTTCTACAGTGTTGAATTTAAAGGTTACAGTTACTGTAAGGTTTTTGGGGGGAATATTAAACACCCCATTTTTCACTCTTGAAGAGAATGTTTAAAACAGTAGCTAATGCACATCTGAGTAGAAAGTTATGTGGAAAGTATCTTCAACTAAAACAGCAAAAATTTTTAGGGGAAAGACATTTGGCAAGTGTAGCAATACTCTGTTATGCAAAATATGTGGCTCTTTTTCTCTTCTGCAAGATTTAAAGCTTCACATGCCCTTTGTTTTATCCATCAGGATTGTGATCTTTGGCATCTGGCTGCAAACGCAAAACACAGGCAAGAATGCAAGGTTGTCATGTGGCACAATCCTGCAGGAAAGCTGTGTTGACCATCACATCTATCTAAGCAGGCAAAGCAGAAGTAGATAATTTCTGGGAGTGTGCCTTGTGTTGCTCTGTAGTAGTTATTTGTGAGTCTCTGAAAAGTGACACAGGCAGCCTTTGAAAAGGGCATCATCTGGACTGCAGGCTAGAAGAAGRGTGGCTGCTGTACAGGCTGAGAATTTCCAGGAGCTTCTTTTTCACTCAGTGTATCTGATGTTTGCCAGTCTTTTTTGCCCACATCCAACTCCTCTGACTGTATGTTTGTGTTCCAGGATGTAGAACACGTGACTGTATGTAAATCCAAAGAGCACGTAGTTTGTGCATGGAGATTATAACGTGACTGCTTTTAGAGATGCTGAGGTGTTTCCATGCTCTAGGTCTGTGCTCCCAACACTCTGATGCGGTTTTCTGCTTGGATATGCAGCCTGTTAGATGCTTGAGTGTATTTTGGAGTACAGGAGTGTATTTTATCCTCAGACTACATGAGGGGAGCGTGCCATGGTTCAGTTGCAACATGTCACAGGATTAGGAATTATTGTAATACAGCAGACAGTCTAATGATTATAATCTCATTAGGCCTCTCATATCACTAGCTGCATTTTTTTCTAGCCTTAAGGTTAGTGGACAAAATGTAATATTTGTTATAAAACTAAAATGCAGCATTTGCTTTTTTGGGAGTCTGTGAGACATTGCTTAGAATGAATTCTAAAGGAATTGCTATTTACTGGGGACACTTGGTGATTTAAGGGTACAGAACACAGGTTATACCTTGGCATATTGGTGTTGATCATCATGTAGACAAAGCCTGTAGTAGCTGGTCTTCTGCATCCAGCATAGCTACCATCACAAAAAAACCAAGGATCTTTGAGGTACTGATTTCAGGAAGTAAAATGCTTACAACCTGTGAGTGTCTAAGGTTAAATCATATCTCTGGACTTCAACATCTTAACCCCAAAGCTGGGCCGTACATCCACACTTGTGTTTGTGTAGGGTAACTAAAAATGCCATTTCTGCTTTAGCCTTTATCTGATGGTCTAACCACTTCTCAGTTTTAAAAAAACCAGGTTTTTAAATACTTGAAAATTATGCACTTCTAACTTAATTGCATGGCTCTATATTTAATATTTATGTTCATATTTTCTTATTCTTATTTCTTAGTATGAAACGTGTCAGTTTCAATGCTAATTGAAGGACACCTTCAGTTGAGGATATAATCAACTTCTGGTTGCTGTTACATACAATGGCTACAGCAGAACATAGTCAATGTCAGAAACAAAACAAAAGAAAAAACTAGTTTTTGTAAATTGTTTAACTGTTAATTGTGAAGTAGGAGCATCTTTTTATGTATGTCGGAGAAAAGAGGCAGTCAGCTGTTGGAACATGGACAGTTCTCAACAGGTGCAGTTTTTTCCTGCCATCATGCTGGTGACTTCAGGTGCAATTCTTCATGCCTCAGCTGTATTTTGTCTTCTATGTAAGGGCTAGGACAGATGAACTGCTCTGCCTATGTGGAGTTTTACTGACTTGGAACTGTTGCAGTGTGGCTACACAGTCGACATTTCAAGGTTGTTGTGTGTTCTATTTGAGCTGCAGCTAAACCAACTGCTTTAACACCCTGAAATAGCTCTTCCTGCTACGTAATGTGTCCCCGTCATTCTTTCACTGCTTTACATATCAGGTCTTTGTAGTGACATTCCTTGTATTTTATGGAATCTATTTATAGTAAAAAAGCTAAAATACAAAATTTTTCTTCCCTGCCATCTAATGTCTGCTATTTTGCCCATTGGCAACTGCTTCACTTTGGTGCTTTTAAGCTGAAACTGTAATTTTATTTAGGACTAAGAGTTAAAAGCATATATGTGGACTGTAAATATTGTTACTTCCAGACTTGTTTAATAAAATGTACAAACCTGTAAAGTCTTTAACATCTAAAAATAATAACAACTTATTTTAATACTCCATAATCCTTGCTATTTTCTGGTTCATAGTGTATAGCACAGGACCTCAAATACAGAAGCTGCAGCTACACTTTTAATATACCCAATGTCATGCTCTGAGAGTAAGACTGGAACACTAAGGAAGGATAGTAAAACAAATAAAGAAATTAGAGGATACTTGTAGCTGTATTTCTGTTTCTGGCATGTTGCACAGAAATCTGTAAATGGTTTTATTTTAATTTGATCATCTACCTATAACTTGTCTCCCAGGAATTATTTACCGGCTATTTGACTTTGATCTCTTTTCTCAAAGCACAAATTTCAAAGCCTTCAGGCTTTGTGTGTAGAAGGAGTCTGCACATTTAAGCTGAGAGTCTCATTGTCAGAGGCCTAATAACTGCATCTGCTTTGCTTGTATTTTTAGATATCTGTCGGTGCACATTTTCCATGTGTTTATATCATCTGTGATTAATAAGACATGATTGGGGTGATAAAGTTCATTGTGTTAGAATGGAGATGTGCTGTTTGCCCTTTCTGAAGCTGTAGAATGAAAGTCACGCTCAGGTGTAGAATAGGCTGCGTTTGGTCCTTGATCCCTGCCACGATAAAAGATTTAATTCTGCCAATTGCAAGAGAAACATAATAATTCAGAGGAGTAAAATCTGATAATGCAATACAGTTCTTTTCCTTCGTGTTCCCACAGTTGTCATAGGTTCACTCTTACTTGTTGTCTGGGAATGGTCTCTATTTTTGTGGCCCCACACCTTTCCCACTCTGGGCACTCTGGAAAGTTATCAGAAGAGTTTGCCAAGTCTGATTATCCATCCAAGAGATGGGCATGAAGTCTGAATGCATGGATCAAAGGGTTCCTGGTAGAAGTTCCTTGTCTCCCTTTTCCTCTTCAGTTTGGATGTGGTATAATCTAATTGTAATGAAGCTTTGTCTTTTTTTATTTTTCATTTCGGGATTTAGGTAATGTCTTTTGAATGCCAAGAGTTAATGGYGACGGATGGAGCAGATTATACATTATTTGTATTTGCTGTAAATGTTTTTTGACACAAAGCCGTAGCCATAGTCACCCACAGATCTGATAACTGTTACCATGGGTGACAATTTCCATTTTGCTCCTAAAGAGGATGAACTTTCTGAGAAATTGCACATATGTTAGATTTTAAATTAACTCCATGTTGGGCCTTGAAAAATATTAGTCCTTTCTGCCAGTACCTTCATGTTAACTGGGACAAACCTCTGCTTCAGGCTTTCACACAGGTAATGAAAAACTTCAGCTGTGTCATCAGAGAGATACTGCTGTAATAAAGTTATGACAGTTTTGCTGAAAGTGGGCTCTGCAGAGGTGCGTGGTCCAGCTGTTGGAAGCAGCTGAACTGGTGTGTGTCTCCATGGAGAGCTGAGCTGAGAGAGGGTGCCACAGTTCCACCTGCATGAGTGCTTGAGCAGCCAGGGCAAGCCCAGTGCAGGGAGCTGGAAAGTGGCTTTTTTTTGGGAAAAACAGCTGCGTGAGCCAGTACCCTGTGCAGGCTCACAAGTGTTGACCGAGGAGAAGGGCTGGCTCTTTAAGGCAGGGTGTCAGGGGAGCAGGACTTCAGCTCTGGCTTGCACAGCAGCCTGGGGCTCACCAAATAATCCGGCTAACAGGGGCTTTATTTGGCTGCCATTTTCTATGCTGTACCTCTGTTGAGTGGAATAGCTGGGTAGTAGGGAAGACTCAGTAAAGCTGCAGCACTGGATCTGTAGTGCCATGTTTTGGCAGTGCTGGTGGCAGCAGTAGCAACGTGGGAAAGAACCTTTCTCCAGCCTTTCTTCTGTTTGGGACTAGGAACACTCGTAACTCTTTAATCACAACAACATTCTTATTGAAAGGTGTCACTGAAGGGCAGAGCTGCGTTTGTTTGAGTGCCAGAGATGTGTTTCTTACCTTCATGAATATATTTGGATTGGCCTTTTTAGGGCGATCTTAATTTTTAATTTTCTGAGTTTATGTATTTTGGGATTTGAATAATAACAATTTACGCGTTGTGGCTTTGTTTCCTATCTTTAACTTGATATTCATAGTTTAGCCGTAATCTGGGGTCACTTACCAATGTTGGGGTATTATATCAGCAAGAATTCTCAAGTATGAACAGGTCTGTGTGCTGGATGAGAAACTCCCCAGAGCTGCAAGTGGAGAAAAGGGTGCTGATGGAGATCTCTCTTCTCTCAGCTGTGTATTCCCCAGCCCYTTTTCATATTTGTGCAGTATACAGCAGCTCTTTGATACTGCCCCCTGGCAAGATGACAGCCCCTTCTGTGCATGTGACCTAGTTTTTTAATACCTTTTTCTTCCATGCTGTTGGAAATGCTTTTTGGAAGTRGGGTGAAGATGAAGGGAGGAAAAAAGTGCTAACTGTCTTGCTCTGTGGTTCAAGTTCTGTGTCTCTTACCAAATCCTATGGGGTGGGAGCCCCACCCTGAACCGACAGCGGAAGTCATCGAGCCTATTTGCAGCACTTTATCTCATCTTTTTACGAAAGCATAGTAAACAAGACAGAGAAGCCAGAATTTGGTTGAGAGCAGGGGTGAATAGCTGCAACAGAAGGCCTTCTGCCGTTCTGAATCAAATCAGCATGTCTGAGGTTGCGTTTGGACATGGCACAGGCTTCTCTTTGTCATAGCAGAGGAAGGTTTTTCCTTTCCCTTAGGAATGGATCTAACTGAAGGGCAAAGTATTTGACTCAGTATTCTGAATTTAGCTGTAGCCTTTCTACAAACATTGTGTGCTGTCTTACCAACTGATTTGCAGTTCAAATATTACCTTGTTGTCCAAGATGAGCTAAGTACTATGGCCAAGGAAAGCTCATGTGCTACTTTTGTCAGTCTAGAAGTGTCATAGCCTTGAGTAGTGATCTTACTGGTTGCAGGAGGCTTTGCAGCCTCTCCTTCCCACAGGATGCTTGAGCTATGAGGATCTGTGCAGATCCTTTTGCCTTTCTTTCTTTCTTCCCTGTGTTTGGTTGGTTGCAAACCTCAGTGTCTTCTGTCAGCTGCATAAGCGAAAGCAGGGTGTATGGGTGTTTTGACSTCTTTTTCTCAGCAGTTGGGTCAGTCCCCTTCCCTTGCTGTGTTTCATTATTAGAGTGTCTCAATCTAGTTCTGATTCCACTTATTTCTCATGCTAGGTAACAGGAACTTGGAGATCTGCATATGAATATCTTTGAAAGCTTTGCAAGGCTAAAATTTGCTTTTGTAGACTGCAGGGTAAACCCTGAACAGAAAGGTTTGAGCCATTGTGCACAGCTTTTTGTCTCTGCTGTTACATCGGAGATTTGGGATTGATGCCTGGGCCTTGGTTCAGTCTGTTCGTGGCAGCACCAGTTTGATGCTTTGCAGCAGTGTCTCAAGGCCAGGCTGGATGTGGCTTTGAGCAACCTGGTCTAATGGAAGGTGTCCCTGCCTGTGGCAGGAAGGTTGGAACGAGATGATATTTAAGGTCCCTTCCAATCCAAACCATTCTGTGATTCTATGATTCATTCACGCTTTGCCATCTGCAAAATGTGGCTTGGACTGGGGGAACACTGACCTCAGGCATTGCAGTTTTGGACCCTGTTTCTTAGGCATTAATACGTTGTTTTGAGTGAAGATTAGCAACTTTCATCTCTGTGCTTTGAGTGGAAGGGTGTGCATCAACGTAGATGGTCTTGTGTGCTGCTGCTTAGCTTTGGAGGGGTCAGATGGAAGGATGTAGTTGCAGTGTATAGCTGCAACATTTTTGAAGCAGGGTGGAGGCACAAAACAGTTGCATCATTGATCTGCAGGGAGATTTCTCATGGTAGCTAAGGGTGTGACCACAAAGATACTAATGCTTCAGGAATTCTGCAGATGAAGCATCAAAATGCTCCGCAACAAGCAGCAGAGAGACTAAAGAAATGGATGAATGTGGTAGGAATTTTGTGAGATCCCTGCTAGCCAGCCTGCCTGTGGCAGGAAAATGATGTCCTGCTGTCAGTCATCTAAAGGTGAGGGGTGAAACTCATCCTCCTAACAGCAGATGTTGCAAACTGCCAGACAGTTTGTCCAAGTGGGACGAAAGTGTGTACAGCTCAGTGGAGGGCACGTGCTGGACTGTGTTGTCCCAAGCCCTGTTGATGCTATTGTCCCTTTTGTCACTGAGCCTTTTTTAGTGCTTGTTGAGCCATTTGTAACACCAGGCTGGTTTCCTATGGTGGATGGGGCAATTTGAAGACATAGGGGCACATAGTTCAGCAGGGTGGGGGCTCCTGCTGCAGCACTGGCCTTAAACTCAGCCTGTCATTTCTGACTTCGGCAGGGCAGTTGTGCTCAGCTTTGCTGACACTATTATTTGTGGAGCTGTGCTGTAAACCAGCATACCAATCCAGGTTAAAATAACTCTTTCAAAACGACTCTGATCTAAGTCCACAAACAGTTTTGTCAGCATAACTGAGTGCTAACATGCTTTGTCCCAGACCTAGGTACAGGAACGAGGGCAGAAAGTGTAACTGCAGGTTACGGATGATGAAAATACCACATTCATATAATGTAGAAATAAAATGAAAAAGGCAGGCAGAAGGTAACCTAACTGAAATTGGGCATTGCAGAAGTTACTTCTGCATTCTCAACTATTTCTTTTCTGCATACAGTGGAAAACAAAAACTCCACAGCTCATACTACTGTTGTAGTTTGGCAAGTTTGGTGCTTTTTTTTTTTCCTCTGCCAGCACTCTGTTCTCATCAGAGCTCGCTCAAAGTTAGCTTGATAGTTAGATCAAGGATTCAAGTAAAGTTTGGGGAGGGGCAAGTGCTATGGGGAGATGCTGGAGTTACTTTATGGTAACAGTTCTGTAGTAGAGCTCCCTGTACAGTACAAGTACAATTGGAGCATCAATGGCAACGCAAGAACACGTGGGACATGGGAAAGGGGGGAAAAGAGATCATTACTTAAGTTCTTAAGTTGGATCTACCATGCTGCTGACTAAATATTTGTTGAAAAGCCTCCTAGAGAATTCAGGGTGTTAAATGTGTTTTTGCACTTCTGGGGTTTAGTAAGGTGCTTGAAACAGCCTCGCCTGATGTTTTTGGAAGCAAGCTGGGACTACTTGAAGCTGCCTATGCAGCTTGTGAGGGAAGAGAATTGGAATAAAGGCTTGGTGTCAGACTGGGAGGTTTCAGGTTTTTGGCTTTTGGGTGGGATGGGAGAAAATCAGTGTTTGACACGATTTGGTATTTTCAGTAATTTGATGTAAACAAAGGAACAGTCTGCATGTTTATTAAGGTCACAGGTTAGTAGGCTGGGAGAAGGACAGGACTGGGAGTCACAGTGTTCAGAGAAGCCAACAACTATGAGATAAAATGAAAGAGAAAGGCAGAATGTCTGCATTTTGTAATGCCTAGTCAGTGGCATGAATTGAGGATGAAGAGTGGCTAGCTTGGTACCAGCTCTGCAGAAGAGGATTGGAGACCTTTCATGGTTTGTGAGACAAGCACAAGTGAACATTATGCATTTTATGTACACAAACAAGGCAAACTGCCTGGGATGTATAACTGAGAAGTGTTATTTAATAATTTAATCTATAAAAGCCGATAAAGCCTAGGCTGGAATATGTACGCAATTCTGGACACTACGCTTCAAGAAAAATCAGATCAGATGGAAGGAGTCCAAAAGAGACTAAACAAGCAAAGGTCTGGATAATGTTATCTGCAAAGGAAGGTTGAAGCAACTGGCCTTGGTCATTTTGTATAACAGAAGATTGTAGGAGAAGCAAAGTTTTCAAATATATAGGAATAGATGCAAAGAGGAAGAAAATAAATTGTTCTCTGTAATGTTTGYAGGTAAGGTGGGGAACAAAGAGTAAAAATTGTAGGAAGGGAATGTAAGTTAGATATTCAGAAAGGTTTGSACATACTAAGATCTATGCACTGGGATAATTTCACTGCGATAAGATTCGTTTTTTCATGAGAGGTCTCCAAGAACAGGTTAGACAAACTACTGTAAGGAATAGTTTAGTGTCTTTTATCCAGGCTGAGCAGTCAGAAAGCATCAGGTGATTGGAGTTTCCTCATCCCTAACTCTGTGTGGTTACATCTGATGCTTCAGGTACTAAGGGCTGTGGACATGAGTCCTGTGTCAGGGTGGGAATGCTGCCCCATGCCCACCTAGTTCGCACAGGTTCTGCTCCACCAGCCCAGCCACTCATTCACGTCCACCACCAGAATGAGCCACCATAGTTGATATGACTGCGAACAGTAGAGTTTTATCAATATGAGTAATTTTGAGTGGAATGGATAAAGCAGCACTCTGGTGAGCAAGCCAGATGGGTTATGAGGCACAGGAATAGCTTTGCAGGGATCAGTGCTAAGTGGCTGGGAAGAGCAGTGGTAGGAGCTGGAAAAGGGGCATATCTGCACTGTGGGTCTCCTTTAGAGCTTACCCAGAGCCTTACTGCTTCAGAGTTCTTCATAGGATTCTATTTTTCCTTTTTCTTAATTTGCTATAGTAAAGTTAACAGAGTTGCTCCACATCTCTGGGCTAAGTAGTCATTTCAATGTGCAAGGCTTAGTTAACTTCAAATGGAGTATGATTTTACAATGGACGCCCTATTCTGACATATCAGCCCCATCTGAGATTGCTGAGGAAAGCAGTGAAGGATTAGTGCCCTCTTGACATTTTCAGAGGTTGAATATGAAGTTCTCTGTCATGTTGCCAGCCCAGAGAGCTACATCCCAGTGCACGTTTCCAGGGAACTAGTAATGAGAGACTGAAATTGTTCTTTACAAGATTATTCCTGTAGCAGCTCTGCATTACTTACTATTTAATGCATATGTGTTTTTCATTTTTCCTACTCAGGGATTCTTTTCTTGCTTTGTTCTTCTATATGCAAGAATTTTTCTGGACTACCTGTGACACCAGCTGAACTCCTGCAGTTGACTTTTCTGACCATTASCTATGGTCAGGGAAATGTCACTTAAAGTTCATCTGCTGCCTCATACTGTCAGCAGAGGTAGGCAGGAAGGGGAGGGTAAAGAATTACTGCCGTGTCTGCACATTCCGGTGGTAGAGAGCTTTTGAAGACTCAAGATGAGTCCTGCTTTGCTTGTCTCCAGGGTAGATATTTATGCAGATTTATATATTGCTTGCTATCTTTGCCCAAGTGGACCTGAGCTTTTATTTTGCTTTTCTGTGGTATGCATACAATGAAAGGGAAGCGTGTTCAAGCTYAAGCATGTGCAAATTCACAAGCAGTTCATGAGACTTGAAAAGAGCATTGTTTGTTTCTTGCTCTTCATTGAAGTGCGACGGTCAGACTGCCCGGGATTCCTCATTGCAGGCATCAGCTGTGCCTCAGATAGCCACGAAGTTTTTTGTGTTATTGTTGTAGTTATTGCAAAATGATGTCTCTACCATATCTCTGGTATATCTCAAAGTGTATTTCACAGCTTGTGTAACTGTCTCTGGTGATTTGTCTCCATAACCAGATTTACGAAACTAATCTGAGCAGGAACTATTTGCCGCATTGTTGTAAGGGTCTATGTGCTCACTCACTATGGTTTTCAGTTATTGTTAATTTATTTCACAAATTATTCTTCATTCGCTTCTGTAGTCTGAATCCCATCTATGATGCCTGGTGTGTTCAGAATTCCTGCCGTGTGCCATGTGGACTGAGTTCTACTTCTTACCCCATTGATGCGAACCTAGAGGGACTCTGTCTATATTTCACAGAATGTGTGTCTTAACACATTCTGCGGCCACTCCATTTCATTCTGTAGGAAAGAGTTTAGAAGTCTCCACATGCATTAGAAGTAGTTTCTTGCTTGCATTTATGCAAGGGCTTTTATTTTTTAGTAGTCTTTTGAGATTTCCTTATGAACTTACGTTTGAGAAATACTTAATCATTGGTCTTAAGCGAAAAATAATATGAGCAGACTATATTTCATAGGACCTAGATGCAATGCTTTGGAGTTACTAGCGTTACGAGTTTAGTTTTCTGTCTTCAAAAGACTTGCAACTTATCTTTAAAGCTAAAGTTCTTTAAATTTTCTGTTTAGCTTGATGGTAATTCAGGCAGTTCATAATACAGGTATTTCAGAAATATGAAAAGAAATTATTATGCTCCCTTCAGCTAGTTCTTAATACAAGCCACAATGTGGTCATTTAAAAAAAAACAAGCTACTTACAGCTTCAGGGAAACTGTGAGGAGCTACTGACACCGTCATCACCCTCTGTCTCTGGTTTTATTGTGGGACGTGAGCTTTGTGTGCTCAGAGGAGCCAGGCAGAGTGAGAGATTCCTCCAGGGTTAGCGTGRTCCTGGACAGCAGAGGATCAGTTTCTTAAAACATGATCCATTTTGGCTCTGGTTTTAAACAGGGCCTGAGGAGGTGAGAAGGTCTATTCTGTGGAGAGCTGCAGTTAATTCCTCAAGTTGTGGATTTCTTTCAACAGACAGATGTACTTTTCTCCCCAAGTGTTCCTGTTCTCATGATAGTTTCTCTTACATGGAGCAATATATATGTCCTGTGGACCTGCAGAATTTGCAGCCAGTCCTTGCACGTGCACAAAATACAGATGCAGGTTAAGGAAAGACTTGCAGCTTGCTTTGACGTTAAAAGATCATAAAGGAGGATTTACAGTTCATTAGCATTGTGCCCCATCCTTCCAACCATTTCATGTATCTCTTCAGTGTTTCAGAGCCATTCCCTTAAGGGTCCTGGATATCTTACCAACTGCTGAAGCTTGTAAAAGGCATTTCCTGGGGGGCTGGTTTTGACTCGTGTTCTTGGACCCAGCTTTGGGAACAGTGGTTAGTTTGACTAGAACTGTAGCTGTATTAGACTCTCCAGTGGCCCACAAAAATGTCGGGTCAGTTCCTGTATCCCTATGCTGTCAAACAAGAGTACGTGAATTCACACTGCTCTGTACCTGCTGGAGATCTGGCCCAGTGTGTTGGAAGATGCAGGAGGCAGTTGCTGTGGTGTATTTGTTAACTTAGTTGGCCTGAAGGGTTGTGCAGTGAGAGAACTTCCATCATTCTAATTCATTCTCTAAATGCTTTTCCTCTCAACAGCTCTGAAAAGTCCAGCTGCATTTCATGAACAAAGAAGGAGTTTGGAGCGGGCCAGGGTAAGATGCAATATAATCTTTAATGTTTTGGGAAAGTCAGCAATAGTATGTCTTGTGTTTTGGGTATCCTGTAGCTGTTAACGAGATGCAGAAGGAAATTGTTCATATTCTGCATGTAATACAGCTCTCCATAGTCAGAGGTGTATTGGATGGGGTGTTCTGCAGCTTGCATGTGGTGGTGGTTAACCCTCAGTGAATTAATTGTTCCTAAAACCCATTGAATGTGGTGCCTGGATTTTCCCTGGAGTCACCTCTCTGGAAGTCACTGATACTCTTCTTCCCCACTGTCCATGCATTTGACATTTTTATTTTTATGGTGCATGTTTTGCCCTTAAATGCTCTGAAATGCTCTTATCATGTGGAGCTCAGTTCCACCTTTGAGGAAAGTTTGTCTGTTACCTGCAATTATTTATCTAGGACACTAGAAATTGAAAATTGAGTGGAGAGGATCCCCCCAAAATCTTGTGACACTGAAATCACAGACTTCTGGCTCTATAGAAAGAGGAAGCCAGGAATGACACTTCCTGTGCCACCTTTTCTAACTGGGGGGTTTCTTGATGATTTCTGTTCCTCAAAAGGCCTCTGGGGATATTTTTCTCTGATTAGCCTCCAGTGGAGTGAGACTTGTTATGACTAAGTTTCGTTTTAAAAGTGAAACCAACATAAATAAAAAAATAACAACTGTGATTAAGACCTGTAAGGGAGGCCCTTTAAACTGTGGAAGGATTAGAACAAGGGACTTTTCATTAAGACCGGTGACCAAAGGGCTTTTGCTTATTTCTTTTTTTTCCTAAAACCTGATTAAGTTAATATTTTTATGTGGGCAATTGAGCAACTGTAGTGCAGTTTTCTGATTGACTTTAATACTTATTTTCTCTGAAGGCCCATCCTGGTGGCCAGTACTTACCAGTCTATTACCCACTGCTTCCAGATTCCCATTCCTGAGCTGTGTAAAGGGTAACGTGTTCAGCCCATCACGGTCATCTCTGTACATTGCTCTGTAGTGCATTCTCCAAAGACAGAGTTAAAAGCAGCTCTGGAAGTGAAATGAAATAAGCCTTGTCACAGCATTTARATTCTGTCCCCCAAGGGACCGCATGGGGTCTTTAGCTTAACAAATAACATATTTTTAATCAAATTGAAGAGTATGCCCAAACCACAAGTCAGCCCTGAATGCCAGCAGCACATGAAAGTGTTTTCTGTGAACAATGGAACCAGTGCATTTATCTTTAATGTAAAAAGAAATCTTGTGAATTTTACTGTGACACAAGTTAGTGGTGGTGGATRCAATAGGAAAAGAGGACTTCAGCTCCTGAGGAAGTCCTTCCCACTTTCTGTTCTGTGAGCAGCATTGCACAATTGACTGAAGTAATTACAATAGAAGGTCATCTGTAGAGTAAGCTCATTCTCTGGGTGCTCGAGGACAAGAGATAGACCCTTTCTCTGTTCTGTGTTTATTTAGATCTCAGTAACAGCTAAAAATGGTTGTTTCTCTTCTTTGTGCTGTTCAAGATTACCTCACTCCTGTGTCTGATCAGCTGAAATTGGTTCTTGCTTGTCTGTTTTTGCTACAGACAGAGGACTATCTGAAACGGAAAATCCGGTCCCGGCCAGAGAGATCAGAGCTGGTTAGGATGCACATTCTGGAAGGTATGGCATGTGCTGAACATGAAAACATCAACAACAAACTTTATCATAATCATTTTTTTAACAGCTTTCTGTTTTGCCTCGGACCTCCAAATCTTCCTTCCACTTGGGAGCGGGCAGAAGATCATGCCTGTTGATTCCTTGGAGGGGATTAAACTCTGCTTGCTYGGAGATTATTCTCAGAGGAATGTGTTATGTGAATTCAAATTGTGCAGTTTCGTGTAGCTCAGCAGCAATGAAATAGAATGACCATGCATTGCTCTTCTGCTAAGGGAAGACACTGTAAAATGTCCAAGAGGGAGTGAGGAAGATTTGATCTGATTAGTAAGCACCTCAGTTTCAGAGGGAGTGCTGTGCTGCTGCTGAGCACCAAGCTTTGGGCATAACCAAAGGGAAAAGATGAACGAGAGTTGGGTCACGTCAGTTTGAGAACAGTGAATTTGTCACAAGGGCTATAAAGTTATCTTTATAACCTAAATATACATAATATCTGTCATATCTTTATAGTGCATAGTTATTTATTGTTATCTGTCAACTGTCTGTACAGTTATCTACTGTTATCTACAGTTACCTTTCTGAATAGAATTCAAATACTGCTGAAGGGCATGGGTTGACCATTTCTGGATTGATGCCATTTTATTTACTTTCCCCCAAACAGAGACCTCAGCTGAACCCTCCTTGCAGGCTAAGCAGCTGAAGCTGAAGAGAGCCAGACTGGCAGATGACCTCAATGAGAAGATAGCGCAGAGGCCAGGTCCCATGGAGCTGGTGGAGAAGAACATCTTGCCTGTGGAATCGAGCCTGAAGGAAGCTATTATTGGTAAGGTCAGAGGAGGATCTTTGTCGAGGGCATTTCCCACATGTGGCTGTGATTACCTATCAATTCACCTGCATGTCTAAAAGTGCAGTCCCATGGCTGGTCTTGTTTTCCTGTCCCAGAATCATAGGCTTTCAGCCCCAAAGATTCTGAAAAGCAGAGCTCCCTCTGGCCCAGATAATGCTATGGAGACATTAAATTATAGGGAGTGTGGACATTCCAGAATAATGTGAAAGCAATTGTATACCCTAAAGAATTGAAAGACTGTTGAAGACTGCATTCCCTAGATTGTCTCCTTAAAATCCCTCTCTCAGTATAACATGTCAACAACCTTGATCAGGGAGAACCCACTAGCTTAGACCAGGAGAAGAGACAGAATATAAACAGGTGTGATGAAACAAMAGATGTCTGTGAACTCAAAAACTTCAGAGGATTCAACCCCTTTAAAAATAAACCAGAACAGATGTAAATCATGCCAGTGCCATTCCAAGGGCTGAAAGGAATGCTGAAGAATCGCCTTCCCAGCAGTGCTCTTTCCCGTCTCCCCAGACGGAGCAGTCTGTGTGTGTCTGTGGTTATTCATCCCCCCAAACATGCACAGCTACTTTAAAGACAGATGGGACACAACTGTGAGCAAGACAGAATACTTTCCATAAGAAATGAAAGGACAATGTTGTGGGAGAGCCTGGCTTCACTATTGAACAAGAAGTAGTTGAGGAAGGGTGAACTTGTAAACTGAAGCATAAGAAATGTGGCTTCCTTCTGACTGAGGGAAGTACATTTCTGGATTCCTGTTGCTTTTAGGTGAGGTGCAAATGACAGTATTTTCCTGCTTAGGAGGATTAATTGAGAAAATGTAGTCTACATTACAAATGTACACTCATGTGAATTTATTTCCTGAGCATGTAGATGGACAGAAATGCTAATAGCAGCCTGGGCCACCACTTAATCCACAGCTTTTGTTGCTTGTCAGACTAGAGGACAACTTGGGATTCTGTCTTCCAAGAAAGAAGAATCCAAGAGAGATTCTACTTTCTGCCACACAGGATGAACACCAAAGGAACCATGACTCAACCTTACAATGTCCAAACTTCTTTGATGCCAGATGATAATGAAATAAGCCATGCCACAGAGCTGCGTTTGGGCAGACTTAAGTGTCGCTTCTTATACTTACTGATCTTGTCTGGCTAAGAAGCAGGGGAAATGGTTCACCCCAGCCTGCATCATTTTATTCTAGTGACAGGTAGCAGAGGTGAATGTAAACACTTAAACCTGATCCAGTCTGGGCTCTGTTCTCTCATTTTTAGTTGGCGCTTTAAGCACAACTCTCTCCATGCCATCACTGTCTTTGTGAAACATCTAGTGTCAAGCGAAGTAATTTCTTATTCCACTTTACAGACCACAGTTGATGTTTGTGTTTCTAGTTGGACAGGTGAACTACCCAAAGGTTGCAGACAATTCCTCCTTTGATGAGGACAGCAGTGATGCCCTCTCCCCAGAACAGCCAGCCAGCCATGAGTCCCAAGGGTCTGTCCCATCGCCGATGGACTCCCGGATTTGTGAGCCTCTCCCTAGCACCACTGGCACATCACTAGCTCAGGTGAGAGAATGTGGAGGCCTCCTGCAGTGCCCTGGAGCTTCATGCTGATTTGTGGCAGAGGATGCTAAAAAGTGAGACTGAGGCTTCCTTAAGAGGTATAGTCTGTGAGATTTCACAAGTGGTCTTAGCTCTGTGGGGTGTCAGTGACGTCCTCTGGTTATTCACACCTCGTGGCCGTGTGGGGAAGGGGGCAGCCATTGCTTGGTGGTACAGCCTGTATGCAGCTGATCCTGGCAGGCAGTGCTGAGAGATACAGGTGTGGGATTTTGATTCCTTTTCTGCCCTAAGAAGTTGTGCTGCTTCTCAGGGACAACTGAAAACAGTGGGTTAAAGGAGTCTGATTAAAGGTTTGAAGCCTGTACTCCTTCCTTCTAAGTGGACACTTCCTGCACTCTGTTAAACTACTTCCTTCCTCATGTGTGTATTCATTATGCCTTTTTCTGTCCCTGCAGGGTTCATCCCAATTGCAGATTAGCGCAGACTCCAGTGAAACTCTTTTTCTACCTGAGCAGCCACCTCCACCTCTGCCACCTCCACCTCTTCTGCCCCCCAGTCTTACCAATGGTGTGGCTCTTACTGCTGCCAAGCCCCCACCAACACTCATTAAGGTACTATTTTGGCTGATGTCTTCATTGTTGTAGTCTGAAGGAAGAGAAAATGGTTACTCTGAAGCRGGTTTGGAGTAGGAAGTATTGGATTAACAGATGCAAAGGAAGGAAAGTTAGTGTCTTCCTCTGTCACTAACTGTAAAATATTTAATAGGTTTTTGTGCTTCATGGTGTATTCACCTTCTATAAAATGGGTGCTGAATGCAAAATGTTTTGAAACCGTCAGTGTTATCTGTAATTAGAGTCAATGAGTCTGCACTGGATGAGCAAATGATCTGGTGTRCTGGGAAAAGTGACCTGCAGTATGGTGCAGTGTAAGCTGCTGCCGGTGCTGTGTCTGTAATGTCTCAGTTGGAGAAGCATGGAAAGACCCTGAGGTCAACAAACTAGAGAATTTCAAAATTAAAAGCCCAGCGTGTGTTCTGGTTTACATGGGGTGTTACGTTATATCAGTGTTTCCATTCTTACTTGCTTCCTCCTTTTCTTCTAAATAGCAAAGCCAGCCCAAGTCTGCTAGTGAGAAGTCTCAGCGCAGTAAAAAAGCCAAGGAGTTGAAGCCGAAAGTCAAGAAGCTTAAATATCATCAGTATATTCCCCCGGACCAAAAGCAGGACAAGGGAGCTCCTCCCATGGATTCATCCTATGCCAAAATACTGCAGCAGCAGCAGCTCTTTCTCCAGCTTCAGATCCTCAACCAGCAGCAGCAGCACTACAACTATCAGACCATCCTGCCAGCCCCACCAAAGTACGGGTCTGCAGTGGCAGCTCTTAGGAAGCGCTTGCTTCCCCAGCACTGTTACCAGAGACATGGTGTTCTGGGTGTGAGGTGTGGCCACTGCGTGTGACACACTCAATCTTGTAGGTTCCAGCTGGCCTCAAAAAGGGCTGGTGCCACATGAATCAGACAAAAGTAGCTGAAGTGAGTTGGTTGCACAGCAAGGGGTACGGATACAGTTGAGGGCATTGGTGTACTTCAATGTCTAGGGCAGCCCTAGCGATCCAGATGTTTCTGAACATATTTGCTTGTCAACACTGAGGGCCTCTGGTGTCTTTCCACTGTGGTTTTGATGTCTGTGTTTTTTCTTTCCCTGCAGGCCTCCAGGCGAGCAGCAGAGTGGTGCCGGTACCCCTGCCGTACGCAATCTCTCTTCCACAGTCAGCAGCACATCTTCAGTATCCTCTGGTTCCAGTGGGCTGATGAGACAAAACAGTAACGCTGCAGTGGGCAAGCCTGGCCCTCTCCCTGCCAACCTGGATGAGATGAAGGTAAATGTCCTGTGAAGCTRCACAGACTCTTTCTGCCATTGTCAGCAGGCAGTACTGAATAATGTTGCTGCCCCAGAGCAGGGCTGAGGTGGACTAACAGGACTTAGTGATAGCAGCTGGGATTGCTACCCAGCAGTCTGTACCTGAGGTACAAGTTTGTTGGCCTGCAGGAAGATCAGTGTAGTCCTTTGTCTCATGGCTCTGATAGCTGTTAATAGTTGTTCAATTAGAAGTGTATGTTCTCTTACGTTGCCCTGGCTTTTTTTTTCCCCGTATCAGGTAGCAGAGCTGAAGCAAGAGCTGAAGTTGAGGGCCTTGCCTGTCTCAGGCACAAAGACGGACCTGATTGAGCGTCTCAGAGCTTACCAAGAGCAGAATGGTGCAGCCGGCCAAACAACCCCCACTCCCAAGCCCAGCACAGCAGCTGTCCTCCCAAAAGCTGCCGAAGTGGTGGTAGCCTTCCCAACTGCCAGGCTGAGCACAGGGCCAGCCCTGGTGACCACTGGCATTGCACCAGCAGAAGTAGTTGTGGCCACAGTTACTGGTGGCGGCGTGATGAAGTTTGGCAGCACAGGCTCAACTCCTCCTGTTTCTCCAACTCCTTCTGAGCGCTCGCAAATGAGCACAGGGGACGAGAACTCAGGCACCGGAGATACCTTTGGAGAGATGGTGACTTCACCCCTGACCCAGCTCACTTTGCAGACATCTCCAGTGCAGTTCTTAGTAAAGGAAGAAAGCTCCAAGTCTGCCTCCTGCAGCGTAAATGCAGCACCCAGGTCCGAGCGGTGTAGTGTTAGTAACAGCAGAGATGCAGAAGTTAGGGACAAAGACCAGATGCTGCAAGAGAAGGACAAGCAGATCGAGGAACTCACCCGCATGCTGAAACAGAAGCAGCAGCTGGTTGAGATGCTCAGGCTACAGCTGGAGCAGGAGAAGCGCTCTCAGCAGTCACAACTGGCCCCAACATCTGCAGAAGGAACAGCCCTCGCCTCCAAACCAGGAGCATTTGGCATCCAGATCAAGAGTGAAAACAGTTTCCTGAGTTGCCAATCTGCGAAGCAATCCAGTGGCCAAACAGAGCAATTCAGCCCTGCACCAACCACTAGCCAAATGGACACTTCGAATCCAAGCCCAGTGCCAAAGAAAGCCGTGATGGTGAAGCAGGAGGTGCCAGCCGYGGAAGAAGAGCCGCCATGCCAGTCCCACAGCCCACGGCTTTTCCTTGGCCAGCAAGGGAGCGCCCTGAGCAACCTCATCAAGGGCACCCCTCCCCCCACCCTCATCACTGACTCCACAGGGACCCACATCGTCCTCACCGTGACCAAGCAGAGCACCGAGAGGCAGGGCCTCTCTCCCCACGGGAAGGCAGGGAGTAGCTGCCCAGCCTTGCAGGTAGGCAAGGGTCAGATCCCATCACTGCTGCAGGCACTTGGGTTCCTCTCCTCTCTTCTTAATCTTGTGTCTCAGGTTACCATAAGATGAGTTAACGGGGTGGAAATTCAGTGCAGTAAATACTGAAAGGGCTGAGTTGCTCACTACGGTGGCTGGTAGATTGTGGCTTTGTAAAACAGAGCAGTGTAAGCAGATCTTCAGCAAAAAGACTGGAATTTGACAATGATGAGCTGTGTACAGCAATGCACGATTGGCTGTGTGCATCACAAGCTGTTCAGCATTCTTCCAAACACATGGTTCTGCCTTTTGTCAGGCAGGATCTCGGGCTTGGATGACAAGGGTTCGCTGCCACAGTTCACTAGTTTTTGAAAGAACTATGCCCGTGGTAGTAAAATGAGCAGACTGTATTTCACCTCTTGTCCTTTACTGTAGAGATTGTAGTTGGAGTGATAGATGGGTCATCTTATCTACCAAGAGCTGAAATCAGACCCTGGGAGCAGACCGTTTGCTTTTTGGCTGCTCTTTGTTTTAATGCGTGTCAGTATTTCAGTGTTAACAGAGTCTTTCATCAAAGATGATTTACTATTCCCCTGCTGGCATGAGCTCAGCACTTAACAGAAGTGTTCCGAGTGTTTCTTCCAGGAAGGGATAAATATGCCCAGGTTTTATGGTGTAAGTCAAACCCCAGCACCTTCCATGACATCAAAGATAATTTTCATTCTCTGCTGATTTTCTGCAGTGCAAGTGGCAGAAAATYAGGGACAGGCACTGAGCAGGCTACATTTGTTGCGTAGCAGGTGAGATGTCAGGCAGCTGTCTAAACATCAGCATCCAGTGTCACCCTTGATATCACAGGGTATCTCACCTGAACTCTGCTGCTGCTCCACAGGTCAGGGCACAGGTCTGTGACAGGTCTGGCAGCCCTCGAGGCAGGTCATGGGTAGCCCAGAGATTTAGACTGGTACTATCTCCTCTCATAGGACTGTGAATCACACCCAATCTGATTTCTCTGCTCAGTGAAAGAGAGTGATTGAATTTCATAAATAATAAATAGTAGGCAAAAACAAACTTCATAAATCCTGTAAGAAACACAAGCCTTCTGTGTCCATATTGTGTCTGGGGAATAACCTGTTATGGACACCCTTTTCTTTCCAGAGCGTACAATCATCACCCACTAAAACTTCCAGCCAACCACCGTGTCAGGTACCTGCAAACTCCYCTCAGCAGCCCACACAGCAGCAGCAGCAACAGCAGCAGCAGCAGCAGCAACAGCCCAGAGGACTAAACCAATCTAAGGTAGCTCACTGCCTGCTCACTTTCTTCTCTTGGTTTTGTTTGTCTGCTGCCACGGTTTGTAACCCATGGGCAGATACCAGTGGATGTTGTCTGTGGATTAAAAATGATGAGGGGCCAGAGTGGGCAGACTTGGTTCAGAGGGGAGTCCCAGATTCTTGAARGAGTGCTGCTGAACTGAAAATGTGGCTGCTGCAGGGAGAGAGGGCGGTGTGGGCAGTGTGTCTGCTGCTGAAGGGGCCATATGAGCTCAGAAGGATAAAAGGGCTGTGACCTTTTACTCTCTGGTACTGCTAAGCATGCTGTCATTTCCATTCGCCTGCCTTGAGCATGTCTGTTAATCACCTCTTTGTGAAGTGCTATACTGCTTCAGGAAAGAGCACCTCTGCCTTTACCCCTCTCCAGCTGCTGGCTGTAAAGAGGCTCTGCTGTGCATGTCCTACCTTTCTAGCCTGCTTAGCTGTCTCTCTAACCTGTAATTAAGATAAGATACAGAAAGATTATGAAGAGTTTTTAGAGCTTGGAGGATCACTTCTGAGTCAGTTCCTGGAAAGGATGTGAAGACAGGAGTAATTTCTAGCGTATTTAGAGTGAGATGTCTACTTTGCAAAGGGTCAGTGCCTTGGTTTGCTTTGAGACCTTTGAGAAAGTGCAGAAGGTAAACAAAGGCACCTTTTTCCTCAGAGTCCCTTAGTCTGTGTGCTGCAGAGGTGTCTGTACTRGCTCTCCCAATCCTTTTGCCTTCCTGTAGGGTCAGAAGCCAGGTCTGCAGGTGGTCACAGGGCAGCTGCCCCACACCGTATTGTCTTTTTCAGCACCTTCAAACCTGCAGCCTTTCTTCCCCAATGGTTTCCATAAGCAGTCCCTGAAAATTGGTGCTTCTGGCAAAACCAGCCCACCCAGTGTGTCAGAAAAGGTACCTTCCGAGCACATCCCAGTGGCCTGTGCCACAGTGATGGTTTCCAGCCCTTCTCAGGAAGAGAGCAGACCCCGGCCAGCAGAGCTGGCCTGGGGTCACTCCTCTTGCCTGTGGGTCACAGAAGAGATGAGCAGCTTTCCAGGGAAAACAGGATGGGCAAGGGCATCAACGTGTTAGAAGTAGCATTCAGCTGCTGCCCAAAGATCACTGCTCTAGGGGAGCAAGTTTCAGTGTTGGGCATGCATAGGTGCCTGATCCTCCTTTCAACTTTTCGTATGGGCAGTTGTGTGCTGATTCATCTGGTAAAGCTGAGTCTTGAGCACGATTTGCTGCAACACTTGGGGTTTCCTTTGGAGCTCTGGGGCTGCCGAGTGCTCTTGTGCTCTCTGCCCACCATCAGGCTGTGAAACTTGCTGTTAAGTGAAGCTGGATTGTGTCCCCAAAGCAGGCACTGCAGAGGGAGGTGGGTAGAAGACAGGCCCTGCATATATTGTGCAGAGTAGGCTGAACACACGAGGGAAATGCCCTTTCTCTGCAAAGTGCTGGAGGAATCCCCCACTTGAACATATGAGGCTCTCCCCGTTCAGGAGAAGTGAGGAGGTGGTTTGTGGTGTGGCTGCTTTAGCATTGGAAAAATCAGCAAAAGATTTCCAGCTGTGAGTTGGAGGGGAAATCTGTCTYCTTACCCTGCAGCCAGGGCATAGTGCACAGAGTCCTGGGAAGAAGGCAGGCTGCTGGGAGCATAGCTGTGCAGACCCCTGTGCAGTGCTCACAGGGAGAGATGATGGTCTCTCAAAGCAGCTGAGACAGTTGATGTGGACTTTTCCCTGATTTGCATTCATTTCCTCTTCTGCCTTCATTCTTAACAGTCCTCATCACAGCCTTGCTCTCCTGCTGCTCCTTCCCCCTCCCAGATGGACCTGGAGCAGCAACAGCACACGCCGCTTTTTGGAACTCCTCCACCTCCTCTTCCTGTTCCCTCGGTCCCAATGAAAGAGCCACCACCAGGCTATGAAGAGGCCATGAAGCAACAGCCAAAGGCCCAGGTGAGAGTTGTTCTCCCTGGTTTCCTTGGAGAGCAGATGAAAAATTGCCATTGTAAAACTGCTTAGTTTCCTGATGTGGGCCAGTGATAGGGAATGGAGACAGAACTACACCATCCTAGTTGAATTTCCTCTGAAGGGTTTGGGGCAGACCCTAAACCACAAGTAAAAATCCCAAGCCACTCACTGCCATTGCTGACCATACTTTCCCAGCCAGTAACAGTCTGGGTTATGGAGGACTCTGGTACCATGCTCATGGTGTGCTCATTCTTGCTAGAACAGTCCCATCCCTGGGGGGAGGGAGGAGAGTCAGCAGCYAAGAGTGTTCCTGGAGGTGGAAGCTCCCCTAGTAAACAGGAAGCTAATCCTGCATTCACTSTCCCCAGGAGAACGGCTGTTCCAGCCAGCAGATGGACGACTTGTTTGATATCCTCATTGAAAGTGGAGGTAAGGAGACAAAGCCAGCATTTCCCATAGTCCCTGGGTCTGAGTTGGGGGATTGTAAAGCACCGAAGGGAGAGTGTCATGGCCCTGCTCTTTTCTCCAGTGTCCCTTCCAGTGCCTTTAGCATTGGCAGTAGTCATTAAGGCACTGAGGGASATGTCAGTCAGGCCTTAATATGAATCTGTGATTCTTGATGGCTCTGCCACATCAGATGCAGGCACATCACTTCTGAGATACTGGACAGAGATTGAATTCCCTGGAGGTGGGCTGAAAACTTCCCATAGTGAGGCAAGCACAGGCACAGGATGAGTTTTCTTACACCAGCTGGTGGTCAGTGATGGCTTAGTCTGGGGGGGTCCCTGTGGGTGGGAGGGATCCTTCTGGTGTTCAGCCAGGCTTTTCCTCACCTGGCCCATTTTTCCATTGTGCAGAGATTTCTGCTGACTTCAAGGATCAGTCATCCCCAGCTGGGAAAGAACCGCCTGTGGCCGCGGCCTGTTCCCCACTGCCCAGCAGCCACCATTCCTCAGAGCTGGTGGTGCCGGTGTCCTTGGGGCAGCCAGTGCTCGTGGGCCGCCTGGAGGACTTCCTGGAGAGCAGCACTGGCCTCCCGCTGCTGACGGCAGGCCACGATGGGCCGGAGCCCCTGTCCCTGATTGATGATCTCCACAGTGAGATGCTGAGCAGCTCGGCCATCCTGGACCACCCGCCTTCACCTATGGACACCTCGGAATTGCACTTTGCTCACGAGCCATCTGGGGGCATAACCCTAGATCTGGCTGAGGCTAACTTGGACAGCATGGACTGGCTGGACCTGCCAGGGGGGTCTGTCATGAGCCTGGCTCCCCTGAGCACCACGGCTCCCAGTCTCTTTTCCACAGACTTTCTTGATGGACATGATCTGCAGCTGCACTGGGATTCTTGCTTGTAATTCTGTGAGCAGAGACTGAAGGGAAGGGGAGTGGGAGGGCACAGGCATGCAGGGGGAAGAGGCCAGTCAACCAAAAGAAAGAAAAAAGAAAGAGCTCCTAGTATTTGTACTCCTCCTCTAACAGTGTCCTTCCTGCATGAAGCCGGCAGTGGGCCAGGCCAGGGCAGGGAGAACGGCTGCTGGGAGGAGGTAGGAGGAGCTGTGGGGCTGGCGGCCTCCTGCCCACTCCTCGCAGCCTGACCCAGTCGGGGTGAGAGCAGAGCCAGCAGCCCCTCTTCCTCCAGGCAGGAGCAGCGATGGCAGTGCAGTGCAGCCAGGAACGAGTTCCCTCACGTGGGACAGAGCATGACCGGGCCTGAACTGTTTCCAGAAGCAGCACTCTGCGCCTTTCTGGGGTTGGCAGATAAAGGGGGTTGTGCTGCCCCAGCACGGTCGGTCTTAACAGTTGTGGAAGGGGATTCTACCTCTGGAGCAGGATGCAAAGGCSGGAGGGCTGGCTGGGGCCCAGAGCAGCTGCCCTCTGCACCACCTGCCGTCTGTCAGGGGAGGGTCTGATCTGCCGCAGGGCTGGGAGGAGCTGGGCAGAACAGGCACCTTCTCTAAATGTAGCCAAAGGGAACCTGGGCTCCCCACCAAGCTGGTAATGYCTAAGCTGGTTTCCCAAATATTGCTGAGCTTGGCAGAGCCCTGCCGGCCTGCCTGCTTGCTTCACTTGCTTTGGGCTGCAAAACAGATTTTTAAGGTGCTAAAATCAGGTTGTTATATGTTAAAACTGTCAGGCACACCCCATTGCCCCCAGCTCCCACGTGACATCCCCAGGTGAGCAGGGCAGTCAGCCTGGGGTGGGGACTAGGGACACGAAAGTGCCTGTGTGTCCTGCGGAGTGAGTGAGGGGCAYGGCTGTTAATAAGTAACATATCATTGGGGGCCATGTGCAATCTCTCCTGCGTTCGCTGTGTTGATGCCTCATTGTAGCATGTGCCTCAGTGGAAAGAGGGAGCTGGGGATGGATGTCAGGCCCAGTAGGTAAGGAAAGGGAAGTGGGACTGCAGGAGGGATGTTGTGTGGCACAGCACAGGTCCTGGCTCAGTGACTGTGAGGGCCCCTTTCTGGGGAGGAGCCTGAAAGCAAGCACTGGGCAGCTGACCTCTGCTCTTCCTTCCTCCGGTCCCACGGGTAAAGGGCAAAAATAAATGGCTGCTTAGTGTGAGCTGGTGGCTTCTGTCCCTGTAGGGCCCCAGGCTGGTGCCTTGGGGGAACTGCAGACTGAGGAGTGGGTGGACAAGGCCTCCAGGACCCCAAAGCCAGGACGATGCTATTCCTTGTGCAGGGTTCTGTGGTGGAACACCAGGCCTGTGGCTCACTCTTGTGCTGTTACTCCTGTTACTTTGAAATTCCTGTGTCAATAGTAACTCAGTCATATTGAGCTGGTGGGACATGGCTTAGGTGGATGTGGCCACCTCACCACAAGGCTATCCCTGCTTTGGCCYTGACCTGGGTCCAGGCTGCTCGGGCTGAGTGAGGTGGGGGAAGCTGTGGCTTTTGAAGTCATATGGACTGAGGTACTGACCCTGCTCAGGCAATGAAAGGATCAACTGCCATCCTCAGTGTCTCCTTGAGGATGCTGTCCCCACCTTTTCCCCCGTGCCAGGCTGCAGTGCTTCCTGCTGGGGAGGGTAGCTGTGAGCCACATGCTGCTTCCCTGCACCTTTGGTACCTGGCCCTCTTCTCAGGGGGAGGCTGTGCCACAGGGATGCTGGCACCTCTGCTCCATGGTGGGGCAGGTGAATGCCAACCCTGCACAATGTGCTCTCCCTTAGCCACCGAACTGGCAGCTGGGAGAAACTGCTTTCCTGAGCCCTATTTGCTTGTTAACTGCATGGGGAGCCACTTTCTTAATCATTTGCAGGGGGAGCCTGCTGGCAGCTTCCTTCCTTTCTGTCCCCTTCTCTCTCCTCTGCCCCTGAGCTGTAAGCAAGTCAGAACCTCTTACCTGCCTCACTAAGTGTCTGGGTTGGGGAGGATGTCACCCCTCTCCCCATGGCTTTCTGTTGCTCTATACTGTCCTAAAAATCAGAATAAAGGAGACTGGTGGACACCCCCTTTACTCCCCTGAGCCCTCCCTGAATTCTCTCCTGGTGCAGCCCTGGTGCTCACTGGGAGCAGTGAGTACATAGCAATCGCCTTACGGAGCTCCCACCAGCTCCCCCCAGGGCAGCTRCCCACCCGTGAGACCAGGTGGTGACATCGGGTTTCTTACGAGGAAAATATGGGGGTGTTGAAGGAACTCCAAAATGAAGAGGGGAAAAAGGGAGGCTGCCTGTTTGTCAAACTAAAGCAAAGTCAGTTTCATTTAGCCCATAGTTGCAGTAGCCCCCACAAAAACCAGCTGTGTGATTTCTTTTGTACAAATAATTACAAAGCTGCAACCAGGAAATAAAGAAGGAAATTATCTAAGTGCAGTGAGCTGCTAGGGGAAGGTGGGAGCACGCCAGCTACAGTCCTGGCCTGATCCAGCCCTGGTTCCTTGCCCTGGGCCAGGTACTCCAGTCCTTGGCAGAGATGCCAGTGCCTGTTACCAATGTAGCCCTTCCCAGAGATTGCTGGTGAAGGGCTGAGCTCACAGCTGCTCCCTTTCACCTTCACCCATCCACCGTCAGGTGTGCAACTGCAGCAATTTAGTGACCCTGACTTTGCCCAATATACTTGCATTGGCTGAAGAGCCTCAAGGAACCCAGACAGTACAGAACCACGAGCCTCCTGTCCCRAGGAACCCGGCTGACCTGCGAGAGCCCCTCTGCACAAGGGGCTTCTGCAGGAGAGTGAGTGATTACCCTGTGCCTGCGGGCAGAGGGGAAGATGGTGCCTCAGCCCAGGAAATGTCAGAAAGTCGTTTCCCCAAGCAGTGCCCAGAGCAGGCTTACCCAGTTCTGTGCTTTCTTACTATTATTTGTTTGAATAATAGTTCAATAGTTCTTTGTCGGAAGAGGTATTCCCCCGGACGTACATTTTTGCACCCACTGGGAAAAACGAAGTCTGAAGTTCTGCCTCTACCTTGAATGTAATCCTGAATCTTTCTGCTGTAACCACTACTTGTTTGTAATGTGTATTTGACTAGCACGCACTCTCCCTTCCACTATGCAGCAAAYGGCGAGGGCTGATCAGCACCATCAGAGCCGGGTGGTGTTGGGGCATCAGATCCAGAGCGAGTATTCAACTGGAAAAGGATAAAAGTGACAAGTTAACAGGGGAGAGGATGGATCTTTAAATTGAATTATTTTTTCAGTTACAAATATTTGAAGAAAAAAAAATCCATTTTATTAAAAAAATTCCAAACAGGCATGTGCTCAAAAACTTCTCTGCTACGCTGGTGGGAGGGCTTGGGGCCACTCTTTTTCCAGCTAAGGGTTGGTGATCCCTCTGAGTCTTTCTCAAACCTGAAAAAAGCAGCTTAAGTGGCAGTGCTTCATCCTTCTCAGCTGCTGGGAATAGATTCCCTCTGTGTATGGAAATTACTTACCCTGCAACCAAAAGCAGATGTTACCAGGGGCAGCTTTTACAGTCTCCCCCAGCCCAGCTGGTCTGGACCCCAGGTGGTGGTGAGGTGACACTGCCCCTTCCACAACCACATTCCAAAGGAATTACCTTCATTGAAAAGACTCACTTTCACATCAGTACATATGCTGCAACTTCCACCTTCCCATGAGCCTGGAATTCTGAACACAGTTCTCCCAAAGGCTTGTGCCCTGTTACTGTCTGACTTTGCAGTTGAGCCTACACCTGCTTTTTCTAGATGCTTGTACAGACAATGCTGTCCCCACCATCCAGTCCTGCTTTTGCCAGCCCCTATCCYTTTCCTAAGGGCTCTACTCCTGCAGTGTCCCTACAACCCCTCATTTCTAGTGTTTCTTGTTTTTCTGGGGCTCTGCTGCAGAGCTGCACTTAAGGAGGGCTGGTGGTGCAGACATGAGGCAGGGCTGCTACTGCTGGCAGCAGAACTGGCTCTGCCCCGGCTGCTGCCTGACCTTGTGGGCTGCTCTGATGTAAGGAGCTCCCTCGGTGCCAGCACAGAAGTGGGGTTGCCACTGTCAAATGGCAAAAAGGAAAAATTAAACTGAGTTCTGGCCCTGTCAAAAAATAAGACAAAGCCCAGCACTCTCCCAAGACGCAATTTTTATTTACAAACCCACCACATAAAGGAAAGTAAGAATCTAGTGTCATCCCATGAGTAGTTTGTGCTCACAGACAAGCGCTTTCAGTAGAAAGTCACAGACTCCATATCCAGAGCCACCACCACAAAGCAGCAATTCTCCATTCCTGACCTGCGTCCCYGTTACCATCGCAGGGCGAGGAGGACGAGTTAGTCTCCCTGAGCCAGCTCCAACCTAAACCTTGTCCTGAGCTACAATGGTGCCAAAATATACATGTTCCTGGAGTAAATTTACAGCTTTTTGGTTAACRGTAAAAATCATCTAGAGACTAAAATGACAGCATGAAACACTCTTGTTTAGGAGAGAAGTGGTTTTTGTCTGCTCCCAGAGGAGACAAGAACCATCCCCTAAGGCTGTTACGGTGGTAACAGGCTGGTAAACTTGGGCAACTCCTGTCAATACCCCATACACCAGTACCAGGGAGGTGGGATGAGGCTGATGCCAGTTCCCCCCTTTTCAGCTCCTGCTCCAGGTCAAAGGAACTTGTCCAAGTGTCCCCTGGCAGAGGAGAGCCCTTGGCTGGCATGGGCAGGGCATGTGCTCTCCCTGCTCTTGGTGAGTCTCTCACCAGCCCAGTTCCACATGCAGCTGCAGTGCCAACTCCAAGGGCACCAGCTCTCATGGATCAAAGCCACCCCACAAGTGTCRTCTCTTCCCCACATCTCCAGCCCACATCTCCATCCCCACATCTCCAGACAGCTCACACCCCCATATGACTGCCACTGCCAGGCCACGGGGCAGCGCAGGAGGGCTCCACCCAGGCTGCTCCCCCCGGCACTGGTGGGGAGGCAGGGCTGAGGAAAGCAGAAGATGGGGCTGGCAGAGATGCAGAAAGCTGGGAGGGGGCACTTGGTTTTTGTAGCCAGAACACACTTGTCCCTTTGCAGCATCACCCTTGACCATCACCTCCCTCGTGTCTGCAGCTCGGCCTCTCAGCACTGCTGCCATCTGTCCCAGGTGGCCTGGCAGCCCCCCCGAGGGGGATTTTGTCACAGATACAAATAGGTGGGGTGGGAAAGGGAGGGGGTGAGACATGAGGGCGTGGGGGAGAGGAGTGTGCGCCATCGAGAAGGTTCCCCAGGATGGGGCGGGGTGGGCRTCACCCATCTATGTCCCAGCTGAAGAGATGGTGCTTCACGAGCATGTCCTGCACCCCTTCCTTCAGCGGCTTCTTCTCCTTCTCCTGCAGGACGACACAGAGACCCGGGTCAGTGCACCACACCCAGAAAAGGGGAGGCCATGTCTGAGGGCAGTGCCCAAGCACACTGACGCCTCTAGCACCCAAACAGAGCAGCCTCCTTCACTTCCCACCTCTGCACAGCTGAAACAGGGAGAGGCCCTGCAGTTTGGAGAGCACCAAGGGAGGGGTGCCTGCCATTTCCCTCTGCCCCAGCTGGGCAGAGGCAGGCAGCCCCCTCTGCCAGCACTGCCACATAGCTCCAGCTGCACAGCCTGCCCTGGCAGGGAAAGCAGCCCCATCCACAATCTCTGGAGCCGGCTCAAGAGGAAGCAGAGGATGGGCTGGAGCACAAAGCTGGGAAAGGGAGGCAGTAAGCGAAGCCCCTGGCTGACTGAGAGAATGAGAGATGCTACTTACCTCCCTCTTTATTGGCAGCTCCCAGTCCTGAGAGAGGCTGAAGGCAAATTTGCAGAGGACTCTGCAATGGAAACAAAACAGAGAGTAATGTTAAAACAGACCCTCCAGACCACACTCCCAGCCTCTGCCCACAACTGCTGCCCCCAGGCACACACATGCACTGTCTCCTCAGCTTGTCGCAGCATGCCACTAAGCTTACAAGGATGAAATTTGATGGTGTTGAAAAGACAGCCACAGTCACTAATTCCCTGTTTCCCTCTCCTCATTGGGCTTCACATCCTGCCAGGCCCAGGCTGGAAAGAGGAGCTTGAAGATGTGACTGAAGTGCAGCCCCTACAGAGCCTGGTACAGCAGCACAGGGAGGCATGGGCAGCCCCGGGCTCTGGTGGACCACAGACACACCTGGCTGAGGGCTGCACACAGCTGACAATGGCAGATTGCAGGGTCCTCACCAGAAAGCAGACCCTTGCCAGTAACACCTCCGAGTTTCTGTAGCATCCTCTCTCTCTGCCTGGAGTAAGAGAAGTGTCCTGCAGCAGAAGTGCTGTAACAGACTGGCATGGGGAGTTCCCTTGCTGGCTGGGAGAAGTATGCCGCAAGACATGAACCAGTCCCACTCRGTCCTTCGGCCGTGCTGAACTGGCTCTGCCCCCATGCTGTGAGAAAGCAGCCGTGGGACACGGCAGCACAGAGATGGAGTAACCCCCCTCCCATTCAGCATCAGACTGAGAAAATGGCACTCTGAGGTGTGGACACACTGGCCTGCTCTGGCTACAGATGCTCCCACTGGGCCCAGAGGCAACTGGGTGGTGCAGACAAAAGCCAGTTCCCACTGAACGGCAACAGTAACCAGGATAGAGCAGTGGTGATGGCAGGAGATTTGCCCTCCAGCTCCCTGGGATGTCACCTGGCTTTGCAGAGTGCAGGAGGGCCAGGAGCATGGATGCCAGGAGCTACGTGGATGTGTGCCCTGGGCTCCAAACAACTGCTTTGTCAGAGTTCAGGCACTAAAGATGCTTTCAGCCCCTGACATTACTCCCCTGCTTAACCAGGGAGTCAGCGGGTGATCGACTCCTTCCCAGCCAATGACAGGCCAACTGTCTTCCCAACACATTCCCTGCTTGGACTTAAGAGTCACTGGCAAGAGACATGGAGAGCAGTGGGGTGGAAAAGGCAGTCTCTTCATCAGCGTAGGTGCACAGCAGGAGATTGCTGGCAGGCAAAGGCTGCCTACTTGCCACAACAGGTCCCCAGGAGCCAAGCTCTGCTCTTGGATCAGGCAGGCACAGTACCTCGCATTAAACTCTCTAGAGACTTGTTGCTGCCTCAGCACAGAGAAGGAAATCTCTGCAGCTGGCATGTCTGGGCAGCCCATGCTGAGACTCACTGAAGAGTCAAATCCAGCCATAGTGAGGGCCACCTCCCACAGAGGAGGAAATCCATTCCAGACCCTAGCAAGGCCCACGGAGACACTTACCTCAGCTCACATTTGATCTGCACCCAGCCAGGACTGCGCAGGAATGACCAGGGATGGAACCACTTCTCCACGGTCTGCAGGCTTGAGCACAGCACCTCCAGCCACAAATGCAGCACCTGCTCGCTGCAACAACGGGTAGAGGCATGTTACTCGGCTGATGCCAGGGAAAGAAACCCCATCCTTTCGAGATAGTATATTTTCAGCCCAGGCCTTGACCCCAACCCACAGTCCTGTCCCCAGTGGGAACAGGATAACACAGTAAACTTGTATGAGCCACTCCATTAAATAGGAGCTACTTCTTCCAGGTAGGAATCGCGTCAGCACAATGTACAAGGAGCAAGTCTCACTCAGTGGCTGCAGTGAGAGCGGGAAAAAAAGACTCTGTGGCCTAAGGTAGACTGAAACCACCGCTGCCCTTAAGCCCACTCTGTTCCTTCCCAAGCTCCTTGCACCCGCAGTGTTGAGGGTATCAGGGCCAGATGACTCACTTGAGTCCAACACAGATGAGAGAACGAAGCTTCACGTCCATCTGTACATGTGCTGCATCGTGTGTCATGTTCACAGCCTGAACTGCCTGCAGGGAGAGAAGGTGGGTTACTGCGGGGCAGCCACTTCAGCCACACAGCCAAATGCTGCCCACCCCAGAGCTCCCACCTTCACCGGTGCCCCCTGCTAGCCCCAGAAGGGCTAAGGGAAGGACTGGGAGACTCTGTCTCCTGGTGTCTCCACAAGAAACTTCCCTGAAGTAGGAGCTGGGCTCTGGCTGGGCTTGGGGCAGCACTCACCCGGTAAAGCAGCTCCTCTGGAGTGAGGACCTTGCCGTCTTCATCAAGCCTGTAAAGATCACAGCGGAGACCCAGCTAGCTCCAGATTCACCCTGGGTACACACAGGCCCTTCCCACTTCATACCCCAATAACTCTCTTGCTACTGCTGAGTCCACAGGTGCCCCAGCAGCCATGAGAGAGCCCGATACAGACCCAGAAGCAAACCCAGGAGCCCAGGGGAGGGGATGAGAGCCACTGCCAGGCCCAAGTCAGTGGCACAGCACTGGCACAGCAGCCTGCTGACACCACACCCACAGGAGGATGGGGGGGACCATGACCCTTCCCAAGGTGCAGAGCAGCATCAGTTTGATGAACATGCAGGAGCAGGGCACAGACCTGTAAGTCTTGCAGAGCACGAGGCGAGAATACACAGAGTCGAAGTCCCGTTCCACTTCCCGGCTTGCAGCCTAGAGGAGCAGAGGGACAGTCAGCACACTCTGCCCTACAGCCCCCTCACCCCAGCCCTCTGGCAACACTGCCCCATGAAAGGAACCAGTACATCTCACCTCTTCAATGAACAGCCAAGGGTGGCAGGCCCCCCCCAGCAGAGATGGCTTCTTCAATCCATGTTCAAATATGGACTTCAAGGCTGGGCAGAGTGTACCTCGCACCAAGTCCGTCACCCCTTCTGTGACCGAGTCGTCTCCAGCAATGGAGTACTGAGGAACATGAAGAGCCAGCTCTCAGGATACTGGCAGAGGGCAGAGCATGGAGGTGGTCCACTCATGTACACCTTCTCTGCACAGACCAGTTCCACTCCCAGGTGTCCGCCAGCCCCTCCTGTCATGCTCTTGCATAAAGCCCTGTGTTCTGTGCTACTGCCGGAGGATCTCCTGGGACCTTTGTGCTTAGATGGTGCCCAGGAGACCACAGAGATGACCCCAGCGGCATTCAGCACATAGGAATGTGATGGTGTGATGCTGACTGAGCTAAGGTATGGAGAGGGACTTGCACTGAGGGTCTCTGGGACTCTCTAAGCTGCTAAAAGTCAAGACAAATAGGGACAGATAGGAATTTCCAGGCTAGGTGGTACACCACTTTGAAGTATCACCCTGACACTCTGTTAACACTCTTCAGTGTGCATGCTCAGCGGTGCAGGGCATGTTTATACACAGAGGGGTGATCTGCATCTAAGGAGCCAGCCCTGAGGCGGGGGTGAGGGAGCAAGTGAGATGTCAATAGTGACATCTCTCTCGGGACTTCTCTTGGGTGTCTTGGGTCAGCCTTTGAGCTCTTCCTCACTCTCCAGATGCTGAGGAGAAGGAGAACAGGGCCTTCTCCACTTTCCCTGAAAATTGCTTAGGTCAACAGTGGATGATGTTTGTCTCATACACATTACCCCAACCTTGAGGCCATATTGAGGTATCTGTTATGATAAGTGTCATCTCATCACTGCCAGCTGTAAGAGGAACAGAGACAGAATGTCCCGTTGGCCACAGCTGCTTGGGGAGAATTCACTATCATGGCCACAAAGCATGAGCAGGATCCACAGGCACAGTCTTAAAGGAGGAAAAGAACACAGGCCGCAGAGAGCAGACAGAAACACTGCCCATAGGATCCTCCTGCCTCCCTGACTGCTGCTTTCTCAGCTTTCTCAAGGTCTCACCTCTAGGGTCCTTGCAACCCCAGGCATCCCACACAGGCACCCCTGGCAGGTTTCTGGGGCCCTCACTCTCCTCTTGGTCAGCATGAGGAAGTTCAGCAAACAGCCTTAGGTAGGTAAGTTGCCTGATCACACCAGAAAGCACTCAATAGCCAGAGAAAGCAAACAGACTGAAGGAGGGAAGTATATGGCTCTTTTCAACAGTGTTTTTTCAGTTATGATGTAACTCTTTCTTTTTAATGTGGAAGTTTTTTGTAGCTGTGGGTTTTTTTAAGTACCTCTTTACTCCGCTCATCCAAGATCTCCACAAATTTTGCAGGAAACCAACCTACAAAGAGTGAACAAAGAGATGAGCCTGACAAAGACACTGAGAAACCCTTACACAAAGCCCAGTGGGAGCTGAGAAAAACTCAGAGTTCACAGGGCCCAACCCCAAAGAAGAAAGCAAGCAGCCTCAAAATCACAATAATTATGGCAGTTGCATAAGGAAGCCAATTGCAGGACACTGCCCACACACAGCAGTGGTGAYGCATCCAACCACCCTGTGCCAGGAGGATGGAGCCTAAACTTGCCATTTGCAAGAAGTAACCAGGTTGCTGCTGCATGACTACTCTCATACCCTGCTTTAACACTTCCTTTGTCCCTGGCAGATACTCTGGGTACCTGGCAGAGCCTTTGCTGCAAATGTGCCAGAGGAGCTGCTGTAGATGAATGGATGCTCTGTATTCAGCCCCACTCTCCCCAGTGCAACCCATCCTGTTCTCACCTCTCAGTCCATTCAGCTCTCCCACCCAACAGTGCTCGTCCTTCTGGGAAATGATCTGAAAAACAGAGCGGAAAACACCAGCTGAAGTGGCTGCAGCGGCAGGAGGGCTACAGCTGCCTGCCYGTGTGTCCACAATGAGGAACTGCCTTCTTCTCAACTGTTTTGCCAATGTTGTTTTCTCACATGGCTCAGGGCCTTCAAAGGCACAAAGCTGCTGCAAACATCCTGTTCTCCCCACTTTCAGATGGGACACCCACAGCTAAAATGCAAATGGGATGCTTTTACAGTCTTACCACAGCTCAGTGTGCCGTGTTAAATGGGGACTTGGTTCGGACCAAATCCATCTTTTGCACAGCTGTATGGCAGCCAGGAAAGGGACTCTSTGGTGGCAGAATGACCCACAAGACAACACTCACATCCCCAGGCAGCTTCCAGAAGCACCAGGTGCTTCTCTTGGGCTCCTAACCGGGCTCTGAGCTTATCTCCTTCCTTCTTTCCCTGCAGGAGAGGCAGTGCAGCATCCCAAACAAGCTGGGTGTGCATGTCCTGCCTTGGTGCCTGTCCCCTGGGCCGACGCACCGTAATGATGTCATTCTTGCGGAAGCCCAGCTCATCGTCATCGTGGCGCTCAAAATCCAGCAGTGCCTTGGCTCGCCGCCGCCGGTTGCGGGAACAGGCCACGTAGTTCTCGTGGTCCCGCTGGTGGCTCTCCATGCTGTAGTCTGGAGTCAGATCCTGGCATGCATGTAGAGGACAGCAGAGAGGAATGAAAAGCCAGAGGTGACTTCCAGCTATCTGCCAAAGCTTGCATGTCCATGTTCCCAAACCTGCTCCTAGCCAGCAGACAACCTCCCAGCACAGCCCTCTTGCACCAAGGATGGGTTAAGCAAGCCTCACCCTCAATCCATTACGCCTGGCATGTTCTTTCTCAAGCCCACACTTCAGGAGCATTTGAACAGCCCCGTCCTTTGGCRGACACTCAAAACTCATGCCTGGACCACACAGCAGTACAGATCCAGCTGTTCCCACTCACAATGCTGCAGTTCTTGGGATCCACACATTGGAAGTGCCGTGCCACCTGGAGAATGGCCTCACGCAGGTCAGCCACCAGCTCTGTCTGCTTGATGTTCTTGGCTTTCAGTGCCTCCAGATCATCATCCCCTGGTGAGCCCACACAGCCAGAAGGAAGGCAAGGAAAGGAAAACAAGTACACGGTATTTATTTTTTTGTTAACCTTAGCAATCATTTGTTCTGAAGAAACCAAGAAAGCCTGACATCAGAAGGTACCTACACTAAGGCAGGTACTTACTGCCAATCTATTCAATAATGTAAATAGCAAATACCAACTTGACTAGATCTAATTTTAGGGAGATGTACTTCAAACCACATATGGAACTGGATATGTCATCTTTGATCTATCTGGGAAACTCCGTATACCAACATACTACTTTAGAGAAGTGTCTGCAATATACAGTTGGCTGAATGGTGGGATATAAAACTGGGGAACTTGCAATAATTCTCTTCAACTGAAATTCTCTTGAAACTGAATCAGCTTTTGGTTGAACTACTTCTGATATTTGTAAAACTCACAGGCTGAGAGCATATTCTTCACTGACTCTTGGAAAAGATTTGAAAAACCAAGTCGATCTTCCTGTGCCAGTCGTGAAGTCAGAGCCACAAGAGAAAAGCCACCACCTGCTTTAGACCTCAACCTCCCTAAGAGCCAGATTTCAAAGGTTTGGGGTGTATAGAAATGGTCATAAGCCCAAAGTAGAAGTTACCAAAGCATCTTTCAACTGTCACTAATCCCCTCAGGAGTTTTGAGAGCCTGTACCTATTACTTTATGTAGAAAGATACCTGATGGGATGGATTCTTTACACAGTTAATRTATCTGACTGCCTTAAATACCAGGTACATGATGGGTGGGAACAATGAGCCATTTGCTTCTTTTTCCAAAAAAAATCAGTTTGTTTTAAATTCTATTCTCATGTATCTATTTTTGCTCTCTGTATAATATACTGAAGATGTGGTAGCTTGATTAACAAAATTAACATTAAAACCAATGTATTTTTCACTGAACGCCAATGTTTACACAAACACAGCTTTTATTCAGGACCCTAGTAAATCACTGGCTAGCAAATCAGTACTCTGCTTATCTTCTAACAGCATTATAGAAAACAATATGAATAAAGTGTAGCCTGAGCTATACAGCTGCTGCAACAGCTATACACACATTAAGCTTCTGCTTATTGAAAAGTGATTTAATCATGTGATCCTAATTAAAAAGACCCAAACCTCAGGAATGTAAATAAAACCACAAAATTAGATTTAAAATTATTTTAATARTTGTTTTCTATTTGCTGCATTAAATTATTTGAGAGTCAGATACACAGAGCTTAAGAGAAAACTGAACTTTGCTTCTGGACTAGAAAAATTGTAGGACTCCCAGTCCAAGCAACAAAAAACCCCAAAATCTCCTCCTCCATAGCCAGGGGTAGGAAATAGAGCATGCAAGAACTCTTACTACAGATTCAGAGATACAAAGATTGTAAATAGACAGATCACGTAGACATTGGGGATTCCCAGAAATTTCATGTTGCTAAAATAGAATGTGACTAGAGAAGAAACTAAACCACAGCCATGCTAGCTCTGTGGGCYGCTCTCATTTACATAGATTACTGATTCTTTCTGTCATCTCTCCGTCCCATCTGGCCAAAATACCATGCTCTTCCCTCTGTACTCAGATCAATCCCACCTAAACACAAGCAGAAGACATGGGAAGCAAGTTCTGTGCTCTCCCACCTCAGAATGTACACCATACAGAGGAAAGCAGCTGGCATGATTCACCTCACTGCACTTTCAAAATTCAACACATGTATTTCCAAACAGGAAACCAGTGCATGATCAGCCACATGTGAGAAGGCTCTACTCTGAGCCTGCAAGAGCTGATGAGCTGCACAACTCTGCACAGGAGGACTACCTCTCCTGCATTCCCTTGGTGCAATGCCCACGCAACAGGAAAACACATCTTGCAYAGTTTGCTCTCCACCGAATTACCTTTCGTTATTTCTTTCTACTCCTTCACTGGAAATCTGGTTGAACTCCTTGAATCTACACTAGAGAAAGCCCTGACCAACCTGATCTAGCATGAGTGAGAGTCTAGCTTCGAGCAGGAGACGCTGGAATACAGACACTGAGAGGTCTTTTCTAAACTGTGCTCCTGTGATTCTGTGACTCCTGTCCAAGTCACCACCACATCTGAATTTGCTCTAAGGAAGAAGAATTAAGCTCTGGGTAAGTTCTCATTCCCTCCCAGATGAGGGCTAAGTACCAGTTCTACACAGTAACTATCACAGGCAGCAGACTTTACATTTAGGATTGATTGTCAGTTCCCAGTATAAGGTGAATTTATCTCATCCAAGCTTTCCTTCCTCTCACTTGGGCTGAAGTTTTGCATTCTGGTCAACTGCTGAAGGATGACAACTTCTCAGTTTTAACTAACATTTTAAATACTAAGAATAATGTTTAGTAAAAAATATGATGGTCATTGTACAGAAACCCCACTAAAATGAGAAAAACCTGTCAATCATCTTGGTTCTACCACTGATATATTTTCAAGCTTGAACTTAAAATTTATCTTTAAGCATGTGTATAACTCACTATCGCCTTCATAGAAGTACTCAAACACAGTGAAGGAGACTGTCTGAGACACAKGAAAGATACACAGACGCGTGTGGCAGCCAAGTTCCCTGCCAGTTCAGTCTGTACTGACTGTATAACATTACATACAAAAATGCTGAGTTTAGGTTGCACAAGCAACATTTCTTCACTTCTGCATGCTTGACTTGTTACAGCATCGTGGGTATTCTACCATAATTTTTATATGTAATACCCTATGTGCTTGTGGGAAGCCTGTGACAATATACTAGCTTCCTGGAGAACATCAGAAGAGCTCTTCTCTGGAAAGACCAGTAAAACCCATTTTTAGATTTGTTCAGGCTGTTTCAACCACAACAGGAACACTGTTGGAACCCTGTAAATTCAGTATGTTGTCTTCTTCCGGAAAAACAATTCCTGTGGTGACGTGGCAATTTCAAGAAAGCTAACCAGTGGCAAGGAAGGGGATGACAGTGAGGCTTACAGCAGAAAGGGCTCTAATGGAGTCAAAGAAATAAGTTACTGTTAAACCCATGCAAAAGCTATTCTGGCTGTGTCCTTTCTGGACATATGTTGGCTTAGCTTATAAGTGAAGAAAATTAAGACTCAAAAGCATTCACAACATTGAACTCTCAGAATAAGTAAGGGAAAACATAATGATGTTTTCATTTATAATTTTGATGAGTGACACACTAGACATCCTGCCCTGTTCTCAGGTCTTCAGAGATGTTCCTGGACTGAGCAGAGTAAGATCAGAGAGTACCTCATCCAGCCTGTGGACTGCATATGGTCTGCCAGAAAACGTGTTTGACCTGTTGGTCAGTGCAAGGACATTACAGCYGGGCTGAGCTGCACCTGCTGTTGGTCATCATTCATGAACTAACCATCTAACCTAAAACTTACTTTCTGAGCTCAGATCAAACAAGCAAGTAGTAAACTGCACTTCCTCCCTCTCATCCTTCAGTTCTGACTCCCTTCTCTCCAGTTCCTCCGTTCCAGTGTTTCCCTGCTTTGCCCACTCCCCTCCTTCCTAAGCTGCTATAGCCATCAACAACACAAGAGGGGCAGGATTGTCCTTACCGAAAAGCAGAGAAGTGATGCCAGATTTCCTGCGTTGAGTCCTGCGCCGCACAATCTGAGGGAGAGGGAAGAGAGAGAACAAAGTGCACACATTAGGACAGATTACAGAAATAAAATTAAGCAACCCTCCACACCAGCCGGCTCTGGGCAAAGGGTCCTGACAGTTACCACTAGAAGAGGCAGGCCAGTGAAGTGGCAAATTTAGACAGGAGTTGTTCTCATCCTAATGCATTGAATCAGCTCTACTGCTTGATCTGTGCAACAGGTTATTTATACCTTAATTATTACAAAAGCATAACTGAAGTTCAAGAATCAACCACCATTCATGTGAATAATTTAAATTCTATTTATTGCCAAAAGCAGTTCCACATGTAATTTTACATAAATTTGTAAGTGGATGGTTATTAAATTTTAGCATTGCTGGAGCGTCTTGTCTGCAACTGTAGATTTGAGTCCAAGATTAAACACAGGTGCATTTTTTTATTCAGCTTCTCAAAGGCAGCTGCTGCTGTTTTCTGGCTCTGCCTTACCAGGGTGTTTTAGTGCACCAGTTTCTTACTAATGGGTTAAATCCAGTTCCTACTCTCTGTGCACTTCAAGCAAATCCTGTCAAACAAGAGGATCTCTTGCTCGCAAACCAAAATTAGGTGGGAATGGTAAAAAGGGAGCAGCAAAGGCAGGCGTGACTCTGCACTCACTTTGGATAAATTGTTGACAGCGGTGCTGGAGTTGAGCAGCTGCCCCTGCTCAGCAATGAGGTAGGCCAAGTGTTTGCGGCGCTGGGTCTCCACTGCCACGTCTGTCAGTGAGCCAGCCACACGCATGGCCTCCCGCAGCAGCACATCTGCATCTTCAATCTGACTCGGGATGTCGGAGAGCGTGTTGAAGATTGAGGCGGAGTTCTCGGACTGGATTAGCTCATCCTCCTGCAATGACACAGTCATTTTTGCCACATGGAGCACTGAACAGCACAGCTGTGCTCCTGAGGCTGCCAGATGCAATTGTACATTCAGTGTACAGCCTGGGCAGGTACAACTAGACAATTCCATAAACAAACTTCAGCAGGAAAAGTCCAAGCTACTTTCGAGAGGGGGACAGCATCTTTTACTGCTCTACTGCACTCTCCTCCCAGAATTCTATCTGGCAGTTTTTTGAATCACAGCATTCATCATTGAAATGAAATCAAATCAGCAAGGAAAACCAACCCCAAACCTATTCTGCACCAACCACTAGGACTTGGTACAGCAGAGATCTTGCTGGGGTAAGAGAAAAGAAGCTGCACTAAAGTCACCTACCATGTCAAACTGGGCTCCACCTTCCCCTTATTGCCAGCAGGATTACCCTTGCCCTTCACACAGCAAACTGAACACAAAACTGTTTTTCACATAAAAAGGAAGAGATCAGGTGGTTAAACATAGGCCAGCCAAATCAAATGCAGTCAGGACAATGCTCATCTCTTAGAGCATTCAGTAGTGCCATCCAAAGCTTCCCAGATGATCACAACTTTGTCTTTCTATCTCTCCTCCTACATTGTGCAGAATCAAGAGGTATCTTGGTTTAGGTAAGATGGACCCTCAGGTTGGGATCTAGACTGACTAGAGAATGGCAGCTGATGAGGTTTAATTATGTGGCAACAAATGAAACAGGAATGCATCCTGTGCAAATGTATGCACAGGAAACAGCATGCTTTAATTTCTGTGAAGTGCCTTAGAAGTTTTTCACAGCCTCCAGTTCTGAAGGCAGCAGGAAGTTGTCTTCCCAACACACTCCCAAACCACATACAGCAAGTGGGTACAAAACCTTCTTGCCCCTAGATCTCAGAATTAAACACTGAAGTACTGTAAAGGAGGAAGAGGAATTGGGAATTACCTTCATACTTAGCATGCCCAAAGTGACTTGGAACAGCACGAGAGAGCCCTCGTAGAAGAAGAGGTCCCAAATACGCAGCAGCAGCTTAATGTGGACAACACTAGCGAAAGAGGTGAGGAACCAGTGCAAGGTGATCAAGGAGAGCTCTGTGGAGACATGGAAAATAATCACAACAGAGGAAGTCAGTCAACCAGTGAAGACAGACTCTTCCTAAGGGCTGTCCGCCACCCACTGCCTCTAGGGTCAGGAGGTTTGCTCCTCTCCCTGTTGTTCTCCCTTTGTGAAAAAAGAACAACATTCTTTCTCTGCATGTCACCCTGGCAAGAAACGCTATAGTTTCTAGGGAACACTTTTACCAATGTCATGCTCCTGAAGCAGCTTGTCCAGGCGGGGCAAGTACTGCACAATGAGCTGCCGCAGCACACGCTGGTCTGTCTGCACGCCCATGAGGGTGGTGCTGAAGTAGGAGGCAGGAACCAATTCCTCAATGATAGCACACATCATCCAGAAGGCATCTTCCTCCTCCAAGAAGAGCAGCAGAGAGGCAGCCACCTAGGATTTTGAAGGAAGAAAAACTGGATGTCCTAAGAGGAATAGAACTCTTTTCTCACTTTCTCATGTGGAGAGATGGGCCAGTATCCAGGTGACAAAAATCTTCCTCCTGCAGGAGCTCTCCTGCAGTCTCCACTGAAGGGATTTCTCCTCAATGTAATGCCTGCCCCCTCCCCAACAGATGGACTCAGTTTTTCCATATCTTAGGATGTGTAGTGCTACTCTTCTCTCCCTTCCGTAGGAAATGTATTCCAGGTGGGATTTCACTTCAGCTAATCTGGAGACCACAGTATCTGGCAGCACCACCTCAAATCATTCGCTCCAGTGTAGTGACCACAGACAAACTGATCCCTATCACAAAGACACTCTGAAAGCAGGTTACCATGCCAGTGCCCTGACAATATCCAATGTCTGGGTAGAGCCAGGCAAGTCCCCGTAGTATCCTGCGCAGCCGTGGCACCCCGATGCTGTTCATGTTGGAGAAGCAGGCGTTGCTGGGCATTGTGCGTAGCAAGTCCTTTTCAATCTGTCAGGCAGCCATAAACAAGGATAGAGTCAGCTTGCAGCACCTGAAAAACTGCCTTCAGCTATCTGCACTTCCCACTGGCTCCCTGCATCAGGGAATTCTGCCTCCCCACACCCACCAGTAAGTCCTCAGGCACCAAAGAAGGTGGCCCTGTCCAAGCATCTGAGGGCAGTTTAACAACCTTCACTGACAGGTACAAAACTGCCAGTGCAGACAGTGACTTGCTGAATCCCTAGAAGACCCTAGTTTCACTACTGACAATATTAACATACACTAGTTGGGAATTTCATCGCTTGGATTTCAAGCAAGGCTTTTCAACAAATGTATTCCAGAGAAAAACCATCAACCTGGCCAAATCTGTGAGGTCAAAGGAAAAGGGAAAATCCCCTTTAACAGTCCTATTGGTGTTCAGAAACTTTGTGTTTGGAGGAACAAAGACAGGGCCTGGATGCAGCTGCCACAGCCTCAACAGAGGTGCATTTGTCAGCCTTTCACCCCTCACTTCCCTCAATGACTATTAGGACGTTTGCTGAGATGCAACTGCAACACTGCTTTCTAGTCCACAAGTAGCATGGATCAAACCCTTTCCCTGCTGTCCTAGGAAGGAGTGGAGCTGCACAATTGCTATTCCAACAAAACAAAGGAGAAATATGCCCCACAGGATTAAGCTTTAGCAGTATTCAACCRCACATCCTCTCAATTGCCCCTGCTGCAGATGTCAGGCAGACACTCCCTCCTCACACAGCAAATCTTGCCCTTCTTCCCACTCAGCACTAGGAAGTATCTCCTACCTGTTTGGCAGCAATGGTTTCATCATTAGAGCTGTTTTTCACGATATCCCGATATGACATCTCCGAGTTCCTCTTCTTCTGCAAAGCCCCTGAAAGGCGCATCCACAGCTGCAGGAACAGGGTGGACAGAGATAGGAGGAGACACTCAGACAGCCACACAAAACCATAATCTGGCACCATCTCAACCAAGAGACCTCCACGACCTCCTACTCCAGGCAGGAGCGCCTGCCCAGAAGAGGCAGCACTCTCACCTGTGGCCTCATGCTGTGTGGGATGCCGGCCAGTACCAGGGAGCGCAGCTTGTCTGAATGTGGCAGGGTGACCTCAATTTTGTCCCAAGTCAGGTCACCCACATCATGGTTGTGTGTGAATTCCAGATGAGCCTGCCACTTGAGCCTCTGCTGTGGCTCCTCTGTAAGTGGGACCCCCAGAAGCTTGCTGGAATTTGGCTCAGCACCATCTGCCTCAGCAAAGGGAATGGAATGGAGACAAGTAAGAGAGGGAAAAGGAGAGGGAATGAACACAAGGCAGGGTGGGGAACAGGATGGCCRTCTGAAAAAAGTATGTTAAATACCTTCATGTCTTCCAGTCAGAGCATGGAAAGGCAAAGGTTGCTTTCTAACTGCCTTCTCCATGCAGCAAATTTTATGGTCATAAGCAAAAGGCACTGGGACCTTGAGAATTAAGAAGCTGTTGGCAGGCTTCTAGTCTCTACTTACTCATGATTTAGAGCACAGTGCGGCTGGAATTAAACAAGCCCCCAGCAGCAGTCATCCTGCTGGGTTTTGTAAGGATCTGTAAATCAGGCTGACAAAAGCATAGCAAGCCTCAGAGCGGGAAAGCAGAAGCTATATGTTCATGGAAGTAATGAGRTGCAAAATGTTAACTTTGGGGATATTTGATCACCAAAAAACCTTTAATAAGGACACTTTCAAACTCACAATGAGAGAGCGCCTTAACCTGAGGCTGGCTTTCTAAAATAGATACTTTAGCACAAGGACAGGTTTGACATAAGGCACTCTGTCCTTCATCATATAATACATCCCAACAATGAACTCCAAATCTTTCTGCTGATTTTATAATGAAGTCTATCAAATGTTCTGGTTAAAAAAAAAAATCACTGTGTTCTGTCCTTATCTCCAAGTCATTGCTTCAGAGGATCCTCTATGACTCAAGATGCCTCAGGGCACACATGCAAACAACTTCTGCTCTTACACTGTATGGCTTGAGCCCTGGGAATGCCCTCCAGAGCACATAAAACAGTTCCTACATCTCCCACTCCTTTCTCTTCCTCTTTGCTAAGGCAGCCAGCTGTTGTAGTTCAATGCTCAGCTGCAATAGCACTCCACACCTCCTTCTATTTGGTTGCCTGCCTCCATATCTTGCAGAAAAACTAGGATGTAGGTTTTTCCCCTACAATTTGCCGAGATGCTGGGATGGGCAAGAACACATCCTGCTGTTGCTGCTGACCTTGGCCACGAGTTTTTCAACAGACAGCACATTTCACTGTGCCTGCTATGAGACCTTGTGGTGCTACTGAACACAATGGAGATCCCACTGTGAACTGGGAAAGTTGCCCTTCCCCAGCATGCAGCTGCTAATGGAAACGGTAACTTCTCAACTTTTCTCCCTCTTACCCATGGCACAAGYGTAAGGGGATGAAAATGACTGCTGCATAGTCTATGCTCCAGACTCCCATAAGGCCAGCACATCCAATGCACTTGATTACAAATGGCAGAATACAGAAAGATGATGACGGGGGGTAGACAAGACCTAGCACAGAATGGTTGCAAAATCCTGCAATACTTGGAAGCATGGGAAGGGCTGGACACAATGCAAGTGGGAGGGACAGGACTGGCTTTACCTTCCTTGTCAACTCGGAAACCAAATTCATCATAGCGGAACTCTGGCTGCTCGACGGATTCTTCTTTCTGGGAGATGTGAGGAAGGAAAACAGACACTTTCAGCAGTTTGTCACTGAATAACTGAACAGAGACATGTGGATATTGCCCCATCCCACCACTGTCCACACCGTGCCCTCTGAGCAACTAGACCCCTTGCCCTTTAATTTTTAATGCCTCCCACTACAATTCCCAGCTGAGGAGATGATGCAAGCCATTCTCATTTTGACTTCTCCAAGGAAAAAACCTGTACAGATTTTCCCAGCATGACTTGAGCTCACCTGGAGGGACACACAGCTCTTCTCATGAACTGAAGAATATACACACACCAGCTAAAGTGGTCTCTGCTGTCTGCATCACTAATACACAGGGGTCCTTCCTGTTCCCTCTGCACACACACTGCAAATTCAGCTCCCTGCACCACTCCATCTCCTGCCTGTTGCTCTCAAATTTCCTTTGAAAAATAGCAGGCAAAACTGAGATTTGCACCTGTGATGCAAGTCCAAATTATAGGCCAAAGAAAATTACAGTCCCGGACCCAAATCTCAACCTTCCTCATCTGTGCTCATGGTTGGCATTGGGGGATACACACTGGAGGTTACAACCAGGCTTTTTTTAGGAGTGAAAACCTACAGCTATTTCCCCTTTCCTGCAAGCCCATCTGTCCCTCCTGTGGGGACCCTCGCCAGCACTGCACCCGGGCAGCAACCAAGAAGCACTGCTCACACAGCTCCACAAAAAGCTCTAATCTGCCTCACTGGGCTCAACTGCCTTCAGCAAACACTGTGGCTAAGTTACAAAATTCCACAGCTGCTTTCTTCCTTCCTGCTCTGCCCACCTGGTGACAAGCTTGAGGCTAGCATTTCCTGCCATGCACAAGCCATCCAGAGTAGCTTGATGATGACAGAGGCTTCCTCAGGGTGTCAACATTTTTGCAGTGGAGCAATAGTTGCAAAACAGCAGGACAATAATCCACACGAGTTTCTTTGTACTTTCCAAGTTCCTCTTGCAAGAGCCACGATGCAGCCACAAAACATGGGAAGTACACAACCAAAGCACTGGAGGAAAAGTGCACCTCTCCCTCCTTTTTCCTGTGGCTTTCAGAAACCAACAGGGTCCCTCTACTTTTGCAGAGCCAGAGAACAACCCCATCCTGCCCCACACTGTACCTGTGTGTATTTTGCCAGGATCTCCTGAGGCCAAATGCTGGGAGTGAGTGCTGAGAAGGGACCCCCAGCAGAGGGAGTGTGATGGCCTAAACARAAAGAAATCAACGCATAGCAGTGAAAACCTGGAAGAACACCCTTGGAAGATACACACTCAACACAGACTGTTCCAGCATGGGAAGGACTCACTCACCAGTTTGTCGCTACTGCTACTCTAGACACTGAGACAGCTCCCACTTCACCAAGGAAGCCAGTAATATCAGATGGGTTTGTTCCTTATTATTGAGCAAAAGAGGCAAAAAAGCCAAATGGAGTTCCCTCTAAGAAAGCGATTTTTAGGGAAGAGAAATAGTTCCGTGGCATCATATGATCACTTACCTGCTTGGAAAAGCTGTGTGATCAGGGCTGAGCCAGGGGAATCATCACCAAATAAATATTGTTACAGAGAAGTAAATGCCTCCTAGGGACCAGCAGTAGCGGCACTCTAGAGTTCCCTGAAAATCTGCCAYCCAGGCACCAGAATGGACAATCAGCCCCCAGAAATGCTCAGCAGCTCCCTTTTTTCCCCAAGGGCTGGGGTATTGTCAGATTATGCATAGAGAGCTGCAGCAATAAAAGTATGCCTATAATCTTGGTCTTTTGTGTTCAAGATAAGCACCCTTCCAGTCTCAGGTAGAGAGTGTCCCACTGAATAGCTTCCCTTGGAATTCAAACAGACATCAAGTCTTGCAATTGAGGCAGACAAACATGTCCCAAGTCTTCTATTGTTCACATTACCAAGACAAAGGTTTACTTGGCTTTGAAGTGTAGTCTCCCCCAGCGTTATATGCCCTGAAATAACCAGCTGGACCAGGAAGGAAGGTTTACAAAAAAGTACAAGGTGGGAGAGTTGGCCACTATAACATAGAGATATGTAGAGATATCTGAGATATAATAAAGCTTATATCTCAGAAGCCTACAGTTGAACTCCAGTTATTCTTCAGCATAACTTAGAGCTACAGCAAAAATCTCTCACAATCATTGTGAGCCACCCACTTTGGGGGAAATCTTGGGAGGAAAACAGAACCAAACAAATCTTAATGAAAAATGGGGAAGACAGACTACATTTCAACCTCCTTCTTCCTCTGTTCAATGGCTGAAAAAGCTTCTGCAGGGTAAAAAAAAGAACTGAGTTCACCCTGAGTGAAAAGGCAGCTGGGTCACAAAGACTGGGGTGATTTCCTCTCTCTCAATTTGACCAGAAAGTATATTAATGTAAAGAATGCCTCTTGGAACCAGGAACCTTTTTTATGAAGTTTCAGCTGAAGACAGAGCAAGCAATCAAACAAGAAGATACTATGGCCATTTCTGTGTGCTCACCTGACATTGCACTAGGTAAGGCTGAGTAGCAGAGATGTCAGCAGGTCCAGAAATGCCGTTTGCAGAGGTGAGAGGTTACTCTCCTGTTACAAAATGAAAAAAAAAGTTTGATGAGAGAATTAAATCAGCATCTAAGAACATGGTGGGGGACAGACAGACTCCTCACACACAACTTCCCCACATGAAAATTAAATCTCTTAGTATTTAAGTTTCACCCCCACAAGAAATAAATTCCAGAGACTGGAATTTCCTTTTGGTTTCATACCTACTGAAACAGTAGGCCAGCTAGAAAGAGCACACTGTCATTTACCAAATTTCTTGTGGAAATAACAGCATTGCTGATTGAAAGAATGTCAAAAAACAARTCAACATTTAACACCTTTTCCACTGCATATTGTGAGTCCTGTATTTAATCATGAAAATTTAAAAAACACACCRTACATCATCATTCTCTGAAGACGCTGACCATGGAGAAGGGACAGGAATGGTGAAAAGGGTTTAAGAGGGCATCATTAGATGCAATTAGCCTGAAACAGATTTTAGCAGTAGCACCACAAAGCACAGGAGTAAAGTGTGTAGGGCTGTGGAATACAACTCCCTCRAGGATGAGGATGTGGACAAGATGCTATCAAGTACCTCTGCAATAAGCCAGGAACCAGGCTCCTCTAAACTAAATCAGGGGATAGAGCTCAGGTGATGAAACAGCCCACATAGTTTTCCTTGCTTTCCTGACACTAGTTAACAGCAGATTTTTATGGGGGTTTCTACGAGAATTTCCAGGAAAACAATGGAATTGTTCAGTAATCAGAGAGAGAGATTCTGGACATTAAGATCACTCTTACAATTCATGTGTGGAAGCCAGCAAGAGCCACCTCTACCAAGCAGATAAAGCCACTGCTGGGATGTATCAGTCACTCGCACTTTCTTGGGAAAGAACCTGGCAGAAACCAGCATTTGCACATCTCAGATGGCTTTTCCAGTTTCCCTTACCAGTAAAGCTACTTACGACAGTAAGCTGCTAAAAGGAGGAACCCCAGGGATTAATCCCACAGGCCCTGTTCAAGTCGTTTTATGGTGCTGAATAGTACAAGGTTATATTGCCTTTGCATCTCAGTGAGCTTTCCAGTGAGCACTTGCAGCCAGGAAGCAACTTGCTACAGCACTCCAAGATAAGCAGCTGCACAACACTGCAAAAGCATAAAAAGCATCTGTGTCTGGGAACACAAATGATAAGGTTTCCTCCTCACAGATTTAAACAGTTCTCTGCCTGAGAAAGGCCAGCATGGATCAACAGACACTCTGATCCATTCTGACACTAACTCTTAGGGCAAAAAGAGTAACAAAGAAACAAACAAAAAATCCAGCTTTTGTTTCTGAGAACTGATGTTGACCACAGAATGGTCAGTTCCATAGCCACCAGTTCTGTAAATGTTCGTGTATTCTTCCCATCGCTCTAGTCCCGTTTGTTCCCCTAGCACCAACTCTTCTCCCAGTAGCTGAAGATATAACAATTACAAAATGAGCATCTGCATGCTCATATTACATGGGAACACACAGAGCATGCACACCAAGCAGGTAAATTGGCTGACAATGCTTATTCYCCTTTCAACATCACTGTGAATGTATTTTAATGCTTTTTTCACTGCCTTGCAACCACAGCTGCTCTGTTCCTCAGCCTGCAAGGTGTCCTTCTCCCCTGCCTTCTCTCAGTCCAGTTAGCCCTACTTCCAATGACTTTTATAGGAACACAGTCACCACATGGTATGTCTTGCCATGCTTTTCATTGCCTGTGCTCTGATTCCATCCTCAGTGCCTCAGGCTTGTGAGTAGGGAACCCCTTCGCCAGCATTAACCTTCACTGCATGCACAACCACTGCTGACCCAACCTGCTATGGAGGAGCCTGGCCAGGGCATTAGGCATGTGGCTGAGGAAAAAACCATAGTAAGAGAATTCACCACAGCACTTGGAAACAGGGCAGGACAGTGCTGAGTGAGTCTCTCCTTGTCCCAAGATAGCTGTAGCAGATGGAACACCTTCCCTTGTCCACGTCATCACATGCTGGCCTCTGCCTTGCTGGGGATCACTCCCCCGCCTGCTGCCTGCTCTCCTGTCCCTGACATTAGAGCACTAAACTTGGTGGGCAGGTTTTTCCTGCCCCTGGTTCCCATAGAAACCTTCCTGCAAGCACTCATCTGGGACAGAGCCCAGAGAGAGCAAGGCTCACCTTGCTGCTGGTGTGGTTGTGCGGAAGAGCAGGGTGAGAAGCACGAATCACAGCAAGGGAAGGCTCCTGCTACAGCACACAGAGGCAGAGCACTAGGCACTGCCCACAGAGCCAGGTGTCTCCAGAGGCCACCGCACCAGCCCTTCCATCATCACAGGAACTGGGAAGAAGGTTCCCTGACACAGCCAGGCACCACCCAGTGTGAGCCAGGAGGTGGAGGAGGATATCTGGCATACAGGATTGACATAGTAAGTTTTTTGCTTTGACTGAGGGATCTAAATCTAAAGCAACTCTCAAACTCTCCTAGCCAGGAGACAGCAAGTAACAAAAGGGGCTCTCACGAAGCCTGTGAAACCACATGTGAAGTTGCTGAGTTATTGGCAAAGTGCACACTTCTGAAAACAAGTAACAGTGAGAAATACAAAGGAAAAACCACATCAGTTCAACAAATATTAATGGCAACTCCCAAACCCTCAGTACTACAAAATTAAAACCAGTTCTCACCCACACATTAAGGAGCATCTCCCATGTCTAAAGGCAATTTAAGTTTCTTGTATGAAGCAATTTTGGTCACACAACAGGTAGTCTTCACATTTTGAAAGAAATGTACTTTTTGCTAAAATGCAAATGGTACCTGTTATTTGCAGATTTACTTTTTGAAATCAGAGTCCAAAACAAATCACACCACCATTGATTCCAGCCTGCTAGAAGACAGGTGTAATGAGTGTGTGTACCTGAAAAAGAAGGCTGCAAGGGAGGCGTGCAGTCAGCAGCAGATACAGCCACTGAAGAACACCTGCAACACCTTTGTTGCAGTTGCAAACACACAACATGCAGGATTATATCCAATTAGGTTTTTTTTCCAGTGCAGCTGTCCTTTAGAAATTGATGTTTGCAAAGGAGTCCTGCAAATTTACTTCCACTTGGCAGTACTGTGGAAGTAGAGCAGAGCCTCCTCTGGACACACTGGCTCTTCCCCACGGCTGTAGTATGAGAGATTTCAATTACCTGGCTCTTGGCAAACACCAGATAACAATCTCTTGTTGCCTATGTTTTACTTGCTCGGCCTCTTCTGCCACGTGATCTCCACCTAGGCCTGTGGTGGTAGTGCCTGGATGTGCTAAGCATCAAATGATGCTGAAAACTTTACAACTAGCAACTACGCAGGAGCCACCAGTGAATATCATCAGAAGGACCAGAACAAGTGTAACAATTCTTTCTAGAATAATTTTCATCCACTCTTATAAGAACAGCTTAYACAACACTCTTCTAGCATGGGAAAAACTCTGTTTTCTTTTATGTTTAATGAACAGAAGCAATAGTGCATGCAGTAAACCACCTCTGGACAGTGGAGCTGGTTTCCACTGCTCTCTATTCTCTTCCTTTTTTAAGAAAAAAAACTTCGGAAGAGAGAAAAGTGATTGAAAGTCACAGTACTCATCAGGAGGCTATGCACTTACGTGTAGTTCTAGAAGCCTCTTCCAGCTCAGCTTTTGAAATCCCAAGTAGATTGCATCCAATTTAACATCTCCCTCTCTCAAAAATCAGACAAAAGCTCTGCACTGAATCAGGCAGTTCAATTCCGTCCTCTCATAACCAGAAAACTTATATTTTCCAAATTATAATCCTGACTTGCTCAATGAAAAGTCCAAGGGGAACTCTCAGCATGAAGCCCTTGGCCTTCCTTCCCTTCCCCCATCGTCTCCCTCAGGTCAGGCAAAGGCATATCCTGGAGCTGCAAATGCCATTAGTCCACAAGTCAATATTTGCTTTGCACACAGAGTCAGAAGAAAACTCCAGCTTCACAAACAAGTACTTAAGTGAGCAAAGCACAGCCACACACCCGATCAAGGGGTGGACAAGATGTGGATAATTCTTGTCCCTCGCACCCTGACACCCTGGCTTTGTAAAAAATGTGGAATCCCACACAGACACTGACACACCCCAGCTTCTCATTAAGGAGTCAATATGGTGTTGGTGAACCTGGGTCATTCCAAACTATCTGTCCAAGGCTTACAAACCATGACCATCACACTGCTTTGAGTGTTGAGCAACACACTACAAACGCAGGCCGGAGATGCTGAGTAGCTCTCAAGCTTTCTCTCTTCAACATGACTGGAAATAAAGAGCTGGGAACTTTAACTGCCCTCAGCCTGCTTCCTTGTAGCACTGGAAGTGAACCAGAGATACAATAGCCTATGGCAGGCCTCAAAAGGGGGATGTGAGACCTGGAGGGCAGTGAGGGGGAGGCTTGCAGGGTCAGATGGGCAGGAAGGCAGGATGGCAAGGGGCTGACAGGTTATGCCACTGACTGCAGAGGCACCACCCAGGACTCCAGGACTGCCCAGTCACCAGCTGGGACCACATACTGACTGCAGGAATGTGGTAGGGCAAAGCGTTTCCTCCCAGCTGCCTCAGGGCACTATTAGAGCGACAGGTAAGAGAGAACACAAAGCAAACTGGAACTCTGTGTCTCCTGCCATAAAGCACCTTGTAGATTCCTGGCCTTACTGGACATGTAATTCCGCGCAGAAATGTAATTCCATGCAACAGTTCTGCTCCTTGCACTGCTCAGTGTCCAGCAGCGCCTGCTGCAATGACAGAGCCCCACTGAAATTGCTGAACCATTAACGGTTTATACAAAAGGAACAGAACAAGTAACTTTCAGGTTTTTTCCATTGCATCTCCATTTTGAAAATAAGGATGTGAAAAAGCAGAATCCTGCTTCCTACTGCTTAAGCATTAGACAGACAGACCACAGATGGACTTCCTGAGCACACTTCAGTGTGTCAAGCTTGTCTCAGAAAAACCCCTACATAACACCTACTTACGGAGAATGCAGATATCTTGTATATCAACATTTTATTTTCAGAGCAGACCTGCCTTTTATTTATCTGGATCCAAAGGAAACAACATGCCAGCAAATTCTACACCTCTGTAGAGAACCTCTTGTTAGCCAAGACCCTTGGGATCAGAGGAGTTTTCCCTTTCCTGGTACTCCCATTATTCAAGTGGCGAAAACACACACGACAGGAATATAGAGTGCTCCTTGCAACTCACACAGGAGGATTACAATCGAGTACTGGAACAACAGTTGTTGGGGTTTTCCATCTGCATCGAATGAGATTAGAAAAAAAAGCCAGGATACAAACTAACATGGCATTCACTCTCACTACACAGCAAAATTCTCCTTGCTTCCAATACAGAGGCAAGAAAATCCATATGTGCCAAAAAAGGCAGGCCTGCAATCACCCTAGTCTTTAAGGCTAAGGATAAAGGCAATTCCATGTTAAACACTACTATGCAAATGTAAACCAAAGGAGCCACTAACCACTGATTACTGTCTAAGGAGGCCCCAAACATRTCTTCCATGAGAGTCAAGTACTGCACAATAAATGGACACTTTCACCCAAATAAGCATAGTGCAGGACTAGGGCACTTCTGCAGAACTCTACAGAAATTTGTTTTCCAAAAAACTCTTCAGAAGTGATTTTTACTTCTTGGTCTGTTTCAAGACTGCAAACCATTTATGAGATGTCTGTGGAAAGTAATGGCAACTGTCCAGTTTCATTTGAATAGAGAAGTTCGAAAGAAAATACCTCTGTTAGAGATACACGGTTGCACCAATCAAAGAAAGGTTGAAAGACACTATTGACAGTTATTTAAAGTCAGGTATTATGAAGTCTTTTACATCACACTCCTGTCCTGAGTGGTGACAAGCACCACTATCTGAGGCTCCCTCCATGATCAGCCTTGGAGGCCCACCAAGTGAAAGTCTGATTCCCAAGCTGGTCTCATCCTACTGTTCCCAGTGACAAAGGAACAAGGACCTGAAGAACGGCTCTTCCGGGATACGGCCTCAGATGGATTTGCAGAGGTTTAGCTGTCAGGATTTGCCATTAGCTTGGTGAGGGACAGGAAAGCCTCGATTCAGGTCACTCTCCTGTAGCTCTGTTTTGTTACTATTTGCTCCAGTATTTGCAAGAAAAGTCAGATTCACTTTGCAGGACTCTAAGCAGGTCTCACTGCATTTGGCTACAGAAAATGGCTTTTTAAGGAAAGTATATTCCACAGTACTCAAAATTTTTCTACCTTCAGCGCTGTCTTTACAGAACTCAACTTTCTGAAGAGGTTAGTAACACTCAAAACACCTCTCGGGGCTGTTTACAAAGCTCTTATCTAGCATGTCATGTTGGACTACTTAGATCCTGCTCCTGCAGAAATTTATACACACAGATAACTTAAGAAGAAAAAAAGCAAAATACACGACGATTGTTAACATTTGTAACAAAACAAGACAAAACCTCTGATATGTCCTGATTCTGGGGATCAGGAAGATTTCTCCAGAAAAAAGGACTGTCGGGTTATGGACTTTTTCTCTCATCTCTGAATTATCAAATACTTCCTAGCCAACACCGATGGGGCAGTAACAGCAGTTCCTGTAGTCATACTAATACCAATATACTATCTTCTCACATATCTCATAAAAAAGTGTGTTTTCATTTCTCCCAGGCTGTTTTTCTTATGCCAGAAACAAAATTGCTCTGTTACCAATATAACTTGTTGCACTCCAGTTTGAAAAAAGCTGAGACTTCCTCAGAGACAAAACAAATGTGGCAAGACAACATCCTTCTCTTCCCCAGCCAGGGTCAACAGTAACACGGCTTACAAGTGAGATTTTCCCCAGTGCTCCCAGATACTTACCCTGTGTAAGCTTTATGTATCTAAAACCTTGACCCTGTGATGAAACGTGGCAGAGAAAGAAGTTTAGGTAAGCCTTTGTGTGGCTGAGGACACAAACCCGAAGTGCCAACACCTCTCCATCTTTTGAGGGACACTTTGGACACTGCACTCATGACACAGAACGAAGCTGTTTGTTCACCTCATCCTACTGGGCAGTTGCAAATTCCCTGTATCCTATCCATTTGAATTAGGGTAGGATCTAGAATAACCAGTGTGACACAGATCACCAACAAGGGTCATTGCTGATTTAGCTAGAAGAGCTGTAGGACCACATACACCAAAATATAAGGTGCCTTAACTTTAGCACTGCACATGAAGTTGCAATACTCCTTAGGATTTATTTTTTTAAAGTCTTCTTTACTTCTGATGTGCTGGTGAGAAGTTTGCAATTAACAGTCAGGAAGAGACATCATTCCAACCATTTCCAAACCAGTTATCACCTCAAATGCAGCATCACCAATTCCTTGGTTAAAGCATCCCAAATACCAAACATGGGACACAATTTTGCAACTCACAATCAATTCACTAAGAATTGGACTAAGACTGGCAGCTCGTTTCACACAGATCCCTTAAACAATAATCTCTGCTGTTACCATGCCACCTTAGGTAAGAGACACTGATTTTTAAAGGCTACATATTTTGGTTATTGCCTGTGTTTTAAGATCGTCAAGGTCCTTTAGAACACTGACATTGGCAAAAGATCCCATCTTGTGGGAGAGCAAGTGACAGGTTAAAAGCACAGCAAAGAAAAACCTAMACAACATTAGCAGAGACCCCTAAAATTGGAGAATTATTTCAGTCCTGAGCAGGTGTGCAGTACTTTCCTCACCTCAACTCTGTCACTCCCTGACCAGTGCAATTCCTCCAGAAATATGCCCCTCCTCTCAGCTGCCCCTCATAGATTCCCTTCACCCTTCTTCAGAAGAAGAGTCACTATGAATGACATCTCCCTGAGACTGTCAAGCCACACTATCAAAATACTATCATAAACAGGAATTAGGATAGGTAGTACTTGTCATTTTAATCTTTTAAATACAGAATGAACRTAACTTTGTTTTAACATGACACAACCAGTCTCCACCCCGACCTCTTAAATTACATGCCATGCCTCTTCTCACCCCCTTCCTTCCATTGACTTTATGAATTCTCCACAGTACGAATCCAGCCTTTGTTTTTGCACAGGGACAGTTACACACATATTGTGTGGAACCAGAAATAAATAATAAAATTGAATTTTGTGCCAGTGGCTGTTTCTTTCCAGGCCATCACTCCAGACACCGTAGCAGCAGAAAAACTAATCTGGAATTCAGATTATCCAGCAAGCAACAGTATTCTGATCAACAGCTCAGCAAAGCACAGCAGTGCCCCACTCCTGCTAGGCTGAGAGTTCCTTCTTGAGTGATTTTAAGATCCAGTCTTGCACTACTTAAAAAACACTGATCTTAATTCCAGTAAGACTGCTTCTCTCTTGCATCTATTTGCACTAAAGGATCCTCCATTTCCTCAAGGCACTGTTACTACTTTATTCCCACTCCCTCCACCTCCTCCAAAAAATCACAGCAAGCCATGCAGAGTAGGGCTGAGACATCGTGAAGTACGAAGCCACGACATCACATAAAACCCCCCATACCAATACTGAAATCGACTCGTTCAGAAGGAAAGTACCTGCTTAAATTCAGATATCCCTCAAAAATTAGGAAGGAAACAAAGCAGACACAGATGAAATTTTTTCTGTCCCACCCTTACCAGCTCTGTGAAGAGACATCAAGAGCCGTCTGGGAGCCCACAGCCACTGCCTGCAAGGAGATTTAAATCCGCGTGACTGTGGCTCTTCGCTCCCTTGGATTTACATCACCAGGTACGAGGAATTACATCTGTCTCCTGCTCTAGTTCTAACATTTATTACGGCTGACAATCACAGCACGTCTATTTGTGCCCATTGCCTAGAGGATACTGCCACATTTCCATCTCTGTTTCGTGACTGTTCCTTCCCCCCAGACAGACAGGAGACAGACTCTCCTCCGGGGCACCTCCGAGAAGGCGCAGGCGTGGAGAGCAAATGAGTATGGCAGAGCAGGACGGATGAGACCCCAGGAGGCGCAGCCACGGGCAGGAGAAGAGGCGGGTTAGAGGAGAGGCACGTCCCGGGGAGCAAGAGAGCCCCGCCGGGGCGCAGGGAGAACGCGCCCCAGGCATCCCTGATGGAGAAGCACAGCGTGAGTCACTCGCCGGAGCCAGACCCTGCGTCAGCGCGGCCGGGGCGCGGAGCCTCCCCCGAGGCCGGGGGTCCCTCCCCGCTCACGCGCTGCAGACCAGCGAGGGGAGCCGCGGCCGCGCATCCCCGCCCCACACACGGCTCCGGCGACCTCAGCCCCGGCTACGCCCGAGGGGGGGAGCAGGGCGGCGGGGGTGCCGGGCTGAGGTGTGCGCGGGGGGTGCCGCACAGGTGGCGCGACCGCTCCTGGGGAGCGCCCCCGGGGAGGGGGGAGGCGCAGGGCTGAAAGCCCCGCAGGGCGAGGGGCGGCCCCGCCCGCCCAGCGCTGTCCCGGCCCCGGCACCCACCTGCTGCCGCCACCGCCGTCCCCTCAGGGCGGGCGCCCGGCCCCGACCCGGCGGACCTACACGCCGCTGCCGAGGCGCATGCGCGGGATCCGGGCGGCGGCGCGCGGCGCGGCGGGAGCTGTAGGCCGGGAAGCGCGGCCGGGCGCGTGCGGAGAGGCCCGGTATGTCCGTGCTCATCCATCGCTCGGCGTAGCACACAGGCACGGGCTGCAGAATAGCCCAGAAATGTGATCTGGCCCCACGAAGCAGTCACAGAATCAATGAGGTTGGAAAAGACCTCAGAGATCATGGAGTCCCCCCTCTGATGGAACACAACCTTTGTCGGGACCCCGAGATTAAATAATCATAACCTTTTGCTATTAACAGGTGATGATCTTCAAAAGCACACGGTATTTGATCTGAGGCCTTGGGAAAGACTCCCCTTATCTACTGATAACACTRGAATTACTACTGTGTAATTAAAAAGCAACTTGTTATATCACTAGGTGAAATATGTAGAAATGTAGAAAACTAAGTTTGTAACAAGATGGAAGATTTTGGGTGTGGGTTTATACTTCTTTCTTCCTTCTTCTTCACAAATCTAAATAGTTTAACCATTGGTGCAGAAAGTCCGCATTGCGGATGCTAAATGGACAGTCACTAGATTATAAGTAAAAACATGTTAGTTGGCAGTCTCTAATTGGGTAAATTAAGCTTTAAATAACCTTAGAACTCACGGTTCGAGGCCATTTTCCACCTTCCTAACTTAGAGAACGCTCTCTACTACTATGCTATAGATAAGAACTTAATAAACAACCTGATTAGAAAGACATCTCAGCGCCTCCTGTGTTTCACTCCAAACTCTGAGCAAAGAACTCCCAATATAACAAAAGAAGAAACAGAAACAGTAATTTCGACACACCTTCTCAACCAGACTATGGCAGCGTGCCACATCTAGTCTTTCCTTAAACACCTCTAGGGATGGTGACTCCACCACCTCCCTGGGCAGCTCATCACAATGTCTAATTACCCTTTCTGTGAAATTTCTCCTAATGTCCAACCTAAACCTCTCCTCGTGCAGCTTAAGGCTATGTCCTCTAGTCCCATCACTGGTTGCCTGGGAGAGGAGGCCGACCCCCACCTGGCTACAGCCTCCTTCCAGGGAGTTCTAGAGAGATCAAGTCCCCCCTGAGCCTCCTTTTCTCCAGGCTAAATACCCCCAGTTCCCTCAGCTGCTCCTCACAGGACTTGTGCTCCAGTCCCTTCGCCAGCTTCGCTGCCCTTAGCTGGACTTGCTCCAGCACCTCAATGTCCTTCCCGAATTGAGGGGCCTAGAACTGGACACAGCACTCGAGGTGTAGCCTAACCAGTGCAGAGGACAGGGGGAGAATCAAGAGCTGTACAGTTGAGAGCTGCTCCTGAAGCACTACTTGGTGACCTCCTCCCAACAACCAAGGAGAGGGGGAAAACTACATCTCTGGCTGGTGCCACTGCCAACTCTGCTGGAAAAAAAAGCCAGGTCCCAAACTAAGGAGTAGAAATCTCCTAAAGGACTTGTGTATCATGCCAGATTTCTAGGAGGGTGACATGTCCTCTGTCACTGTTACTCTTTTTTAAAATTTCCAGGTAAAAAAATCCAACTGCTCACAGCTGGTAGCCTCTACCTAACAAAGATTTATTTCCAGATGATGAGAAAAGATACATGAGCTGTTCCTCTTCTCTGCACAGGGCTGGTTGGTTTTTTTTTTAAGGAAGAAAGAGGACCAAAAAAGGAGGACTTATGCATCTGTCTGTTTTCTTTCTTGGCTATCTGTTTGAGTAATAGCCTTAAAATTACCAGTGTTCAATTAAGAGTTATCCTTTTCAAACAGATGGCTAATTAAATAACACAAGCAGGCAAAATGTTTTAAACACCATAAAACTCACAAATGTTTGAGACATTTTGAATGCCATAATCTAGGGGTAAGGTGAAGCCAGAGGAATCTCGATGAAGGGAGATCACAGCCTGAAGGTTCCCACTGCTCTGACTACGTAATAAAGACAAGCCTTATTAATACAGTATTTTGAACTCCTCTTTAAACAATGATGACCTCAAGGACAGCAGGTAGCTTCTTTCAATTAGTTTTGCTTTTCTTAATTTTCTCCAGCAACCACACTTCAAAAATCATCAAGTAATCCTTATCATGTCATCTCTGAGGGTCTGAATAAACAACAGAAGCAAGAGGAAGCTTTTTATTGCACTGAAGCAGAAATAATGCTCTGTGATGTAATAATAGTGGAAGAAGAGGTAAGGGAATCATTCCAGTTTAAGTCAAAGGGAGAAGAGTTTGGTCCAGTACTGAATGTTCACTAAAGCACAGTCATCACAAACCAGATAATTCATGTCAGAAATAAAACCAAAGTGCTCTGTAAGGGGCCAATGAAAGGTGCTGTGATAAAGTTACCTTGTCACAACTGAGCATTTCTCAGTAACTCTGCAAACTATAGATGGAGGCTTGACCAAACAGCAAAGAATGAAAAGTCCATCTGGAATCAAGGTGGCTGCAAGCTTTGGGGGTTAAACGTACTGTAGAGAATCAAAATAACATGACACAGTAAATAGACCTGGGTCAATAAGGCTTTTATTTTCCTGTACCCACACACCTTCGCAGACTATATCTAAAGTGCCAGTTCCATTTTCCCGCCCATCTTGCTTTGGTATGGAATCAGTGCCGGTCGAACCTCCTCCTTCAGGAACTTTGCCACCTGTTCAAGAAGATAAAAATAGGAAAAGGGCTTTCCTTCTCCTCTCCACTTAGATGTGCTTGCCTCACTGGGGTCTCTCTTTCACAAAGACACCCAACAGTCTGATATGTCCAGGGTCAAAAGTGTGAAGCCACAGGGAAGACAGACAAGAAAACCAAGGAAATCAAAAGAGAGAATGGGCCCCCCTTAGTAGTATGGCTAGAGTTACATATGTACACTCTGTGTAGCATGCAAAAGGATGCAGGATTAAACCACACACTGCATTACAACCCATAGCACCTGTAGCCTCTTTCCGCTACTTTACCTGTTGAGGAGCACGTCCAGTGAAGGAGGAGGGATCCAACAGGCTTTCAAGTTGTTTATGGATAGGGCTGAAGTAAGGATCAGCACAGACACGGGCAATGAAGTCATTATCACCCCCTTCCTGTTTCACAACAGCTGCTGCTTGCTGAGAGAGAACACGAATCTTCTCGTGGCAATCCTGCAGGTGCAGGGGGAAGAAGATGGGAACAGAAAAAAGTCATTCCATTGCTCCAGGGAGCATGTGTTCATCTCACCAACTTGTGCAGGAGGGAAAAATATCAAAGTGGATTGCCCTGGACAGTGCAAAAAGGAGATGCAGTTTGGACTGCAGTGTCTCATATGCTACTATACTAAAACAAGAGTTTCTTCATCCTTTCACATCTGCCCTTTGAGGCTAAAACAGTCTGAATGTCACGTACATTCCCTGTAGAACTATTGCACAAACTAATGACACTGGAATAGTTTATACTTCTTCAAATTTCCCAAATTCTCTTAGGAGTCACTATAGGATTTTTTTTCAGTTGTAAACAACGTAAAACATTTACAGATTTGGAAAAGGTACAAGAAAATAGTCTGTCCAACTTAACAAGCAGTGAGACCATGCAAGCCGTGGCTTACGTAAGGACAGACTGAGGAAAAAACCCCATTCCCGTGGAATCAATTGGTAAGAACGAGGGAACCCAACTCTAGTCAGGGACCACCTGCAAAATCAGATATTGTCATGCTGGCCCTGAAATACAGCCATGTGGTTGCATTTACAGCCATGCAAGAATCTTCTCCTCAAATTGATCTACAATTAGGAGGATAATTATCTCCTGTTTCCTCCATTCAAATGTCATTTTGTTCCAGCACTGACCTGCCTCGGGTGAACAGATCTGTCTTTTGGATATTTAGGGGAGGGAGCTGTTTAGCAGTGGGGAAAGGAAATGACTCTGTTCTATGAGGTGGACAAGCCTAGAAAATGTGCTGTTTCAAAATTCCCAGCACAGGAAAACAGAACATACAAATGTGAATATGAACCCCTTCTACAAACGTACTAAACCCTATAGGTGTGTAATTAAACAGCACCAGAAAGAAGGCAGGTCAACAAGAGACACAAATGAATCACAGAATGTGATTCACATGATGTGACCTCTAATACATTTAGTTTGGAAGCTTACTCACTGACCCACTGACATCAGAGACACAGGGCGAAAAAAAGAAAAAGGAAAAAAGGATGTTTCCTGACTAATATAATGGGTGAGCTGCCACAAGTGTTTCAGAAAACTAGAACCACATATATTCTGCTCAAAGCTTCCATCAAACCCTTTCGCTATTCTTGCAAGTTCAACTTCTGTCCTTCTGTCCCTGATGTGGAAATAATCATAGAAGGAAAAATTACTATCTAAAAGGTAAGTGAAAATAAGGCGTTTTGTTAAGATGGAAATTTGATTATCAATTTTGACCTGAATTGTGAAATTAAATGATAAGGAAATATAACCTAATTGTGTCTGGATTTATTTACTAAGGAAAATATTTAATTTCAGTTTGCTTGAACACAGGAAACTAAATGAAGGACTACAAAGTTGTTAATATACTGCACTGAATTAAGGCAGAATGACACATGAATGAGTGGTTCAGAACGGTCTTGCTTTTTTGTTAACAGCACTGATTCATCCTCTTTTAATTTACAAGGTAGCCAACTACCAACATGTTCCATTTAAAGAAGCCTGGCCTGTGTTCCAGGTTTCTTCAAACACTTAAAAAAGAAAAACGCCTACCAGTATCTAATATAAAAATAGGTCTCCCTCTTCTCCAGCACAGCCAGCCAGATTAGCTCAAACACACAATGTTTTTAACAGAAAATAAGGATCTCCACAAGTGCTCTTCTCTCTGGTGGCTTTGCAGCATCAGTGTACTATTACTAATTGCGGAGGAAGAGGTGAAGAGCAAAGAAAGGTGAGATAGGACGAAAGCCCAGATATATTTGTTTCTCAGGAGACAAACACCAGGCATTGAACAAAGGTATTTTGGACACTGCATTTGTACCTGACGATTGCCCCCAGCTTTCACCATTGCCATGATTATATTCTCTGTGGCCATGAAAGGCAGCTCCTGCCGGATCCTTCTCTCAATCACCTTAAACAAAAAAAAAAAACCAAACAGAAATAAGAAACAGCATTATAGAAATTCTATAGAGAATTGTGAAAACTTCGAATTTTTTTCCTCTCCCYGTCAATTTCTAGGACTGGACAATGATTATAGCATCACAGAAAAGTCTGGGTTGGAAGGGACCTTTAAAGGCCATCTAGTCCTGCCATGAGCAGGGACACCTTCAACTAGATTAGGTTGCTCAGAGCCCTGTCCAACCTGACCCTGAATGTTTCCAGGCATGGGGCATCCACAGCCTCTACAGGCAACCTATTCTAGTGTTTCACCACCCTCTTTGTAATAAAACTTCTTTCCTGTGTCATCTAAATCATCCCTCTGTCAGTTTAAAACCATTACCCCTTGTCCTATTATAACAGGCTCTACTAAAAAATTCTCATTTTGAACCTAGCTCTGGAAATCCAGATACTGAAGTTGATAATACTTAAAAGCCATATCTTGTAAGAGACATTACTGTAGAAAAGATGTACAATAGTTTTTTTTTCTAACCTGTAGTAAGTTACAGGACTGTATGAGATCTGTCTAGACAGTATCTTTTGCTGCTAAATTCTACAGATCCATTCCATAGTTCAGGGAAAAATATCCTTTTTGAGAAGTTTTGTATTTACTCTCTTTTTGGCCTCACAAGAGGCCTTTCGTGTATGTCCTACAACCGTGACAATATGGCAAGAATAGAACAAAATTCAGAAATCATTTGAACTAACAGATAAAAACGTAATCCTCGGAGTGGGAGGATTTTCATACACTTTGGCATAGTTGCAGCATTCCCAAGGACATACATTATCTCCTGCTTTACCTTTGGATACACCACGAGTCCCTCGGAGATGTTCTGCAGTGTACTCAGGATGATGTCAGCTGTGAGGAAAGCCTCGGCCAGACACACACGCCTACGAAACACGGAGACCCAGAGCCCTGGTTAGCAGTAAAGGCCATGCTCCAGCCCACCTCACATCCTTATGCTTCTATAAAGAATTCTGTAAATAGCATTATTGTGACCTTAATGCTGGAACTGTTCTCCCTTGTTTTTCTTTTTGGTCAGTAGAGAGGGAGAGAGAAAAGGATGAAGGCACACACAGAAAGCTCCAAGATAATTCAGTCATTACACAGGTAGGAAACAGGACAGCAATTTACATTATCTTCCCCTAGGTGTTCTATGTTGAACTGTCTACTGATCCTACCCTCCAGGAGTAAGASATGCTGCATGCTCATGCTGTGCCTGGCTGTGCTCAGTGGGGAACTTCCAAGGGGATCCATGCATTTGGTGAGGGCTTCCTCCAAGAAACCAGCTCCTGGTCACAAAGGAGGCTCCTGACAAAAGGAAAGGAGGGAAAGGAGTAGTGGGGACTGAGCTGTATCAGGCAAAAGGCTCTGCACCAGAGTGTAGCAAACACAGCATCATCCACCTGTGACAGCAGGGCCTGGTCCATCCTAAACTGTGCTCTTTTAAAATATCCTGGTTCTTGAAACTTGTGCTACATCTCAGCCTTCCACTTCTATCACAGTGTCTTAAAAACAACTTTGCTGGGTAGTAGATTGATGGAACTCTGTCTCTGGCTTAGTCTCCTTCCAAAACATTAGTTTTAACAAGAAAAATCCAAGGCACAGATTTTTATAATTGGTTTGTGAAGTGGACAAATGAGTCTTTCTATTAGATGAGATGAAAATAAAATTTTAAACATTCCAGTACATCTCTCAACACTTGGTAGCTATTGGGAAAAAAACATACCATATCAACCAGTATCCAATTTCTTAAATTTACACTGTTTTCTGCTGCCTATGCAGCTCTTTTCTCTTTCTAATGAGACTAGCAGCTGTGAAGTAAAATCCTTCGGGAAAAATCTTCTACACTTTCATGAAATTTTATGCAGGTATTATGTTTGTGGAGACATTTTAAAAATAAAATTCTCATCAGCAATCTTAATGCCAATCCATAGCCAAAACTACTGCTCTTCATTGTTCCACAAGTGCCATACCTTAGAAATCTAGAGGCTTCTAAGATTCTAAGAGATCAAATTCTGCAACTGAACATGACTTTGAAACTAAAATGTTTCAAAGGTAATTATGAGCTTTATGCAAATTTAGTACTAAACAAAAGATGGAAGCATTGAATTTAACTGCTGTAACTTACTTGATAATATTTAGAGATAACTTCTGCTCAGCTCAAAACAGTCATAATTAAGAATCATGAAACAAAGCAAAATTTGCTGAGCAATATCCTAAAGACCTGTACAGATTTTCACGAAACATTTTTTTAAAAAGTAAGTAATTGTGCTCTTTCTCTAGGATCCAAACTACTTGTAATGAATAATATTTTTCAAAATTAAAATATGTTTCTTTAGAAACATTATTTGGAGGGTTAAGGTATTGGATTATTCTTTAAGAAGTGGAAAAAAAGCAGGGTAAAAAAAACYATACTCAAAACAAGGAAGAAAAGTTGAGAAATGTGAGTACTGTAATACCATGCAGTTGAAACAGGAAGACTGTGAGAGCMATTTATTACCATGGCTTTTGTATCTCTCCCTCTCACCATGGGTTTACTTTGCAGAAGATCTTGACATTAAAAAAAACCTAACAGTTTTTATCTGATACTACAGAGCAAACCAGTTTGTAGTCTCTAGGTTCCACTGAGACTGCTTTTTGTCAAGGTGGTAGCTTGTGGTTTTAGCTTAAAGGCAGTACTTTCTAAATAGATCAAAGGATGTTTCTGCACAAAGCCTTCTGCAGTTGCTGCATGGCACAACCTCAACAGACCTGTTGGCACTGTCATCCAGTGTCCGCTCAAACCACTGCACCGAGGCCGTCTGGAGGGGATCCATCACCAGGGTCATCAGGTGCCGAGCGAGGCTGCAGCAGCGCTCCGAACGCATCGGATTCCTCTTGTAAGGCATAGCACTTGAACCTGTGAAAGGAGGAAAAGGGATGGAAAAAGGGCAGCAGAAGAAGTGCATTCGGGAAGAAGAGATGAAGGAAAGAAAAATGTGTCAGGAATGATAGTTTTGACTAAAGCCTCAAAATACAACAATTTTCTAAGGGCAATATGCAATAAAGCAAATGACACCACCACCTTCCCCTTCAGAACAGAAACATCCAAATGTGGGCAGAGAAAATGTGAGAAGACATTTTTGCAATTCTGCAAAACAGAAGTACTACCACACAAAAAGGACAAAAGATCTTACTTTTTAATGCAGTATTTAGCACCATCTCTCTAGGCTACTCATGGCAATCTTATCAGTGTTCGAGCCTCCATCTGCTCAGTAACGTCCTTCAAAGTCAGATACTTACACTGCTGCCTGTTGCTCTAGTAAATGAATATCAAAACCACCCATGGAATGTAGAATGGTACAAGTACGAGACAGGACTAACACTTAATTTGCTGATTCAATTCTATACAACTATTTAGGGGACCTGACCTTTCTTCCAGCCCAGATCCGAAACACTGCATTTCCTTTTCCCTAATAATGTCAGAATCACATCATTGGTATTCTTCTAGCAAGGGTTCAGCCTAGTTTAATTGTTCCAAATTTGTCTGCTTATAAAGATCAAAATGCTGAGTTGAGCTGAACACCTACTTTCCTGACAGCTTCATGAGGAATGGAAAATGTTAAGCAGTCCTCGGACCCAAGTCTTCCTCTCTAGGCAATGGGATGTACATGGCTACTTCTGGTCTCCCCCCAAATCCAGAAAGTGCACAAATACAAATCTGATTTTAATTACTTAATATCCAGAAACCTTTAGGTAAGGTTCCCCCCACCCCTTTTTTTTTTAATGGACCCAAAATACTGACAATGTCAACTCCAGTTAATTTAAAGCCGCTTCTGTCAGTGACACTTCTAAGTTTGTTTAAAAGGCCACACCAACATAAATGAAAAGACACAAACACCAGCGCAGGAAATGTCTGTCATCCCTTACCAATCTGGTCCTTCTCAAAAGGCTCCTCTATCTCCTTCAGGTTGGCCAAAAGACGAATGTCAGTGCAAATCTAGAAAAAAACACAAGACATTAATGAACAGAACCAAACTAACAGCCACCAAATGTATCTTACTCTTAGAGCTCTTGGAGAAGCGTTTGCATCTGTGTGCAAGAGGTAAACTGAGGGCAGTGAAAAATTTTACAAAAAAATTGACACTACAATCATACTTCTTGGCCTAAATGTCAGTCAAGAAACAAAGAAAACAGCATGTCCACTGTATTAGATGAGAACAGGACTCCAACAAGGGCAAATGTTTGCAGGGAATGGAAGACAGATTGGAAGAGAACACCGAAAATGCATTAAAAAATTACACAGTGATTTGCAAACAGAGGTAATGGATGATCACTGAACCAGGAAAAAAACAAAACAGAAGAAAATACCACAGATCACTTTAGCCCAAGAGGAGGAAGAGGGAGAGAACAGAGATAAATCAATGAAAAGAATCCAAAAGGACAGAGAGAGTAACACTATTATCAGAAAGGCAATTAACTAGGAACAAATGGTGAAATTTAAAAACTCATACACCACTAGGAAAGACATTTACTCTAACTGGATCAATTTAACATAGATTAGACTAATATCTGGCGTGGYATTTGTTAACCCATCTTAGAATCTGCTCAGTAAACTTGCTTCATTTGTCACTGGTCTTAAGATCTTTGAGATTTGAGTACTAGGCATGTACCCAGCGGTGAATTTACTCGATCGCAAAGAAGACAGCTGAACAAGGAACACCAATATTTCTTGAGAAGAGCCTTCTGCACCATGAGCACCTTCTCTTCAAGATCTGAAATGTTTCGCCCTCTTCTCAATGTATACAAGTAGGGTGCTCACCTTGTGTATAGAAGCCCCTAGACTGGCCAGCACAGAGAGGACTCCAATATCCACCTTGCGACTGTAGGTCTGCCCTGTGACCATGTAAGCCCTAGAAACAAGCACAGAAGTTGACTGTTCCAGCCAGATAGAACAGTACTGCAAGACTTTGAGCAAAGACTGACATGGCTCTTGAAGTGGAGGGCTGTCACTCTGCCTTGATGAGAACAACTTTGGATTCAGGCTGTCAATTGCTTGGGGCAGCATGCAGATGGGAGGGAAGTAAACAGAGGAAAAATGGACAGCTGTGCTTTGACAGGGAGACAAGTAGAATTGGCCTATTTAGGAGGTGAAGTTTCATGCGAGAAGGTGCAACTGGGAATGGAAGATGGCAAGGGGGGATAAGTGAAGAGCAGCACCGATGTCAGCCTGGCAACCAGGGGAATCTGGGCCAACACCACCAACAGGAGTCACACGTTGCTTGTTACATACCGCTTAAATCCTGCCTTCGCAGTCACTAATCTGTCCAGTTCTTCAACCTTGGGGTGAAGCAAAAAATAAAACAGAGTTCAAAATACAACTCAGTAAGATCAGCAAGAGCAAAACCAATGCTTTGCTTTTCTTAGTTTACATCAAAAAATCTTTTACTTTCTGTAAAGCATCCCTTCCCAAACACTGCTCTTTGACACAGAGCCTTGCCAGTGAGCCCCTGAGGGATCATTGTGAATTTAATGCCAGAATCACCATGTTCCCTCAAAGAGAACAGCATTCCAAAAAGGAAAATTGCCAAGACTGCAAGTCTGTGCCCTGGGCTGTCTGACATACTTTACTGTGGTCTCCCTCAAAGAGCTGCAGGAAGCTGGCTTGAGTGCCTGTGGTGCCTTTTACACCCCGAAAGCGCAGGTCATCCCGAGCCCGCTCCAGGTTCTGCAGGTCCATGCACAAGTCCTGAATCCACAGGCAGCAACGCTTCCCCACAGTGGTGAGCTGGGCAGGTCTGAAAACAACCAAGAACAGAACGTGACTTATTGAGGATTTGCACAGTAACTCCATAAGGACCACACTTTGCTGCTGAGTCTGCCATTAAGATCTCCTTACACATTCATCTCCCTGACTAATTTGAGCAGAAATTTACAAGATTTGGCTTACGCAGAAAGATGTACCAGCAGATATATATCACCAGTAGGYGGTACTGAAGACGTGATCATTCCTTTCAGGAATCAGATGGAATTACATTACCAGAAAACAGCAATTGTCATGTCCATGTGGCAGGCGGGTGTCCCCTGCCGGCCCACAGAGGGTAGGACAAATGCGGGGTGCATCTGTCCCCCACCCGAATTCTGCTCGCCCAGGGCATGGGGGATATCCCGGCTGACTTGCAGCACTGGTGTGAACTTCTCAGCATAGAAACATCTGCATCCACTTTGTGCTTTTAAATGATTCCTCTCAGGGATTGTTCCTTTTTATTTATAAAAATGTGTTCCTCAGCCCCTGGGCAAACACACTTCAAAAATGCTGTCAGCCAACACTTCTGTAAGACCTCTACCTTGAAATAAGAAACTGCAAACTCCAACTACACTGGCCCCCTGCAAATGCTTTGAGGTGAAAACAGGAGTGTTATGCAGAACCAAGAAGTTGAAATATTTCAAATTATCCACATGAATTCCAAAGAAAACCTCTATACTACTTCAAAAAACCATACAAACACGAGCAAGGTGCTCCTGATTAAGCTCAGACATAAAAATGAAGCATATAAGATCTGGAAGCAAGTACAGGCAATCCAGGAGAAATACAAAGAAACTACTCCAGGGATGGGGCAAGGAAAGCCAAAACCCACCTGGATGAATTTAGTGTGGGATGTGAAAGGCAACAAGACAGGCCTCTGCAAGTTCGTAAGCAGGAAAAGGGAAGGCTGGGGAAAACATGGACCTGATCGAAAATGGAGCAAAGGCCCTGCTGACAAAGGACACAGAAAATGCCAAGGCATCAATGCCTCCTTCATCTTAGTTTTTATGATTTTACCTTGTATACACTTCTTAAATACTCCTCTGTCCTCCTTCCAAAAGCCAAAATAAAACTAACACAGATACTCCTTCAAAAAGCTGTAGATGAAGAGGGCCATAGGACTAGAGCTGATGGAACTGACATGACATATACAGCAAGACAATTAATCAGAGACCTGGCCTGATGCTTTCACTCTCCTTTGGGAGAACTTTTAAACTGCCAGACACTGAGTCTGACACAACCTGTGCTTAATTTCCCTGCCTCTGCTGCTCCATGTCATTGGGGTAGAAGATCCAAGCTTACCTCATGGTGTAGTTCAACGCTTCTGAAAAGAGTCTTCATGAAGCAGGAGATTAAACTACCCTAACAACAGAACCACCCAGATCTCACTGTCCTTTTACTGAGTAGCTGTAGTAACAAGTAGCCATTAACAAAACTTTCTAGGCTGCAGTTGAAAATAACTTCAAGAAAAACGAAGAAAATGTGACTGGAAGACAGGCTTACTGCCATTTCCAGTCATGCCTTTTTGAAACAGCCCAGAATATGCACGTCTGTGTTTGCCTGAAAGTGATTCTTTATGAAGCTGTGTTAAAGCAACTGCTGACAGCCAGTCAAAGCAACAGTCCAATTTCCTGAGACAAGCCTGGAGTCGGGCATATACTCCTTTTCTGAACCACTAATTGCCACTGGTCAAAGATGGGAAAAAGCATGAAGAAAGAGCAGTAGCAGGTCAATATAACCAAAGCACAGATGACAAGAAGAAAGCAAACGCGGATGGCTACTTACTGGTAGTGAGTGAAGCCCAAAGCAGGCATGTCAGCATACTTCTCAGCAAAGTCGGCCAGCCGGCTGATCACCCTTGCGAGCTGGTGGAAGCAGGAAGGATGGAAAAGAGGTGGAATGAGAGAGAAAAAACCCCCAAACAACACAGCAGGAGCTAGCATGCTTAAGCACAACATTGTGAGAAAAAGGGGAAGGAAAAAACTGTACAGCCCCCTCGACTTGTAGAATATGGTGTGTTTCAGTTCTTCAGGGCATGCATGCAATTTCTGCTTGCTACAAAACTCAAGCAAGAGCTAACACAAGTCACGGGACCTGAGCTCAAACTAGTCTAATCCTCGTGCCCAACCCAATCCCGCAGTTGGTTCATCCTTGGGTATTTTCTTTATTCCTGGAATTGGTCAGAAATAAAGCTGCTTTGGGAATAACTGACACACATACAATCCAGGGCAAATTGGATGCCAACACATTCAGGTCGGATAGACAACACTGCACTATACTCCTGCTATATTTGATGTCAGAAAATTGTATTATGTAGTTTCTTGAATGCCGACACACTCTTAAGAATACTTCTAGGAGGAAGCCTAAGATAAAGCAGTTGCTTTCTGAAACTAGTACCGTGGCACAGATAAACAAGGAGTTGCTTGTAATTCCCACTGTGAGCAAACCTTTGGGGAAAGACTTGAGAAAGGAAAGGAAGGTAACTGTTCACTTTTTTGAGAACAAGCCAGACAGACAATTTCTCCTAACTTCCCACAAAGATTTAGGAAAATCTAAGTTAAATGCAGGCTATTGACAGGACACGAGTGCTCTCCAATTCTGAGACACTGCAGAACTGCGTTCTCACCTTGGGTAGCAGCAGGTTAAACCCATCACGGAGGACAATCAGATCCTGAAAGAAGCAAAGAAAGGAACTTTGGGCCACGTCTAAAGGGCCAGACATAACAGTTTCTCACAGAGAGGACACAGATAATTAAAATACACTTCACAGATGCAAAAGTCTCCTCTTAAAACAAACGCTTTGCTTTCCTTCTTGTAACAAAACTTGTACTGAACTTGCTTATGACAAAAATGCTGGATCCACCACTGCTCCTTTTATACTATCCACACGAAGTCATAATAAGTGGTGGAAGACCTTAAGGAAGAATCTGCTTCCACCAAGTGCCTATGAATTATTTTGAGATACTTGGGACGCCCATGGAATGACAGTCTAAATCACGCAGTCCCAAGTGGAAAATACAGGCACTGTAGGCTAAAGACAGCAGGAAAGTAAGAGGACTGATGAGGCACCATTCATCTTTACTCCTTCTTTTGAGACTGAGGTACAGCTAGGTGCAAGCGTCACAAGGAAAGTGATATTACCCAAAAGCCAAACAGGTTTGCAAAGAGTAGACAAAGTAATCATGCAGCAGCTTCTYATGTGACAAAAGCAGTCGTTAAGTTCCAATGGCTTGAACAGTRGAACAGCAACATATACTGAGAAATTAGGCCTCAGTTTTAGACCACGTTTTTCACAAATATTTTACAGTTCCGTAGACTGGTGGCACTTCCTTTTTCACTTAACACTCTTATCCATTCTCTTGGCCGCTGAAAAGCTTGTTTTATCCTGAATTAATGCAGGGGTTCCAAGCAGCAATTGAAAGCTCGTGGACCTCGTTTGTAAGTCAGTGAGCTCTTGTCCTGGTGGTGTAACTGATAAATCACACAGTTCACGTGTTTCTGCATGTGTTTGCAACTCACATCTCTTATCTCCTTGAATATTTAACATGCAAGCAGAGGTTAGGGAACAGTTTCCAGACAGATCTTGCTTCACATCAAAAGAACGAAGACAAGTGGAGCTTGCCTGCCTAGGGTAGGCAGGGTAAAGAACTGAATTAACTTCAACAGTAAAAGTAACAAAAATGTATGAAAAATCTATTTAATATTTTATAAAGAAAAGTTTATAAAGAGCTATAAAATAAACAGCTGTAGCTTTGTTTTGCCCAGCTCTGCAGGCAGGAAGCTGAAAATATTATCTTACCGTGTTATCCCCTACATAGCAGGAAGTTGCTCCAAGGTGAATGATGGCTGCAGCTTTCGGACAGCAGTGGGCGAAGGTGTGGACGTGGGCCATCACATCGTGGCGCAGCTTCTTCTCTTCCTCTGCTGCCATCTGGAAGTCAATGTTGTCCAGATTTGCTTCCATCTCCTGGATCTGCTCATCTGTGATATGAAGTCCAAGTGACTGCAAGGGAAAAAGAACTTTCTATTGCTTTTTCTCTTTAGCAACAAATTGAGACAGAAGCTGTTTAAATAATTTACTCCCATATGACATCTCATGGAAGTGTGGCAATTTGGCATAATCGAGCTGTAACAGCAAATGCTTTCATTCTAGGGCTCTCCAGCCTTTTCCAATAGGATGGGACAGTGTTCGGTCTTAGATGTTCCTTTCGGGCTTCGCACTCTCCTCAATCATGTAACATTCCTGTGAAAACTACAAAAATTAAGACACGTGGGGAAAATCGATATAAAAATAGTATAGTTTAAACTTATTTTAATCAAGTTTACCTTTTGGGTGAAGAAAAATCCAGCTACCATGTAACTAGATAGCTTGTGTCAGGAAGAACTCTCTGGACCACAACTGTAAACAGTGGGCTTAGGACATAGGGAAAGGTATATATGTTTTATATATTTGTACCTTTCCAAAAGTCCTGAAGTACCTCATCTCAGTCTGAATCTGAAACTTTGTGAAATCAGTTACTTGCTCGGGAAGCAGCAGATAAATGCTTCTAGTTCATGTTCAAAAATAATTGCTAGAGCTTTTCAGCAGGCTGACTTAAAACCAAAGATATCAAACCACAAGCTTATACACTGGTGTAACTCTTGCACAAAATAAGACGAGAAAAATGTCTTTTCCTGATACTGGAAAATTAGCAGTCTCACAGTGAACTTGGCATTACTGCCTTTTCCAAATTAAAATGCTATTGTCCTGTGCATTGGTAATGAGAAATCACCAACCAGGAAGTTTCCAGGATTCAAAGTATTTCAAAACCTGGTTCTGTTCAGAATCAAACTGACTGAAAAAATGTTTTGCAGATGTGGAACCTGGAATTAAAGACAGCAAGTGAAGCAGATGTGTCCTCAAGGTCCTCATCAGATAATTAGTACCCAAACTCATGATATTGCAAGCGTATACATGACCATGAGTGTCCAGCTAAATGACGAAAAGCACGTGGCCCCAGACTGCTGACCTTGAGGTGCAGCAAAACGGACTGTAACTCCCTAAAAGCACAGGAAACTCAGCAGGCAACACACTCTTGTGCCAAGGTTAAAAATCTCATGCCTTGCTCAGACATCCATGATCCTTTGGGAAAAGCTGACCACAGTATGCAGTCATACAGAGAGGGAAGAAACAAGCCCCCAGAAAGCATGACTTGTCACAGGAACACATGCGAGGTAGGGCAGTGCCAAGACAAATGATGTGCTCATTTGTCCACAAACAACACATGAGGCCTCTTCTGTATGAGCTTTTGCTGATACTGGCAGTACCTCAGGAAGAAAACAATTGAGCGTCCTTCAAACCTGCGTACCTAAGGAAACTAAGCAGGAAAACTACACGAGAGAACACAAGGTTTTCCCCAAAGCACTACCACAGGTCAGTGATGCGCTCTCTGCACCGCACCTTTAAGGTGTCACTCCTCCAAGACTRTTCTAATATTTTGATGTGCCACTACAACAGCAATGACTGTTCATCACTACTCCTAAAGGGCAGGGCAGAGCCTGGCGGAGCCAGGCAGATGACATGGCACAGCTCCTGCAAATAGAATGAGAACACTGGGCTGCTCATCATATAAAGAACATGTGACAGAAAAATAATGAAAATGAAACTGGACAGAAAAAGTAGATGGAAGGTTACTATAGAAAGAGAGAAAACATTTATATTTCACACATGTAAAACATATTGTAAGGCAGTTTGACGCTGCAGGATGTCAAAGCTACTTCTGTGAGAAAGGGGAGCTCCATGACATTTGTACTTGACTTTCAAATACAATTGTTTAAGTCATGAGTTCAAGATTAAAAGTGTTAACAGAAGAATCGTAATACAAATGAATTTATACAAAAAAACACCACCTAGAATTTTGGGATGGGTATAAACTCAGACGCTTCAGCTCTTAACCCAAAATTTAAGTACTGCCAGTTGGGAAAAGATTAGCTTTTCTTACTAATCATACACTTCGCTAAGTCTGCTCTTTCAGACTCCTGCTATTGCCTGCTGAAAGGAACAAAACACCATATAGACTGTCAAATTCAGTTTCTGATGAAATAATTTTTCCATTCTTATTTCACCAGTCCACGTGGACCACTTGAAAATTCATCCTATTAAGTAGAGTGAATATTGAAACCATTTGCTTGGTCCTGTACTTTACCAAAAATTTTATCACTAAACTGCATGTGTTCTCTTATTACTCCCTGCAACTTTCAGGAAACCTATGGTTAAATCTTCCTAAATCTGATTTACTGCAAGACAAATAAGTATTGCCTGCAGTTCCTGCATTACTTTTTGTTTTTTAACGTATCTGAAAAGAAAAACTCTATCTTCAGTAAGAATGACTGAAAAAGCAACATATGAATGTCTAGAAAGCGAGGATATGTGCTGGAGTAAATTGCCAGTTAATTTATTATTTATTATTTGGTTGKTTTTTTTTTTAAATAGAAATAGTATGCATCTTCTATAAGGAACCTACAGAAACTACTTGTATCTATAACTAACTGATCAGTGAGAGAGCTAACAGGTGCTGAGAGTAGCTGACTCTTCCTCCTTTAGTCCAGAGTTGACATTAGATGACAAACTACTCTGGAATGAGGAGATGGATAAAAATAGTAGTGCCTCTCTTCCCACTATGAAAAGAGAGCTCAAGAAGTTGTAAGATCTGTCTCTACTTTCTGGAAACAAAACTCTAGGGTGGCAATGGGAGGGAAAGCAACGGTCAAGACACAGGGGAGCCCCAAGTTCAGGGCTTGTGAGCRGAAACCTAGAAGCCTTAAAATAGTTCTTTCAAGCAGATTGTTTTCTCCTATTGGGCAACTCACATATTCTGTTCTTGAACAGAAGAAAAAATTATGATTATCTGCTGGAACTTATATGTTTCAATTGTAATGCTTCGAACATGCAAAGCTCCTCAAGCACACGTTTGTGATATTGGCACTTTCCATGCTAGATAAGATTTGCAACCTGCTCACTCCAGCATCTCAACTGTAGCAAAATAAGGCATGTGGTACTTCAGAATGCAACTCCTCTTTAGCACAGCTATTTTAATTACATCTTCAGCTTCTAAAACATGATGTTTGGTGCAGCACACTATTGATGAGTTTGCTGTAGTGATATGATCCTTGCATGGAGAAGGAACACGTTAATGACACTATGCACTGCTTGTTCGTTCTCCAGCATGGTGCTTCTCTGTTCCTGCACTAATACTAACAAGCCAGACCTAGTCCTTGGATAGCTTCCTAACAATCGCAGTACTTCAAAAACAGAAACTGAACTCTATACAAAACAATGGGCATCTGTTGAGTCTGAAAGTTAAAGCCATACTATTGGAAAGCAGGATGGTTTCGTGTGTTTTTTCTTTGGGTTTTCTTTTGGGAACACATTACAGCTTTTTCACTGTCAAAAACCTGGTAAAAGTCACGAGGAATCAAGTCAGTGCACCTTAAAAATTGACTATCTCAATTAAGATGTAATAATGGCTGTACATGTATCCCTAATTAGGACCAAAGTCAAAGTCAGAAGATTTAGCTTGAACTACATGTTAAAAAGGTCAACTTCATAGACTCTACTAACACAACAGCTTGCAGTCATATGGACATACTCTCAGTTGCTGCTTCCTAATAGTTGAATTAATACACAATACCCAATCTTGCGTGGTAGTATTTTTTTGTGGCACTCAGCCTACCAGAAACATCACAACCACCTGTGCGGTAAATGTTCTGCTCACTTTGGCCAAAAGCAAACTTATCTCGGAAAAAAGAGCTATCTAAGAACAACTGGCTGCAGATGCAGGGGGTGGTCCGGTTGGCACAGACTGACAGCCACCGGATTGAACGGGACAGAGGACCTCATCCGCCACACCTCCTGCAAAGCAAACAGTCGAGTGCTTGGGAAGGCCACCGATGTTTGCTCAAAGGCAACCCCTCACCAAAGACTGCTTAGCAGAGCTTTCACAAAACCAATTTTACAATGCAAGCAAAAGTGCAAGGGGGAGGGTATGAGACGAGAAGAGGTGATTTGTTGAGGGGCGACAGGTACGCCGAGGATTGTGTACAGAGAGTTGGGTAACCCCGAATTCGCCTTCCCCCGCCCCCCGCCCTCCCTTCCTCCTCCGAACATGCCAAGGGACGCCTGGAAGTTGCTCTGCCCGGTTATCCCCCGCTCGGTCTCATTTCCCGAAGGTAGCTCCAGTAAGGTACGGCCGCTTCCCGGCCCCTCCTCCGCCACAGCCCTTAAGAGAGACGGGGCGTGAAGATGCCCCGGCACCACGCTCCCCGGGCCGCTCTGCCCCCGGCGCCCCGTCCCGCCGTTACCTTCTCGGCCTGGGCGAGGTAGAGCCAGAGGCGACGCCAGGTGCCGAACTTCTTCCTCTCGCTGAAGTTGTAGGCCATCTCGGCGCTGGCGTACCGCGACACGAGCGGGGAGCGGTACCGCGCCATCACGTCCTCCTCCTCTCCGGGGGCCGCCATGGCGGCGGCGGCGGCAGCGGCGGCGCGGGGCGACCGCGAGCAATTCGCGAGGCCGCGGGATAAGGGCGCGCGGCGGCCCCGCCCCGCCGCCCTCAGAAGGCCCCGCCCCGAGAAGGCCCCGCCCCGAGGCCATGGCGGGTCCGGCGCCCCCGCGCGCTCGGAGGCCGCCGCGGCCTGAGGAGCCCCAACGCGACCGAAGGACACAAAACGTGCAGAAAACACGAGCGTTAAATGCTTAGCAGCCAAACACATTTATTAGTCTTTTTTTTTTTCCAGGAACCCAAAAATAGTTTGTAGTTATAATGTAAGCAACTGAGTTGCACATAATACAATCATATCTTTCAAAAAAAAATAAAATAAAAACGAAAAAAGCTGTTTAAAAGCCCAAAAAAAAAAAAACCTTCAGAAAACTTATATAAGTATTACACCATCTCTCAGTTTCAATGAAATGACGACGACTTAATTCCTTATTACTCTTAACTTGTCACACTCCAATAAAACATCACCCTTTTGTTTGTTTTTTTTTCTTTTTTTTCCTTTTTTTTTTTTTCTAAATCCAGCATGAGAAATACAGTACCTGCTATGGCAAAAATACACATAAAATGCAACATTTCAGCTTATTTGTACATTAGTAGAGTTTAAACATTTTATTGGTTTTTTTTTCTTTTTAAGTGAACCAGTGATCTTAAGTACCACTATACTAAAAGTAAAATAAAAATATAGAAAAGGAGGAAAAGGGGGGCAGCCAGCCTTACAAGAGCACCTTCTAAAGTGCTGAGTTTCTGTGTCCATGGAAAACCCTTAGGAAGTTCAAACATCTCTGAGAATACGGGATGGAAATTAAGATGAAACCTGGATATGCAAGACATTGTGTCATCTCCTCCACATTCTCCCCATTTGTCCTGTAATTTTCTTTACTGCACACTATAGAAGGAGGGGAAAAACCAGAACTACGGTGAGAGTTTAGTAAAGGAAGCCATTTCAAGTATAAGAAAAAAAATAAACACTTATAGGTAACTTGCAAATAGCATCAATATACACACAGCCACTATTTTTATTATTACAATGTCTGCTTCTGCGGGACAGTGTTTCAGGCAAGAGGACTTTAGCTGTACCTTCCTGTTACCTATTTATGTGCAAAGTAGAAAAGCTGCCTTTTCTAATCCAGCCATATTGGACATCATCGATTTTCTGTTCTGCCACCTCATCCCTCCACTCCATAAGGAGAGAAGAAGGTGGCATTATTTTACCAAGAAGACTAGAAATGAATCTGTTTCTCCATTCCTCTTCTAGACACACCCTTCTCCCATTACTTGTTTGCAATGAAGAGAAACTTGCCGAACTCCTGATGCCCACCAGTAGCTAGTTTCCTGAACAGGTAGAAGGCATTTACCTTTGTAAACATAATCCCTTATGTTTGTGGAACTCAAAGCAGCATTTCACATCTCCAGCCAAGCGGTGGAGATGAAAATAGATCAGAACGCTCCCCTGTCACTGCTTTTCTTCCTCCCCTTCCCTCCTTCGCACCCAGGAAGATTACATTTGGTTACTTTTGTTAGAAGGTGGGGGCTTTTTTTGGTTCTTTGGGGAAGATACTTAGCATTTAGTTCAAAGTAAACATTACAGAATTACCATCATCAGAGTCATACTGCTGTTTGTTCGGCTTTCTAGATGAGAAAGAAAAAGCACTGTGCATCAGATGTTCTGCAGGTTTCAGAGCAGGTGTGGCAGAAAACCAAGACGGAGATGTGTGTAAATCCCACGGGTGCATACGCATCACTTCAGCTTCTCTCTCTGCAGAATCACTGTATACACTTCACCTTGATTACTGGCAGAGATGGAGAGGGTGGCATAGGGCAACAGTGGAGAGATGTTCCTAAGGCCACAGGGAGCAATGCAGGACAAAGAGGACCAGGGAGTGTCAGACAGAAAGGTTTCAGGTACAGAAACCATATTCTTGATATTTCAAATGCCAAATTCCAAAAGGCATGGGCTCATATGCACATCCCTGAGACGCACATCCAAGAAGAAACAGCAACCATGTGATTGAGAGGGGAGAAAGTAGCAGAGGTTCCCTGACAGCTGTGGGATTTACCCAATGAAGACCTCTTCCCCCACCACCCTCCCAGAAACATTCTGGGAAAGGTGTAAGGCATATACACAAGCAGCATCTACTATCGTTCCCTCTGTTCCTACGTTTTATTGGCAGGTGATGGCTTCTGTACATTGTGGACAAGAAGAGACACTGCATTTGAAGTGTGACTGGTAACACACTGAAACTAACTCAGGGAAGGACACAGAAAGCTACTCTGCCCTTTATCCCTGGAGCAGCAGCATAGAGTGGCCGGCCATGTTCTTCATCTTACAGTCCCCTCTCTGAAACTACACACCACCACCTCCCTTCCTGATGGCAGGAAAAGACGTGTCTACTTGAAAGATGACATTATCAAAACCACCATTTAACGGCTGGGAGAAGTACACAAACTTATTCTGATTTGGCGGTCTGGTGAAAGAAGCAGCAAGCTCAAAATACTTCAATTTTGAAGCTTATCTATGAAGTACGGGAGACACATGGCCTGTAGCAACACTGGCATAACTATATAAAGAAGAGGTGGAGGAAACAGACATAAAGACTGAGGAGTATGAGTAACTGAATATCAACTTCTATCATTTAGGATCTGAGTGTCTGATGGCTTCAATAATTAAAAAAAAAAGGGTTATCTCCCTTGACACAAGCAAACAATGTAAAAAGAAAAAGCGATCTTGCTGTGAAAACCTCATAATACTTCTATCATGCTTTTTTCTTTAAAGCACTTGACAAACATTACTACTTGATCCTCACAAAACCCCTGTGAGGTAGGTAAGTATTAACAACCCCGCTTTACAGGTGAAAAAACAAAGGCAAAGTAGTTAAATGACTTGCCCAAGGCAAGGGAAGAGTAATGGCCAATGTTAAAATTCAGGAGTTCCAGGCTTCCAGACTTGTGCTCAAAACCAAACTAGTTCAAACATCTTTTTACAAAGGAGATAACAGATGGAAATAAAAGCCCATCAAGTTTAGAAGAAAAGCTAAGATTTAAAAGGTTACATTAGAAGGGGAAATGTACCACGAGGTATTTTTCTGAGTTTAAACTTCTGATTTTTCTGTTTTTCATTTTTTTTTTTTTTAAAGGCATTCTGACAGAGTGGAACCCTGATAAGATCACATCTGCAAGGCAGGCACAGATGCGAGAGTGATCATCAAGTCTATCACTTATTACAGTACTGTGAATGTCAACAAAAACAAAATTGCTGCATGAAAACACTGAATACAGGCAAGATAATCTCAGTTTATGATATTACACCTAAGATAATGCCAAGTATAATGCAGGTACCATGGTTCACCATGGACAAAGGAAAAAGTCAAGTCAAAAGGTCCCTATTACAATGACGGAGAGAGCAGTGAGATCTACACTTTTCTGAGAAGATTGTTCCTGGAAGCTCAGCAAGCTTCAAGGAATGCACATAATTCACAATGACTGCATTTTGGAGATGTGAGGAAGTAAATCCTTTTCAATGACCATTACGATATCACCTCATAGCAAAAACAGGATAGTTTCTCTTAAATAGAGAGAACCTGGTCTACATATCAGACTACTTTCCCTAAAATTTCACACACAGTCAACATTAATGCAAAGTCACTGGCAGCAACACCAGACAACAAAACACTGGTAGCTGCAGATGTTGAAAAAACAGTCTCCTCATAGCTGGGCTTTTATCAGCACTAGAAAGTAAGTACCAACTCCACCATCTTGCCCACAGCTGCAGTGTCACTGTATGAGCTGTGCCAGAAACAGCAGCAAAGAAAATTTTAGGAATAAGGAAGTGTAGATATTGAGGACCAGCCATGTTCCAATTCTCCTGGAAGAGCACAAGGACTGCTGAAATGGAAAACAAGTAGTAAATCCAAAAAAATCCAGTGCCTGTGGCACTGGGTTTCCTGAGCTTAACAAGGGCCAGAACACAGGAGGCAGTGGATGGTTCCCCAGGTAGATCTGGTGTCCCATTCACCCTTTTGGCCCTGGGTTAACACTGTGTGGCTGGAATTCACAGCCCTGTGCAAGGCTGAGAGCTGATTTTGTTTTGCAGCCAATGTTAGTTCTTCAAATCTCTGCCCAGTTATCTATTGGCCAACTTCTGACACAAGAAAGGTTCTTACCAATTTCTTCTTATTTCAAAGTTACCACCTCCCCACCTCCCCAAACTATAATGGATATACCATGGACACAGAAACTCCTGAACAGTTTAGCAAAGTATCTTTGTCCCCTACACCCCCTTTGCAGAATGCATAGTTTACAATTCACTTACAAAATAAAGAAGCAATGCTGACCACATATGGGACCTTTTTTTTTTTGAAAAAAGAACAAACAACCTCTTCTTAAGTTCAGTATCAAAATTCACATTTGCATAATAATACATTTCAAGGCCATTAGAGAGGAATGAGAGCGAAGCAAAGAAAACTGCAGAGTCTCTCCTCTCTTTGTCTTCCTGAATAGAGCTGAGGGATCCCACTGGAGTTTCTTTTCAGGGTGGGAATTACGATGCGCTACAACAACAGCTCTTGATCTTGTACACCTCATGTTTTGAGTGGGACGAAGAGGTGAATTATTAGGAAAAAAAACAAATGGAAGGAGACACTGCAGATTCCCATGTTTAGCTACAAACAGCTTCGAAGAAACAAAAAATTACTTCAGATTTTTTTCCTTTTAAACACTTCTACCTCACCATTTCAAAAACTCCATTTTTTTTTTCTTCTTGTGTAATACCCTGTTCATTTAAATGGCAACGTTAAGTGTGCTGGAAGTTGAAGGGTTGAAAAAAAAAAAATTCCTGTTTTGTTTATCAGGACATGGGCAGAGAGGGTAAAAGTGTGCCTGCACCCACTATTTAACAGAAGCTACAAAACATCATCTTCTCTACAAGTATAAATTTGTCTCAAACATCACTGTGTTTCAATTCTCCAGTGCTTACAAAAAACCAAAGCCACACGCACTCACACTCATGCACACAAACATAAAGAGAAGCCACATAATACATATACAAACTCAACCTGCAATGGCAGACTAGCCTAAAACTATCAACAGCTTCTGTGCATCACATGACATCCCTTTGCACCCCCCACCCCAATCTCTACCACATATGAATACGTATTGTGCAGTGTAGAGACCAGCCCAATGACGCTGCTTGTCAAACGGGACCAGTGGGCTGCAATCTCGATGTCTGACCTCTTGAAAGAATAAATTGACCATTGTCTCCCCTCCAGCCCAAGTGGTCTCCTCAATTAGACAGTCACTATACTCACAAAGGCACATTCATAAATACCACATTTAACTTACTGCTTGTAAAAACATAGGAGGAAACGTTAAGCGCTTATATCCCAACCCATTCCTACTGACCCAGCAAGAAGTATCACAATAACGTATCACTTGGTGAGACCTTACTCCACCTTTAGAAGGTACATATTAAAGAAGTCTTCCAACACCTCTTTTAAATTTTTTTTGCATAAATGAATGCTTTTTTTTTGTTTTTGGCTTACATATTTTGGAATACAGCACACTCACTATAAAGCTCTGTTGTAAGGCTACCCCCTAAAGTAAGGCTGTTCTACCTTGGCTTGCATTTTCACTTCATTTTGCTTCTTCTCCACATGTCCCCAAAACAAAACAAAAAAACCCACACAGCGCCTTATATAGAAAGGGTAAGCCATATCTGGCAGGGAGAGGGAGGGGAAAGAAAGCACATAATATCATAACCATGTCACTAAAATAGCTATTCTAACAAGCTGTGCAACCTGCTCAACAGTAAATGATGAAGAAAATGATCACTTATGGTTGGTTGTGTTTCATCTGAAACAGGATGAGCTTCCACTTTGTCTCAATTAATAAACACAAACATAAAAAAATGAGGAAGCTAGTTCTGTGAATGTAACAACACACACCAATACCCAAGAAGAGGCATTTAGTGCTCAAGGAAACATTTCTTGCCAAACACCGCCTCCTTGTATTGCATTCATGCAAAATTCTCCAGTCTCTTCCCCTCTGCCCACCACAGTCAAGAATGTTTGCTGCTAAAATACTTAAATACTCAACGCTGGCTGGCACAATGCATTCTTCCCTTTTTTTGTTCTTTTTCCCTGGAGTGCTCTGTATTAATTTACAGAAAGGCTGTCAGAGTCAAGTCAAAAAACTCCCTTTCTTGCTACAAAGTTAACAGGAACCCTAACACTGCTGAATGTCACCAGTCCCAACTGTCACACATACAGGGCAAAAATGGCTCTTTCGCAGAGGGCACTTGATTTGCTAGAAGCTTGCTAGGACTCTGGGAGACTTCTAGAGAAAAGCTTTCCTGCATAGCTTGATGAAAAGCAATGCGCAGGCAAACCGTGGATGCAATGGATGTTGTCTGCTGCCTGCTACAGACGAAATTGCCTGCATCTATCGTGGCCTGACAAGTTTTAAAAATAGGCTCCAACCCACCAGGAGCTGTGGTGCTTTTTGTAGCACAGATGAAACCTTAAATCATTTTTCATACAAGGATCAGAAGCTATAGTTACTACATCACAAAGTTTAAAGTCACGTGACACCACAAAATAGACAGCTATAATTTTAAACAGGACCCTGACTCAGTTTTAACAGCAATATAGACAAAACCTTGAAGTCTACTGTAGGCAAAGCTCTGCTTGGCAAGTCACTACAAAATGGACCTGTTTCCTAGTATCTACTGCAGGGGAACTTTGGTAAAATTCAGCAACACTGGTATTTACAGTGATGGGACACTTACGCAAACATTGTGAAGGACATGAACTAGCAAGGCTGCTAAAAATCTCCAGTTTGGCTCCTGTCGTTTAGTCCAACCAACAGGTCTGCTACAGCATAATTGTTGCTTTGTGGTTTAGGTTTGGATGTGAATTCAGAACAACAGGGAAAACCAGTTCTCTCTACATTGGGAAACTTCACGTATTTCTCCCCATTACTGTTAACATCCTTCTGCCACAGGTGGAAGCCTAGTACTGGAGGTGAAGGGAAAGAGTTTGGGTTTTAGGTATCTGTATTTTGATCACAGTGGGAATGACTGATATGATCTAACAGTATCAGTTCCTAAACCTGCAAAACAGTGGCAAATAAACTACAGAACTGAAATGATATTTTTTTACAAAATCAATTTAGACAAACCAACATATTCTGCATATGTTGCTTCAAATTCAGGACCAAAGTTGCACTTCAACAGCATTTGTTTATTGGGTTGTTTTTTTTTTTTAGAATTGATTTCAACGTAGTTGCCTTGGTATTACTTTCCTGCCCACAAAGCATGCATGCATATTTACAATTAAGAAAGCTGCTTCTGTTAAGGGAACCATAGATCTTTAGAAAAAAAACCCCACCTTCTACTCATTCAGGACTTGTACCCTGAGATGATAACCAGCCTCCACAAAACCCGCATTTCAATCCACTTGAGAACCTGGATACTAAGGTCACATGATTTACAGTGAAGGTGATATATGCAACACAGATGGTTGTTGCACTGGAAATACAACAGGTCCTCATCTGCTACCTTGACCCTGATCCATCCAATTTCCTAGACTAGGCTTGGTCAAATTTGGGTACCTCAGATACACAAACAGTGCTCCTCTTTAAGTCAACAGGAAAACAATATGCACAAACAAAATCAGAAGCCTAGGAGTTAAACATAATAAAGAATGAAGCAAAAACCCCAACCTAACCAAAACCTCCCCCCAAAAACCTACAGTACTATTTGGATGCACTATTAGGACACAGTGGAAGATGTGGCAGCATTTTTAGGAAGGAAAAATAGGGCAAAAGTTCTAAGGAATAAATGCTTAGAAATTTCATGGTAAAAAAAGAAAAAAAGAGGCCAACTTAATATAAATGTTTAATTGTTATTTAATCTTTGATGTGGTTATCCCAGCCAGTTTGTTTAAAACAACCTGTTTATATTGCAGTTATAAAAACATACTTGGCTTAACATTCTTACTCATTACAAAAGCCATTTAACGTGAAGCACAATAAAAAAAATCTTGTAAGAAAAACCTGACACCCCGTGATTGTAAAAAACCCCAAACCAACAAAAAACCGACTCTCAAGACTGCTGGGCAAGCATCCACGTAGAAACATAAAAACACTGAGAAAAGATGGCAAATATTCCAAAGTAAATGTCAGAAGTCTCAACACAGGTTTCTGAGCTGTACCACACTTTGTCTTGCTTGCTAGACTTCATTGTCACTGCTACAATGAAATCCTCAAATGGAGCAAGGAATTATCAAACACATTAAAAACTGTCAGCTTGATAGACACTGCAGGGTAGGATAAGCAAAGTACTTGGATTTCTATATGGAAAGAAATGCCCACAGTCTATTCCAAGCTGTGCTTTCTCCAGCCACTTCTCCCTACCTTGCCGGTATGTTTAAACAAGATGCTGCCACTGACTCCTTCCCTGAAACAGTTTTGTAAAAGCCCAGAAACACTCTAACATCAATTCCTGACTTTTTCTGTTAGGACCTCAAATGGTAGCAGAATTTTTACAACATTAAGCAATGGTTGTCCCCAGCAGATGAGTCTGGTTAGCACAATGCTCAGACATCACTTGCAATGGTTGGGAGTGCCATGACTTAAGCCATACAGATTTGTCAACTAGCTGGAAAGCAGATTAATGTTACTTTGACAATTCAGGGAAACTGTCACCGAGGAGACAGTCACCAATGCTTACAGGACTGCACATTTAGGAAACAAGGAGCAGACTATTGTACAATAGGTTTGGACCCAGCAGACTGCTGAAACTTCAGACTGCCAACCCTTCAGCAGTCACAATCCACTTCCAAGTCACTGTCAAGTCTGTCGGCTTTTTTTGACTAAATGCTATGTTTTCGTCTCTTATCAAATCAGCAGTGTCCTAAAAAACACAGCTTCTGGCAAAGCACTCAAATTCTCTCCAGAAAACAAAACAAAACAAATTAAATCCTAAACTTCCTAAGTTAATCCTCCTTCTACTGGCCCATGACAGGATTTTTAAAGCACATTATTATTACTACTGATGCATTATTTTCAATAGACTCACATGCATACACAGCACAACATGAAAACACTGGGCAACTGCTATGAGAAAGACAGAATTTGGCATCTGATTTCTTTTTTTAATAATAAAAACTTATCTCAACTATTATTAAGTAACTCATTGCACGACTTGCTGACGCAGCATGCTCTTTTTCCCTTAAGAATGGGTACATTTATTTTCATGAAGTGGCTATACTGCCTCACTTTGCTTTGTCTTCCCTCCCCTCCTGTAGGGCATGTGGGTGCATGTAACAAGGCACTAGCGCGGTTTTTGTGGTTTGAGCCGAGCCATTTCAGGCGGAGTGAGCCCCTGACCCTTAGAGCTGGGAGGCAGAAGTTGGCCATCCCAACACTGAACTCTGAAGTTCAAGACTGTAAGCCCTGACAGCCAGCAGCAACAGGGTGAACAGAGGAGTTTAACAGCTATTTCCCTCTTATAAAATGAAACAGAAAGACTGAGAAGTGGGGTGGATGAAGAAAAGCAAGCAGCAAATCTCCAAGCAGAGAATTAAACTGATCAAATAGCTGAAAACAGGAAAGCTGATTTCCAATGTACATTTTAGTGGAGTTTTTCCATATTTTCTTTTTTCTCTGTACTAAAAAAGGCAGGTTAATAAAACTACTTCATTACTGAGTATTCTGTCAGCACTGGTTTTCTTTAGCACTGCTTAGAAGTGGTTCAAAGAAGCACCATCATGTATTTCCTGCTAGTCCTCCTAGCCGAGGACTCCCTCAGTTAAACTCTACTGCATTTTAATAAGGTTTATACTTTCACTCTGCTTTTAAAAAGGTGCTTGRAAAAATATTTTTGTTTAGTTTCAATCAAGAGGGAACAATAGATTTTCACACACTTCTCCATGCAACTGCACATCTGCATGAGTAACAAAGCACTATAAATGATAACCCTTCTCCCACAACTTGTTTAAGATTGCAATGAATTCCTGTTGCTCATTTGAGAAGTTTTCTTAATGTATTTTAATTTAGAAAGTCTTTAAAATTCTTGATCCCTCGCTTGACTGTAACATTTGGAGATTTTTTCTTTTTTTCTTTTTATTTTTATTTTTTTTTAGCATTTTTATTTTAAAGTAAAAACTTTCAAACATTTTGAAGATTCAGGAACTTGTAAAAGTTTATCAACAAACAGCCATCTATCTAGGATAAGATAAGGTTAAATAAACCATCTTCAAAAAACTGGCTTCCTACCCTAGAATTCCTGAGAATGCTTGCAAATTTAAAGCAGGAAAACAAAATGTTAAAATAAAAACAAAAACACTGTTAAATGCTCCCAGAGTTAGTCTTCATCTAAAATATATATATGCACTTTTTGGTCTTTTTTTTTTTTTGTACGTTTTAATTTTTTTTTCCCTTTAAGCTTACAATGGAAGAACAATTTAGCTTTTCTTTTTAAATATTTCAAATCCCTCATTATGTCTTGTAAACAAGAGGGGCTCTAGCACCCGGCTTTCACCGTAGTATCGCAATGAACTCAACTAGCCCAAAGTGCAGGAAAAGGGACCTTAGGGCAGGTTGGGAGAGAGAAGTGAGGGTGGAACACAGCAATGAACCAGCATGTATAGCAAATCATGTGACACAACAGATACTGGCTTGCTCAGGCCAAAGGTGCTTCACTAGGAAGTACTGCTGGCACAGGACTTTTAAGAACCTGCTCTGCATGTCTCAGCACGCCTGGTCTTCGAGCAGAGACCACCAGAAACAAAGCCGTACAGATGCCTGCACGTGAGGGGCACTAGCCAGCTAGCAGGAGTTCAAAGAGAGCATTTTGTTTCTTTGTGCATGGTGGGATAGATGAAGGAGGAGACATGATAGGAAAGTATATTCCAAAGGGGCCAGAGTATGCTGCACACTCCAGTCTACTAAACAAATACAAACCTACTCATACTTTTTTACCATACAACACTTTGCATACAAATCTACAGGCATGTGTATATGCAGCATTTCCCTCAGTCAGTCTTCCTGGTGACATTGGGTTTACATAGAAAGGGCAAATTAAATACAACAGCCATGTAATTCCCCAGCCCTTCCCTCCCACTCCCAGCACACAGGCATACACACACACACACACACACACACACGCATGCACCAACCTTCCCCCGCCATTACTTGCATCTGTTTTTGCTTCTCCCCACCAAACCTATGAGTTAAATGTATTAGACATGGTCATATCCTTCAATTAAAACGCTGAAGAAACAGACTCCCCTATCTGCCCCCCTCTGCCAGGTGACAAAGCACTGCTACCTCTGAGGGCTGGAATGGACAGGTATGTGCTGGTACAGAATGTCGGCACTTTGTCAGACAGTATAGGAGCTGGACAATGCCACGTGGAAGTCCTAGCACTTATGCAAAAAGTACCGGCATTTCTCTTCCCTCTCCCCCTGGCCACACCCCCACAAAAGACTTCCTGCTTCATGTCAAGGGATGTTCCTTCAAGTCTGCTACAAGTCTTTCCACAACAACAGGTCTTAAAAGTTTTGTTCCCAGCGCACACATGCACACACACACTGGCTATCACTGTGGATTATAGGTCACCCCTATCCTGCCCAGAGTACTACTACACTGATGCTAAAAAAACCCCAAACCTTTCCTTAAATACAGAAATTAAAAAGCAACAGTACAGAAAAAAGTAAAAACAAAAAACAAAAAGGTGCAATACTTTAAAAAAAAAAAGAAGTCTTTGCTAGTTATATACTCCCTAAGCAAAACCACGTACACAGGAAAAAACACAACACAAAGAAACAAAAGGAAACCTTTGAAGTACACACTGGTTTAAGAACATTCGTAAGTAAACGTTTCTGTCAGTGATGGTCTGGCGCTGTAATGACACCAAGGCCTGGCACAGGTAACGCTCACCATGAAGGACGCAGGAAGGAGTTAGCTGCATGTACTTTCAGGAGATGAGGCAGGCTGGCCAGCACTTTGCTGACACCATTTAGTTTTTTGTCAGTTTTAATACCAGTAGTAAATCAATTAAAAGGCTAATTTGGTTGGGCTGGACTTTGAAGCTTTTGATGGATTCCTCTAGAATCAGTATGGGTGCTTATTTAGGTTTGGGGGAGAAAACAAATACCCAGTTTTTTTAAAGGTACTGAAGCTTGCAAGAGACTGAATAAGAACATTTGTCTAGCTGCACAAAAAATGGCAATGTCTTCTTTTGTCCTCTTTTCCCCTTGCTGGAAGAAATAAATGGCTTGCATTATACAACGAACACTCTAGGGTTCATACAGTACAAAAACCCCACATGCACACATAAATAAAGACACTGCTACTCAAAAGACAACACTGTCTCCCCTCTCACCAAATCCTTTGGATATGGCAGTGTTCTGCTCTACCATAGGGTTAGAACAAGGGCTAGGAACCAACTACCCACTCTGTATGATCTGCAGACTTTGAGATAGCACCCTGCTAAAATGAATTTAGAAAAACCTACTGACAAATTTTAATCCAGCCCAACTGGATTCCACTTCAGCCACAGGGACTCCACCATGCCTGTCTTGCTTTCAGAATCAAGACATGCAGATGGCCAGCCAGCCCGTACACCATCAGCAATGCAGCGTTTCAAGATTATATATATAGAGAAAAAAATGCACACACACAAACATGTGCACACGCACTCACACAGAAACAAGCACACGTGGGCAGTTACATGTGCCAGAACACACTGGTACTTATCAACCAGCCAATCACAAAGTGTTGGTTTTTTTGTTTTGTTTGTTTGTTTTTTCTGTTTTGTTTTTTTTGTGGGTTTTTAATTTTTAAATTTTTTTTAAATTTTTTAGGTTTTTTTTGTTTTTAAAGTGAGGCTCCGTCAAGTCTTCCCCTCCCTCCCCTTATTCTTTTGAACCCCTCCCCTACCCCAACCCAACATGGTAGACCTAAGGACGGAAACACACCCAGTGCAAACAAAGTTAAAAAGCTATTTTTTCAGTATATATGTTTCTTAGCAACAACTTCCGTATAACATGAAAAAGTGAAAAACTAGAAACTAATTTTTTTAATTTTTTCTGTTTAAATTTAAATGGTATGTGTACTTGCTTCACATTGTCTTTCTAAGTTGGCGTTCACGATTCAAGTATTTCAAGAGTGATATGTTCTCTTTTTGGATTCATATTCCAAACGAAAAAACTGAAGTTATATAAGGGAGGCAACTATGTGCTCAGACAGTCTGTCAATGACCCACCTTTTTTCTTTCTCCGTTTTCTTTTTTCCTTTTATAAATGTATTTATTGCAAGTTGAAAAAAACGAAAAGGTCAAGTTAGTGCTGCTGCTGTTCCAAAAAAGGTCACGAGGTCAGAGTTGAAAGTTCTAAGTTCAGATTGAATCCGACCCTCCTCCCAGAAGGTCTCCAGGTAGTAAGGGAGCAGGGCTGCCCATTCTGTGTGGATCCTCCACGCTTGGGACCCCCCACAAGCTTGAAGAATAGTTTGGGGGCCCCCACAATGAAGCGCCAGTGAGATCACCCCCACTGCTGCCGCCGCCGCCACCACTGCTCCACTGCCCAAGCCCTGTTGACCCACCAAAGAGATTCAAAGCAGGTCCAACTGGATCTGTCTGGTTCTGTCCTGTCTCCAGGGATTGCCAGCCTGCTGCGGGTGCACTCGGGGTTGCTGCAGGTGTAGGGGGCTGAGCTTGTGCCAAAAAGCGAGTGACCTCTTCATCTGTGGCAAACTCAGCCAGGATGGTAGTGTTTCCCAACACACACCTATTAGACAAGATACACGTAAGAAAAAAATAATTAAGAGCCAAAAGGTAAGGGCAAGGGATTCAGAAAGCATGTGAACAACACTATTAGGTGCCCAAACTAGCAGATACATTGCTACAATGGAGTGAACACGGAAAACTTCAGCTGTTCTTGACAGTGAAACTCACTCAAAACACAAGAACTTCCATTTTATAAGGAGGAAAAAACAAAACTAAAAAAGCCCAATCCCCTTGTCCCAACATTCAGTTATGCCTGAACAAAACCTTTATAAATTTAATCTAAGGTCCTGGACACTAACACTATGAGCAATAAAGTGCCTATACAATGTAGGGAAATGCACATATGCCACCTTTCAAACAAAACAGAGGAAGAACAGGTTAAAAGCCTTTGAAATTCAGGAGATAAGTATAATTCAGAAGTTTTCACACCCCCCCAGGATTTCTGTCTCAAACCCTTGCTTACATGTGCAGTGCAGTCTGGGCCTTGGCCGCCTCCTGTTTGGTGTTATATCGGATAAGGGCGGTGCCCTGGGTCAGGTTCAGATGGAATGTCAGCAGTGGGCCATGCTGCATGCAGATCGTCCTCAAGGTTGACCCATCAATCTGAGGAAGAACAGCCAGGATAAAACAGACGTTTGCAACTGTTTCTCCAAACATACTTCAATCCTAACTTTATCACAGTAATTAAAAGATTCTGCTCTCAGAAAGAAAAACAGGTGAAAGCAGTGGGAAGTAAGCAAAGGTGACAAAAGTTGATTTCCAAACAGGAACTGGTACACCTTGACTTCTCGAAATCACACGGAGTTTGCTTTAGAATGGAATAATCTGACTTCTCCTTCCTGTACACTTGTAGCTTGATTCCAGTTTTCCCTCTCTCACTGAGTTTCTTACACTGTCAATACCCTTATGCTGACACCTGTTCCAGTAATTATATATGACTTGTACTTCTCACCATCTTCAGTCATCAGAATTTGTACCAAAGGAAACAATGTCTTGGTCTCCAGCTTTCTGATTTCAGCAAAACTTAGATAAAGTAGCATTTAAATGGTTTTTTCAAAACTGGAAATCTCTCTACAATGAATTTTTTTAAAATTTATTTTGGTCCTTCTGTGTCTTTGTGGTTTAGGAAACAGTGACAGAAACAGTCAGTGATCTTCCTGCCAAACCCACCAATGTTCATTCCTTCTGAACTGATGTTTTCACAGCAGTTGTTGCCTACATTCCTTCTGCAGCAGTAACAGCTTGTTACTTACCTTCAGCAACAGCTGTTCTCCCAGGTGTTCTGAACACAGATTCCATTCCTGGTGTGCCACAGGAACATGCACACATGAATAGGATCCGTATGTGCAAATACTTAAGAAGTGCTACTTTCCTCCTTCTCTCTTTCCCCCCTATTCTATAATACAGCTTCAAATGAGGGAAAAGGAAGTTGTGCATGGGTACAAATATGGTCAAGTTAAAACAGAGAACCTTGAAATTAACAGATTGTTCCTTCCAACCCTAACCATTCTATGAGTCTGTGAATCCACCTTAACCTTTACACTTCCTTCTCTCTAGTGTACTGACCCACAATGAAGAGAGAATCTGTGATGAGACAATTATGATCTGTTTCTCTTCCCTACTAAGCTTTTATGCCTCCAAAATATATTCTTCTTCCATTAAATAATTCCTAAAGCAGCATTAAAGTATTTAACACAAGCCAGACTTAGAACTGTGGCTTTTCATCACATCACTTCCATTTCTTTCATATCAAGGAAAACAGTCTTTTTTCTATGAAAGGAGCAAGGCTCACCATTTTGGGTGATCTGATGGAGACCTCAGTTTTTCCTTTCACATCAACCTTTTTTTTTAGACTGTAGAAGCATGGTGGATTATCGTGCTGAACAGGGGACTCTCTGGTCTAGACCTCAGGGTGCTGCTGATAATCACATAGGCTTTTCCTAGCCCTTGAATACAGGACTAATGGGGAATGCTGAAACCAAGATCTCCACAGGATTCGTTTTGAATGGCAGCAAGCTCTGAGAATACTTGCAGAAATAACCTAACTAGACTGGTCTTGGCAGGAGTGCTGGAAAAGTTCTGTGGTTTCACTATGGAAACACTAAAGTGAAAACTGGCAGTTACATTAAATTTATTATTGACAACATCCCAAAGAACAGCTATAAACCATTCCACACTATAGTCATGAAACTTACCCTCAGTTCTAAGAAAAATCTTTCTGTTCCAATAGTTTTTTAAGAATTTTCAAGTAAATACATGTTTTAACAGTCACATAGCAAAACATGAACATCTTGAAAGTTAGCTGAAGAGACTACAGTAGAAAAAACAGACTGCAGCTCAGTTTAGTAGAAATACATTACATATGCTGACAAATCTGATTTTGTCAGATTTTAGTCAAAGAGAAACAGCTGAAGAATTCACAAATCCTTGCTAAAGTAAACAAGTTCCCACAAACAACCACAGAAAATACCTGTGGAGTGAGATTGTGAAGAACCAGCCAGTAGCTAGGACGAACTGAGCCACCATCACTCCAAGTAGATGCTGCAAATTATAAGAGAGAGCAGTCAAGACACATTTGATACAAAGAAAAATCTTATTTCTTTACAGTTAGGTCTTTCAGAAAAAAAATCACCATTATCAGCCCTGTTAAAACATGAAAGCCTAATCTTAGTCCTGAAAACAAAACTACACCTTTCCTCACATTTCACATCAAGATTCATTTTACTAGAGTTTATCTTTGAGGAGTTCCCCACCCACAGCAAGCACCTAGTCTGGAAAGGCCCCATTTAGCAGGTAGTCTCTTCTGGTAGCTCTCAGCCTCTTTTCACTCATTTCCTGCAGCAGGAGCTGGGATTCCACCCCCCATCCGCCCCAATTACTGACAGCAAATTTCCATTTCAAGAAGGATCTTTCTTTTTTCCTTCTACCAGACAACTGCAACTTTCTTTCTTCCAAACCACTGGTGCTGTAAAACATACACTGCTCAGGTGTGATCAGTGGTGCTATCAGCTGAATTGTTCTCACCAGAGCCAATCCTTGTATCCTGTGCCCCCCAGCCCCTGACCGATCGGGGTGCTGTGCTGTTCCAAGGAGATGATGGTTTGGGGTTGGTCAGGCCAGGAGGTGGGCGGGGCAGCCCTGTAGTGTTCCTTGAGGAAATATGGTTTTTCCACATCTTGTTGGAGAGATGAGTGGGATTGTGTCCTATGGGATCTGGGGACCACGTTGATTTGTAATCACTGAATTTTGCTAGAAGATTAAAGAAATTGTATGTATTAGAGAAACTTGCGAGATTAAATAACTGTCCTATCACAGTAAACCTTTTGACTGCATTTATATTGGAGACAAGCATGAAGCACAGAACTGTAGAACAATTAATTTATATCAAAAACCCCCATGCTACGTGTAAGTTAACTGGTGCTTAGTTTATATATGCTGACAAAAAAAATTTAGTATACCTAGATCATTTATGGTAACGTAGGTGACTGCAGTATGTTCAATCATTTATTAAATGAACAGCAACTTTTATGTGCACACTACATTTCATCTGAGAACCTGAGAATTTCTTACAAGTTTGGGCACTACTGATCTTTAATGAAATTGAACCTTGTTCAAGTAAAAAACCTGCAGTGAACTGAAATGAGTATTTACCATTCTTGGTCTACTAAGCTGATGGTACTTCCTAAAGATGTTCTCCCCAAAAAATCACAGCTCTCTCATGAATCACAAATTTCACACAATGCTGACACAGCAGTAACATGTAAAGAAGGTCACTTAGCTGTGTGACAGCTGGACTTCTAAACAATCTTGATAGCACGTTTTTTTACTAGCAAGCATTACCAGATGCCTATTAGAAGACCAACGGTGGATATCCTTAACACATTTCAAGAACCCTTTGTAAAGAAATGCAATAAAAGACAAAAATTAAAACACTCCCCAAAACATCACTATTGGTTAGGCATATTTGGGAGCTCTGCCTAAAGCAGTTTTCCTTAAAAAGGCAGACCGCAAATTCTCCCACAACTTCTGAAACCAAGAGACATTTTAAAAGACAAAATTCCTTGGAAATTCCTCATTGTTCTGCAATGAGAACCAGCCAAAACAGACATGACAATCTGGGGGAAAAGGCTGTGTCAGGAATTATCTTAATCCTAACTCTTATGTATGTATGTGCAAATATACGTATTTAACTTTAGTCACCAACAAATAGTGGCAGATTACTGATTTGCAACAAAGTGAAAAAGTAGATTTACAATGTGCCAGGACATCATAATATAATACATTCGGAAACAAAGACCATACAGCTTTCAGCAAGTATAAACATGCTTTAATTTACAGCTGCACCTCTATTTTCCATGACACAATAGCAGTCAGCAGTAAGCAGGTTTCAAGCACTAAGCTATGAAAGTATACGGAAGTGCTTAAAAATATCTTTCACTAGACTCTGTTTTAGAGATAGGTGAACTTTAAAACCCCAGTTCAGATGATCTGCTTTCTGACTGTAAAACAGAAGCTGGTATGTGGCAGTGGTGTAATTTCCTCAATTCGACTATGACTTCAATATTTTTTTATCTCTTGAGTTTTTCTTATGTGCTAGACAAAAATTAAGCAAAGACAGGAAGCTGCTACATGCCCCTCCTTTCCCCAGGCTGTAACACTGAAATCTTCTATGTCACTAGAATGCTGCATACACAAATACTGCTTAAAACCAAAGTCAGCTCACAAACAGGCAGCAGGAGCACTGTTTTTCTTGAGGACTAAAAAGTATTTTCAACACATTTTATGAAGATCTTGAAGTAACATCTGAACACAGCTATTATTCAGTAAGGTGAAAAAACCCAAAGTTTGGGCCAGATGTAGCTTACAGTTCTATTCATCACCTCTGCCATTTACACGCAATTCTTCGTTTTTAAGTAATTGCCAAGACAATGATGTCTTCAAGAGAAAACTCTGACATTTGCAAGAAGTTTAAAAACCAAATAGGTTTGTCTGGAGCAAGTACTTCCAGCATTTTACTCAAAGTGTATGCAGAAACAGTTTTTTACCAGAAAGCTTTCGAGACCTTGTCACGAAGAATCTGACACAGATATTTAAGTTACTATTTACAGGCCAACCATTAAAAAACAGAGGACTAAAAATCCTCAGTCTCCAGTTTCAGGGAATGATGAGAGCTATAAAATGCAAGGCAAAAACATTCCTTCACAGCACTCTCATGTTCTGAAGTCAAAAATCACTCACCTTTACTAATACACACAGAAGCAGGTATATTTTTAAAATTATGACATGTCAACAGATTGTACATGTGCTGTTTTATTTTCCCTTTTGTACCTGCTGCTTACTACTACCCTATTCTTTAACTTGCATAATATGCTGGTTTTGGCTGGGCTACAGTCAATTTTCTTCATAGTACCTGGTATGGGGCTGTGTTTCGGATCTGTGCTGGAAACAGCGTTGGTAACACAGATGATTTAGTTATACTGCCAAGCAGTGCTTACACAGCACCAAGACCTGTTCTATTTCTCACATCCTCCCACCAGCAGGAGGGATGGGAGTGTGCAAGAAGTTAGGAGGGAAGACAGCCAGCACAGCTGACCTCAACTGTGCAAAGGGATATTCCATATCATATGGAGTCATACTCAGCACATAAAGGCTGGGGGAAGAAGAAGGAAGGGGGCTATGTTCACAGTTACGGTGTTTGTCTTCCCAAGTCACTGTTACACGTGATGGACTAAATACTCCAAGTGGAATAATAATGAACTAGTGCTAAGTCAAAAATGCTTTGTGTTGCTAAGTTTCAGAGCCTGCATACCTGAAGTGCTATGAACGTTGGTGAAGGAATTGTCAGAGGCACTGTAGGGCCAGGCACCAGGTGAAGGCAGCGAGGTGTTGAGGGAAGAATTAGACCCTATAGAGAGAAAAGGAGAGAAAGAGTAGACCAAGTTCACAGAGTTTCTGTAACACCATTAAACCTCAAGAGAGCCACAACTGTACCAATGCCAAGCTTTCAGGTGACGCCCAGCCACGGCACCAAGGCAGATAGGTGCAACAGACTCCACCTGCTATGAACAGAACATCACAATAATCGTGAGTATCAGAGCGACTTTGAGAATCACAGACCAGCTATTCACTGTCGTACCTGTGGTGTTGTCCCGCAGAAGTTGGTGGTCAGTATCTACAATGGGAGATGTGGCTGTCCCCCCCAGCACACTTCCAGGGGTCACATAGGGGTCAGATTCAGGGTCAATGTTTTGTATACCTTTCCATGGCACTCCTGGTTGGAACTCTGGGACAGAAGAGAAAAAGGAATTAGATGCAATCAGAGAAATGTCATTTACTAGAAGTAATTGCTGGAAGTATTTTGGGAAGGTAAACAACTGTCTTCTACTCTGTTCCTCAGGGAAAAAAGAGTACATATTAGAATTATAATTGTTTCACAATTCCTCCCACAGCACTAGCTCTAGTGTCTGAATACAAGCCTACACTACAAAATCGTGGTACAAGTGCATCCAGTATCCCTTTACGTGCTTCTGCTTTGCTACATTCAGATGAGGTTTCAATAGTTTTAATGCATCTTATRTAAGATATGCAAGATTAGATTCTGTACACATACTTTGTGTGGGTGCACAAGTCTTTCTCAAGGAAAAGCTACCTACCTTAAGAGTTTGTAAACACATTTGACACATCACACTGTAGGTACACATGCACTTTATACATTACCTATCAATACTGAGGTAAGATGTCTTGTGGTAAATGTATATACTCATTGACATTCTTCATACTTCACAATGAGATGGGATATGCTTATCATGCTTTAGTTTCAACTACAGCTCCAGGCATGCCAGAATTTTAAGACAAGAGGAACGAATTATATTAAATATGAACACACGAACCTCCAGTTACTGTAAGAAAGATCAGTAACTTGGTTMTTTCAATGAATAAAGTGCTGTGGTCAGTTCCGGCAGCAATCATGAGAAAGTAAAGCTGACAAACAAAAAAAGGTAAAGAAGCTTCATATAATATGTGACAATTTGTGTGAGAAGGGTGCCAAGGTGGCAGATTGATTCATTGCAGATACAAGTCCAGGATACAGAATTCCCAACCCAAATTTCTGAAATGATTAATGATAGAATATTTGAGTGTAATTAAAGATCCATTATCGAAAGCAGGATCCAGGATGTCCTCTCTAGAATGAAGCCATGTAGGATGAATCTGGCATGGAAGGGTTCATTTCAGTCACCTTTGTAAAGAAGAGGTATAGTCAAGACTACGACTTTCACAGACAAGTACAGAAGAAAATATGATACTACTGGTTCAAACAATTGGCACAGCAAGGGCAGTATTACACTGTGATAATGCATGGGAGAATCTCAGAGAAGACAAGAAATGTCCCACTGGGTCAGAACTGTGGTCCATCTAGTCCAGTATTATGCCAGCAGTAGTAGTAGGAGAAATACCATTTAGGGACAGAACACAAACCTGGCCTCTATCTGTGGACTACCGCTCTCACACTGTCCCAGCAACCATAGCTGTCCTATCTAGGATGGCAGAAACACCCACTATCTGCTAGCACCAGCTTGTGAAACTCTTTTTCCATCAGTTTATCCAATCACTGTTTCAACTGGGTAGTACCATCTGTCTAAAGAAGCTCTAAAAGCAACACAATCCAGAAGTTCACCACTCATGATGGAGAAAAAGCTCCCACCTATTTAAAATTTACATCCTCTTAGTTCCAGTGTTTGCACCACGGTTCTAGCATTGCAGGATTCACAGAATTACAATTCTGCATTTATCTTGTTCATTGCCTTCATGATTTTGTAAACATCAGTTACGTCTCCCAATCTTTAGTAACTCAAAATAATCTAGGTATCAACACTTCTAACACTATGAGCAGTCAGCACAGTATCAAGGAAGGATTCTGCTCAGCTACTGCCGAATTACTGCCATCCCCTGACAAACAGGACCATCTTATTGTTAAGGAAGAACCAGTGCAGCTCTTGGGTCTACTCAAAAGGTCTTCCCATCTTCTGAGACAAAGAATATATGAACACAGGTTAGAACCTGGAAATTAGAACCTGTTTGGGGGGAAAAAAAAAAGGTCCAAGTTTTTGTAAAGATTCTGAGAACTGGTGAGACTGAAAATTAGGTGCATAGTAAGCTCTAATCAAAAGGTTAATGAATATACGAACAAGGCTCCAAGGAGCAGACACATTACTGTTTATGAACACATTCACTCATCAGTATAACCCTGGTCTGGAAAAGAGTTTCCTTGAACTTCAGCATACTGACAAATTCCCAAACTTTTCGGGGGGCTGATAGTTATTATCATGCACATTCACCAACTCTTGTCTACAGACGCGCTCTTTTACTTCTACACAGTAAAGACAACATGAAATGCATTTCTCCACTGATATTTGAAAGGTCCTCTCAAAAAGTTCAAACATAAGATTATTGTGAAAACCATGACAGACACATCCAGGCCAGTTTGCCTGGAGTATATGACTCATCTTGAATGGGAAAATTACAGTCTAGTATTACCTAGGTATGCAAGTCTGTGCAACATAACCAAAAGACATAGTTCTCACCAATGCAGCAAAACTTGCTCTCACCTCCAGCAGTGATATCAGTTTGACTGGGCACCACTTCATTTATCTTTGTGCTGAACAATACTGCTCTCTTGAATGGCAGAATTTCTGCAGCAGATGGTATTTAGGAGGAAAACGCGAAAGGTGTAGTCAGGGTGAATGCTGAGTGACCACTGTATTCATTCAAAGGAAAAACGCACCTATTTCAAGAGGTTTTCTCTTGTAAACTCATTTTTGTTAATGACTTATTTTCCAACACTGGGAGGAAGAATCCTATTTCCGTGCCAGGAACTGACAGTGGTCCTCATCTACAAGCTTGCAGAGAAGGACCTAGAGTGTAAAGTCATTTTAGGTCTTCATTCTTCATTGGGGGTCTTGATAAGGTCAATCATGATTTCAGTTTTCCTTGCCAAGGAAGTCCATAAGATAGACAGATTATGAGACAGCTCAACTGGCTGATGGTTATCTAACAGTAACTTGTCTCAGCAGCCTATGGATCCCGTAAGAGTGGGAAAGCAATACAGCAATAGCTGAATAAATGCCATATGCCAAAACCCAGGATCTGTTACATGACACCTGCAATCACAGTCTTGGGCTACTCACGCAAGAAATTAGGAATGGTACTGAGGATGTCAGTGAAAGTTTATGTTCAGAATTTGTGAACTTCACTTATCCTCTCACAGTGGTGAGGCAGTCAGCAACAAAAGATTTTACTTATCACTGACTACAGGTATCACTAAGACTACGATATCAACAAGGGGCCATCTAGCTTCTCGCTTCTGTAACAGTTCCTGGTACCAAGAGTCTTGCCAAAGCCAGCGGCTGCATCAAAACTTGGAAACACGGCAGAGCTGATCCTCACGTGTCTCTCGCAACATTCCAAGCAGTACTGTGTTTCTCATTATTATACAGGGGAGTGGTGACCAAGGCAACAAGTTCAGCAACAATGACTCTATGAGAGAGGTCTGGTAAAAGACTACATTTTGGGAGTTTCTGGCATTATGAACAGTAACTCCAGTCCAAGCAGCTCTGTACTTAACCAGGCTGAGAGAAATGTAACACAAATACACCTGTACAGAAAGCAGTGAGCAGTATGAAAATTTGTGGATGTGCAGATGTTTTTTAGAAAACTAATTTTTTAGCTGTGTTAGCTCATCAGAAAACATTTTCTTGCCAGCTAGACACTGAGGGTTTCCCACAAAAATCTTCAACTACATTTTCTAGGTTTCCTGCAGTTGTATCTGTCACACAGATTCCCAGGCTTTTTGATGCAAGGTCTGTGCTGCTGCTGTACCCAAGATATGTACCCAAACTTTTACTTTTTCATACTTGAGGGGATACACAGCAGAGGGTTTGCAGTAAGTAATGTTTTCCTGGAATGCAACTGTCTTCCAGAAAAGAGAAGAATCACAGCATCCATTATTTGCTGAACAGCTTCAATGATTAATCTGTGCAACTTCAAGGACACCACTCTGTGTTTAAATGAGTGTTTTATATAGAAAATTATGTGTGTACCCAAATACGTATGTACTTTTCCTAGAAAGTTTTCTAGCAGTAACACAAAATTCTGCCACTGAAACTAGAAAACTTATATGTGCTACAGCCTGTCATCCCAAAAGCAAGAAACTTCTACTCAAGCCACAGGATTGCTGAGCATAACTGAAGCATTGCAGCACTCTTGTACCCTTTATGCAACATGAACAAAGGTGGACCACCACAGCGTGGCACATACAGCATATACATATTGTACCAGTACTTTTGGCAAGAGAGACCTGACAGTCTGCAACGCATCATATTTGTGAACAGTTCCCAGAAGAAAAGTTCATGCTCAATAAAATACAAAAGTTCAAGAAAATCCTGTTCCCACCATCACAAAGAAATCCCTACTTCATATCTTTTGCTTTCTGATTCCACACTATCACTCAGGATTTTTATACTCTGTGCCAGTCTAACACGGTGCAGATAAGGAATCAGTAGAAGAGAATGGAGATGGTTTTGTGTATTCTATGAACATGTTTTCATGAAAATTTCCGTGAAGTCACCCATCGAACCAAACCCATAGAAGATATGAGTTCATCTAAAAAAACTGAAACACTCTTCAGGCAATTCAGCAGTTAGTTCATATTTAGCCCAGCAATTTTTTACATTTATGATCTAATGTGGAAGAAATTTAAAAAACAAGATAGGCCAAGCTGAGCAAGTATTTTCTTTGCAATGGTTATTTAAATAAGTATGATGGGGAAAGGTCCCAGCACATCTATCCTGAAGTGAGGACATAACCCCTGCCCTTATGTAATACCTGGAGGCCAGCTGGCATTGCTGGATTTACTTCCGATCTTGTTTGTTGGTGGAGATTTGGCAGGTAACCAACTATCACCAGCAGGGCCTGCATGGCTGCTGAGTGGGTCGCCCTGGATTATGTCAAACTGGTTGTAGGGCGATCCTCCACGAGCCTTTCCAGGGGGCACTATTGCACCTGAAGCATTACAAACATATAGTTACACTTGGGAAAGGTTGGGATATTTAGGAGTATGATATACTGAAACAAGAAATATTTAAGATGCATACTGGTGAAGCAAGACATAGTTTCATGTAAGCTATTTCATCTCTGGTAAGATGATCCTACAACGGCATTCCCAAAATTCCCCTTCTCACCATTTTTGTGCATATTGGCATCTTGTGAAGCCACAGAGGGCAGCCCTTCCATCATAGTCCACTGCTTAAAGCGGGATTCTGTTCCAGCCTCTTTCCCTCCCACCATGCCATAATCCATGCCACTTGAGCCAAAGCCTGTGAAACAAACACAAACAAGACTTCATTGTCATTTGCTGGTTTAAGTATCTTTAAACAGGGAGTCATTGTGATCATGAGAAAGGTAAAAAAAAAAAAAAAAAAATCAAAGGGTACGTTCAAGGGGCATCTTCCATATAAGTGTTACATCACGATGCCAAGACATGCTTTCTTCTTATGTTTGTCGTCTTCCTATGTAGTGAAAAATAATGCAACTTGATTCAAAGCTGACACGTCATAAACTTCACTCTAATGCTTATATATAAATTATTCATTTCTGGACATGAATGGCTAATGAAATTACCATATTAATAATATAGAAGATACAGACAATGCACCAAACCTCCTTCCATAGAGTACCTACCTGAACCGTATCCAGGTATTTGCCCTTTGGACTGTAAATCTGAGAGACCCACATTCAAAGGATTGGGTACCATGCTGTCTAGATGTGGCTTAGGCCCAACAGGGTGGGATGGCGAATGCTTCATGCCAGGCTGCCTCTGCTGCTGCTGCAGGGCAGCACTCACCATACGAGCAAGCTGCAAGTGAAGGAAAAAACCAAGGTTCATCTATGCTATACTGTAAACACAGAATTCCAGTAAATACGAAGAAACAGTGACTTAGAAGAGACTCAAAAGATCTTGCTTTTTGGAAAGTGCAATATGAAGACAGCAGATGACATTACTAAAGCCAGCATCACCTCTGCTGCAGACTGCGTTTTCCCAGCACACTTTATACTTCATACGATTGACAAAAACAGTGCCACACCTGTTGTTGCTCCTGCTGTTGTCGCATAGCTTGAGATAACTTTCTCTGGCTTAACATCTGTTGCTGCTGCTGCTGCTGAAGGAGGAGCTGACATGCCTACAAGAAAAGTGGGGGTGGGAAGGGTGAAAATACAGAGCTCACCGAGCAAAATAAATTGCCAGGAGCTGTTCACTAGCAAAGGCCTTGCTCAGAACTTAGGTAAACTGTTTCTCATTCCACTCACTCAAATAAAATTACAATGAAGGCATTACAGGAATACCATATCCTTCACTTATTTCTAATTTAACACCATGCCACAGAATTACTAGTACCTGCTTTATTACCATCCCTGTGACTACAAATCTGAAGAGAACTTCATTAAGAATCAACAAACAACTGCTTTGGGTACAAAGACATGGCTTAGAATCATTACTAACCCACTGCAATCCACAATAATTACATGGGCCTATTTGGTTTGTCTGCTACCCTTTAGCAGGGCTCTACTATCCTGTACAGCAAACAGGGAATACTTGTACAAAAATAACATCAATAGAACAAAACAGAATTAGAATAAATATTAAAACTGTTTCAACAGACAATTTTAAGCACTCGTGTCTCACAAGATTACTAGCTACTTACTAATTGAAACTGGGGAATCTGTGGAAGCTGGCTCAGCACGGCAATCTGTTGTGGAGAGAGCTGGGGGCCCATATTGAAAAGACCAGGATTCAAGCCACTGTTGGGAAACTGTTTGAGCATGGAGGCCGAAACCTGCATGGGAAACCAGTTACATATCCTGAAGTAATGCACTGCTATGAGGAAAAGATTATTAAGCAGAAGTATTTCTATGGTATGACACCAATCTTCAATGGTGCTCTGGGAAAGACATTACAGATTTATTAACACATCACATTTAAACATGCACAATTTATAAATTGGGCAGAGTGAATACCTCACTTGATTGACAGTATACAGTATTACATGTGCAGATGCAGACACACACACAAAGGTTCCTTGCCCAACCATTCAGGTGCTAGAGACTGCACTAAATTTAAATGCTGATACGCAGCTAACCAGTAATCACAGTACTGCATTATCACATTAAAAACATACTGCTTGATGAGGGAAAAGAAAGGCATTCAGGCAGTCACTGGAGCAAAGAAACAGTGCCTCACAGGAAGAGTTAATCTCTTTGTACACTGAGTAAGTTGTAGTAAGAGACAGGAGTAGGTGGAGAAGAATCCCCCCATTTCTCCCTGCATTATTTGAGAGTTACACAAGTACAGTTCAAGAGAATCCCAAGAATTGTTCACCAACTGCAAAGCAAAAGGTAAACTTGTACATTTGGACACCCTGAGGTCTTACGATTAAGCTCTGCAATGTAAACATAACACGTAGCCCTTCTTCAAACCTCCCTTTTGGGGGGGACAGGAAGCACAGGACAAGACTACTTAAAAAAATTAAGCAACCTGTCACACTTCAGAAAAACTTTAAGCTTTCACGTTTTTTTGTTCTTTTTAAAATACTTTGCAAAATCCTATATAAGACATAGGATTCCAAAATCCACTTTTGAGGTTTAAAAATACTGGTAGCGAGCATTTACCATCAACTGCCTTGGAATAAGACCGAATGCTAATCCCTCTGCACTGAGTTTTAAGTACCTTCACTATGAATTTTTATGTTTTTATCTTATCTAATTTTTCCATTTGTTAACATCAAGTTGAGACTAAGGTGTATAAGCAACCTCAATGATGTGCTCTGAAGGCTGCAGCTCTATTTTTACAAGTAATCAGTTGCTATAAATTCCTTACCTGGGGAGAAAGGAATTGGGGAGGCACTTGCGCCCGGATATTGGGGGAAGGATTTAGTGGCTGCACTGGTGTGTGCACGCCCCTCGATTGTGCTGTGCTGTTTCCAAACAAACCATGATTGCCACCCTATAAAATTAAAGCAGTAGTGAGAAGATGAATCTTTCAGGATAATGGACTTCTAGCTAGTAACTATGTATCAATAACAATGAGGCAAGTACTGACTTAAACAGAGTTCCCTTAGAATTACAGATGTTTGCCTTAAATCAGTAATATTCTACCTGGGTTAAAACCTCTGTACTACCTTTTTGAGACGCAGGTTCTTTCTTCTCTAGCACTGAAGAGTCATGTTTATCTACTTATTTCAAAGCACGTGAAAAATCTAATGTTTCAATTATTTTCCACTGTACGTGTTGGGAAACGGAAACTTGGCAGTACAAATGACGCACTAAAAACTCCATTCCATTGGCTTAAAAGTATGGCAAGACTGTGTAAGCAAGAATTCTGGGCCCCATTTTAGAGAAGACAGGTACTTTTCCTGAGTAGGTTGCTGAGCTATCACTCATAAGGCTATTACTTCCTCTGCAGGCCTTTCATTAACTGAAATTTGAATTCTAAAGTAGTATTAAAAATTTTCCTTCTGCTGTGAAAACTTCAACATTCTGGACTGGATCCCAATTCTGGGATATTTTCCTTCCCTTTTTCTCCCATTAAATTTGAAGAAAATTTTCAAGTGAAAAAAAAACCTTTTTTTTTTTTCTTTCAGTGATTTATTTTTTAACACAAAAATACTTGCTGTTTTGAGTTTTTTTAATGAAAAGCATTTACTGACTTATAAGCAACTTCTGTAATAAATCCTATTACATGAAAAAGACTAAAGAAAAGTCATGATTGTTTCACAATTTCAGCCTCTTGAGCAGACTTTTTTTGTACTATTTTTCAAAAAAAGCAACGAGAAATGTTATGAACAGTCTCCTACACTAACAGTCACACTCTCCGAGCTTCAGCTTTTAGAAGCAGTACTCCAAAGCACCCTTATGTGCCATGATTTTGTCCTTCGAGTTTCAAGACCCTCAGAACTTCCCATCTCCTGCTGAGTATGTCTATGGCCCTCACATACCTGGGATTCTACAGTGTATTCTCCACTCCTCAGCCATCATTCCCCGTTCTGCCTGTCCATACCAGCATTGCTGTTCCCAACATAAATTCATCATTCCTCCAAACCGAGATTGTGCAGGCCTTCACTAAAACCTTTTCTTCCCTTATATACCAGGATTTCATAAATCCTACCATAATCCTATGCATCCTCTGCTATCCTTTTGCTCAAACACAAGTCTCTCCTCCTGCTTCTATACTGGCAGCATACATTACTTCATTCACCTGCATCCCCCTCCACTTAATGTATCTTCTCCTTCAGAAGCAACTCAAGATATCATACGAAGCATGCATAAAGATAAACAGAAAACCCCAAGAGGTTTTATTCTGGAAACAGCCGGCTGGGGTCAACTACACGTAAGAATTTTTGAGAGGCCTTGAAGCTGCAGTTACACTTTCAGCCCCCTCTATAACTCTACACAGTTCTGCACACTGAGATCAACAACATGCCTGCAAATTTTGGACTTAATCTGATGTTCAACATTGTGTCACATAAAAACAGAAAGACAACACAAAGAAACACCATCATGTTACACATGTGACTGCATAAGCTAGACCAGTTGCAATAGTTAGGTACTATTCTTTCATTTCCTAGTATTCCTGAAAAGTTTTCTCCTAGAATAATGCAAAACATAATAGCCAGAAATTCTTCCAAACTGCAGCTAATCACTTCAATCCTTCCCCACCATTCCCCTGTACACAGAATAAAACTATTGCTACTTCAAGAGTTTTTAAAGGCTACTAAATCAATCCTTACTTTGGGCCGTGAGAAGGGAAAAGGGAACAGGCACAATGCTAAATCACCGCAACCTTTTACAGGCACATTTCTACATACAAGGTCATTGAGCGGAGTTTGGAAAAAATTAGTGTTGGGGTTGATAAGGCAAATCAACAGCCTCTAACACGGTTTTAAACTGGCAATTAAAAAAAAGGATGACACTAACTTCATGACTTGTGTAAAAGCACATCTACCTGCTGTTGCACTGTGATTCAGGAAGAGGCCAACAAAACGAGACAGAGTACGTTTTGATGGTAGGAACCAAAGCAGACTGATTCTCAATGGCCTGATATAGCTGAAACGAGTACGTTTGGATGGTAGGAACCAAAGCAGACTGATTCTCAATGGCCTAATATAGCTGAAATTTCCATTAACAATATTAATCTATTTAGCAGAAAAACAAATGCAAGCAACCAACTAATCAGGATTAAGCCCAGGTTGCAGCCCTAAAACAATGCATCTTATAAGGTGGCCTGCTTACTTGTCTAGCAGCGAAGTTTTGGGGACTGAGCCCTGAGCCGATTGCCCCAAGGCCGACGTTGGATAGTGTGGAACCAGAGGGAGACAGCTTGTAGCTGGGAGAAGGGGAGAAGGGAGAGCAGGGAGCCTCATCCCCAAGGCACCCATCTTGATTGGAGAAAGGCAAAGTCAGCTGAAGCAGCAGTTAGCCAACAGCAGGAGTTAGTGAAGCAACAGAATGCAAGAGGAGAGAAAGAGGGACGGTGAGTGACTAGGAAGAAGCAAAGTTAATTTGTAAGAGCAGTTACAAGGACAAACCTTCTGATTCAAATGATCACTTGACAACTAAGATTCTGGTCCAAGGAGAGAATCAATAAATTCCTAAGTTTTCTCTTTAAAAATACATTTTGAACTCTCATGAAATTTGTTTCTGATAGCGGCTATTACCAGTACAGAAACAAACAAATCTTGAATGAGTTCCTAGTGTTAGCACACACCTACCAGCATAATTTGTTAGGAAACACATTAGCTCTGCTCGTGGTATTTATTAATTAGGCCACCAGAGGGAGTTGACAAAACTGCTTTTTGGCCCATTACACCAAAATGGAGGAGTTAAAAAATTCCTTGACAGTTAACACGCCTTCAGAATTTTTAAACCAATTAATTTTAAACAAATTTATTTTCCATTTTACATGGGATAAACTGTATTTAAAAAAAAAACAACCCTAGAGCATTCTGAATCTATTGCACACTCTCCAATTCATAATGTGAATCAATTAATATTTGGTAATAACAGTGAAAGCTTCTGTTCAAAATAGGCAAGAATATGAAAGAAACACTACCATAACATACAACAGATGTCACAGAGAAACAGATGTCATACAGAAGCTTACAGTACATGGACACATAGCATAAGGAGTTGTGGAATTTAGAAAGGGTGTTTCCAATAAATGCCAGACATGAAAGAAGAAAAAAATTTGGAAGACTGTGATTACTTATATTTACTTAGATCTAAACCATTCTCTTTTACAGTAGATGATTGTAGTTAGTAGCCAAAAGAATCAATGTGATGAAACCTATAACGAATTTCATTGCTCTCAGTAGTTTAATCTTTCAAGAAAAAAAAAGGAATTTCTGTCTACATCAAAAACAGTCTATTCTAGAATAAAAAGCCTCATTCTTCCCAATTTAGTTTGTCTATGCACACCTGACACCTGTTTTATACACACATTCATTCTACAAATGTAACTCCCCCAACACCTTTTATTACTGAGCTCATTCAAGGTTATTGAATTTTTAGTACCTCCAGAGAAGTAGGGTAAAAACTGGGACCTTGAACATAGAAGTTGATATTAATTTATCTAAAGATATTTCTCTCACCTTCTCAAAATAAGGCCCACTATCTGTGGTTCCCATGTCTTTGGAATTAGGTGGACGGAACCCAGATCGATCCTTTCTCATCATGTCATTAAAATCCCCGAGATTCATGGCTCGTTTATCTACCTCAAACTTCTTATCTGGGAGACCACCTGTAAAAAAAGAGGAAATTAGTGCAAATAATCTCTACCATGTTTCATGACAGCAGGTTCACAGCCAAAGAAAGTATCTTTAGTATCAAAGTATAAWTTATATCTTTTAAAATTTAGCATAGCTAAAAAGTTGGTATTAAAAGTGTTGAAAAAATTAATGTAAGAAGTTTCATTTAACACTAAACAAGCCAATTTACTTTATAGAGTTTAATGTGAAATACTTCTCACAATTTATGTACAGATATAAACATATGCATTTTAACTAATTATATTAATTCATACATAATTCTCTATGTCTTCCAAAACTTGCACTTTTATTGGTATTCAATATGTAGAAAGACACCACTATTTAAGTTCTCCATGTATTCTACTTAGCCTTTACTGGGTTTGACATTGAGAACTTCTTTGAGATGCTTTGAAAATTTGGTCACATGCATACAATTTGATTAAAATTCTACACCACTCATGTGAACCGAACTCTTGAACACAAGAGACCAACTGGTGTATTGTAACTTTAGACAGACAACCGATCTCCCTCAGCCTCTACACAATAACACAACCAGCAACAGAGACACTTCCCAAACACCCCCCTAAAGTCTCCTGCCATTGTTTAGTGAGTAATCTGGTGGAGCATCAGGAGGAGATGTCAACAACATGATCAACCTGTAACATACATGGTGAACAAGACATCAATTTTCTCTATACGCTTATTATCATCCAAGAGCTGACTGGAGGAAGTTTTCTACCTTACACACTGAACTGCTGCCAAGGAACTATTTTTTGGGTCATATGGGGCATCTGTAAGGTRTCAGGTGCATATTGCTACGTTGAAGCACATGGAAAACATCTTTGTTTTAAAATACAGACACAGTAGAAATGAGCTTTACTGGTATTTTTAGTTTTAAAGAATACTGTTCAGTTAGTAGCATAGATGGTCTTTCCAAGAACAGTTTAAAAAACATGTCAGCACAATTAACAAAAAAATCTATGACTCTTCCAAAGGAAGTTCGTGATAGATAACCTACCCTACCACTGACAAAACACTAAACTTTGATCAAACAGAGCAGACAGTTAATCACTCTAATACCTTTAAAAGTGTTCCTTGAGAAAGCTTCTCAAATCCAGCATCTCAATGTTCAATCCCAATCTATTAATATTCACAGCTATGTTATTGCCAAGAAGCTATGAAACTGACCACTAATTACATGGGGTTTTCTTACCCACACAGCTTTCAAAGCTGATCCAGCTTCATCCTCTCAGACGCCTTCAACACGATTTATCACAAAAACAGTTGACAAATCCTCTACATATCTTAGCTTGTAACTGGTGTCATACTGACCTGGATGAGCTTGTGATTCTCTGAACCCTTCCTAACATATCCTAAAAAGCTACAACTGGCTCTGCAAAAGCAATCACGAAGTGTCACGCACAGCTCAGTGCTGTCCATACCTGCATCAAACCACCACACACAATGCCAGCAATGTGCTACCAAAAGGCTCGTGTGCTTTAATTCCACACAGGAAGCCCTGGGCATTAGTTGCTTGAAAAGAAACTGAAAGCGAGGCACAGTTGCATCACTGTCTGAAATGAAACTGGGTCAATGCCAACACAAGATGACTAAGCCACAGAAACACTCTTCTGTCTCTCCGGTTATCCTGATGATCCAATCAGCTGCTCAAACATTACCAAATGATGCCATGTAAAACACACAGAGCATTAAAAGAGCACCTTTGAAGGCTTCAGGCACAGATATGCATGTCACTTAGCGCTGAGGCAGCTGCTTAAACTTCAATATAAACAAGGTCTCACTAAGAAAGATGATTGCATTCATTTACCCCATTCATAGAAAATTCTAATACAACCTTGAAACCTGTTGTGTGAGTCTTGTCTTTTCCACTTGCCAACTAAAGCTATAAATAATGCAGGTGGCTAAAGAATAGATTTACCTTACGTAGTACAAGCCAACTGTTAAAATCTGAAAAGTTTGAATTTTACCCTCCGCAGTAGGCAGAAACACCTGTGCATGATTAAATATGAAGCCCCAAATTCTCTACATGCAGAAACGTAGAAGAGGTTAAAAGCCCAACCATCTTCATAAAAGCAGACCTTATCAGTTCTTGGATTTTTCCCACTATTAAGAGTTGTGAGAAACACTGTGAAAAAAGCAAAATCAAACAAGCGCTTGGAAGATGACGTTCACTCCCTAGTCTGGAAAAAAACTCTATTAAGTACCACCACACGCACACAGCTTCAAAAAAAAAGAAGAAAAAAGATCCGAATTCCATATAAAAATATGTAATATGATCCTGCAATGAGAAATAAGAGACACAAACTGCTGCTGAGCAAACTTACCCAAAATATTTGCCAACAAGAGACTCAACATGATGAAAACAGATACAGTCAGTGGGGTCACCCAAATGGAGGAAACCCAGTTGAAACACTTTCTGCTTGACCACAAAAACATTTTGAAGATATCGATTTTATACCTTTGCCATAAATTTACATCATCCAACTCTACTGAGCAAGCACATACACTTAGATATTGAGGTGTTTCACCTCAACACTACATCAAGTTACAGCTTTGTAACAGATTTACAATAGACAGCCGCACAAACTGCATTTGAACCAACAGAAATTTCAAATTAATTTCTCAGTATTTACAGGTGATTTGCAAATTCCCTGATCTGCAGAGGTTTTAACTAATATATTTAAAAGAAAAAGATGAAAGTGATTGTCAAACAGGGGAAAGGAAAAAACAAAATATTAAGTGGTTCTGACAAGATACTTTACTGTAGCAAACTTCATGCCTCAGAACTTAAAGAATAGGAGATATTTCAATGGGAAAAAAAGTCATATCCTATTTTCAAAGTAAATAAGCTATCCATTAAAGAGATTTGATAGAAAAAGCAAAGAAGTACATCTGCCTCAGGCATGTTATCGATCCATCTATATTTTCTGTGTTGGTCAGTAAATAAAAGTATCACTAGCAGCTGGAAATAAAGGGAACACGCTCTTCAAACAAGGAGACCAAGACCAATGTGGCAAGAATTACTGACAGTGCCTGATAATCAGAGCCAAGGTGCTCCAAGCATACCAAGGCCGAAGTTTTCTTTGACATATGTGGTCTCCAAGCACAGATTTAACTTTGTGCATTTATCCATACTCTAGGGAAAATATGCTGGCAGTTATCAGTCAGAAAAACCTGGTATGTTGTAATCTTGACTGAAAACCAGTTGAAGAACAAGCCTACCTCATAAGTGAGTCCAACTTTTAAAGTCTAGAAGTTGATATAGGCTGAACAAAACAGCTTATAGCTTTTCCACAGACAACCGCCATAAGCAACAAGAGCCAAACTGCTATGCACAGAAGTAACAGAAAAGCCTACGAAGATCTGTTATATTCAGATTTTTTGAAACAGAATACAAACGACAATAAACGGCTCTACCTAGGATCAAGGGATGCCACCGTTATTGGGCACCCTAAACTTAAAGAAGTGCAACATATCAAGATAAAGGATGCAGCCTTTCTGCACCCTTTACAGGATATTCCGAGCAGCAGTCATCTCCTCAGAAGCTCTGAAGGCCTTAACGTGCTTGAAAGCAGAAAAGTTCCAAGGGATCCTTAACCTGGAGATAATGAACTTAGAGAGCTAGAATCAGTAGAATCCAGGCTACCATCCTCTTCATTTTTATATGCTTAGATCTGTTTTTACCAGCAGCACCTGAAGGCAGATGAGAACTGAACAGCCATGAAGATGACTGATCTCCACCTAGACAGGCTTTAGAGAAGCATGATACAATCAGAGCCTGAATTCTAGAGAGGCTGCATGAGGCCAAACTGCTGAGATCAAAAAATTCTTATCTTCCCCAAAACTGTGTTATACCATATAAATACACATTCTTAGCTTGTACTGAGATCCTTAACTATTTCAGAGGAAGACAGCAATTTTGGGAAAATGTAACTACTGAATCCTCTATGAAATGTGATAGACATTTTAAGAATGCAATGGATTCTAAGATGAGAGACACTGTATCTGTTCGGACTGCATTAGAATACCAAATCCAGAGTTGGTATTATATGCAAGTAAGTCTTGACTACCGCAGCTTTGGTACCTTTGATACTACACAGGCTATGGTGCTTAAGCTGTGTAGCGTTTGTGGTAAAGCTATCAAGAATGAAAAATCTAGTTCTATCTACTGAGAAGGAATTTGTAGTAGAGACTAAGGCAAGCAACTGAAAAAATCTATGATTAGATTTTTTTTTCCTCCCTCACATCACCTCCAGGAGCTGTAGTAAATGGGATGTCCTATTGACATGAGTGAAAACAGACCTCTTCCACCAAATGAAAAAGATTTTCACTTTCTTGAAACAGTAACAAAGAATACAAACCATATAGATAGAAACAGTCTTAAAAGACATGCCTTCCACAAGTTATAGCGCTGGTCTGTACAGGTATCCCAGTCTCGCAAATCAGAGTCAGCTGTGTAACTATTCAAAGCTTACAGACAAGACAGAGGATGCTTTTACTCTATCCTTCTATTATGAGGAGTGCTAAAAGTAAGGATGAAACCCTTCCGAAGTACAGCATGCCATCCTTATAAAAATACTACATGTGATCTCACGTTTCAAATGCACTGAAATTAAAATATACGCACCTACAGACAAGTCCATCTTACTGCCTGGAATGTCATCAGTTTGACTCTGGAAAAAAAAATAAAAATCAAACAATTCAGTTCTGACTTGTATGAAATGCTGAGAAATAAAGAAAGGTGGAATGCAGGAAGAACATACTTGTGCCAATGAAAGTTTCGCTTTGAACTAAAACTGAACACAAGGATTCCTGATATCGCCCTGGACACACCTTGCCTCAACCCCCGAAAGCTGTGTGTAGCAAGTTTACCTGTATGAAACCAGACACATGAATGCATGCGACAGAGAAAGATGGACACAGAGCTGCTCTGTGGAATGAACCTCTGCCCTCATGTTCCAGTGGTCGAGTGACAAAACACTGAAAATAGTGGCCAAAACGACAGTTCATCCTGCTGTCATGCCATCAAATCTTGAAACGTGCTGCCACATGATTCTTCAGTTGGCAGTCTGGGATGGGGTGTTCGTATAGCTTTCAGAAGCATCTACGGTCTAGCAAACTGAATTTGACCTTGGGAGCCAGAAGACATTGCAAACTAATCCTAAACATGTCAGTGACAGCTTGTGCAGCCCTGGACTTCTCACACAAACCTCTGTATTGTTACCTTTTGCTAGCCAGCATTACATACTATTCCTCCTACACAGGATGACAACTGGCACAATATTCTGCAGAATATTTTATGAATTAGCTTGTCAGAAGTTCCTAAAAAAATTTTTATATAATTATTTTTTAAGTACTTCCCTACAGATCTTCGTCTCCATGATGTGATATTTATTTATTCACCTTACCAAACAATCTTTACTTATGGATTCATAATGAGCCCTTTTTGCTGTAAAAGACCCTGCTGCACAGTACTTCAAATATAAGTTCAGCCAAGACAGACACAGGGCTGTAAATGTCCTCTTCTGATAGGGGGCTGAGATTCAGAATGAATACCCTGGACTAATCACAGATGTCTGACACTACAGCCAGGAGCTGAGGCCTCTATATTGAGTGCTCTAAACAGCATGTTATGGAAATAAAATTAAAGAAACCCAAAGCCAAAAACAAAGCAAGAGAAAAAACACCCCCTACCAAAAAGCAACAACCTCCCCCCCTAATAAAAACCAACAAACAAAACATTCAAGGCTCTTCACCCCAATTTCTTCTTTCAACTTATCCAAGACATTAAATACCTCCCCTTGCACCACTGAATAACGTAGCTTTCTTCATTCCTTCTGGGTGTCAATCAGAATGGATTATGACACACACCCCCCCTTCTCCTAAACTTACTACTTGCAAGGAAACTGCAACCTCAGAAGATTTATCATAAAGTAACTTTAAGAATCAAATCTAATTTGCGGCTTTTCTGAGAAGCCGTTCTCAGCCAGCTATTATGGGTATTATATTCAACACGCCAGCATGGCAAAATGCAGATAAATAAACTGTGAAACAGATGATCTTCTGACTTATTTAAAGCTTAGAGCTTTTTCACAAAGTTGGACTTTTTAAAAAAAAATTTACTTACAAGCAAGCCCATATTTGAAAACTGTTTGGATATAGGGTTCATCCACGAATCACTATTTCCTCCTTTTAATGCACACTGGAAAAAAAAAAAGACAACAATATTTTTAAGAAACTTCTTGATTTCTTAAATTCTGTTTTATCCTCTGGATGCACAAGCGTAAAATGAAAATCCTGGTATCAGAGAAATTAATCGCCCGAAAAAATTACTTGAAGTACTGGCATGTTTGGAAACCTATACCAAATATTCCGTCTCGTACAATTGCTCACTGTTAGGTATTCCAAACTGGATGAGCACTGTCATATAGAATGTTTATCACACCTTCAGCTTCATTCTGCAATCTGGAAAGCTTTGTGAACATTGTTTGTTTTTTTTCCTCTGTTACAGTTTAATAAATTCTTTAATCCACTGCATACAGAGGCAGATTTCTTCCTTGGCTTTCTTTCCTTTAGGGTGGTGTCTCTTGCATGGGCACTCTGCTGACCACGCTCCCTCTTTGGCCTTAGTGTAATTTACAGATCATCAAAACCAAAACTAAGACAGTTCAACAGTGAAGAAATTTTTCAGTTGTTTTGGTGGTTAAAATAAAAAAGTTTTAAGTGAGAAAAAAAGTCCCTGAGAAAGATTTCTGCAAAACAGAAATTGTAAAACTCCCTATCATGTCACAACAGTATTTCCACATCCTAGGAAACCGCTCTGCCTCACCTTTTGAGTCTGCCTTATCTATCTCATGAGAAGCAGACAAAGCATAGTCCTTCTAATATTAATACAATAACAAATGTTACTGTACTAGAGAACTCTAATGCAAACAAGCCTTAGAAAGAAATTTACTCAGGACTACAGCCAAGCTCCTGCTTCTGTTTGAGGCCAAATGTCAACAACAACAAACACAAGTCAGACATAAATCCAACACTTGTTAGAAATAAGAAGCGCATGTGCCAAAGGGACTGCGGAATCCAAACTTCAGCAGGCTATGCAGGAACAACAGCAGCAGCCTAACACAGAAAGATGCGTCAGCAAGAGAAGAGAAACAGCCTTGGGATACTTATTTTCATTTAGTAATGGCTCTGGAGCTTACAAACCAAAAGAATTTGACACCTACTGGCAAATTTATTAGTCACAACAGGTGTAATATATTAAAGCAAATGCAAAAACCTCCCACTGTTTTTACACTATTTTAACAGGCACCTTTCTGTAACTGTAAAACCTTCTTAAAGAAATAACTATATAATGCTCTAACATATCAGTGAGACTGTTTTCAGACAACACAGTAGTTATAAATTATTCAAGGATTTTACCTTCATTTGTGTTTTCTTTCCTCCTTGCCCCCAGCTTGTTGAGTTGTGGGAGGAACTGCTTCCCTGAGAGCCTGCTGTGTTCCAGACTCCTCCCTCCTCCTCCTCTTCCCAGCTGGAATGACGTGTTCCTGTCACTGGCCCATCACTCTCTCCCCAGCCATCTTGCATAGATTTAGAACCTTCAGAAAAAGAAAAAAAAGCTCAAAAGCAGTCTACAATACCATGCAGCTGGTGATGTGACACTGCAAGATTAGCTGAGATCATCAGAATCCCAAAGGAACTAAGAAAAAAAAATTCAAAAATGTACCTTCACTCTAACAGCTGTAAAAACTTGTGCATGAATCCCAAAACCCAAGAGATTTGGTGGCATGTTGGCGTGTCATGTTTTGCAACTATTTTACAGAAATGTCAAACCTTTAAAGATATAGTAACAATAGGGACCTCTTATACAGATATGGCTACATTTAAAAGGCAACCTATTATTTTCAAGTGCAAATGAAAGCCTTTAAAGCACGCTTAAAAACCAGGGGTGCTGAAGACTCTGGTTCAGGTGGTTTATCAATTATTTCCTCTCTCGCTTCAAAACCTTAATATTTCCCTTGCCCTACCATTCTTTCACAAGATTATAGAAACAAACTACCTTTAGGAACAACAACTAAGTAGAATCTGAAGGTGAGGATCTGACATTGTCCTCCGGTACAAATAACACAAAAGTAGTTTAATGTGAAAAAAAATCCTCTACTTGAATTTCTGTTCTTAACAATGTCACTAAAGACTGATCAACAGTGCTGTTGAAGTATATTAGAAAGCTGCAAATTCACCGACATCAGTTCAGACTTTTCCTTGTTGTCTTCTTTTCTTGCTGTTACTCTCTAGCATTGCCAAGCAACTTAGAATTCTAACCTCTACTGACAAGCCAACAGGAGCCCAAATCCTCATCTTGTCCACTGTCCAACTGTTCTTCCTGCTGTAACTCTTCATTCTGCATATTTACTCCCTTAGCATTTATCTCCTTTTAAAAAGATTTCCAACAACATCATCATCACCTTTGTAATAACGAATTCTTTAATTGTCTGGGGTTTGAGTGTGGAAATAGGAATAAGGACATTAACATACATAGCAGAAAGTCTGAATATAAAAAAAGTCAGGAATTGTAATTAGTCTATCATGGGGATCTCTACTTGGATCATGCTGAAAATGAGTACAGGAGCATTTCATGGTGGTTTAAGAGATACCTTAAAACACATCATAAAGAAACCCCCAGATACTTCACAAGAAACAGCTTTTTAAAGTATATTCATTGGAGTACTAGAACTGAGGGCTGCTTATGAAACATACTGGTCCAAGTGCAAAAAATCTACCTCTTGACCCTTTAATAATGCTACTTACACAGAAAAGGCTATATTTAAGGATTATGACTGCAGAATCAAGAACATAATCTGGAAATGTTATACTGGGTAGTCTCTGCAGCTTTAATTTCTTTGTGGCAACAGGGCTTAAATATACACTATAATACTGATTTTAACTATGTGACCCTAGATTATTTTTCTGCACTGACTACTCTCAGGTCTAAGATTCCTGAACATGAATCTGGACAATGATGTAAAGATGACTTGTCTGTGTGACACCTGCTTAATTTTTTGCATTTGTTGAGTAAGGAGGTACCAACAGCTATAGCACACAAATGAAGTTTTCAAGATAYAAAAAAAAAAGGTCTTACAGACAACTGAATTTATTCCTACTTCTGCCAGAATATTCCTATGCAATGCTGCTAGAACTTAGAACTCTGTAAATCTACTTTTTCAAACAGGTGGATAATAATCTATGTTTCCTTCTTTGGCTTCAAACTGTCGTTTTTTTTTCCTTTTCCAATCATAGCTAGTCTCTGTATCCCGTCCCTACTTCCAACCATAAATTATGCCTTTCCAGGCTCTTTATCCCAATTTCTTCTTTCAACTTATCCAAGACATTAAATATCTCCCCTTGCACCACTGAATAATGCAGCTTTCTTCATTCCTTCTGGGTGTCAATTAGAATGGAATTGAGAGAGCAGTCACAGAACACAAGATAATGAAAATCTCTGCTCTTAATGCTGGGAACCTACTATAGCCCATCCCGAACAGCCATCATGAGGAGAAACTCCCTTAATTTCCCGTAGAGCTAAGGACATTTTACATACAGAACAGCACATTTACGCTGCAGTTGTTTGGTTATGGCACATATACAGACCAGTCAGGATAAGCAAGTGACCATGTACAGTCTTAAAAAACCGTATTAAGCATTAACAAATCAACAGAATTTTCAATGGATCAGTAGCATTTCAGAAGCTCTCATTTTGGTCATATTTAAGTGTTTTTCTAAGGATGAAAGAAGCCATCCATCTAAAATCAGTTTAGCATCCTCTAAGTGCCAAGTTTGTGTGGCAAGCACGGGAAGCACTAGTGCTGTAGAAGTCTGTTAAAATGATAACACTAAGGAACTTGAGCTTTCGCCTAATTTTGTTTCATAAATGGCCAAATTATTTAATTGGGGTGGGAGGAAGAGAGAATGACCCGACAGCATACAGAGCACCTCATTTCAAACAATTACATGTTGCAAAAGCAACTTCTGACTGCAAACAGTTTTACAGTGGGCATCATCAGTTAAGTTCTGTAACAGTTGTGTATCATCATGAGTTCCTACAGAAAACTTCACATCCAAATGTTACTGACTTTGGCAATAGCATCGCTTTTGTTTGTTGGTTTTTTCCTTAAAAAGACTAAAATAAAAATTGTACAAACAGCTCACATCATTAAAAGTAATATCCACAGAACTAAAACTCCTAATACAGCAGAATTTTAACTTTGAGTTAAATTTTCAAAGGATTTCAACATCTCATTCATGAAGGACACTACTGTAGGCATTTAGCTTTGAGCACAATATTGAGTTTTTAWGAGTTTTTTTCTTAACAATTTTTTGCACTTATACAATTAAAAAATATCTATTCAAAGCTCAGTTGTATTATCAAAGCAGAGATTACCATGTAACGGCCTCCACAGTGAAATTTGTCAGTACTGTGCATTCCTTGTCCTGATATGATCAGAAAAAGTGACTTATGTAACAAGCGGGCAGCCAGAGAAAGAGAAAAACATACATTTCCTCACTCAGAGTGTTTCAGCACTTTCAGAATCAGAGCTGCCCATTGAACTGCTTTAGTTAGGAAATTTTTTACTACCTTAAAAGAAAGTTTCAGTCATTTACGAGGACTTAATACTCATCCATCAAAATCCTACAATAACATTCAACACTGCTTTTAGGCCTCAGATAACAATTCCTCCACAGGTGACCTATATCAGAAGGCCAAACACTAAAAACCTCCAGGGCAATTGCAACGAAACTGGTATCTGGCCTATACTCACTAGATTTCATGGCATTCGGGGCGTTGGAAGGTGCATTCCCCCAGCCTGTGGTCGATGCTCCCGTATCATCTACTTCACCCCACCCGGGACTGGTTTCATTTGGCTCACCCCAGGCGGACGTACCATTATCTGGAGCAGGTGGAGTGCTTTTGCTCCAGACTGCACAAAGGAGAAAGAGGTTTCATTACAGACCACATAAACAATGAACTATTTACTGCAGTGCAGCACCACATCATTAATCTTTGTTCTTTTTGTTGAGAACTTTAGATTCTCAGTAGCGTGGGTGCAACAGAATTGACAATCATTCACAACAAATTTAGAGTGGGCACTGACCTTCAAGGATGAAAAGAGAATACTATGATGAGTAATACTCTTCTCCCAGGTTAAACATGAACCCCACATCTAATACCATCCTCCTATCTGTGAACTTTTGTGACTAATTACAAGCATCTAACTCAGAGATTTTATATACTGAACAAACAGAAAGGACATATTTGCAGTATATATTAAACCAAGATAGCATTCTTTAAAGTGTCTTTGAGTCAGAGGAAAGGATTACATTACAGTAACATCTTAATATATTTCCAGACTATGTAACTTTTTCTTGTCCTTATTCCAAAGAAGAAAATATTTTGCTAAGTATTCTTTATCATAAAGCAAAGCCAAACTCAACTAAAAAACTAAGTCACAGACTTGCTCAATTTCAAGTGTTAACTGAGTGTTTCAGAGCAAAAGGTTTTTGACTAGAAATAAGTAAAGATTTTCTCCCCTTTTCTCTAATAATTAAATATAAAAAATGCTATTTAGTCCAGAGAAAAGGAGACTCAGGGGAAACATTGCTCTCTACAACTATGTGAAAGGAGGCTGTAGCCATGTGGGGGGCAGTCTCTTTTCCCAAGGAACAAGAAATAGGACAAGAGGAAATGGCCTTAAGTTTCACTAGGGCAAGTTTAGATTGCATATTAGGAAAAATTTTTCACCAAAAGCGTTGTACAGCACTGGAACAGGCTGTCCAGGGAAGTGGCTGAGTCACCATCCCTGGAGGTATTTAAAAGACCTATAGATGTTGCACTGAGAACATTGTTTAGTCATGGACTGGGCAGTGCTGGGTTTAGTAAGTTTATGGTTGGACTCAGCCTTCAAGGTTTCTGATTCTGTAATTCAACCTGTTCTTCAGAGCTCAAATTGAATATGCAGATTTGTCAGCTAACAAACATTTTCTTTTACTGGCAAGCTGACCAGTATTCAGATCACAGTTACTGAGGCACAACAAACACAGGACTGATTGATTAAAATTTTAAAGACACTTCAAATACAGAACCAAATATTCAAATAAGGATTTGGTTTTCTTTATAGAATAAAACTATCAGGAATTGGAGGCTACAAGCATATCTCTTATGCGTTAAGGTGACAGTCATAATTTAGGAGCTTGCTGAAGAAAGGAACAAGACTAGTACCTGATGCTTGTGATTTGCTAGTCATTGGAGTAGGCAGGCTCTGCTCTCGTGGGGCCTGTCCTCCTTGTGAGTTCTTGTCCCACAGATTCACATTCTTGTAGTTATAACTGCTAGGATCTCCCCATGCCGAAGTGCCATCATCAATATCCATTTTTCGACTGATTGACTGTGGAGAAGGTTCTTCCCAGCCACTAGGCTCCTCCTCTTTGGGGGCAGCTGGCTGTGGTCCACTGTTCCAGTTTGGGTTTGGAGGTCGCCCATTACTTGGAGTTTGGGGTGGTGGACCCCAGGAACCAGAAGACTCCTGCTGCTGCTGCTGCTGGTGCTGTTGCTGCTGCTTGTTCCAGGAGTTGGGCTGTCGACCCGTCTCATTCCACGTTGAAGTTCTTTTACAATCGTCCCATCCACCCTTTGAAGCAGAGCTTGTATTTGCACCATTACCCCAAGTTCCAATCTCATTTTGCCCACCTTCACCCCAACCAGACACTGGCTTGTTTCCTGTACTTTCCCAGTTGCTGTTTTTTGTTTGGTCAACTTCCTCTCCCCAACCGTTCTTCCCAGAAGACCATCCTTGATTAGCTTGCCGTCCACCCCACCCCTGATCCTTACTAGAGCTGTCRTTCCAAGAGGAAGATGATTTCTCTTCTTGCCTTCCTCCTCCCCAATTGGAAGAATTGGAGTTCTTATAGTCATTCCATCCTCCAGTACTTTTGGGATCCTTCCACTCTGTTGGGGTTGAGAGCTCACCCCATCCAGACTTGTTTTGATTGCTTTGGCTGGGTACATCGCCCCAGCCCCCTGAGTTCTTTGTCTGTGTGGCAGAGCTCTCCCACCCCTCAGTTCCTTTATCAGACTTCCCCTCGGGCCGCGGCATCTCTTCAATATCCCATACGGTATCTTGCTTAATTTGAGTCTGGCCCCAGCCGGTGTTTGAAAGCACTCGAGGGTCCAAATCAGTCCTGCTCAGCAAAGTCTGCAAGACTGCCTGGCAATCAGGATGCGTAGGCCTGTATGATCGGCGTCCAGAATTGTGACTGTCACTACTTCCTGCTTTGTGGTTGCTTCCAGTGCTTTGACCTCCAACTTCACTTCCTGCAGAGCTGGAAGATCTTCCCCAACAGGGAGCCTGGGAATTGCCTTGGTTTTCAGGAAGAGGGTGGCCTTTTTGATTGTCCCATGCTCCAGTGCTAGAATTTGGTTGGTTTGGACCACTCCACTCTCCAATCTTCAGTTCATCAGACCCAGACAGCTGTTTCCATTCTCCCTGAGAGACCCCAGATGTTAATTTGTTCCCTTCACCCCATTTGCTTTCATTTGCATGCTGAGGGCCAAAGTTCCAAGACCCACCACCCGTAGACCGGTTATTGTTATCCCAAGAATCACTTCTTGACCCATTAGGTTTTTGAACAGAAGCTCCTTTCCAGGAGTCCTCTCTATCCTTTCCATTGTTCCCATGGTTTCCAGAATTGCTCTGCCCAGAGACTGTGTCAGTTCCAGAAGACCCCCTAGCTGTACCCCAAGATCCAACACTCCCAGTCTTTCTTTCTCCAGTGCTTTGAGAAGGGGTGTCAGTGCTCCTGGAAGGGTTCCCCAAGCCCATTTCAAAGGGCATTCCCTTATTCTCCATAGGGTTTGGTGAACTTAAGTTCAAGGAGTTAGTGTTTCCATTTTTTGGTCCATCAGTGTTATGAATTTGAGCCTGTTCTCTGCCAGAGACAAAGTTAACACCCGCATTTTCCATCTTTGACTGCTGTTCCCTAGAGGTCTGACCTACTGTGCTAATCTGTGCATTGGAGCTACCACTATCAGATTCCAGAGTTCCTTTCCTAGAATTGCCCTCTTGAACCAGTGCCGGCCAAGCAGACGGGTTGCTATTTGGGTTAAAGTTGCTGAAGCCAGAACTGGGACTGATTCTATCTTGTCCACTCAAGTTCCTCCAATTACCTAGTCCATTGTTACTCTCGGCAGCAGGATTGGAAGATTGAACAGATTTAGCCTTGGGATCAGATTTCCAGGCCCCAAGATTACATTCGTTTCCAGCGCTTCCAGACTGGCACTGGCTTCCTTTTCCTTTGTTACTAGTGGTGCTTCCTGGCAGAGCGTTCTTCTCCAAGCCAGGGTTCGAGGCACTGTTGTTATCGGTGGTGTTTTCGGAAGAAGACTCAGCATCTTTGCTGGCAATACAAGGCCACTCTTCCATGTCAGACCCGTCTACAATCACCTTGTCCCAGATGTGAGTTGGGTTGGCGTTGGTGCCGCTGTTGGAGGAGGCTCCAGGACCCCAAGTGGAATTTGCATAATTTGAAGCAGCAGCACCTCCAATTGCTGAATCTAAAAGGAAAAAAAACCAAAACACCCCAAAAGGTCATTAATAATCAGTATTATTTACAAGCATGGAACATCAGATTCTGACATCAGTTATCCCACGTATTTCGCAGAGCACCAACTCCACAGTAACAGCTGCAGCAGTATTCATACCTGAATATATACTGTTACTACCCATATCAGCTCATATGACAGCTTCCAGGAAAACAAGCCAAACAGCTTAAAAAAGTGGATAATACCCCTCCCAACCTCAATTCCTATGTTATATATTCAGAAGTGAAGACCACCATTTCTGGTTGCTAATATTTTCAATAGGAGGTAAGATCAACTTTCAATGTCTGTATGAGGCTTTCAGTTCATTAGCTCAAACAATGAACTTCCACTGAATGCCTTCCAGATCCTCCTTCACTGAAGGCCACCAATAAAGATCCAGACTTTACAGCAAGGTTAGAACTCCCTTTGTAAGCTTTGAATATTGATGAACAGTAGTTTGTCTTCACCCGCTAAACCCCAGCCACCAAGATCCAAAGGATCAAGCAGTTCCCAAGTACAGTCTGTTCCTTCTGTTGCTTTAACCTCAAAAGTAAACTTAACAATAGCGAGGAATTATGACTGCACCGATATTTTTATCCATCTATCTTTTTAGCACAGAGTAACTCTTTTTTTTCTCCTTCCAATTAAAAAACTTTCTGATTAGACTGATCACAGGAAGAGGTTAAGGAGGACAGACAAAGACAAGCTCAAAAGACTGCGAGGTTGCTTTCTTTTTAACATAGAAATGATTCAGCAAATGAATGATGCATAAGCAGCTACGAACATAGCAAAGTCTTCAAACTGGTGACTTTAACAGAGCATATAATTCCATTGAAGACATTCTAAAAGTATTAAGATGCTTGCTCACATAGCGTGCTAAAACACAATGGATTGTTTTATGAAACCAGCCTTCCCTTGCTATATTTGACAGTGGCAATAATCATAACTATTGGAACACTTTCACCAATAAAATTTAAGCCTTGTTGTCCAAATCAGTCTTGTACATCCTGAATTATCATTGGTATTGGAAGAACCACAAAGAACACCCATCATCTCAATCCCCTGTATTGGTATGAGACAATAGTAAAGGTGGTGTCACCTTTCAGGGCTCTAGTATTGCCATCTTACAGAAGGATTTCAAACCTGGTAGAAAGAGATCCATGTGAAGAAGGATTACGTGTTGACATTTTATACTAAATCCTCACCAACACCACCTATGACCATCTGGTGAATGTAAGAATGGGAACAAGTAGGTAAGCTGCATTATCTTCCCTTTGGGAACCTGCTTTTGTTTTCTTTCATGTGGGATGAATTAATCACAGTATCAGTGCATAACATGCCTGACTGAATTGGGCTCAAACCAAAATTCAGTTTGTCAACAGTCAGATCTGAGGTGGGATAAATGATGTACGAGGCAGATAACACCATACTTCCATAAGCACTTTGATGGAGCACCCTAAGGACAGCTCTGGTTTCTCTCTTGTCCAGCTGCTCACTTGCACTCCTCTGGCATACCTACTCTCATACACTAGCACATATATTCCCTAGTCAGGTAGGTGAATGGGTAAAAATCATGTAGACTGAAATGAGCTTTAAAAAAACAGATTTAATTTTAATACAAGTCAGTTCCCCAGCACAGGTAACTTCTTACAGTGCAGAAATACGGATGGGATGAGGCAGATCTCAAGGACCCATATCTTTCTTGGCACTCCTGACTTGTATCAGGATAATGCAACTAACCACTAGCTAATACAAACATGTAACATCTCAGTTGTTAATGCACCATTAAACTAAGTGAAAAAATAAGAGAATTTGTAATATCAAATTTCAGCCTCAGAAGAACAAATGTTAGGTCAAATTATTATATAGAATTTAAGGAGCCTCTCAAATACCTCAAAATGGTCCTCATATAGTACACCCAACAGCAAAAAAATGCTATTCATGAGAAGTTTTGAAAACTTTTAGAATGCCCCACTACCACAAATTCTCCTTAGTCTGTCTACTACAATAACTGGGAAAGGAGACCAGTGGTAGGATTTTACATACAAATGAAAGACTTTAGGGCATGCTTTGTTTCAGGTGTTTTATCAAAATCAGCTGTCTCCAAGACACCTGCTTTTAAACTCATTAGTTAAAACTGCCATTGTAGTTGGACATTCACCTTCTCTTTTATAAAACAGTGACTATCAAAGAGAAGGTAAGTAATCTGTCAAACGGGGATTTGCTACAAATGAATTCAGGCATTGAAACTACAAAACAAATGGAATTATTAATTTTCCTAGAATCCTTTTTAATAAGGACAGCCATCCCATCTAGCTCACTTGATTCTGAAGTTACAAGTCATCTCTGTTTTTAATCCTGAACCACAGAGAACTAAAAAAAGTTTATGGTCTCCAAGATGGTGGTGGGAAAAAAAAAATCACCATCCCATTGATCTGGCATGATTTTCAAAGGCAAACTCAGACATATTGGTATTGTTATTTTCTTACTTTTGACTTCCAAGTATTTATTATTTATTTTTTAAACTTCCTTATTGTTAGAATTGAAGGTGTCCTTGACTTTCCAGGTCATCTAAGTCTTTCTTTAGAACGCAGGTATCTTGAGTGGAATTTGTTCTACTATTACAGTTTAAGAAGAAATATTGCAGCTACTGCAATTCACCAAGGGTCTAAAAAATTCAGGAGCAGCCATAACTTCCCCATCTTCATAAAACAATCCTAAAATCAATTTATCTTCTGGTATAAAAAATGAATGGCAAAGTAAAAACAGGACAGTTGCCACTTGTATAARAAGGTTTACCTAAGCAGAAAAAACCAAAATTACTACCAAAAAAAAAAAAGCCAGGAGCAAAAGGCCATCTTTCTTTTTCATCCAGACAAGACGTGACAGACATCTGCCCTTTGCAGACCTGGTATCTACAATGGCCGTTTTACCAGATGATACAAAAACATGACAAGACAGGAAATTCATGTCAAAGAAACCCAAAGACCATTAAGAACTACTCAGCGACAACCATAAAACACTGTCTATTCATGCATTGTGTTTACCTTGCTGTAGAGCATTTCAGCAGCCAATTAAAACCATTCGAAATGTACTCGAAAAAAATTAAATCATTTTCTTGTTCCATCTAGTAGTAAAAGTTACATCCACTGCTGCCAACAAAAGACTGTATGCTAAAATTGTAGAAGCTCTCCAAAAGCAATCTGCGGAGTTTTAGTATATAATGCTACACTTACGCACAATTTCAGTCATCCCTTTTTTGCCATGCACCAACACATTTATTGAATATTATTATTACTATTATCATCATTACTTGCCTGTTGCAGTCCCACTGTCGCTCTGCAGCAGTGCTCCTGTCACTGGTTGTGCGTTGTTTGGGTTTGCTCCTGGTGCTGTTGGGGGGGGAGGCCCTGCTCCACCCCCAAGGAGCATACAGGATGGCGGAGGGGGCTGCCCACGTTTCAGTAACACTTTGTGGTCCTGCTGGCAACGGAATCGCGGCGGCACCTCCCGAGGCATGTAGCGGGCGGCGCTTGGCGGTTGTCCGTTCGGCACTGCCACCCTTTTGGCATTGTTGCCACCATTGACTGGTGGCGATGGAGAGTTGCCAATTGGGCTGGCAGCCACTGGTTGGCTTAAACTTGGTTTCGTCACTTCGGGCACTGAAAAACAGGAAGAATGAAAATCAGAAGTTTTTCCACTTAAATCCGCCTTAGCTACAAGAACTCACTGTGACTCTTTCCTTTTATTATTTAATTCTTCTCTGAAATACTGTGCAGCTTCCACCTTTTCAACAACCAAGAACAATTTAATTAAAAGAGCAGGAATAAGCAGTAGCAGCAGACCTTTTGCTTCCATCTGCAACTCTGTAGTCCAGGATGAAACACTGCCCTCAGCAAGTATTTTGCTCTAAGCCCAAAATTTCTTGCAAATGTGAAGCTGGCAAAGAATATAACCTAGACAATGAGTAATTTTAAAATATGAGCAGTCAAATATAACTGGCCCCACCTCCCTGATATTCAACTGGTTTTTGGATTGTTATGCATCATCTTTATGAGAGATCTGAAATCAGAACCCAAGTTCTGTGTACAGGGCTACACAGGCAACTGCCTGAACAAACAAAAAGAGGGGAAATAATCCACCTCCTCTTGATTCAGAGTTAACAAATCTGAGTTCTCTGTACTGCTCTTAGGTAAAGCAGTAATAGCTGACTCTCATCCAAAAGGCAGTCCTACATACAGTGACTGTATTTGGCTCACTTAAGATTTCCCAGCTGGTCACCAGGTGCCCCTATAAGCAAAGATAAGCTGCTTCTGAGGACTATCATGTACCGGAGAAGAAAACCACAAATCCTTGAAGAGAATTTGCTTAAGAGACTCTAGACAAAGTAAGCATAATCAGTAAAACTTTTACTCTTACAAATGTGAGATTAACACAAGTGGATCTCTCTTCGGTAACATGAATGCATTATTCTCCACATTTTTATTAGGGTTTTCCGATTTCTCTATATAGGCTTCATTGCCCTAATGTTAAAAAGATGTTGTTAGCCACAAAATCAAGTTACTATCTTAGTCCTTTTCTGTCAATAATGACAGTTTCCCCACAGAATTTATCAAAAACTGATACTCACAACAAGATTAAGTACCTTTTTACATCAGCCAAGTTGTTCAGTTTAACTTTCAAGATACTTGCTCATCAGTTCTGCCTTCTCTGTTGCACTTTTAAATGCCTGAACATAAGTTTCCAAAACAAAGTAATTTTCATTCATTTTGGCACCTCATTATAAGCAGTACTTTTGCTGTCTTTCATTTCATTTATGTAAGTGGCTTCAGTCTTTGGTTACTTGTCTAAAAGCTCCGTAAAACAGAGAACTAAGTATTTCAGCTAACCTTTCTTATCCACAATCCTCATTCTTCAAGTATTTTGACGCCGACAACAGATGAGGAGAATAGTTGTAGCTTCTCCATCTTAATCACCTCAACTTTCATTTCTTCTGAATACTCATGTTCAGTATTTCATCTTGACTCATAAATCCCCTTCCTTTTCTAACAGTTTTTATCAAGATCTGAATCTTGGCTCAAGTTCATAAAAGTACTCCTTAGGATCAAAGATTCTTACCTTTGGTTTTTTGATCTGTGACCTGCAAATTAAGAGCAAGAATGTAAATACAGTTTTAAAAACCTCAAAACAAACATTGAGCAGGTTGTGCTAAATCACAACCGTAATGTACCAGCACAAGAACAGTCTTTGTTGTTTAATGAGAATAACCAACTGATGAACTACAAGTCTAAATAGTATTCCTAGTTATAGATACACACATCTATATGAGTTTTCAAAAGTAGTGTAACTCCTGTAATACCTCTGCCTGATGCAAAGATTCCTGGCAGAAACAGTGATTACTTCACTCATGATGGTTTTAAGTATTCACCTCTCCTCCTCATCCCAAAAATGGGCTTCCAAAGCACAAATAAGCATGTGCTATAGCACTACAGATCTCTCAGATTTTGGAGGTGAAGTATTGCAGTTAAAAGTATAATAAGGCCTTCCTTCTATGAGAGTATCCTTACAGAGCACTGTTGGGGCCTGAAGTAACCACAGCAGTCTGTCTCTCTGCCATCCTCCCATTTCACCTTTCCTGTAACATCTCTTCCAAGGAGAAGTAATTCTAAATCTTACTGAATTCATTTCCACAATTACAAAAAGTACCAGCAACACCTATAAAGGAAATCTGCCGAATGCAACAAGAAGTTGATGACTGAAGTGAGCATTCACACCAGCCAACATACTCAATATGGGGTTTGCCATACTCCTACATTGTTTCAGCAAAGCAGATTTCTACAGTAGCAATGAACACATCACTGGTATATTCTCCGGAATTGTGTGTATTGCAGCATTTTTTGAACCTGTCCATCATGCGTTCCACTACACAATAATGAAAAAACCCTAAAGATCATCATGTGTCAGGTTCTATGACACCTATTCTTAAACGAAATTGCTGAACTAGTCCATAATTCTGGAAAGCACACAGCAACAATATAGAATAATGAAAGCGCAAGTAAAAAGCAGTTTATTGTTGAAACTAACCAAGCCAGAACTCCTTTGTATGGTAAAGAATAAAAAGACAAACTGCACTGCACTGCTATGGCATCATTGACTCTGCAAAGATGAAAACTGTAATATGCAAAGTAGAACACTCACTGTAATACAAAATCTTAAGCATTGTAACTTCACAGAAATACATTATCCAAAAGTCTTCAAGACAATAAAAATGCACATGTACCAAAACTGTCTATATCAAGCCAAACATCAATTTTCAACTTCACTTATGAAAAATCTTGTATGCATCAAATTACATCTTCTTCTGTAACAGTTAAAAAGTCTGTTACACACTTAATTGACCCTGATGCTTCACTACTAAAGGAAAAGGGGAAAAAATATTCATTAATACAATCTGGTAATGCTGCTAAATTTACTACAGTCAACAGCAGACATGTTCAGTAAATTAGTAACTAGTCTACTTGAAAAAAACCCATTACCAAACCTTTGAAGAATTCTACATGGCAAACACAAATTGCTTTAAGAAAAAAAAAAACCAACGAAACTTCTGCCTATACTGCCTCTCTCTCCTAGTCAAAATTATTTGGTTTTGTGATTGTTTTTGTCTAAAATTCAAAAGCTGAAAAAATATGACACTTTCATTTACAGCTGTCATCTCTCTGTGGGCAATCTATGAGTAGCGGCAGGGCAGAAGCATCTATAGTGAAGGGGGAGGTGGAATAAAGCTCAGCCTACTGACAAGCTACCAAACAGCCCCTTGGACAAGAACCACAGGCATATTTAGGCTTTGAACATGCTTGTATAACTTCTCCTTAAGTGATTTCAAAAAAAAATATAATTTTTTAAGTTTCAGATGATTCAGACAGAACAAYTGTTTCATGTTACACAGACTTTTTTTGAAAATGGTACCCTCAAATCATTACTGTTTATGTGGTGAACACCTCCACAGTCACTAAGTGATCACAGACATTTATGTTCTGTCCATTCAGCTGCCTGCTTTGCTATTTTTAGGTATCTTCAAGTATTGCTGTTAAGTTTGGCCTCCAGGAGATTAAATTACTTAGTCTTTACCTGTCCTGAGAATTTGTCAGAATATCCTAGCATTCAATGGTACTGAACAACTCGGTAGGTGAGAGACCACACAGGAAAGCTGGCAAGTCTCTTTTGTATTCAAAGCATCAATTCCTCTGTAAACACAGCACTGTTATCAAGATTATCAGTACAACCTTTTCAAGTTTCCCTTTTATCACTGAATATCAGCACATAATCCTCAAGTCTCTACTCTTTATTCACGAGGGTCTGCTCCTCCTGGTTCCTACATAAACTTTTTGTACTTGAACATTAAACAGCACCAACACTGAGGCAAAAAGACACTGGAGAGACCTTATCCTGTAGCTACTGCTCTTTTGCACTATTATTTGGGGCTGTATCAAGCGGATGAAGACAACTGAAACAGTTTATCTGCACCCAATTTAAATTGATAGACTCAAATTGGTGAAAAAGTCAGATTTAAAAAGACCCTGAATAAGCCAAAATTTAACTGAAGTTGGTGCTGTTCTCAGCAGAAACCCACAGAATTTAACAGAGTAAACATCTGCTCTTACACAGGATCTGCTATTACTGAAGCAGCTGAAAAACAGACTACTGAAAGAAAGTAGAGCCTTTTGCTCTCAATTTCACATAACCATTGCAGCTGGAACGGACAACCTCTGGAAAACTAGTCCACAGTTCCCACTCCTGTCCCCCACACAGACCCAAGAGTCTCCTCAATTCGAAACAAAATCATCAAAACTAGATTGCACAGGGCCACATCCAACTCAGTTCTGAGCATCTCCAAAGACAGAGGCACCACAGCCTCTCTGGGAAACATGTTCCTGTGGTTGCCCAGCCACGTACACGCACAAAAAAGGAGTCTTTTTATGATTAAGTAGACTTTCAATGTGCGTAATGTCTTGTGCCTTGCCACTGGGCACCACGGAGAAGAGTCTGCCTCCATATTTTTATTCCCTTCCACCAAGTATTTATATACATTGATTACATCCCTCAAGCCTTCTCTCCTCCAGGCTGAACAGTCCTAACACTCCCAGCCTCTCCTCATTTGTCAGATACTCCAGTCCCTTAATCATCTTAGATGTGTTCTGCTGGACTTGCTCCAGGGTGGTTGTACCTATCTTGTATTGCGAAGCCTGGAAAGGGTTTTAGCAGTAAAAAGCATGGATAAAGCCATAAAGAGACTCAAGTTCATATGTCAAGTTAATTCCTAGAACAATCTACTAGATTTTTTTGCAAAATAGAGACCTTCTAATACAGAAAGTTTCAAACTCATTTTCTGAGCAAAACCAGTTTTTGGTGACTGATCAGTTCTCCACGACTGAGACTTGAACTGATCCACTTCAGCAAAAGTGCTATTAGCTACAGAAAATGTAAGTGATACTTAGCAAAAAAACCGAGGCGAATCTTCAGTAGTAAGTATTTCATATAAACTTCCTTAAGGATTTAAAAAAAAAACCCCAAAATGGATCTTCTTGCTCTAGAAAATATTTTCTCAACTTTACTGCAAAAATTGCAAAAGCCCATCAGTATTTCCATCCACAAACACCTCAAACGAGCAGCAGCTGCGTAGACACCAAAAGAAGTCATATTTAGTAACTTAAATACTTTATATCAAAAAACTTTTATTTTACACAGCATGCTAAGGAGAAGAAATGTCCAAGTTAAGTACTTTAGTTCCAGAAAAATTATGCAAAAAAGTGTCTTTAAAGAAGCATCACTCTAAGCAATTTTTAAGCTCAAATACAAACAATTTAATATCTTATTACCACCAATACTATTTATGTTTCACCTGGATAAAAAAATTCAAATACCAAAACCTACCTTCTGAGCAGAGTCCTTCTTTTTCTTATCCTCTTTCTTCCTTTTCTTGTCTTCCATTAACTGTTCTTCCCTTTCTTGCTCCTTCTCTCTGCCAAAACATGAAAAATAATGGTCTGAGCACAGTCAAGTTGTGCGAGAGCCACATGTACTATAAAGCTCTTCCCTGCAAGAAAGGCAGTTGAGCTACCAGATTCCTCTTATCATTATACTTCCTTTTCATCCGAAGGTTTCAGTCTAATTGTGATCAGTAAAGCACCTTCTAGCTCAGCATGGCCATAACCACGCTACATGCTGCAAAAAGGAAAATTCCTTTATTCAGGTCAGGTCTGTTATGGCAGTTCCCTATATAAACTAACCACATGCCTGATAGTAGAAAATATCTTCAAGACATTTTGGCCAATGTACCCTTATAATTGGGTCATGCTTTTATTTAACGAAGAGTCTCATGAATCTTTTCATATATGAAAAAAAAAAGGGAAGTTGTAATTTAATGTAAGATGGTTTGGTCTGATCCCACATTTATCTTCACAAGGGGAAGGGATTATTCTATTGCCTGTAGCTATGTCACTTAAAGAGACTAGAAGTGTCACATCAAATCAAACCTATCATTTATTATACAAATCCCTAATTTAATTTCTAGGCTATTGTACCCACCCACAGAATTTTTGTGATGAAACTTGTAATATAAATTACTTTCCAGAGTATCTATTTTTTCCACAAGAACATTCTTTGAAAAAAGGAAAAAAAATAGATGCAGCTGCTATTGTTGTCATCTTGTTGCTATGTTCTGTATCAAATACAAAAGTACCACGAAATGGTTAAATTTACTGCATACATACTATTAGCTGAGCTGTTTCTATGGTGAATCACATTTTTGTTAACCAATTCGCTTCACCTCCTTAAAAATAAATTTAAGACCCAGATTCCAGCTCACTTGGAGTAATTTCTTTTTAAAGGGAAATATTAAGACAAAGACCATTACTCTGACAGATGAGGAGCAGGATCAGAGACTCTACAAATGGGAACCAACTAACAAGTATAACACACAATCTTTCAGAAGAAAATTTTATAAAAAAAAGAACATTACAAACAAAATTGGAGTTTATAATAGTACTGAACTATTTGTTGTATTTATGCACACATCAAAGGTCTTTTTTGACACAGTTTAAAAAATTTTAGAGTTGAGTTGGCTTTGCTGTGTTTTCATTTTCACTAAATATTCTCAAGCCAGTGTGCAAAGAGACATTTACACAACTGATTCCTACAAAAATATTTTGAGTTGCTATGTACTAATAGCTTCCTGATTGAGGACTTCCAAGAACTCTCAATGACAAAGGTTCTACAGAGAGTAATAAATGCCTTCCTGGTTTCCTGAAATTAGGCTCTCCTTCTTCATGGATGGATAAAATCGATAAGGGCAAGATGAGTCCTTGGTAACAACATCCTGAGACTATCACCAAATGCAATTACTACACGATTTTTCAGTGAAGCACTGGGGAGGTGAGGGTACTTTGCACTGTCTGTCATAGCATTGAGAGAATTTTTCACTTTCTTTGAGCCATAGATTGTCCGTAGTAAGAAAAAGCTCTCCTGTGACACCCTCATCTTTCAAAGTTACTATAACTTCAAATTTTGTTTTCTACTTTCGTACTTTCAAGCTGCATAGCTTTTTGGGCTGCAGTGCAAGTTACAGATACACTATTTCCAAAAAACTTTCTTGCAGCAGGCAAAAGTTTAAAAAGAGGTTTAAAAAGTTTAAAAGTTTAAAAAGAGCTGTCTCAAAAGGTCTGCTGAAAAATGGCAGTATTGAAATACAAAATGACTTCCAGTAACTGCTTGGCACACAGGCAGCCTTCTACTTAAAAGCGCTTTCCTTAGTTTTGTGAGCAGAAGAGTAGGGAATGGAAAAGAATGAGAAAAAAGTCACACTGTAAGCTATGGCTTACAGTGACATGCAGCACTAAAAGGATCCAAGGACAAAAGATCCATAGCCTGAAAGTAATCACCTAGTTATGGTCTGCCTTTGTGATAAATTCAGGACACGGAGCTCGCTACCGCTGCTGCCTTGTTTTCTGATCTATAAAGAGTAAGGCTGCAAAGAAGCCCTTTGTTTTGAATGACAACCTCCCCTTCAGCTCTCTTAGTGGAGACGCGCATTTAATATTCCATTGGGCACGTCCCCAACAACCACAGTAGAGCAGCAACCAATACTTAGTTTACTTTATTTACCAAAACTTTATCTAGGCTTTCAATTCATGTAAGTTCTACTGAGGTGGAAGGGACCTATCTGAATACTTGGGCTACATCAGATGTACAAGACCATAGAGTTCCTGACAAAGCACTAAGTGGAACCTCACAAACACACAGGAAGTATGAAGTTATAGTTTCCAAATGACAGAGCAAGAATAGATGCTACAGACACGCTAACAATTTACAACCATGTGGAAAGTTGACTGAATTAGAGGGGTAAATATCTTATTGCCATTTTGGGTATCACACGTGTCATCTTCCCAATTCCAATCTTTGATTCATTTCACTAAAATTTGTTTTATGATCAATGATTTTCCTTTTCAGATGGATGCAAGACACTTGGTAAACACAAGCTGAATTTGCAGTGTTAAGTGTTCTGAAAAATTTAACATAAACAAAGCTTTCAATCATCTCCTCAATTCATTCCAGAGACAACACTGCCTATTAGCTTCTTATTAGTCAAAAGGTAGTTCTTCCTGGCCTGACAAAAACTGGGGGGGTCCATCACGTACATTCCTGCAACCAGCTGCTTACACTGAGGAGATCAACAGGGGAAGAAAACTTACCAAATCCAAGCAGAGTGAATTTAGAGTAATACAATGGGGTGCGGTTCCGGTTTTTGTTACAAGCACACTGTAATGCGAACACGGACACACCACAACCCTGAAGAGGAAATCTGCTAAATAGCAATGAGCAGCCAGCTTTTTACTCTAGGTTTTTTTGTCAAGAAAGCATGTGTCAATCTAAAAATATGACCTAATTGCACTTTAATATTTCCCACAGAATCTTAGAATCAACATTATTGAAAAGTCCTTAAAAAGCACATTACAGATTTCAATTCCAAGCATTAAAATTAAGGCATATTAACAGCTTATTAATGATGAGGAACTGTACACTGTAATCCAAAATGTTATTTTATTCATTAAAAAAACCCAAACCAAAATAAACAAGTAGCTACAATGCATTACACCTTATCTAGGTTCTTATAACAAATTCTTATAGCTAAGTCAAAAGCAATCATTTTCAAGAAAAGCAGCTTTTTAAACTAGTTAACTAGAGACATAACAGAAAACACTTGTGAAGTCCATGTTATCAAAACACCCATTTCAGGTAAAAGAAAAAAAAAAAAGAAAAAACAGACATTCAAGAGGTGTGTTTTCCCCAAAACAATTTACCAGTTTTGGAAATTGTTAATTTCCTGTAAAATTCTAATACTCATTTTTCCAGAAAATTCTATTTCAAAGAGTTGTTTGGGCAACTTTATGGGCTGAAGGCACACGGAGAGGACAGAAGTTGCCTTCGAAGTTCCTGCTGTCACGAACTGAACTGTGAGATGAGATGACGTACCACACGTTGCACACTATCTGCTGCCAACACACTTTGATCAGCAGAGATAAAGCATCGCACGGGGTGTTAGTCTGTGCACAGTCTTGTAAGGTCACCCTCAAACTAAAATTGCATCAAAAATTTAAGCGAAACATAAGAAATTAAAATTTCTAGAGTTGCACTTTAGCGCATGCTGGTGCACGCTTTAGTGCATGCCCAGGTCCTTCCACAAGACTACAGGACAACAGTGTGAGTTTAGAAGTTCCTCATAGGTAAAGATGTGCACTGGATACGAGTACTGTGAGTCATCTTCCCTCCTCCTGACCTCACACTTTACCTCATTTCAGTAAACTTGATTTAGCTATACTATGACACAGGAGTGACAGGAAACTTGTATAGGTGCACCCTGCTCTCTGGGTTGCAATAAGCGTAGGGCAGTTTACAAACCTGCTTCCAAATTGTGAGCCAACTTGTGTATCTTCTTTCTAAACGTGGGATTCTGAAACTACACTTGCAGGACCAGTAGCACTTTTAACAGAACAACCGTTTATCTATGTAGCTACCAGGTCACCTTAACAACTGTTAAATCTTCCCTCAAGCCTTTAGCAATAACGAGGCAGAGCTAAAGTTCTTCACCATATGCAGAGAATGCTTTGCATGCACAGACCATTCTCACTTAGAAGCAAAACCTGAACTATTAATAGCCCTTTCTTAGAGACAGGTCTCCAGTGATCCAAAATATCAGACCACAAATATATTTCTAATCTTTTGGAAATAGGCAGAAAGACTCAAAACTTCAGGGACTGAAATTTAATCTACAATAAAGTATCCAACTTGGGTCAAGATCCCAAGCAAGAAGAATTTCCAGTGAACTCTAGCTATAGGCACCTGGCTTCTCAACATTTCTGCACATTTTCTCATTATTTTGATAAATTATACAGCCTGGATACCAGCAGAATTAGGCATCACACACTGGTGTCTCAGATATATTGCAAAACACCTTTATAACAAGCTCAAGTCCAGGTGCAACTTCCAAGACAGAAGCTCCTCTCAACCTATACAAGGACAAAATCTTGTTGAAAAGTAAAAYGTCTTCAACAGTGCTGTATCATGAAAACCTTGCTGCTGCCACTGGCAAGTGGTTTTCATTTTCTTCCACTCCATTTTTCTTCATATCAAGCTCTGTCCCTGACCTTCACTTGCTTGGACCTTCTCTGGAACTCAGCTGAGTGTATGGGAAGCAAGTTCAACTCACAGTAATGCATTAAAAAGCATAAGCTGATTAGAACTAAGGGTCATGGGCAATGAAGAAAACGTATCCTACAAACTCCCAAATGAGTTCTTTGAAGCACAAGCCCTTTTTGCTGCAGCAACAAATGCTGGCAGTCTACAGCTGAAATGCTCAAGGTGGATGAGAGCTTTTAAATCATAACAAGAAGCTGGATGTCAGAGACTAAAAATGAAGCAAAATTAAATGCACCACAACTGGAGCATAGAAATCCTTACAATTTTACTTCACTTTCATTTAACATATCCCACTTAACAGACATGCTCCATTATTTCAACAGCATGAGAAGAGTATGGCATGTCCAAACACGCAAGTGTGCTCCAGCGCATTTAAAGAGAACATCAAACAGAAGCAAGATGTAACACAGCATGGAATAAATCCCAGGGCTGACAGACCCTACATTCCTAAACGTAAAATTACTTCCACTAGACTAAGCCATGTAAATAGAGTTATGATCTTGCTGATCAAAAGAGTCAAAATGGGATTAATTAGTTTTATAAAAAAATGTTAAAATACTCAACATCACAGCCATCTTTCTTGTTAAGTAATGCTTGCATGCATAGACCAGCCAGCCATAAGCCATACAAAACCTGGTTACACAGACAGCCATTTCAGGAGTCAGTCTTTAGGCTGAACTGACAAAAATGGAATATGAAAGTACTTTAGGCCTAATGACTTCTGATGTTTCTAAGGAAAAACAACTGATCCTTCAGAATAGCATTCCTGAAGATGCAGGGTATAAAAACTTGAAGAAGGAAAAAAAAATAAAATTACTTGTTTGCTTGAAGTGAGGCTGAAGTTCACACCATCACTGAACAACTGCAATAGTGATCTAAGAGATAAACTAGGCAGTTCAAAATCAACCATTTAGTAGAAGGATGATTGTCCCATGTTTTCGGAATGTAAGTGAAATCAAGATAGCAGAACTCAGCCCTTCACTAGAGTATGAAATTAAGACTTTCATATTTGCAACACATGTAAATAGTGTATATACCATGTATAAGACAAAAGCGTGTCATCTCTCTCTCCCAGGGAAAGCTGGGGATTTTATACACACACAATATATACTCACCATGTATTAAATAAAAACACTTTAGAAAGTGTGTTTTTGTAAGTGCTCTGTAAAGCAGCATTTTCAAAAGATTATTCCTCTTCAAGGACTTAGAGTAAGCTGCTTTTTCTTCTCTTTGGCTCAAAACCAAAACAGTGTCACAGCAAGAAATTTGCGTACTTTAAATAGCATATCTGGCACAACCGATACGCCTTTATCGCAGCACAACATCAGTAATTTGACACTGCTGTAGAACATAACCAACTTTAAAACATCAGCAAACTGACTTTGCTAAAAGTGTGCTTTTCTAAAGAAATATTCCTTATAAACTATATTACACTTTTTGACAGAGTAAAATTAATTCTTTGTGGTGTATTATATATATACAGACATATGCACGATGATTTATATAGTAGAAAACAACTCTGAGCACAAAGGGCTCTTTACTTGAAAGAACTGGATGGTATAAGCCCTACAATATAAAAACAAATGCTCACAAAAAAGTAGTTTTTTTCTCAACTCTTCAGCAACTGAAGAGGAACAGGGTCAATTTCAGTTTTAAGAGTTTCCTGTTAATAAGAAAACCTTGGAATATGTTAAAAAGATAGACCTGAATTTCTTTTAATATTCCATATTTCTTGCTTGCACTCCTTTAAGCAGATCTACACTTTCCAGCTGTATCATTTTTATATATATATGTACACACACACATATATATATAAAAAAACAGACTTCCAGATACAATCTAAAGTTCCTAAATGTTGGCCAGTTGATAAAAAGTTTTAAGAAAATGGAGAGTTATAGCCAAAGTTCTATAATGTACAAACTGAGCACGTCTTCTCCCCTACTTCAGTCTTCAAACACTCCAGAGCTCTTGCAGATCTGTAATTATTATTTCATAGCATGCACACTCATGCGTACCAAAGACAGAGGTAAAGCGTGTTTAGACGACTGTGAAATGTGGTAGAAATAGCCCAGGAATGGCAAAATATTAGTTTAGAAATTTGCCCGTAATTAAGATGTCATGTAATGTACCATATCAGAACATCCCTTCAGCAAGACACTGCTCTATTCAGGACTTTAAGGTTTTATGTGATTATCAAAAAGCCTTACTTTCCTCTAAAAACTATTCATACATGTAGAAACCTTCATTATCTACAACTGTTTGCCAAGAAAAATACCCACATCCTTCTGAAAGCCACAAAAACCATGTCGTGTAAGGAATGCATAAGAAACAACATGAACAGCAACAGCTACCACAATAAAATCAAGAAAGAACCTGGCTCTGCTACAGGCTGAGAGAGACACAAGTCAGTTATTTGACAGGGAAGAGCTACTTGGTAATCCCCAAGATCTCTGTTCCACTACAGAAGATCTATCCTGGTAATACTTTCAAACTCCAGTTCTCACTAACACCATAATGTCAGCAGGTAAGATGACAGACAACCTGGCAAAGTATTTCTGTTTTCCATTAAGTGAAGTCCTTTCATTTCTTCAATTACGTATATGTGTGAAATCAAAGCCCTGGACAGATGACCACCCTAAGGGAGCTGCTGCTGAACTCTTCTTGGCATGTGAAACACTTTTTTTCACTACAGCATCCAAAAAGGAGATTTTACCCCCCTCATTGTGCATATAGAAATATCCCATGAGTCCTATTTTGCCATGCAACTTGGGGTTTGAAATGAACTCAGGCTGTCTGGGAAGAGTGTCAGATGTCAGTTAAAGCACTGATTATTAGTCTCCAAGTGCTCAGTGCACAAGTATTTGACAGTATTGATTTGTATTAAAAGAGACAAACTCTACCAGTTTTATAATCTCAAAAGGTTTGCCTATAAGGAGAAAAAAAAAATCCTTTTGTTTGAAAACAGAAGTTACACAATCTTCTCACTAAACAGTCCTTTACAGATTGCTTTTATAATGTTGGGGGGGGGTATTTTGTTTTTGTTTGGGTTTTTTTAAACCAATTCATCTTTTGAAAAAAAATTACACTTTCTGGACTAGATACATTATACCCTTACCCGTCTCACTATCAGAATCACAAATAATTCTGACTGAAAGGGCCTCCAGAAGGCAACCAGAGTCTGGTCCAACCTCACACTCAAAACAGAGACATCATCAAACAGGTTGCTCAGGACCTAGTCACATTCTGACTATCTCCAAGGTTACAGACACTACCATTGCCGTGAAGAATTTATTCCAGTTTTTCACTCCACACATTGCATTTGCCTCCCCTGATATCTAATCAGAATTTCTTTACTGCAACTTGTGTTTGCTCTCTTGTTTTATCACTGTACACCACCTCTCCGAAGAGTCTGGCTCTCGACACCCTCTCATGAGGCAGCTGAAGACAGCAGTAACATTACTTCCAAAGCTGCCTATTTCTAAGGCCAAACAAATCCAGCTCTCTCAACCATTCCTTGCACAAGAGTGCTCCAGAACACCGATCATCTTAGTGGCCATTTCATGAGTGTCTTTCCTGTATGCGAGCCAAAATTGGACACACTGTGTTAAAGACGGTCTTGTAAGTGTTGAATACCTTCTCTTGCCCCCTTGGCTATATCCTTGCTAATACAGCACAGCACGTGGCTGGTTTCTTAACAGCAAGGACAGCTGACTCACATGCTACCCTTTCTTTCTCAGCACCTTCAGGTGTTTTTTCCGCAGAGCTACTTTCGGGTCAGTGACCAGTAACCTAAACTATAGCAGCAGGTTATTTTGACACAGGTGTAGTACTTTCCATTTACAACTGTTAAATTTCAAGAGGTTTCTGTCAGACCATTTTCTCCAGCCTCCTGTGTTCACCCTGAACAACAACCTTAATCTCCAGACGCCTCAACCACTCAGCCTAGTTTGGTATCACCTGCAAACGTCCTGAGGGTTTGTTCCATGCCAACAGACCATGTCATTAGCACAGATGTTGAACATTATCAGTGCAGCATTGACTCACACAGGGCACCAGACTGCCCGGCTGCCAGGCACTTTGCACTGCTGACCATAACCAATTCTGTGTCACTGACTGGCAGCGTAGCTCTCGAATACTTCTGCAAAAAAATGCATTACCTTAGAGCAGAATAAAAACATAGGTCTATACTTAGTGGTCCAGCGAACAGGAAACTAATTACAGATACATCCTCCACAGCAGGAACCCCTAAACGAGCTACCCTCCACTCCAGGTCGGCATCAGGTCACCACTGCATTCTGCAGCCCAGATCAATGCCACAAGCGAAGCTCAAGCCTCTACTCGCAGCTCTGTCAATGCTTCACGGGGGCTCTGAACAGGTTACAAACTGGGACACAAGTATTACTGCCACCTTAATAATGCATTCTTGTGCGTATGTATGAGAAGTGCAATTAAAAAAAATATTTACTGTTAATCTAAATGCAGTTAAAAAGCAAATGCTAACTCCTGACTACAGTGTAAATTTAATTTTAACAAAAGCAGCTCTGTACTTTCTTACATTACAAACTTACATCTTAAATGCCAAGAAAAGAATTATTTTTCAACACTAAAAAAGGTCCCAAGAAATTAATCTATTTGCTATGGTAACTATGTCACAGTACACACAACAATTACGACACTTGTTTTAATGTCAGAATGTGACATTTCAGAAAGAATACTGAAAAAGTATAATACGGTTTAATCAAAGGAAACATTTTCTGCCAGAGCATCATTTGTGGCACCAGCACAGGCTGTACAGACTGTAAGAAACTGAATTATACAGAATCTTTCCCAACAGAAATAGTTATGTTTATTTTAAACTTCAACATTTTGTGGATTATGACTGACATTTATATATATTTGTGTTTCTCAGTCATAAAAAAACCCCAAGACCTAAAAGCCAGCCTGGTAAAGATCCAGACTATCTACAGACACAGGACAGAATTTTAGGGGAAGGTGAAAATAAAGAAAACTTTAGACAACACCACATTACAGTGTTACTCGCTGCATTTTTTAACACACTTTAAAATACTGAAGGTTTTCTTAACTTTCATCATTTGGTACTTCAGAAGGGATCAATAAAAATTTAAAACATAAATATGAGTGAAGCAGTTTCTATTCAGTGACAGTTAAATTCCTAAGAAAAAAATCTCTCACCAAACCAAGCCCAGGCAGAATCATGCTGCTTACAGGCAGCTTCTACTGAAGGGTGAAGTGCTTGAATTCTACCTGCCTGGGGATATTACAAGGATACCCTCAGAGTTTCATAGCAGTATAATTTACATTTCATTTTAGAAGGGATACAATTGTTTACTTTCATTCAGTTTCCAAAGCGACATTCTAAATTTATAAGCTATAAAAACCAAAACACTTTCTGCAAGTTAATAGTCTGACAAGCATGTTACATACCTCCAGATCTGTGTAATATTGTAAAACTTTCCACACACAGTGCTTCAGGGCACTGTAGTAATGAAAATAACATTTATCAAACTGTAAGTCATTACTTTAATTATACTAAATCAAAATACTAAAGGAAGAATGTATTTAATTTTATCAGTGGGAAGTTAAGAACAAGGCTTTCCACACAAAGTTATTATTCACTGGTTGTAGGTCAAGGTGGAAGAACCAGCAAGTTAAGGGGTTTTTTTAGATGTATTAGAAGTTCAAACAACTCTGTACAGCTTGCTCAGATTTTCTTGGCAAAGGTACTTATTTTCCACTCCATTTACTACCCGAGGCAATATTTATTTTTAACAGGTAAGAATATTCATTCAGTTACTTGCTGCAAATATTCAGTCACAAAGTTTCAGGACTGTCATGATCCATATCAGAAACTCTAAATTAAAGACAGAAGCAAAAGCAAGTAACATATTTTGCAGGTCTGGAAAATGCTCTATAAATTCTGCCAAATTACTGTCTCTTTGAAGCAATCTACCTATACATGTTCAGTATATTCAGCTGAAGCTGGTCAGGCAAATTCTTGATCTTCCATTACTACTAAGCATGCTCCATAAACTAAGGCTTATAACTAGGGTTATGTAAAGTACGGTTTTTCTAGTAACTGCTGTTCTTGAAGACTACAAACCATTGTTTATTATCAGCAGGGACAAACATTATTCCTCTTCATCCTTACGCCAGCTCAGCTGAGAGCTGAAGCAGGCTAAAGGCAAGTAAAAAGCCCCCAGGAACAAGCTGTACAGCCACACTGCAATAAAGCAGGACAAAGATCCAGGTGCTTTCAATTTGAATCCACCATCCTGCACATGCACAAACCAGCACTTAAATTCAACTACGCCTCACACTTCACTGGGCAAGGTTTTTATCTTCCTAAAGTACTTTAAATAAAAGTTTTGAAGCCCCTTGTTCTAAACCACACAAATGTGTTTTGTGCAATGAGTAAAACGCAGATGTATGCATTTCATACAAGCACCTTGTATGAAACAAAAAACTTAAACCCTGTATTTGCATGCATAAAGCATAGCAAATAACTATTTAATGTTATTGTGCCTTATATAATTAGGCAAATGGCTGGCTGGCTAAGTCTTAAACAGAGGTATACTTTTCAAAAGTTCCTTGCTATCTTGTAATTTTAATGACAGTATGTAATCATAACCTTCCTCTGTCAATGGAGGGAAAAACCTCACAAGTGACTGAGATTTATATTATTATGCAATAGCCAAATACAAGATGCTATGAGCTGATTATCAATCTTGACAATCACAAAGCTCAAATACAGACAAAACTTGGTCTGAAAAAGAACTTGTTTACCAGCTAAATACCACGGATTAGTGAGTTCTTAGAACGCAATAAAGATCACATGCAGTGCCTTCACAGTGAAGTTGCAGTTAAGCACAGTGCATACTGAAACCTAAATGAGAGAGATCTGTAACACGTAAAATTCAGTCTGGTCTAGGACTAGAAACCACATGGTCAAGTTCTCCTGTTGACTCTGAAATGCAACTGTTACATCCACTCCCTTCTCACTCTCTGCCCCTGTTAACGATCTCTTTCCTTAAGAAATACCCGCAATGTACAGCAGCTCAGTAGAGTTGTGTACTTTTTTCTGTACTTTTTTTTCGCGTTAGAATTAACTTGGGGGAGGGAAGGATGACAATAACACGTGCCACACAACACAGCTTTCCCAGGATATGTTACAAAACAAGAGATGCATGACCTGCTGAAGGTTACAGTATGACTCCATTGCTCACTCTGAATTAAAAACTGGTATCCTCCTGACTCCTCCTGTATTTTCGCTAATAAAATAACACCACTACTGAACACTTGCAGAGCTCCTTTCATCACAGGATGTCAAAGGCCTTTATAAATATTAATTAAGCATTGCAGCAACACTAAGAAGTATTTAAAACTTAATTCTGCACATGAGTAAACCCAAGCAAAGAATAAATAACTATGTTCAAAGGCATAAGAGAAGTCAGCAGCATGGAGAGAAATGGCTCTTGGCCATTAAGGAGCACTCCATTAGGAACAAGGACACAATTAATACTCCAAATGTGATGTGATGAGCCCTTGATCGCCAATATATGGCTATAAAACCTGGTCATGCGCAATCCTGCAAAGACCACACTAAATTTCAGGCAGCATTCTCATGAAGACACTAAGTTTGTCCTCCTCCAAACACAGGAAAGTTGCCAAACAAGAATTTTAGAAAAATCTCATGAGAACTGTTTTCTAAGTGAAGTCAGGTATAAGTGTGATATTCTTTGGTACTTTTACAAAATTAACAAGTAATATCGAGCTGGGACACAATCCAAATATGAATTCAGACCTCACAAGTGCAAGTAAGCTACTGCTCAGCATTCAATCATATACCCTAGTGATTAAGGAAGCAAAATACCAGTTTCTTTTAAGAACTCAATATCCATCTTCTAAAGAAACAACCACAAGTCCAAAAGTAATGTTTTCACAATCTATAATGCAGTCATCACTTAATTGAGCACTTCAGTCATCTTACAACTTGAGATAACACGTCCACATTTGACCTGCTACAAACATTAATCTTTTACAATTGTTTCCTCTTTCCAATGACTGTAACTACCACAAGAATTCAATCTGTAACACTGAGAGTTTTCCTGTGAAAGCCAACCATGCTAAAACATACTCAAGTTAATCTGCTTCTATGTACTGCCACATTTGCAGACTTTAATGACAGGAGTGAGATTAATTTTTCTATTTCTTAACATGGCTGTTAACCTACTGAAAAACCCTTGAAGATGACCAGCTCTGAAATACTGCAAAAATCTGCTTTAAATTCAGTTTGATTTTCATTAGTTATTTTTCACTCAAAAAAAGAGAATCTGACAGAAATATGACTGCAAAAAGTACTTTTCTATATAAGACAAAACAAGTTGCACTAAAAACATTTGTAGAATCACTTTGCAGTGAACCCTGTGTTAGAAAAGGGGACTTTGTTCTTGCAATGTTAATAAAGAAATTAAATTAAAAATTGTGTAATTCATATTTCACCCCAGGAGCTGCTCAGGTTTTCCAAAGGTTTTCAGGTTTTTTTTAGTTTTCTTAATAGTTCAAGGACAAATTTTACTTCTCACCAAAAAACCAAGATTCAGTGAAGGCTTTAGCTGGCTGAATGACTTCCTGGACATCAGGTTTTGTATTTTTTCACCCTTTCAAAAGAGCATAATCCAGCAGTAGAAACTTAAGTCTCTGGGCAATGAAGGTGTGTATCACCATTATAATTTTATCTCAAGTTCTCCTACAGCACAAAACCAGAGAACAATTCAGTATTATATGTGGTACACAAGCTTTCATCACATGAAGCTGTTTTCCCTCCTTCTTACACATGGGACAACAGCTACTTAACATAGTCTATGTTATCATTCAAGCACTGTACCCTCAAAGAGGGCTGGCAAGATTTAACAGCTAAGCTTTAATAAATGGTGTTCCACCTCCACTAATTCCTTGGAAATCAACAGCCAAAAGTTGCTGTGTTTTCCTGGGTTAAAGTAATCACCCAACCTTCAACAAAAAAGTCTTGAAGAGCCTAATCGTTGTCACACAGAAGTAGGACCAAGTTCAAGATCAAACACTGCTGAGATGTGTCCAAACATATCTGGAAACAAAGAGGGAGCAACCTCTCAGTCTGCAGCTATAAAAGCCTCACTGAACAGTGGTAGTATCATGTGCCCTCCAGACAAACAGACCTACTACAGACACAACTATTACTCACGTAACTCCCCACGTCTGGAACAGCACAGATATGTGATGTCAGCCAGTACTCAATGGAGTTTCATCATATTCACAAAGCTGCTGATCCCTAGCTTTTATCTAGTAATAGATATCTCATGCAAAATGTCTAATTGTATTGCAGCATATTCTCAAGAATATGCTTTTTTTACGAGACACTTTGTAAATCACGGAGGACTTTATGTATACAAAGAAAGGAGTTACAACTATACTGTTACAGACCATGGCTGTCCTTAAGGTCACCAAGATTCCACTGAAGATTAAATAAAGTCAGGATTCACCATGCCAGTGGTAAAGATCTGTATCAATAAATCACTCTATTTTATAAAGTTATTATTCAATATTTGTTGTTTATAGGTAACTTCMGGTGATGAGAAACTAAAAACTGGTGAAAAAGCAATGCTAAATTTTAAGCCAGGTGTTTCACAACAAAAAAAAAAGAGCTTACATACATTTACCACTCTAGGTGTGTAACTGAAACACTGTTTTGTCACACATCAATTGGCAGGCATTCCAAGCTTTCTTTACAATATGAATACTAATATAAACTTCCCCCTTCCCTACTTTTGTATGCAGACTTAAATTCTGATAAAAGCTATCTTGATAAATTATATCACAAGCTGTGGCCTTCAAATGGCTTTCAGGATCAGATACATGCCACCATTCATACGATGGAGTGATATTTGTAAGATGCACACACGACACCAAAGTGAGCAATTTTGCTAACAGACCATGCCCCCTTGTTCTCCGGCTTGCACCTGCTGTTAAAAGGCAGACAGGCAGGGATCAGATCTCATTAGCTCCTCAATGAGGACAACAGACTGCAGGCCCTGCTCAAGAAACTAGGTGAATCACAAGGGAATTAGTCTTCTCCGTGTTGCATTGCTAGAGACATTCTGAAGGCCAAAGCATGAGACTTAGCCATAAAATGTAGGTGAATAAATGAAAGGTGTGGGTCTTACTATGAAATTTGATGCACTCTCAATCAACAAAGAAAAATCAACTTTATTCTAGCAAGTTAGCTCAAAATAAAGAGATACACTAGATTTGATATCTACTTCTAAAGCATCGAGACCTCAGAGGCACTGAAAAAYGATGGTATTTCACTCTTGGGGAACCTTCAAATGTGTTAAGCACACAGATTCTTTGCAGAGCCGGATCTGCAAGTGTTTCATCACCAGATGCTGCTTCTCATCCTTCTTACTGCAATCAATTGGCCCACCCTTTTTATTAGTAATTTTTCATTCAAAAATGAGATTGATAAATTATTATTCAAAACATCACAACTCAACACTTCATGTCATGACTCATGACTAATTAAGATGTAATCTGAAATTATTCATTGGCACACGGAATGAAAACTAGAGAATTGTAAAGAAATTGTGTGCAGGAAACACAAAAACAACACAGTAGAAGTGCAAGATGTGACTTGTTTTGAACTATAAGAAACTAAAAATTGTTCCTTGTGAAGCTACTTAAGCAGCCAAACAATTCAAAGCCTCTCCAAACTTGTCTCCTCATATAATCACTTGAGTTTTGAGGACAAAGATGTGATCATTTTGATCTGGCATTCTAAGAAAACGATTATCTAAGATCTCAGAATAACAAAGAACCAAATACCCTCACCACAGCATACAGCATCTACAAACTCCACTTGCACTCCTCAATACCTATAACCTTAGTTTTGTCTATCTGCAACAGTGAATTCGTCATTCATAAAGAATGCTGATCACTGTTCTAAGTTAACAGTATCATACCAAAGTTTCCTGTAATCTACTGGTTTGCTATTTGCACGAGATACTGTGAAAAACAGTGGAAGAAAGATAAAGACAACCAAAACATAATAGTATGTAACAGCTGCATCACTATACACTTTCCTAAATTTCAAAGACATAAAATTGCTGCTGTGCTTTTGAAGAACACAGGATTTGACATTAGCTGTGCACCCTTCTTTCCTCATGATGAACAAATTCTTTAACATCAATTCTAAAGCCCAATGTTAAATTTCTAAGCATGTTATACCATAAATCTACATTTTATGATATGATTCGGTATGTATCAAGGAAAATTCCTTCTGTTTTAGTAATCTCTGAGGAGAACTTCTGCAGCGTAATTCAGAAAGCAAATAAATATCAGTTTCCACATTTCACAAAAAAAAAATCCACCTCTTTTTTTTCATGTATACAAGCACACTTTATCTGCACATAATGCTGTACAGAAATGTAGAAGTGCCTCACTATTTGAGGGTTTTTAACCTGCAATTTCTCCTCATGTTTTTGGCAAGCTATGTTTGGAAAGGTAAGCTTTGGAAAGCTGTCAGTTCTCCATAGGGAGCATTATCAGGAAGGATACTAGAAGTTCACTCAAAAACTTTGTAAGGCCACAGAAAACTGCAACTACCTAGTGATAAATCCATTTTTAAAGAGAGATCACTCCACAGATAAATGAGGTTAACACCACAGTTAACACTAGAAATAGCACTGTTTATTCACATGTTTTTTCTAAAAGTAAGAATTAAAGCAGAAAATTATTGGAATCTATGGAACAAAACCATCACAAGTAGCAGCCACTGCATTACAATTAAGTCCTGTCACCCTAAATCACACACCTTCCTGATTTAAATGGGAAAATACAGGCCTTTGCTCAACACAGTAGTGCCACCTTATCCATCACCTGTGCAGATGGCCTCAGACACCCCATAGTGCTAACTTAGAAAACTGTAGAAATGTCTCTTCTTCATTCCAAAAAGAATGGGAAAGGGTGGAAACCATCATTCTGCAGGCCGCATCATCACACCTGTTTAACAGTTTAGTTTAAATTAACTAGCCACAAGAATTATGACACAGAAACAAAAGAAGCTCTAGAAAACAGTCCATTAATAGGCAGAGATTATTTCCACCTCTCATGGTCAATAATCCTGTAAACTATTTTTGATTCATCCATTTTTATAGTCCTGATACTGTGCACCATTCTCTAGCTACATTTTTAAAAAAACCCTTTATTTCATGCCTTCTGGAAATAAAACATAGATTAAACCACCTAGTCTAGACATGAAACTCTTACTAATTGCTAAATAAACAATCATTTCCCTATTTCTAAAGCAAAGACATTAGAAAGTTCAAGTGAAAAGTGTTCACTATATCCTCAGGCATTTGTCTAAACTAAGGATAGTCTTCCACCACAGAAGGAATTTCTTTTAACTATGCTGTTATTCCTGTGGAATTGGTGTCTGCCCAATCTCAGCAGTCATTCATCCGAGAACTATTCCTATTTGCACTGAGTGCAGTAGACAAGATTTTTGAAATCTTGATTGAGGGTTCTCATTCCTTGTCTCTTTCCAGGAATTATAATTTACAGCTTAAGTGATGAATTTTACTTGCTGCTTATGTAATTCACAGATAAGAGTACCAGATCAATTTCTAAATTCAATCCTATTTAGATATCTCTTGCTTTCGAATGCAGTAGCTTAAGATAACTTAATCAATCTGAGGGCTGAATACGTATCTTGCTTGAAAAATCTAGTGTCCATTCATACTCAAGAAGATGGAAATATTTTAAAATTAATGACACATTACTATCAAAGAAGAAATTTCTCTTCTAAACCAAGTCAGCTCTAGAATAGCTATATTCCAGAAAGACTGCATTCCTTCACAACATGGAAATACACATCAGAAAGTTGCTTCAACATACAAAAATTCCAAGATAACAGGAACTTGCAAACCACATAAACATGGCTATGGATAATCTTCCAGGCATGCAGCACTCTCTTTTTCTGTTACAGAAGAGGGAAATTGTAAAGCAAGAGATAATCCAGGAAAGAATCCAAAATGAGGAAACCACCAAACTGCCACCTCAGAGACTAGAAAAGAGCACCATCATGGTGGTGCATGGAAAATAAAAATGTTCAGTCACAAGAGAAAAAGTGAGGTGAAAATTACACTGATGTAAGTGAAATTTATCATTTAACGTATTTCTAAAGTACCAAGATCAAGCTGATTTGTCTTGTTAAATTCTCCATCCAAGTACTGCCTGCTACTTTTAAGTAACTTTTGCCTTGCTGCATTACGCAACATTATTTTTAATCAAAACCATACATCTCATGTTCATGATGTAATGAGATACAAAGAAATACATAAAGTTCACAGACTATAATCTTCAAAGTGTAATAGACACTTTTTACTTCTGAATGGTTAAAAACGTGCTCTTTTTCAGCATCAGTCCTTACAGAAACAGCTAAACCAACCATTTAAAGCACTCAGCACATAGATCCACCTAACATCTGCATCCTTCCAGTGACAAATGTAATTCTGACCTCCGCTGACAGTAGATCCGAAGACTCCTCCTATCTTTAATTAATAATTACCTCTTCCTATCTACCAAAGATAAATGTCAGAAGTTTCATTTTTTTAGACACTAGGCAAAACCAGTGTATGATACATGTCATGAACATAAGACATTCACTGTTACACAAAACTGCACTTCTAATCTATTCAGTTAAACCTTCCCTCGATCCTCTTTAAGAAAGGTAGCTCTGCATAGACAGGTCAACTCTTGGCTGCTATATAAAGTAGAAGGTTAAAATACGTAAGCTGATGTGGGAGACTATTTCCTGCTGAAAGAAAAGCCCTTTAAACACTAGAACCTCAAATCTAATTTGTCAGCTTATTGATGCTTCCATGCATCCTGCCAGGGCAAAGCACTTATCTTTCTGTGAAGCCACTTTTTTGGAAAAATGGTCAATTCTACCCAGCAAAAAGGTTAGCATGACCTTATAGTAAAAGCAATACAGAAGTCAATCACATACATAAGCATTTAAAATTCCAAATTTCAGGTGAAGGACCAGACCTTTAGCTTTGATCAAATCTATCTGCTAAACTGGAAGTGCCAGCTGGACTTAAGAGTTGTCAGTAAATGTGACTTACACTTGACTGACTTATATGGGGAAGTGCACCAAGTTAGAGTCACCAACCTTTTCTTATGCTCTTTCCAAAGAGTATAAAAGAAAAAACATACACTGGGCATCCCTGGAATCATCCTCCTTCGTTACATCAGCCTTTGATAAGCTTACTCTTAACTAACACATTGTTTTAACAAGAGAGTTAAATACACTTTATCCATGAAACTGTGCTACTGACTTAAATCAGCGGGCAACAGAGCTCAGAATGAAACAAGCTCAGCTGGGTCTCCGGCTCACCATTCCAAGAATCCAGACCATGACGCTGTTACTGGTGATGACTGGTGGCAACTCCAAACTCAGCTACTCGTCACTAGATGGTTACAGTATTTCTGGCAGACTTGCTGGAAGAACTATACAATTTAATTACCACATATTAGCAGCTGTAATAGGTGAATAAAGCAAGAACTCCTACAATAATATCCATCTCTAAAGTGGTCCAGGCTTATGCAACAAACCTGACATAGCCAGTTTAAATGTCTTCTGAAGCCACAGCCGGAGGCAATTGGAATTTAAACACTCAAAAGCTGAAATCGAAAGGGAAACTCAGAAAGCATTTTCCATCTGGCTTGGTTGCTGGCTGGGGTTAAACCATGACAGTACATAAAAAAGGAGCTAGAGTAAAAAAGCAGACCACTGTAATGCTCAAATTAATTATTCTCATTTTCACTAACTACCAACCAAATTTTTAGATACATCCTCAAAGTACCCAGTACTCAGTGACGATTCTTTCCAAAGAATGAGATAGTCATTGCACAGACCAGGAGACACCAGTGCTTCAACCATTCAGAAGTGAAATATTTTGTTGATAAGCTTTCGATACTTGGACTTCTTTTTAAAAATATTTAGCATTTTTGTTACTTTCAACAGACAAAATGAAAATTACTTCCTGGTAAACAAACAAAAAACACTTCAGTGTTTTGTTTGGTTTTGGGTTTTTTAGTTTGTATTCTCTAGCTAGGTTCTACGTTCATAATTCAGGGGAAAAAAACTGCATAAGGCCCCAGTTAGCAAGAAACAGCACACAGAAAAAGGTAGTCCAGAAAAAAAAAGAAAACTCTACTTTGCTGCTGGAACTTGGTATTAGTGATATTTTGCCTGGAAAAGAAGTCCCTTTTACTGTGAAAATCCCTGTCAAGATTTTTAACAGTACAGAAAAATAATTCATAATGGCAATGTTCATTCTGTAATAATACTTTAGATCAAAACCTTCTTCCTAAAGGGAACTCCTAAAATAACCACACTTGTCCATACATTCAAAAGAAGCTACTCAAAGCTTTTACTTCAGGAAGGAAGAAAATACCAGGCAGCAAACCTACAGGTTTTCTCTTCTTTTATATACTGCACTGAACAGTAACAATGTTTAAAGCCTCTTTAAAAACTCCACAAGTGTTAAATATAGAATGTGAATTTCAGTTTAATAAACAGTCAACTTCAGGCTGACTGTCTCTGAACTAGGTTTTCACTTCTATTTTAAAACATCAAAGAAAATAAAATTTCAGGGAATTTCTTTATGACAATAATTTCTCAAGGTAGCATGCAGAGCAAGCAGTTTTTAAGCTCTGTTCCTCTGCACTCAGAAAAAGCCCTTAGTCTGACCTGGAGACACTGCACTAAGACTTGCCACAATTTATGACTCAGCTCTATTATCCACGCTCTCGGCAAATGGAAACCCACAATCGCTGAACCAACTTTTAACACCGAAGTTTTAGCACTTGAAATTTTGAGAAAGGCGAATTACACAATTCCATCTTTTTACTCACATTATTATTTCGGTTAAATCAGCTTTGTTCCCATAAATCCATAAAGGAAAAAGAAAGCATCATTCTATTCACAATTCAATACAGCTGTGTATGACAGGCTTCAGCCCCAGGCCACAAGCCAGGAACTTCTGAGTTCAATTCTGGCTCTGCCTCTGACTTTCTGTGTGGCCTTCAGAGAGCCTCTGAATTTCTCTGCTGCTTCTCTTACATCTGTACCCTTACCTTATAAAAAGGCACTTGCTTTGTTTGTGCAGGCTTTTCCCAAACACAAAACCTGAACTGACTTTGAGAGCCATTTTTACTGTGTCTTAAATACCCATGCCCCTCAAAAAAGTCTCTACCTGTCCGTTGATACCTGCTAGTTTTTAACTGTATTAACTGCCAACATGCACATATTACATACATGCATACACATACCCGTATCAGACACATACAAACAGAAAAATATTCAGTAAGCTGGAAAATAGACAATTAGTTCAAAGTTTGTTAACAAACATGATGAAAAAATGAAACTGACTTACATGCAATAATAAACATACAATGAAGAACAATCTGCAACCTTGTTCTTATAAATGCACTGAGCCAGTGATGAAGTCTGTTTTTAACAGCTTAACATTAAACACACAGGCAATACTCAAGCCAAAATGATCATAACAAGTAGTATTTAGAACATTACTTGAACAATAGAAAAATGGCTTAGGAATATAAACGGGAAAAAGCATTTAAGCTTAACCAAGTTATCTGACACTAACTGAAACATAATTTAAAAGGTAAGTTTTCTTAAGAAAAAGATCAAGGGAAGTTACAGAAACTGATGCTGACTCTATACGTGCAAGTCTATGGCAGGAGAGTTTCACTTCACACTACCGGGACTGAAGCAGAATGTAACAGAGACTGACACCAGCTAACCTCAGCTTTTTCTGAGCACAAATCACCCAAACACAGCTCATCACCTTTAGATACCAATCTGAGAACAAACCTTGTCACCAACACTTTATCAAGACAGGCTGACTTTCCAAAAATTAACCTGTTTAGTTTTTCATGGCCTAATTACAGCAAGTTAGCTTTAAGAACTCGGTAACTATGGCTTTATGGTACATTAAGCTGCCATGGGGAATTCTAGACTCTCAAAGTTTAGCCTTTGTCTGCTTTTGCCTTTTTCATCCTGTTATACCTAAAATCTGGTACAAACACACTTCCTATGTGTCAGGATATATATTTTATTTATAGTAAATGGCAAATGTAGAGCAAAACTGTCTCCTAATTAACAACAGAGCAGAGTTAATTTGATGCAGAATAATCTGTTATTTTGTGATAAAAACAGTCGCTCAAAGCCTTAATCAGAAGCCGCCATTCCAGAATAGCTACCATGCAAGAGAAGGTGGTTAAATGCAAATTCAGATAGTTTTTGTACAAGGAAGACTAAACTGGTTCAAACAGATGAAAAATTACCTGCATGTAAGGTGTAGGATTCTCCCATCCCAGGTCACTTACTAAACCTTCTTACTATATTTCAGTGGCTTTCAAAACATATTTGCTGATGAAAGAAATTTAGGAGCAATACCTTCTTGAGGAAGTACATGTAACTGAACTATTAGGAAGATGAAATCTCCACCCAGATGAGATTTTGGTTATAGTTTCCTACATCACATCACCACCAGTGTTTCCATCGGACGAAGCAGTCATGAATGCTACAGCCACGCCAGTGTACCAGATAGCAAACATTCCTACCAGGGTAATCTAGATCTACTCTGAATAGAATTACAGGACACAGGCAAAGACAAAATAAACCAAAAAGAACCCTAATGCCTTGTTCATTTTCTCTCTCTCAGCACTGCTTGGTCTGGTTGATATGTATCAAGCAGGTAATATGAACATTACCTGCAAAGGAACAGAAAATTTATTTGAGTCCGTAACACAAGGCTATTTAATTTAAAATTCCCATTAACATTGCTATAATTGACTTCCGTAGCACCAGCTGGAACCTTCTGTTATAACACTTTCAAAAAAGCTTTCTGGGTTTTACTTCAGGTTAACCAAGCATTTTTAGAGACAATGTGAACCTAGACAACATTTAGTGCACACAAACTTGTAATGACATCCACAAAGAAAAACAAAGCTAGATACAGAATGACATATATATATATATATAACCTCAATAGGATATCTTCTATTTCCATGTGCTATATTTTTAACCAGTTTTAACTATATAGTTTTTAAAAAAATATTCATCATAGAAGCTCCCTTCAATAAAACAGTGGGGTAATAACACTAATAGTACCTAAGTAAAATCTAACAAAATAGGAAAGTTTAATTTATATAATCTTAACTAGGATATAGAATAACTAATTTTTAAAAATTCACATGGGATTAAACTATCTAATTACTATTATCAGTTTTACAGGACAACTGGTTTTCAGTGCACATACGAATAAGCTAAGAAAAAACATTTGCTAAGTTTTGGTACCTTCTGCCCTCTCCTCCCCCGCATATAGAAGGTATCCATTTCCACTTTTATTGCCCTCAAACTCTCTCCAGTAAGAAGCAGAATAACCCGGAAAAAAATCCAGCAAAAGCTATCTGATTAGAATTTCCAAGCATCATCATAACAAAATTCCCTTGTATGTTGTGATCAAACCATCTTCCCTACAAATTAGTTGTTCAGCAAAAGGCTGAGCGTAAACATGCTGTATATCTAGCTGATAGTGATCTATCAGAATATACCAGTTTCACTTCAGTTGACGAAGTTCTCAACAGTAGTCAACCTCTTGCCAAAGAAAGCTGTTTTGTAGTCAAGTATATCCAGAATATCAGCACAGAATTAGAACCATGTATTTTAACTTAGACCCTGAATCTGACATGATTGCTTAAGCAAAATTATAGACAATTAAAAATATAAATGCTAATAGAGAAGCTGCCACAAGAACATGAATGCTGCTACATTAGCACTCTAATGTTAAGCTGCAATGTCTTCTACTACAAACACTAAAATTTAAATCAGGGGAAAAACAGTGGAAGAAAACACTGAAGACTTATTTTAAGGACGGTTGAAGTGACACAAGACACTGCATCCTGGAAAACTGGATGGCTCAGGCACAACCAAGTTCACAAACATACAACGAACCACGATGACAACACATTTGTGTATATTTGCCACAGAGCACGTGTAAAGTGGAATAATTAAGCTCAACTCTAATTAATGGTTAAGTGGCATTAACAGATTATATATTTAACCTTTCCTATTTCCATATAGGTCAACTAGCTCAAAAAAACTCAGCATCTACAAAAGCAGTGGCGTGTACATGCTTTAAAAACCCCAATTCTGGCAGTGCCACAGCACCTTAAGTTTTGCCATTTTCCTGTGTACATGGAGGCCGAGCCCAACAGCCACTGAAGTTACAGGTGGACAACAGCTTACGATTGTGCTGGTCAGCAAATGCTGTGCTTAAAGATGGGAAAAAAACCCACTGAGAATACCACAAGTAATTTTTCCACTGTTTTATTTTTCAAAGAAATACTACTTCTCTGATTCAGAAATTAAGACAATATTCTGCTTTAGTTCAAATTGGTTCAGCTGTTATACCCACACCTGTACTTCATTAAGCCCTAACTCTATATATGCTAAGCACACTGGGAAGACGAGCATGCTCCCCTTTTAACTTAAACAAGCACACTAGGGTTTTGTGTACTTTTAGGGAATTAAAAAAAGAATGGTCACCTTGATTCAAAAAATATTCACGCCTTTCTGCTTTTCAGTTGCTGAAATAACAATGCTGCTCAAAGCACACTCAACTACGATGGAGCTTAATATCAAAATGATGCTCTTCAGACACAAATTAGACAACTACTTATTTGTTTGCAGAGAATGTGTGTGTCTATAAAAATAAACACAAAAAAGCTGAAGGGGTTTTTCACTAGTCTACCTTCCTCTAAGATGTTTTGCTGCTCTTACTGGAACCACCTCAAAATTTGTTGATCTCCCTCACTGTTAAAATGTGGCCTCACACGTCCCATCCTAAAGAGAGAAGTACTCCCCTGCTGGCATGAAACCAAACACAGTTGTATCTTGATGCCTTGATTTGGTTTTGTAGTAAATTAAAGGCTACATTTGAGTTCTAAAATTCTCAATTTAGCACAAATTTGTATTAACATACATGCTTTATACTTTTAAGCATTTTTCCACCTATCAGTATCAAGGTACTTTTAGATGATTTTCCCTGCCTCACATATAAAAACATACATTTGAGTTCAGACACGAAGTGTAGCAGTGTAAGGAGCAGTAACAAATTTTCATACTTACTACCTGTGGTTTTTAACAAGACTCCCCTCACTAGTTTCCCTCCAGGTGTATGAGCACACATTTTTCCATGGTGTTTAACCCCTGGCTTGATTTGTTCCGCCTTTAAAGTTCATCTTATGTTTTATTAATGGATCTTCTCTTAGGTACCTGAAAAAACTCCAGAGTTTCTGTCTTGTGTTATGTTTTCCCACACAACTAAACAGGCTAATTAAAAGTAGTCCTGGAAGTACAATATTTTGAATGAGAATCAAGTTTTGGCTTTTAATTTACCCATGCTATAACACCCAATTATCACATCAACCGGTTTTTAAGACACATCTTTTCAGAAATTATGTGGAATTCAACACAAATACAGAAAAGCACCATTTCTTCTGTGTTCTGAAGAACAATTATGGCACCATCACAAAAACAAAACAGAAATATCCTCAATATATAGTATTTATCTCCATAATGCCTCCACATTTGCCTTGAACACTGAAATGGCCAAAAAGTGTTATCTTGACATGCAACTTTAAACAACTTGTTTGACCAATATTTGAAAGACAGCACATGTAATCATACCATGTAAGACTGCTAATGCCAGCATTACATTAGCAACTCAAGCCTTCAGAAGGAATACATCTTGTATTCATCTAACCTGAATTTTACATCTGTTTATCAAATTAATTCTGCAGCAATAATGTTAGTCCAATATTTAAAGTTGAGCTACCTGAAATCTAAGGTAACAACACTAGAATCCTGATACACCTGATCCCCTCAACAGGGCACGAAATACAGCTCCCTAGAACTAAACATCCTATGTATCTTATTTTCTTCCCTCAAATCTTGGATCTGTTTAAATAGGAAACCAATACTTAACACAGAGAAACGGCTCCTAGGAAGGCACTAGGTGGTTTCTCAGTCAATTAAAGCAAAAAAACCCTGAAACTTTTCAGTTATAAACAACTGCCAGCTGAAGAGAGTACCAAGGATGCAGATTTCAACAAATATTGTTCAAAATAAACTGTAAATTAAATTTCTCACCTTCCACCCTGGTCCAAAAGGAATGTAGATCCATAATGAGCAGAATTAAAGAACTTTGCTTCAAGATGCAAGACCAGTTTCTAAAGGCGTACTATGAAAGTTATGGAAAAAAATTCTCTTCCAGCAACACTCTAATACTATGGATTTTTCCTTATAGATTTGGATGCTTTCTCCTCTACTAAGGCACCTATAAATAGGTAAGAAACAAAAATCTTACAAGGTTAAGATTAATTGAAATCAGCTGGCAAAGACTCTATGATCTTATAAAGTTTCTTTTTTTTCCTTCTCAGCAGGAGAGAAAGAGGCTAAAAGAAAAGCAGCTGAAACTAAGCATACTGATCTCTCAGTCACTTGTTTTCCCTGAATTCCTTCCCATTAGAATTGCAGACTCCCATATATTGAAGCTCAATGGTAATAACGCTTTTCATGTCAATTATTTTTCAAGAATCTCTTAGATGTAGTGCAAAAATCTCCAGGGGCTCTGCTGACTACAGACTTCACTGTAGCTTTCAACCTACTAAAACAGTCTACTTTGGAAAAGGGACTGATTCCTGTAGATACAAATAACAACTGACATGCAAATGCAAACAGAAAAATTAAATAAAGCTCCTGAACTCAAGTGTTGTCACTGCAAACTGAACAAAACAAAAAAGCTTACCCTACCCCAATGTCTCTGTAAGCTTCAAACTGATTTAGAAATTGCAACTCAAGTGAGGACTCTCAAAATTAAGTATTTTGTTCCCTTTGTACTGCAGGAACATACTGAATGCAAATAGTGTTGAGAACTGCCCAGTTTCACACTTAAAATCCTATGGTTCCACAGGCTGCACAGTCCTCAACACACCCTGCACGAAGATTTGAGGGGTAAAAAGCATACTTATAAGAGGAATTATTTTAACTGGTCTTTCCTTTTGACAGTTACTGTCTCACAAAGCTGCTTAAATGTCTGACAGACTCCTTATTGGAATGATTTCTATTATTCTCAATAGCTGCCTTTTGTCTGACCCATGACAGCTTCAGTAGCTAGGAGCAGCTGCAGTTGTTAGAAACCAACCTGTCTCCCATCATCTTAACAATCAAACTCTATGTACTAACATCTATACATTCCGGAAGTGTGTAATGCAGGCAGTAACACATGAAGGCAAAAAATATACAGAAAAGGCAAGTGCTTTTCTGAAATGCAGATTCTGGGGAGGTTACATCCCACAGTACTGCCAGCTCACAACACAATTTGGGTTTTCTTTACTTCCTCACTTCAGCCATCCCATACTACAGCAATTATCACAAACTACAGTAATTGATGTTTCAGTCCAGTAAGTACCAAATCTGAGAATACTCCTATTTTATACTGCATTTGAAAACAGTTCTAATGTCTAATTATTGTTTATCATCAATCAATAGGTAGATTCAACGTATTTGGGCTACATCAAGATCTCCACCAAGCCCAAGAAGGCTTTGAATAACAAAAGCCATCAAGGTACATCAGAGATACAGAACGTTTATATAGCATTTCCTCACACAGATACCTGCCAGTAACACGAGGGTGGCATCTAGTAAGTTCATTAACCCTAAACAGGGAGCATGTGTTACTTCCTATATTAACCAGGTTATCCATTACTATTAAATGCTTAATGACCAAAATTACCAGCAAAATACACTATGTAAAATTTCAGCAGAGTTCTTTTTTATTGGCTTCCCCTAATTTAATATTAAAAAATCCCAAACCAAAACAACTATCTCTTTATTTCCATGAGAAACTTAATACACTGCAGAATTATTTCAAATATTTGCTAGCCAGTGCAGAAAAAAAGTCCCAATATATATAAGACTATAATGAAGACAGATACATTTTCGATAAGCTTATTGAAATCCGTCTCCTCCATTTGCGTTTAACTATGTGCACATAAGGCCACAATGAAATATAAAATACGAGCCATCTTGTAGGTTTACAAAGTTGACCTGCTAACCACAATCACTGCACTGATACACTGCAATGTGGAGTACATTCACACGATTATCCGCATCATTATCTGCTGCTTAAATATTCAGCTACAAAAAATATCCCAACGTAATGCCTGTGAGGAAGGAGTGAAGAATAACGTATACCACCACAGAATTTTTTTCATTTAACCTCACAGAAAGAAGCATTACATCACACTCTTACAATGCAGGAGGAGGGGCCTGTTTTCAGAAAGCAAGCTCCAGCTATTTCCCTTGAATTTTCTGCTTGGTTCTGGAGGGAGTTGCAAAAATAACTCGGATGTAAATTTTTAGTAACACAGAAGGCCGGGGGAAAAAAAGGCGAGAAAACACATCTTTTTACCTACATTTACTAACGTGCAGACGAACACTTATTTTCCGCAGAACACCGGCAGTGCCCGGCAACCCCGCACATTCCTGAATACCTGGCGCACGCCAGCTGGGCCGCCAGCCCCGGCCGAGCCCGCGCGGGAGCGCCGCGGCGGCGCCGGGCCCGGCACGAGCCCCCTGCCTCCGCTCCCCAGGGCTCGGCGGGGAGGGTCCGTCCCCGCTCCCGGGGAAGCACTGCCCCAGCCGGCCCCGGTCCGACCCCGCGGCAGAAAGAATGCAAACCCGGTTTTATACATGCAAATTTTTGCAGCAGATTTAAGAGCTCCGGGTGCTGTGGGGAAGAAATCACTCTTAAAAAAAGCCTCTATTTAAATAAAACAAGATTTTCAGCACTATCTTGTACTTCACGAGCTCAGAAAATACAAACTATCTTCTGTAATTTGCCTAGGTGTTTTAAATTACAAATATCTTCCAAATCCACACCACACTTGTACGGACAGCTTCTTCTACAAAGCCCCCAAAATCCACGGAAAGTGCTGTACACGTACGAGCAGGCAACATTTGAAGCGAGTCTTTGTGCTAGAAAAGATACCTCTGCAAAACCACCGATGGAAACAGTCGGCTCAGGCTCTTAAAAAATCTACTGATAGGTAAAAACAATAAAACAGAAACGTACCACTAACCTCATAAAGTGCAGCAGTGCTTAAATCCAGCGAGTTGAGGCATACAAGGTAGAAATGGAAATGAAAAAAAAGATCCAAAAATGGTTTTGTGTTTTTGCTTTTTTGTTTAGGTTTTTTCTTTTTTTGTTAAATTTTTTTGCTCTCTTTTTTTATTTCAAACGTTCAGAACCCAGCAGCGACTCCGTCGGCCATTTTGGCTGTGCTCCCTCGCTCTCTCCTCTCGCTCCCTCCCTCTCGCTCCCTCTTGCTCTCTCTAAAGGAAGCAGCTTTTTTGTGACCTTCAAATACAGAGGGTCACGTGACTCCAGGCGGGCTGTCAGTCACGGCCCGGGCCCTCCCACCCCTCGCCCTTAAAGGGACAGCGTCCTGCCCGCACCGGGACGGCCTCCCCGCCAAGCCCTCAGCCCCGCCGCGATTCTGCTCCCCGCCCTCGGCGGGCAGAGGCGATGCACAGGGAGGGTACAATGGTGGAGCCGTAAGGGCACGGAGGGCGGCCCAGCTGGAGCTTCTCTCTTTAAAACCGGCTAAAAAGCCAGCAGCCAATTATGCTAATTCCACATTGGGGCTGCAGAGCTGACAAGCGGCGAATGGTTCATGAATGTGAATGTGAAGTCTCTCCAGCCACAGGCGCTATTTTGCGGTGCACCGGGAACACCGACCCCAGCGCTCGCCTGGAGAAGAACCCTCATTTTAAGCACAACCCCGTCCTGACTCAAGGACAAGACGTTCATCCTCAGACCAAAGTTAATCCAGGCTGGAACCAGACTGCCGACACGACACGCACACACAAACCCGAGACCCAGGTCCGGAGACGGGAACATCCGCAGGACAGCAGAGCGAACGCGGTCTCCCCTGCCGCCTTGCCCGCTTTAAGTCTCAGGCTGCAACTCAGCCATTAGGCAGACACTCCACAGCCTCTTCGCTCAATTTCCATAGATAACCGCTCTAACAGTTGAAACAGAGAATCCCAGCATCTTGTAACATAAAAAACCCCCCTGCAGGATGTTTCCAGATGTTACCTTGAATGTGCAGAAACAGTAAAGAATACAGTTCAGCAAAACGATATCGTGACGCGGGTGTGATCCTGCTGTGAGCAGACTTGCTCCTGAGTCAGCCCAACACAGGTAGGAAATGCTGGAGTTGACTGTAATGGAACCATGCCTGGTGAGGGAACTGACAGCTCGCTCGGGGAGCTCTCGGGAGCACCCTCATGACCGAACCATTAAAATATACAAATTTTTAATTCTGTACAGTTATGCAATGTAACTGTGTAGAAAGTAAAAAAGCCAAAACCCACCTGAAGACGAGGGGAATTTTTAACAGGTATACCTCTGTAGAGACTTTGTGTCTGGGCGTGTGCAAATTGCTTTAAATACCCTATAGCAAGTATAGTATGAATACTGCCATCTCAGAGCTATAGTTACATTGCTGCTGTGCTTATACTAACTTCTATTTAATCATTCTGTAATTGTAAAATTAGTCAATGATTAAGTGCCGCTAAATCCTTTAAAAACACATAAAAAAATAAATAAACCCACTGATCTAAAATAAAACCACTGATCAACTGTGTGAGGCTAAGCCTGGCAAGCAGGTCTACTCTGAACCTCGTGATTCAATGGGAGAGTCTCCACTACCTTTGCACTCTTATCTTTTCATATCCCCAGTTTCTGTACAAATCTCTTCAAATTTATTATGATCTGATTTTCCTTTGTATGCTTCATCCATGTAGTAAGCAATAGAGGGAACCTTGCCATCAAACTCTGTTAAGTTGTGCCTTCACAAATTTACATCAAAACCTGCTTTTGCCAATAATTACACAATCACAGAATATTCTGATTGGAAGAGACCCACAAGGATCATCAACTCCTGGGCCTGCAAAAGCCACCCCAAGAATCACACCATGTGCTTGAGAGAATTATCCAAACGCTTCTTGAACTGTGTCAGGCTCGGTGCTTTTGCCAATACCTTTGACAGGAATTTTTTAAGCAATTTAAATCACACATTCATGATCACACCATGGAATGAAACTAACTTGGGAAGTCACGGGAGGGCACTCCAAAGGAATTAATTTGAGGGGGGTAGAAGCTGCACATCTTGTGTATGAGAATAAAAATCATTAGTATGTATTAGAACATAAGCCATTGGCCTCAGCAAGAGGCAGTGAAAGGCTAGTATGGCTCAGGTTCTGACATGTTTTGCTCCTACCTGTATGGTAAAGCACAGAAACTCAAACGGGGATTCTGCCAATGAGGGGATTTCTTCAACAAGACTACAGACTGCACTGTAACCATCTATCTCTGCAGGCTCAAGAATCTAGCAATAGCTAATGTGAGTTGCATTCACGGGTACTTAATGAAATAAAAGCAGCTGGATGTAACTGCTCAGGTTGCTCCGTCTAAAGCAGAGCAGAGAATCGGCCTGCTGGATTCAGCAGATTGGAGTGTTTTGTGGCTTGGCTAACCCAAACACAGCAATTTAGGAAATGGGGTGAAAACTCAGGGAACATCTTATTTGTGGCAAGACCGGAAGAGACCACCACAATTCCTCTAAACCCCTAATGCCAAATTCCAAACCAACTGCTAAGCATCAGATTCGCATAAAGTTTCATAAAGGCAAATATATATGCATACCAATGAAATGGCTACCCCCTCCCGAAAAAATGCATTAAGTATTGCAGCTACATGTTCTATACCCATTCACACCAAGTACGACAATATGCACTAAGTTACAGACAATTTTATTCCCTCTCAAAAGCCAAACTGTTTTACTGAGACTTATAAATCCTCTTAACTTCACTAGGCCTTGCCAACTCTCCATTCTGAAGTCCTGGAAACTTTTACTTCAAGGAGTTGATAATACTGTGATGACTTTCAGAAACAAGCACTCACTTGAGTTGCTGTGTATCCAAGTGTAAATCACTGCTATAAAATTTCACCTTGCCAATGTTCTATTGACAAAGCTTTTTTAATCAGAAAACAAGCAAATAATCAGTGAACCAAAAATATTTAGAGGCCAGTATGGGTAATTCTGAAATAACTGTAGCTTTAATTGAACTTTTCCAACTAAGCTAACATTTGAAAGACATCCATTCTTTACCCATTCTTGTTGGCATATTGATCAAGATGCCTAAAGTTTTTGGTTTTTGTTTTGATTTGGGAGGTTTGTTTGTAATGCAGCACAGTAGTTCAGAAAACAATGGAGTAGAGCATAAAAATACACAGCACATAAAAATCTGCACACCCCTTTTCAGAGGGCAATTGCATTTCAAAAATCTAACCATTAAGTGTTCCGATGCCAATAGGCTGTTAATAGCCAGTGTTAATAGGTTATATCCTTATCGTGTGCTACCAACTTACCTGATTACAAACACTTCATTTCTAAGCTCCTTCCATCAGAGGATCATAAAGCACTCTAAAAATCTTTAATGAAACTTCATAGTGCTCCAGTGAGGACAGTATCCAGTATGAGCACACATATACATGCACATTAAGAGAGATACTTACAATTCTGGATTCCCTATGCTCGTATCTCAACTGAGACAGGAGAGGAGTAGATTTTTTAATTTGCATTAAGCTGTATTGTGGTTCCTGAAACAGCTCATCCTCTCCAATGACCTTTCGGTAAGAATCAAGCAGATAGGCTTCAATATTATGTACACAGGCATGCTCCAGTGTCCACTAGAACTGAGTATCCATACTCTCCAGCTGTCATGCCAAAAAGACCTGGTCTGTCTGACCTGTAGACCTTTACTCAGTTTTAAAAGGATTTGAGTTCATCCAGTCCATGCACAAAACTCCCTGTTTCATGAGCTGGCATTTTGTTTGGGCTCAAAGTCTTACAGTTTGATGTCATATCTTACTTGGAAGGCTGCACCTTCATCATCCCAACAGTGGACCCCACCCACTGGGTTTTCTACATTGCCTATACACCAATGCCAATTAATTTAAGAGGGTTTTTTTTTCCTCGCAGAAAGTCATTTATAGCTGATACTATGAAAGTCAGAAAGTCAATTAATCTCCTCCTAACACAACTCCTCAGCAGAAACCTCAAATAATAACAAGTTTCTCATAGCATGAAAAAACATTCTCACCAATTGTCCTTTCTCCTGCTGGTGAAGAATTTGCTTCCTGAAGTATTAGAGGTAAAAAAGGCAGATTTGATTGCCTAAGTGAACTGAAGCCTACGTGCCCTCTATCCTACTGCAGCTCATCAGTTAGATTTCCCTAGATGTCCCTCTCCCAATCCCAGAAGTGGGGTGCAGTAACAGATGCAAGATAATCGGAGGCAAATTACTCACTAGTTCTCCAACCAGTCACCAGCAGTCCAATCGACCTGGATTACAATCCTACCAAGCATATCTCTTCAATTTAAGAGGGATCAGAAAAGTGCCTGTCTTTCCTGAGATCAGGCTAAAAGCATAACTTAGGGTAGGGACCTCTACGAAATGACTACATTCTGTAGTTGCACCATTTCTAATAATAAAGAGCAAGCAGAGAACTCCTTAAATTAAGAAACAGAATGAAAAGTCTTAACTCTTCCTTGTGTGCTGTAAAAACCGCCACATGGTTTATTTCAAGGGAACAATTAAAAACATTACAGTTAAAACCAGGAGTTCAAAGCATCTTGCTTCCTACAATTGGTAGCAACTGGGAACTTGATACATGTGTTTCAGTCCAGGATAATGGATAGTTCAGATCACTTTTAAATTATTTTCTCTGAACAGACAGATGCTGAAGCCTAACAACTCCTGAAAATTGACGATGATAGCTAATCCTGGCTGTACCAATATACTTTTTTTTCAAGTCTTCACATCAATTTCACCTAAGCCATTGTGCAAGAGTGATGACCTCTCTTTTTGCAGAAGTGCAAAACTTTCAAGTGTTCAAATATTTTTCAAGGACAAAACACTCCTAAAGGAAACTAGCATTTTGTTTTGGGGTCCTCCCCTTTCACACTTAGTGAACAGCAAGACATTTTATTCTGCAGAATTGGGCAAACAGAGCTGGCAAGGGTTTTTATCTATAGTAACCAAAAGTATAATGTAAATTGTTTCTCCAGAGAAAAATACCATGACAAAAAGCATCTGACAAAGGAAAAGCTCGCTCAGTTTCTGAAAAGGYTACAGCAGCTTTTGCATCCCTTACACAAAGGCACCTATCAACACATTTTAGGAATTATTATTCAAAACTTCTATTGCAACACTGCTTTGGAGCCATACTAAAGCTCAGACTTCATTCATATTTTGCCAGGGACAAAAGAAAGAATACAAGGCCTTAAAACTTCAGTTTAAGAATGATACATGACTTCAGGCCCAAGTCAAAGTTCCTACCCTACACATTAATGAAGTGCTCAGGAAAAGATAATGAGTCAGAAGGAAAACTTCATTCACCAAACTTTGTAAACACCCACTTTTCTACCTAAATTTTCCTCAATCTGCCACAATACTTTCCCTCACTGTCCAGCCCATAAATAGTCTACCACTATGCCCCCACTTCTTCAATTCCCCAACTGCCCTTTCCAAACTGGAGAAAGAGAAAGCTTTCAATCTGTCTTTTAACAAAGTTGTTGGGTGAACAACAGAACTGAAAGCTCATTTCCTACGAATCTCTGTCACACATCACTGAACCTCTACTTTCCACACTAATCCCAGCTTCCTGTACAGCCAGTTCTCCTTTGATGCCAAGGTTCTAACAGTATATTGAGCCGTGTGCAGATCTCTTCCCATAACTTCTTTTCATCTCTTTGAATGCCTGGGCAAAAACTAGCATATACTGCAGCTAATCCCAAAATGATTAGCTGTTAGAAGATAAACCCAGAAGAGATAACCATTTGTCTTATCCTGAAACGCTTCTATTAGTGGGGAAATTAACTGTGATCTTTCTTCCAGGAAGTTACTGAAGTTTAATATATTGGTAATTATATTTTAGTTTCTTACTTCTCTGCCTCACTTGACCAAAACTGGACAAGAGACTTCAAACTTACGCAGGAAAGATACAGATATGAAAAGCCATTGAAAGAGACTTAACTACTCTAGGAACTGAAAGAATTGATCGCAAACATCATTTCCCATCAATGAAGTCCACATCTGAACGTTGATTGAGTTTCCATATCCTTGGACATTAAGTAAATACTTTTCAGTAACATAACATGCAATGAAACTTGTGTAAATTAGTATTCTTAGAATTTCTTTAACCTGCTCCTTACTATCAACTCAGAAGCATCTTGATTTTGGAGGCTATAATCATATCCTAACATGTCTTCCTCTTCAGTTCCTAAAATCCTATAAACTGCCAAAACATCAATGAAACGGGAGAAGTTTATCCGTTTTATGCAATTCTATGAATGACTGTGAAAACAGAATCATAGCATGGTTTTATCTGGAAGGGCCTTTAAAGATCATCTTGTTCCAACCCCTCTGCTATGGGCAGGGACACTTTCCACTAGAACAGGTTGCTGGAAGCCCAACCTGACCTTGAACACTTCCAGGCATCTTTCACATAAACAGATGTTCAGGGAATTCATACAATATGTAAGTCCCCCCATATATAAAGCAAGTGTTGCTTTCTGTTATTTACAGCATGTGAATTACCATGCCAGTTACATGACTGATTCAACTGACCTTCCATCAACCATAGCTGCTACTATCAATTTCAAAAGGAATAATAATTTCATTCATTAAATCCTTCCTTCACCCTCTTCAAGCCTTGGAGCTTTAAACATTTTAAAGTAGCAGCAAGCTTTTTCATCTGACCAGGTTAGAATATCTAAGAAAAAACTTACCTTTCATGTCTATAAACACTTTACTACAACAGGACCCCTTCTTTATACGGTGCCTTTAGACATGCTCCTGCTGAAATTCAGCATACTCTACTCAAAGCAGATTTCTTACAAATACTTTTAGGAGGTCTCACAAAAGACAAGGAAGTTTTTTGGACCAAAAGACTTAGTCTTATTCTAATTCAATCTTTTTTCTGCCCTACCTAAAAGGAAGCTATGCTGCACTTTGATTTTTTTTTTCAAATTTATTTATGGTGAGATAACCCAGTATCTCTCTACAAATTTTTCTAACTTGTCTTTAGTTTTAGCACAGGGAGTTCAATCACTGGGCCGGAAACCTCTTGAGCAAAGGAATTTCTGGCATCTTGGTTGAAGCTGGCACCAACCCATTTTCCTTTGTTCTCATTAAAGGAACCATAATATGCTAAGTTAAATAATAATAATAAAAGCAAGCCAGCCCAAAACAAAACAAAAACCCCAAAGTAAAAGCAGAACACAAAAAGAATGCATATTTAGTGGATTTCTGTAAGAGAATATTTCCCTAATTTTACTTATTTTTCTAATAAAAGCACTCTTTATTGCTGCAAAAATCTGCAAACTGATCTTTCCAAGTGACTTGAACATCTTCCCTGAGTAATTTGCCTTCATATACAGTCCTTCAGTCTGAAATGTCAGAAAAGGAACAGCTGGCTATCCAGGCAGAAAATTCTACAAGCTGTAGCTGTCACAAATATTCAAACACATGCAGTAACCTAAAAACAGTATGACTCCCAAATATGAACAACTTTGACTAAGGTCAACGGGTTCAGCAAATTTAATCTATTTAGGTAAGGGTAAAAGAAATCATACCAGGTCTCCAGATCACAGCAAGCCAGAGAAGCAATGCAGCTTAAGAACTCCAAAATCTCTCCATAAGCAAGTTTTTAATTCATACCATGTTGACCACAAAGTACAATATTTTTAGTCATACAAAGTAAGTCATATCTTCTGCACAGAATAAAGAGCTTGCTCTTTTCCCCTTCCCTCCCCTTCGTTAACCAATAATGGTCACTTCATGAAGGATCTAAGTAGGATCTGCATCTTAGGAACCAAGACCATTTACCCTTCTATATTTTAACCTCTGGTATATCTAAGTCATAACACATAGTCATCTAAATTTCTATTTTCTGAACACAGGAAGCAAAAAGAGCACAAACTCATTAATATAACATAAAAACATTAGTGGTTTTTTCCCTTTCCCTCCATCTCCTTGAAAGGAAGATTCAACCATTTATCTGAGTGTACACACACAAAAATACCAACGAATTGATGAATGTATTTATTTTTTGGAGAGAACAAGGCAGAGAAAAAAGCACTGAGCATCTCAGATTGGATGCAAAAGGGGAAAAAAAAAGTTTTAGGACTGTAATTTATACACATTTATGATGCCACTGACTTGTGCTAGCAGTCCATAAAGTAAATCCTTAGCAAATCGTGTGGCACTAACTTGGTGTAAGTACAACAGAAATTTGTCAAAATTGTATTTTTTCATTAAGAATATAGACAAAATGCTAATTTAGACACGGCTCAAAATTCTTAACAGCCCTTACAGAAGCATATTAGGTTGGAAAAGACCTTCAAGACCATTGAGTCCAACCATCAACCCAGTATTGCCACATCTACCACTACTTTAAATGATTTTGCTTGCTGTTCTTGAAGTCCATTATCTCACTCCAGTGGTAGATGTCATCCAAGAGTTGCCATCTAAATAGCAATGAAATGCTGAAAAGAGAGCACTGAGCACTGTTCAGCCATCCATACGAATGATACATCAGAGGGCAGTTAGCTCAGGCAGCTCCTGAGACAGCTGGCAACTTGGGAGAGAAAGAAAAGGAACAGCCACTAATCAAACAGACCTAAAGCCCCTCAACTTATTGCACAATGAACTCGAAACGTYAATAGTGTCCAGTAGATAGTTTACTTCCCAGAAAGGGACTAGAGGACAGGAGTGGGTAGAGGAGTGGGTGGTGGTGTCTGGAATACAGAGGCTCTTGGATTTTAGGAATTTGATCAGTATGCAAATGCTCTCCCCTTCAAAGTACAGTAAGCTCTGTGAGACAGCAGTAAATCAGAATATCCTCCATGCCACTAGCAATCGGAATTACTACTAACTGTAACAACTAGCGAAAGCAATGGTATCAAGGATGACAGTATGTGACACTATCTACTCCGGGTATTTTGCAGTATCATATTTATAAATCAAGCAATCTGGGATGGAAAATAGATTTTCCCTGGTTTTGCAAAGAGAAGTGTAAAGCAGTCTCTTGATCAGCTGAGACTGCAAACTCAGAAGCAGGCTCTGTGCACTTCCTACACAGGACAAATGCAGACCTTGGGGGGTGGGGGGAGCCCAAACAAATTAGCCTGTTCTCACCACAAGACATCTGGAAGAGAGCACTATAAAATCCTAAGGAAAAGAAGTGCCAAAGCATTCACATTTAGAATGTACACTGTCCAAAATATTTTCCTCTTACAATATTCAGCAGCAGCGTAGGCTAAACACATTGTGATAATAAGGGGGAACTTCACTTCCAAAGTGGACTTTTTTCTGTGTGAGTTCCCTTTTTTTTTTCCCCTAACGGTCTTCTGGCTTCTGTTTTTTCCCACATATTAAGAAAATACTTGCAAAATAACAGTACACTAAGATGTAGGTTAGCCGAGGTACATGAAAAGCCTGTATTTGTTCATGCTTTGAAAGGAATTTAAAAAAGATAAAATCGCTGAGGACATGAAATGGGGATCCTTAAAAACCATGAAATGGCAATTGAAAACATTTTCAAGTCTAACTTGTAGAAGTGAATGCCTAATTTTAAAATATTTTTGTTTAGATACTCAGACGACAGTTTTCCTGTGGGCAATACTTATCATTTTAAACACAAAAATTTCAAAAGGTGTAAGTTCAACACTGAACTGGTAAAATATGGAAAACAATTGATGGAATTTTTGCCATTTTAAAGTGCTTGTGTATAAACTCTGCATATTGTTCAGAAGTACTGCATTTTAAGGGTGCAAGTCAGCTTTCGCAACATTACTGACTTACCAGTCATGGCTAAAACACAGTTGCCTCTACAGATGCAGATTTCACTCCTGTCTCATACATTTCTACTCACTCAATTGCACAACACAAAGGGCAATTCTTCTCTCTGTGCCTCAGGGTCCCCTTAAACACATAGGTAGATTTGCCTTCAAATGCAAACTTGTCCTGCTCTCACTCCACTGTATGGAATAAAAACATTTGTACGCTATGAAGGCGATCAAAATATTCCTTAATCCTTAGATGGACCAGTTTTCATTTTGTTTTAGTCTAATGGTCTCACACCCTTAAATATCCAATCAAATCTACAAGGACATAAAAGAAGAAAGTTAGAACTCTCCTACTCATATGCCAATATCAGAGCAAGCCTGAGTTATCAGTGGGTCTGAAGCATAGTCTGAAATAACTTGCCATGAGCGTCACAGAATTTGGACTAATACCCAAATTTAGGTACCTCAAATCTGAGTTGATAATCTGAATTGGGATTTGGAGACTACTTTGAAAATCCTATCATAAATCTTCTGAAAAAAACCCAACTTCTGCTTAGGGCAGTACTGTCAGTAAATTTAAAAAGTGTAATGGCACTCAAGGCAAGTCTCAATACCTTCTGTATTATCAAATGTCTTTAAAACATCAAACAAACCCCCTATTATGCAGGCATTTAGCTAACTGTTTACTTTAAATTTGGTAAGAACAATGTTTTATGCTACAGGGACAGAAGCCATGGCTAGGGACCTTCATGGAATTTCAGCCCTTCAAAAGAACATTGCAGTACTTCATAACTATGTCTCTCATTCTCACCAACCAAACCAGACAACTTCAGGACATACCACTGCAGCCTCTTTAGAATTTTCAGCAATACTATGGAAGAATAAGATTGGTTCTTTTATGCCAGTATAGCAGTAATGTTTACATGTGCCCCTGACATCAGCAAGATGCTGAAAAAAAAGCCTGGCCTGTAAACTGGCTTCTTGGTTTCACTTAGTTTTAACACAGTCAAACTACACCAGGTGGAGGTGGGAGTTATTCTGCTGTATAAATGAACATAAACATAAGTTTTAATGAAGACGGGGCCCCATTCAGACACACATAATCAAAGATGAAAGGCAATGAACATAAATTCTTACTGAGTATTAGGACTTTTTTTTTCACTGTGAGGGTGATTAATATTGGAAGAGACTGTCCAGAAAACCTCTAAAATAAACCTGAGAAGCCTGATACAACTTAGAAGTTATATCTAACCTTCAAATCTGGCCCCCCTTTGAGTGTGGTATTGGACAAGATGACTTGCAGAGTCTGTAATTCCTGTTTCCAGGTTAGGCGAATTTAGCTACTACTTTCTTTTAATTGTAGTGTCACACAAATCCAGGAAGACATTGAACTTTCCTGCTGAAATGTCAAAGAAAAATAAGACACTATTACCAAATTTTAAACAATTTTGTGATGCTCAGTGGTTCCAATTTCATCTTGGCATTACTGCAATTTTGGAGGGTCTCATTAGAAGTGTTTGCCTCAGAATCCGTACATTAAACTATCAAGCCAGGGAAAAGCCTGGTAGGTCTAACCAATGACACTTTCTAAATTACGGAAATGATCTTGTTTTCCTATCTTTCTTAAAATATGAATCACTTCCAGATGTACAAATTGTCAAGATAGTAGAAGACTTTTCTCTCCCACTACTACACAACAGCAGGTGGGGAATAACCAGCTGAGATGCTTCAAACAGCAGTATCAACTTGGCTTACCTTGCTACTAAATGTGAGTATGAACTTAGCTCACTTTTTGTCTGAATAGCTACTGTCAAACAGACCTCTCCATGTGTCAGCTAGGAATAGTAAAACATTTACATTTATCTTATAAAAAGTAGTAGTTTTTCATTACCCAATCGCTTTCCCTCATAGATTGGGGTAGATTTCTAGTTGTGACAGCAGAGGATAATTTATTAGCACAGGCAGAGTTGCTAATTAATACTACTAGAGCTAGGAGCAGAACCTCAGTTTAAGGACTTCAGCAGAATTCTTTTTCCTGCCCCAAAAGAGAAAAACTGCTCTGTGCTCATCAACAGAAGTTTGACTGCTTAGGAAAGATGTTTCTAGATCACATTTGCCTCTTAACCTCTGCTCCAGCAGTGAAAAAGTAAAAGCCCTATTACAACTGATAAGGGCACAATAAGCTACTGCCATGTAAAATATAMCTATTTTGTAGGGGAAGATAATATTTACTTCTTAAGCACGCCAGTTCAGGTCAACCTCTTCATAATGGATGAAGATACGAGAGAACACCTGTAACAAAATGTTCACCTATAATTAAGCATAATGACACTGATCTTTCTCCAGATTTTTCCTTTGGGAGGGAAGGAAGGAAACAGGTTCCTTACCAAACATATTATACTTAATTATACATATATTCCACATAAAATAATGTGCCCAAGCGCAACACACAGTTATATCCCATGCCAGAGAGCTAAGGGAGAAGATTACAGAGTACATAAAAACTGAAGAGTAACAATTTCTTAAGGAGTCTATTGGCCCTCTGCCAGAGGAGAAGCACGGTCTGAGATGGCCATTATCAGCTCCAGTAGTCCAGGCATACCCACTTCTTCTGAAGTGCAGTTTTAATGCAACTCACAGCCTTCACTGCTGCACAACCATGACAGCTTTGTGACACACGCACTGCACCAACTGCAAACCTTTCACAGCACTTGAGATGACTATGCCTGTTCCATATCTCACTCGTACTAAGGATTTTTGAACGGGTAACTTCTTCATAATAAGCTCCAATTGAAATGAATTATATCCTTGTTGTAAATGATCAGCTGAAGATTTCTGAAAACCTTGTATACAGTCTAACCAGGTAATTCCTCCCCACCAAGGTAACAGGTATCAGCAGACAGCAGTTCTCAGGTATCCCCTACAGTTCGATTAAAAAAATGCTGTAACTTCAGTACAGTAAGTCTGTCCAAAAAAACTGTTCAGTACAGCAAAAGAAAGGCTCACAAGATTGAAGCAGTGTTGTTTGTTGTTGTTGGGTTTGTTTGGTTTTTTTGTGTTTTTGTTTGTTTAATACTACAAGGCACTTTTAAAATGTGAAATTTTTATCCCCAAGTCAAACTGGGGAAATAATCTGTTGCATAAAGTGCCAGAAGTCATCCATGGATGCTGATTCCTTGTATTCCATTATGAAGTTATACTTTAGCAAAGGAAATTTCACATGAAATTTGGGCTAGGTAAGAACTACTGCATCCATTGAAAGTCTCTCAGAAGTATCTTTTTATTTCTGTTCCTACATTGTCTACTCAAGATTTGAGGCCCTTGGAATGCAGATAAATATTAAGAAATTTGCAGGGCTTTCCTAGGAGGTTAGGACTTGCAGACTGCCCTGGCACTCTGGTAAAAGTTACCTCCCTCACTGAAACCATATCTTCTGAACACTTCCTCAACAACCTCTGTGCAGTTACCCAGATCACGCTGCCTAATGAAAGGCAATTAAATTACAATGGACAACTTTTCAAGAAAGTAAATTAGAAGCAAAGAAAAAAATTCCATCTGCATTGCTCTAGAGTCAGTAAATTCTAGGAAGTCTAATGACAGCTGGAAAGGGAAGGAAGCATCTTCAGTAGTGCAGCTATTTCTGTGGAGAACATCTGACTTTACATTCAAACTCAGAATCTATCTTTCACTAAAAAATTCCAATTTCATTTCGAACCAACTAGAAGGACAACAGCAGACACAGGTACACCAAATCACAGAATCCCTGCAGATGGAAGGGATCTCTGAGATCATCAATCCCGCCCTTTTGCTCAAAGCATGGTTAACTAGAGCAGGCTAAAGCAGATTTGGGCTTGTGTCCAGCTGAGTTTTGAGTACCTTAAAGGGCTATGAAGGCACAACTTTTCTGGGTAACTTGTTCCAAAGATCTGACCATGTTTAACAGCAAAAAAAGAATTTTTTTTTTCCTTCTGTTTGAGTGAAGTTTCCTGTATTTCAGTTTATGCCAATGGCTTCTTGACTCTCCACCAGGCACCACTTGTGAAGAATTTGGCTCAGTCTTCCTTAGTCTTCTCATCAGGTATCTACACACATGGACAGTAACATCCTCCCCCAAGTTTCCTCATCTCAAGGCTAAATAGTCACAGCTTTCTCTGCTTCACCTCTGTCAGATGCTCCGGAGTTCCTCTCTGTGGTCCTTCCCAACTCTTTCTTGCATCACTAAAATTGCACCTTTAGACTTCAATCAAAATATTACGAAGAATGATACTCCTACAGCAGGATCTGTATGACGAGGTTCCAGATGCCACTTGAACACAAATTTATTAGTTAAAAATTAAAAATACTACCTATCACTAATCTCATATTCTCTTTCTAATAATCAGAGTTTGCAACAGGAGAGACAACATTGTAAGCCACTTGAAAAGCTCTATTTAAAAATCAGATCAACTGTAAAGTAATTGTAGTTTGCACTTGCACCTAAAATAAGACACCTAACAAACACAAGGCTATGGCAAGTCCAATAGAACATCTCTCATATTACCCACAACAATAATGTATTTCATTATACTGTCAGATATATAAAGAAACAATTCAGGAGAGCAGAAATTTAACTCCAACTTTTTATTTCTGCACTGATTTTTCTTCTGGAACTTTCTGAAAGTTTCTACTCCAACAACCTTTGTATCTCTTGGTACTACAGTAAGTTGCGCAGTCTGAGTAGAAAGAAATAACAACAATTACTTTGAGAAGTTTGGCTCACATCCATGACGGAAAGAATGTGCATGTTCAGCACTAGAACTTCGCTGACCTCAACTTGCCTACCTCAGAAATGGCTTCTCACTGTCACAGATGCAGAGGACTCGCAGTTGCCAGCTTATCTAGGAGGCAAACTAGACATTTGCCCCAAGTCAAATCCCAGCCTTTCTGCAACAAGTTTACTGCAGATCAACAAGAATTTCTTCTCATAAGGAGACATCCTATTAGGCTTAGGAAAAAAAGAGTTCTGTGATCTAGTTTTCCCAAAGACCACCTTCTTGCTTGCTCCAAATGGCAGGTCAGAAAAAAAATTAATTATGATATCAAAATTGAATTACCATTGCATTAACTAATGAAAAGAATATGGAATACAATCATCACTGCAGTACTTCTAGGACAAGGCTCTGTCCTTCCCATCAGAACAAAAACCCAAGTTAAAAAGCCAACCAGTACTGTATTTCAGTTCGAAATCACATGAAAAAACCTTTTCCTAATGGAAATCTGTTATTTTCTTCTCTGATCAAGCTGCTTTCCCTAAAGCACTGTGTACCAGCATCTTAAATTGTTCATCCTTGAAAGAGCATTTTGTTTATAATTTCTGATCCTTTATTAAAATGCATTCTAAAGAAATAAGGCTCGTATTTCAAAGAGGACCAATCTACCATGTGCACACCAAAAGGAAGGCCCCGGTTCTTTCATATTTCACATTATTTCAGTGAAGAGCAGCTGTACAAAAACTTCATGTACACACTCACTACCTCAGTGCCAAGCTTCCAGAATGGTTCTCTCTTTTACAGCAACTTCTGATTAATGTTTTGAAATTGCAATGAATACTTCTATGCTTTTACATGTAAGGCAAATCAACATGCTGCCTCTTTTTTTTCAGCCACCATCCACTATTATATACAGATATTTAAGGAACCAAAAGGGTGCGCACCAAGCAACCAACCACTGCTCCCAGCACGTTTAAACGAGAGTGCTTCACACCATTTAATATGGTAAGGCCCTTTTTAAATAAACGTGTGACTCACTGTTTGTTTTCTTCACCAGGAGGTGGAGTCTTGCCATGCCCCTCCATTACAAAATCCTCATGTTCCATCTGCAAAGGCAAGCATTGCAGGTCAGAAATCGGTGGAGCAAAACGCACATCACCTAAAGAGGCCCTTTCCATATGCAACAGCTTAAAACAGCCACTTTATCACAGTGGCTGGTCCAGAACAGATCATGTAGTTTCTTAGCAACATATATACATCTCCAAACCCATTGCTATGGTATCATTTCATGGCACAAATTTCAGAGAATCTTACAAGGGAAAAGGAATGATTTAATGGCTATAGCAGGATACTATCAAGTCAGGGTATAGAGGTCTTAAGTTCTGCTCTGTAAAGGACTTCCCTTGTCATTCTAAGAATTATTTCTATCACTTCTTTGTTATGTAAAAAGCAGGAATTAAAAAAAGGTTTATCAACATCTCTGGAAAAAAACCCAAGAATTTTAGAAGAAACTTACTAAGCACAGACAGAAACTGCTGCAAAAGCAGAGTACTTATTGTGAAAAATAACTTTTCTTTGAAAATAAAGACTTTCACTGCACACACAGCTTAGTTAGCAGGGTAAAAAAGAGGCCTAAGGAAACCTCAAATAGATGCTGTTCCAATGACAACATAAGGTAGGCATTTCCTTTGGCTCTCTTGTTATAAGATTCCAAGGGCAGTAAGGAAGTTTTATGTTTAATTGTTTGCTTTTAAAATATCAGTTTTAGAATACATTTTCAGTAATTTCTTTGGTGAGAAAGAAGATTACATTATATTTGCTCATTCATTAATTATGCGCTCTTCATTTAATGACTTAATTCAGCCAGAAGTTCTTGCACAGGTAGCAAAATATTCTTCTCTTTATATAAAAATTCAACACATGCAATTAGTATTTTATATAAACATCCGGATATACAGTTAGTAATGCTCTACTTCATGTGAAGCCAGCAAACAGGTCACACTGCAATTCTCAATAAGCCATACAACAAAGCACTGAATCATAATCACACACAAATCCACGATCCACTACATTAAACCGGAAAGAGAGAAGTACTGGTCAGTCAGTTAAGATAACACAGCTGAGTTAGTCTTTGAAAGGGCAACCCCCCCCAACCAAACCAAAATCCAACAGCCACCTCCCCTTGTGCCCCTACCCTCCCCTCCAAAAGAGTCAAGTTTACTCATTTGTACATCAATACTGTTGACAGATCAAAAACACTTACAAAACCCTAAAATCTGCATATTGACATCTAACAAACACACAAGAATTATGTTATTTGACTGCACAGACAGAGCCCTAAGCAAAACCACGAATGAACCCACAAAGTGATGAACTGTAAGGTGCTAATGATATCCATAAGACAGGCAGTCAATCAAACATGTATAATTTCACATTTGTAAACATGTACCCACATGGCTCACTGTCCAAACAGTATTTTCATGTAAAAGCAATGTTTGAAAACAAGAAAATTTTGGTTTACAGTTTTGTAAATAACTTGGACTTTTATCTATGTATTCCCACTGTATCAGAGACACTGAAATCTATTTGTGCTTCTGTCCATACCAGATTCACAAGAACTCCAATAGCTGCGCTCAAACCTGTCTAGCTGAAGAGAAAGATATCCATTCCACTCATTCTGTTGTTGAAAATGCTGAAACACCAAGTGTGTCAATGGGTAAAACAGCTACAGTTTTGTGGCCACATTGCAAAACAGCATGGTTCTGTGAGTGAGAGTAAATGCTTAAGAATTACTCTCACACAGGAGGTATTTTAGCCTGTTGCTGGTATGAGACAAGTACAATTCACATGAATGGTAAGCAAGGGAACAGTTCGTGGCCAGTACAGGGAAGTTGAAATGCAGCCTCTGGGAGTAAAGAAACACTACGTACAGCATATATAGTGCTCAACTAACAAGATTCCCATATAAAACAGAAATTCAATGTAATGAAGCTGTAGACGAGGAGGTACCATAAAAAAAAGAAAGGAAGTACAAAAGGCAATGATTTTTAAACCAACAAAAACTTAGGAATGGGAATTACTTCATTAGATGATAATCAAGAAATCTGAACAAGAAGTGGAACATCTAGTAGACCACCACCAAAACAAGGCAATTGCTGAAGTACTGCTGATAGAACTGCTGCTTTATTATTAATTTTATGTGAAGAATACTAGTGACATCACTGTTCCAGCATGCCTATCTATCAAAATTCATGTTTCAAAGAGAAGTGGGAAAATAACAACAAATAACAAAGCGCCTGAGCTAAGAACAAGAGGTCCAGGCACAATCTCTTTTAAAGCAACTAGAAAACCCCAACTGCTTTAAGAGAGGTTAATAAGTTTGCTCTACTTCAGACAGTAGACAGAAGTATCTGAAATTACTAAAATCTGCGTTATTTAAAACCGTAGAAGATATGGTACAATAGCACAGACACTCACAAGAAAAAAAAATTAATCACTGAGTGAGGAAGTACTCAAGAACACAGAAACGATTCAATATACAAAATAAAGATTAATTGGTAGTGTTTAATTGATAAATAAATCTAATAATAAAATGCATCAAGACACTAAGAAAAGTTGTAGGAAGGTCAAGGAATTGACTATTAGTGAACTAGAAAAAAATCTTCTAGAATGGATAAACAACTAGACTTGTAGGAAACAGCTGGCTGGTCAGGCTGAGAGGATAATGGTTATGGTGTTGTATGCTACCTAGAGGATGGTATCAAGTGGGCTACTGCAGGACTCTGCCCTAGGACAAGCCCATTAAATATCTTTACGAACGACTTGCAGGGCCAGTAAGGTATATTCTGGTCAGAATTTTAAGATAAAGTTTAACTGGGGTGAAGAGGTTCAATCAACAAGTCCAAAGACAGGGCTGCCATTCAGACAGACCTAGACAGGCTGGAGGAATGGTCCCTACAGGATCTGTATGAATGCAGACAGGACAAACACAAAACACTTGCACCTGAGAGGCCATGGCAACAATACAGGCTGAAGACTGACTGGAGAGGAGTTGTGTGGAAAAGGTCTTGGCATAAAGCAAGGTGATCATGAGCCAGCAGTGTGGCTTGCCAGGCAAGGTCAACAGCATCCCAGGCTTTATTAAGAAGAGCCTTGCCAATAGACGAGGGAACTGATTGCCACCTCTTACACAGTACTTATTATTCCAGACATGGTCCAATGCACCTCATTTTGGGCCCCTACAATACAAGAAATACATCCAGAACATGGACACAGTAGCCACCAAGATGCTCAGGGAACCAGAGCACTTGTCCTGCAAGTAAAGGCAGAGGGAGCTCGGCTCATTCGGCCTGAAGAAGAGATGGCTTTGGGGAGACCTTAACAGCAGCCTGTCTGTCTCTACAAGGAGGTCAGCAAGCAGTCAGGCTCACCACAGGGGTACACTGTGACAGGACAAGAAGCAATGAAAGTTAAGTTGAAACAAGGAAAGTCCAGACTGGATACAAGATAACTGATTTTCACCATGAGGACAGTCAAGGACTGAGACAGATAGCCTAGAACAGTTTTCTCAGTCTACTTGCTTCAAGTTTTTCATGGCCGGACCGGGTAAAATCCCTCACAGCCTGGTCTGACCTTGTAAGTGACCCTGCTTTGAGCAGGAGGTCAGACTAGAGACCTTGCAAGGTCCCTTCCAACCTGAATTTCCCAGCAATCCTATGAACACAAGAACAGATGCAGTTTAATATTGAGAGATAACATACACAAGAGAGAGAAAAAAACCCTACCAAATTCCCAACCCAGGGAAAAAAAGCAGTTTGACAGTATTATAACAAACATCACCCCTTTGCTATTACAATATAAATAAAACCCAACTCACTATGAAAAAAAACCCACCTGTAAGAGGATGCACAGCAAAAACATACTATTAAGCAGGCAAAAAATTAGTTTTTGAACAAACAAATTGCAACACTCAATTTCACAAGTCCTTGAGGATTTTACGGTTACGTACCCATAGGTATGAAGATTTATCTGTGTATTAGAGGATTAGAAACAAAAGCTGTGTAAGCTCTTCCGTTTCTGGCAATTACATTACTTTTACAAAGTGAAAGGGGAAGTTATATATGAGATAACTTAACAGACCTGATTCAGTGCAGCAATTTCTGCATTTGTCTTCTTGCAGACCCTTGACTCCAACTTTCTTTTGTTTGCCTGCATATGTTAAACAATTCCATGATCAGTGATCTGTATTTCTCACTTGGAAATCTGCAGTTTTAAAAATTTCTGCTAGAAAATGCTACACAGCTTATTTAATGGTCTAAAAACCCTAGAATAAGCTTATGAAGTAATATCCATTTCCATCTTTCTGCAACATTTAAAAGCTTTAAAAGCAAAAGTCACTTTATCGGGTAGTTCATCTTAATTCAAAGACACATATCTGACAAAGAGTCTTCTGAAAACAATTAATGAGCAAACCGCCCCAGTAAAATTCCAAAGGCATTGTTTTTATTTTCATAAAATATGTTTTTAGGYCCAGCTATCCATTAATTAATTTTGAGACAAAAAAATACTTAAAAATTAAAATATTTAGGTCTTATTTTGCCAATGACAGTAGTGACATCATATTGCAGAAAGAATGAGAACATGGTATTTTAAGCTTTTGATTAAGTGACTATCTGAGGATGAACTGAAGAGAGGAACAGCACATAATAGCCACAGTTAGCTGAAAATACTCTTCTTTTTCTCCCGTACCCACAGTTCTTATACAATTCCTATGCACACTTCCTTCCCACAAGTCTCTCAGTTAGTCTTCATTGTCATCACTATATCCTTTTTGGCATTGTTTTAGTCTTTTTTTTTCCCAAAGAAAACTGGAGCCCGGAGTCCTCCCTAGGTTTCAGCCATACACAGCATGCAGCAACCTCAGCAGGTCTGGTTCACTGCAGGCATTCGGAAAAGGTGCTTTTGAAGCCTTGAGCTTTGAGTCTCTCCTGACTCACAGCTTACATGGGAAATGCAGTTGTCTTCAGTATGTAGAAATAGCATGGAAGGTGGAGGTAAGACAGAACTCTTGTAACTGTTATATTGCTCCCAAGGAAAGAAGAATAGGTGGAATGGCAGAGGATCTGAAACACTTTAGCTTCTCGTAAGAGGACTGCAGAGGGAGCCATTGATTCCAAGAGCAGGAATCAAAGGAAGCGCACTCTACACCTGTTTCTCCTGGCAAGCTGTGGGGAAAGCTTCAAGATTCTGGCAGCTGGAAGCAGGAACCAGAAATAGACCCTGAAACAGCAGGGGAGGAATTCAATAGAAAATTTTCTTTTAAAAAGAAAGGAACTGCAAGTTGTTGAACTCTGTATTTTATTATTTCAAAGCTTTTTTCTTTAAAAATCCAGGCACCTATGAACATCCAAATTTTGACAAAAATTAATATATTGAATGTTCTAAATAATAAAGGACAATTTGTTTCATCTAAGTTAAGAAAAGCTATTCAATGTCAGACACTCAATACTTAATTTTTAGAAAATGAAATTTATCATGAGCTTAGATGTAATAAACTATTTTTTTTTGTCCAGAAGTGCAACACCCATTACTGCAGTTTCATACTACACTTTCTAAAAATATCTTCAATGAGACCCTAATGGATTTGATTAATGAGTAAACCTTATCTCCTAGATAAAGTCAGCAACACTCTGAAGGGTCAGAAAGTTTCAAGGGCAAAAGCCTCATCTTTCCTGAATCCTGATGTCAGAAAGCACGTTTACCTAGCAAGATTCTCCTCTTTCATTAGCTAGCCCAGCCCACCAAAGCTGAACTGAGCATAAGAGAAACCAAGCATTTTCTCAGGAAAGACGACAGATGTTTGTGAGAAATCCTTTACTTATTATAAAAAGCTATTAATTTTAAACAGTATTTTGTCTTTCTCTCTTCACCAATATAAAGAAATACACTAATGCAACTTCATCAGAGCTGCTATCACCACCTTTTCCTACTCATTCATAGGTCCTTTTCAAAGTTGTGATTTTTTTCTTTTCTATTTTATTTTAAAAAACCAAACCAAACAAACAAAAAAATACCAACCAACCAAAAAAAAGGACTTCAACCAGACAGGCGATGAAGCCTCTTCTAAGATTTTTCATTCACTAGCATCTCAAGCAGACAAGACACAAAAACCTTATCTGGCATATGACTAGACTCTGGTGAGGACCAGCCAAGGTCAAATGCTGCTTTCTCCAGGTTGTGGCCATCTACTTCCAGTGCTTTAAGTGAAGTGATAATCTTAACACAGCCAACTGCAGGCCCAGTTTAGGACTGACAAATCTGATGTTTTGTCACAACTACTGCTTTAAACACCAGTGTCTTTCCAATCATCAGCAGTAACAGTGCTACTGTAAAGAGGCCATTAGCACTTACTTTGTCTCACTAATAGCTGTTTTAAGCAGAGTTGCAATATCCAATCATCGAAATCCAAGCAATTAGTCACTAGTCACTACTGCTAACAGGGTGGAAGCCGTGTTCTACAAAAGCAATCTCACAGACCATTTGAGGTCGAACAGAAATGTAACCACTACTACAAGTGAAAGGAAAGCTGAGTCACCTCTCTGCCTGGCTTCATTATAAGCACTTTGGACAAACTGCATCGGGGAAAATTCTACTCACTTGAAACAGAGTAATTACATTTTTAATTTAACGTCTTTTAATTTTAGCTGCTAACACTTCAATAATTTTTTTAGGAATAAATTAGTGTTAAGCTAGCATTTCAAAATATGCATAGAATAGCACAAATTGTTTAGCAAAATTGGTCCCAAAATATACCTTTTGGATTAAATCTCAATTTCAGTACACAGAGGAAAGCATTAAAAAAAAATCTTAGGATTAGTGCTTTAAACTCAGAAGAAAAAAAAAACAATAGAAAAAACAGCTTCTAAAATGAGAACGCGCAAACTGTTTTTTTGAATCACACGAGGAAATTCTTAGAGACAAGATATGCATGAAAAACTGTCTGAATTTTTGGTCTCTTTCAAGACTTTGTTGTATTTAAAACATTGTGATATTACTAAATTTTCACTTGAACCTATTTCTACCTTCTTTTTCTCTCAATTTTGCCAAAGCATAGTTTCAATATCTAAAAAACACCACTAAAATATGTGAACCGTCTCCTAACCCACTCAGTATTTTCTTGAAGCTTCTCAGCAGCATCTAGATGGAGCACTTCAATGTTATTGGCATCACACAGACCCGACTGGTTTTTCTGTTAGTAAAAAGAGAAGTGAAAGCTTGCTAATATAATCCTACTAAGTGACATATTGCATTCAGTGCTCCTTGCTAATCATTTTGAATGCTAACACACAAACCACACGTAATTAATTATCTTAAAAAGTTACTAATCTGATACTGGTGTTTGTTATATGCAGCTTAATGGTAGTTTAATTCTTGGCTCACTGAAACATTACATTAACTATGTAATGCCAACATTAGAAGAAATGCCAACATGTTAACATACACCATCATTGAAACATGCATCATCCTTATAGAATAGCAGGAGAGATTATCAATGGCAACTCGATTAATCATTAAGCTATGTAACTCAGAATATGTAATTTATGCTACACCTAAACAAGCACAAAACCTGCAGCAGGGGTTAAATACCGGAAGTTTTGCTTTTAGTTTCAGTTGTCACCAACTTATCACATGCAATTGCAGAAATAACCTATGGCCCACTTTCTATGTAATATTTAAAATGTTTGTTAACTAATACTCTGTGAAATACCCAGAAGCTTAACATGAATTTCCTGCTAAGCTTAAAACAAAGAGTTTTATGAATATCATGAAAACAACAGTCACACCTTGGAAATGCTAAAAAGGTTGGCATCCCAGCCACATTTCATACTGTACAGATAAGAAAGTTTACTTAATTAAAAATTTATTATTTTTTGATGTATTACTGAGCTGCAAAGTATTTCAAATACAATCGCTTGTGTATGTATACATCTATAATAATTAATCTAGATCTTATTCTGAAAGCAATTTAAACCACCTAGTTGTTTGCAGCAAGATACAGTTTTGCCAGTAACACTTCAACCACCAAAGATGTTTAAGTCACTCAAGTCAAGGTATGACAGGATATCTAGAAATACCACCTGAAAACTTCAACTCTGAAGCTGCCAAGGCAGCTTTGAATAATAGTTCAGCAATCTCAGACACAAAAAAAATGAATAAAGTGTTCTGAATTTAAGCAAAAGTGCTTTCCTTTTCCTGCACCACTGTGGATGACCCATTTTTAGTGTGTTCCATGCATGCACTCCATTTTTTAGTGTGTTCTGCACATACATATGGATGGATCCCAGGAAAATCTGAATTTAGTAAGACACAAAAAATTTGCATATTTTATTTAATTAACTTTTTGTATTATTCTTCAGCTAAAGAGCAGATGCATTTCATAAGCCATGAATTCTTGCTAACTTCAGCAACTCTGAAAAAAACCTTTTACACTTTTATAACAAATTTTTTACACTTTCCATTTAGGGAACAAATCTGACCCTAAAGCCCTTGAACAGTTCAACCCCACCACTACTTTGAGCAGCCACTTGTATGCAACCCAGTGACTCTATTTAGCCAATTTATTTTACAGTCTATTTACAGTGCAGACACAGATGAAGTTATAGCAGTTTAAACTGACATCTGTAAGAGGCTGATATTCTGATATACACATTGTTAACCACCCTGACACAGAAGAGAGGAAACATATGAACTGCTTTCTCCCACTTAGATTTGGAAATCTAGATGATGCATTGCCACAAAGGGACAACAGGCATGAACAGCTAAAAGAATTTCCAAACGCTTAAGAAAGCGGATGATAACCAGAATTACAGAAAAATAGGTTACACTTTTGCACTACACATTTAATCACCTTCACTGCTACAAGTACTGTTTGCTGCTGTTTGTTAGGAATGACTGAGTGACATAAACCAGGCACACACAAATTGGTGCTGAAGTTATTCTGCTTTAAGAGATCTGACCAGACAGGCAAGCAATAGAAAGAACTTTCTTTTCTGTGTTCACAAAAATCTATTGTGTGGATTCTAAACACACAGAAACTGCCAGTGGCCCAGAAAGTTCCTGAACAGCTGGAGGCTGACAACAATTCTGCTATATGTATATATTAGCCCTGCTTTAAGTCTGTATCAGGCACTCACTTTTGAACACTGTCAAAAAGGAGAAGCAGGCTATCCACACTCACAGTACACAGCTACCTTCCAGTTTCTTCAGTTATCAGAATGCAAATCCAAACTCATTTTAGTCACAAGGGAGCCACTGACACTGCTGCTTACTTGTAAAATTTTTCCAAATTTATCAAGATTATTAAAAAGATTAGCTATCTGAGAGACCACCAAGCCATTAAAATACTCACCCATCTCTGGGGCAGAACCTGGGCTTTTCTACAACTTGCCCTCAAAAAACACCAATTTTAAATGCCATGGGAATAAGTTATTCCTCTGGGAATTACATGTGGAAACTGTATCTGTTGAAACCAACCAATAAGATTTCAGAGTACTTCTCAACATTTCTTAACCTAATTCCACACGGGCTTACTGCAGCTGTAGAGAGCTATTACATTCTCCCCTCCTATAATACTCTCTAGCGTACTACTTAAATGTTTCACTGACTTTAAAAAGTGACAGGAAATGCTGACATGTTTTTAATGTTGTTTTTACCCTTCAGGGGAACTGATGTCACACAATGTGTTTCTRCAGGGTTTAAGTGTCCTTAGTTGTCCGCTCACACACTTACGTACTCGAATGATGAAGACTATCACCACTATTTTTAGCATCAAGAATAAAAAACCCACAGTCTTCTCACCAAATCCCATATGCACTTCTTCCACACCCTACGAATGAAGAAAAAATTTGGGGGAACTGAAACAAATTCATACCCATCTAGCTCAAATGAAAAGGAAATAGTCCTTGTAGGGTCATGCAAATGTACAAAGTCTTGCAAATGCATTAAGTCAATAAGACCAGTGAATTTTACACCTTTCAATGACTCAGCCAAACCAACAGACTACAAACGATTTTTAGAGTAAATCTAAGATTCTTTAATGCAGGGTAGAGCAAGATGTCGCCGCCCCTGGCTCAAACTTCTCTCCAAATACCTATCCCCCTCAAGTCTGCCATAAGACAGTAAGACTGAAAACACTCATCAATACTTTCACATCTCTAAGATTTTGTTTTAAGTGGCTGATTATATACAACTCTGTCACAACTCACATGGACTACAACCACTGCCAACGATTCTGTAAAGCCAATACCAAATGGAAAGAGATCCAAAGGCAATATTCTGAAAAGGCAGAAATCCCTCAAATTGTGCCCCAACAGTACACCTGCATGAGAAGACATACTTTGTAAGCAAGGTCACAAATGTCCCTGACTGTCATCAACATCATAGTGGGACTATACCACGTAAGCTCTCAAATGCAGGACTGCTTTTTCAATCTTTAAGCAAATATTTGCTTTTTTGTCTGCTTTGCAAAGTATTATAAACTGCTGTAACCAACCGAAGAAGAGATACTACTGGTTGAGAAAAAAATCTAATGAGAAAATATTTATGAAAAAGCAAGAACCTTTAAAAGAATGGAAAAGATGAGTTTAAACTGAATGGTTTTTTAAGAATAAAGAGGTTTTTTTCCTTGAGAAATCAGACACACACCTATTCACTGCAAGGACTTGCCATGCCAGTACATTTCCTCCACATGAACTGTACATATGAAAAGACTGGATCAAAGACTGTACGGTGACAGTTCTTACAGACCTCAAAGTCAATTTGGCACACGATGGTATTTTCCAAGAGAAAGAAAATACATCATTGTGTTAACCTTCTCTTTTGTGATTCAAAAGCACTTCAGGGTATTTTGAGATTAGAAAACAGAGTCATCTTTCAGTTCAGCATCTATATTTTAGCAGTGTTCACTATGGATAAGTAGGTTTCAAATGAGCAATCCATCTTGCCTCTGTAGAAAACAGTACACCCAACTAACAGAATCCTGCACTTGATCCTGAATTTCTTTTAAAATGTCCAAGCAGCTAGGTTATCAACAGCATTCCTTCACAACGATTCAAGTACCACTGTCTGTTTAATTCCATGTTCCTTTTGCAAAGTCTAAACAATTTTACCTTATTTATAACTGCTGTTTTGTAAAACCAGTAGACCCTGAAAACACACTGTACCGGTTTTGGCTGGGATTGAGTTAAATTTCTAGATAGTAGCTGGTAGAGGACTACGTTTTGGATTTGTGCTGGAAGCAGCATTGATAATACAGGATGTTTCAGTTACTGCCGAGCAGTGCTCACCCAGCATCAAGGCCTCTTCTGTTTTCACCCCACCCCACCGGTGAGTAGGCCAGTGGGGCACAAGAAGCTGGGAGGGAACACAGCCAGGACAGCTGACCCCAACTCTCCAAAGGGATATTCCACACCTCATGGCATCATGCTCAGCATGAAAACTGACGGAGTGATGTGTGTGGAGGCTGGCAGGGGCTGACATTGCTCAGAGATTGGCTGGGCATCAGTTCCTTGGCAGTAAACAATTCTTTCTCTTTTGTATCATTTGTTTGTTCATGGGTTTTATTTTTCTTCCCTCTTTGTTGTTCGGGGTTTTTTTCCCTCCTAAATTATTACACTGCCTTTATCTCAAACCATGTATTTTCTGACTTTTACCCTTGCACTTCTCCTCCTCTATCTCACTGGGGGGCCAGAAGTGGATGAGCAGCAGTGTGGTGTTTAGTTGCCAGCTAGGGTAAAACCCCATTCCATAATTACAACTCTTTGTTATAATGCCTTGAGATTTTGAAATTCGAAGTTATAAACTCACAAGCAGGTTTGCTGGGGGTTTTTTCGCCATGTAGAAAGGTCCAAACATGTAGGGTTTTGTAGGAAAGTATTTTAGGTTCTTCTGCTGGCCACAGTGGTAAAGTTCAAGAGAAAAACTAACCGAAAATTTCTGCTCCCCTTGATGGACTATGTTAATTTATATTTAAAATGAGAGGACTATGTCATAACACTTTTACAAGCTTTCATAACATGTCATTAAAAGGAAGGACTACTTTATTATCTTAAAATTTTCAAGTAATTTCATTCTTTACTGAGACGTTAATGGATTTTTTTTTTCATACATGATATGCAAATATTTTGGTTTTGAAATTACTCTCTAACTAAGGAGCTGTAGCATTTTCGGGTTAAAAAAATGGAGCTAGCAGAGCATGATGAAAATGACATCAGTTTTTGTTGTGAAAAACTGCCTTTGTGCTCAGACTAGTTCTTAAGCCGCTACATTTCAGGAGAAGCATGAATTGCCTTGTTAGGCAGAATACCTCTCTACTTTTAGAAGACTTTACAAGATACTTCATACAAAGACTCCAGGAACTTGGTATAGTTGTAAGTCAGCATTACAAAGACTAGGTGCTCCTAAAACTCATGTTCCAGGAAAATGATGAAAATATACCATGTATATTAGGGCACAGAAATGCTGGGAGCTCCACAAGTAACTCACCAGGAGACACCAAAAATGAATCAACTAAATAAAAACCCCAAAGCCTACCGTCCTGGATCCAGTGGAGAAGCAACAGCTACATGAGCAAACTGAAACCTACCCAGAATTGTCAGGTACCCACAAGAAAGTACTCTGAGGTTGAAAGCTCACCTCTTGTAACAAGACAAAATTTTGCAAGAGTAGCAGGGATTCATACTGCAGAGAACCATCACCTGAAAGCACCATGTACTGGGCTAGTACTAGATTGGAAAACATCTTTTTTAAAATTACAGTCACAAAGCAGACTGTTCATTTCATTACTGTACAGGCCTGAATATTTTAAATTATTTAGTGCCATCTGAATAGAAACCCAGTTCTGTATCTCTAAGTTGGATTATAAGCCCCAGAGATACAGGCATAGAGGTTTTGGATGCTGTAAGTTTAACCACTCCACTACGATTTTCCTCTCACTATATTAATTCTAAATCCCACAAAATGAAAGCACCAGCGTAACTTTTGCACCATTGTCATCATTATGCAACATCCACATCAGAAACTGAGAATAACTTACCCATAAATGCAGTTAGTGGAACATTCCTGCTTTTAGGAAAGGTAACGCCTAATAACACTTTCTTCTGAATTTTAAGACTCTGTTCATAAATATAAAAATACATGGCTTAACACAGGCTCATGTTTCTTTATTCTCAACACGTATGAAGTAAAAGCCAAGAGTTTAGATATTTGAGTCACGTACTTTTTAACCTTTTCATCATCTCTGTGTGAATGCTTCAGGATTAAAAAAAACCAAAAGCCAAAGACACCACACCAAAACATATCCAGTGCCAACAGAGTTCTCCAGAGTGATTTAAACAGAGGGCAAGTGTTAGCTCACAATTAGACACCAAGAGGCAAGAAAAGTAAGAATTAACCAGGTTGAGAACAGGCAGGCAATAATGTAAGGGAAAGAGTCACATTGACAGATAAGAACAGGGCTGCATCTTGAAATAAAACAAGGATTAACAGGTGACCTCAAGACAGCTTGTAAGTGGCACTGGACAGTGAGACTGAGAAACAGAGCAAGCCCCAATATCTGTGTCACTGGTTTTGACCAAGTCAGAGTACACAAAAGTAGCCTAATTCCTAGCCTACCGATTCAGTTCACTAATTATTTCTATAACTACTAACAAAAACTTTGAATAAAATTACATTTACCTAACACCACACAATACAGAATCTTTTCCCTTTTCCTATGCTCAAAGAGTTGAGCATTATCCTGTGAAGTCACATTTTTCATCAAAATTTTGTGTATGTAGATTTTTAGCATACAAAATATTAGAACAGCAGAATTCGCTATTTTTCCTCCTTTCCCTTCTACAACACTGAATCAAAACCACCACTCATAAATACCTTTCTATAAATTACTTTAGTCAAAGTCCCTCACTCCCTCTGAATTCATAGGATTTTACTTTGAGAGATGAAGGAACAACTAGGAGGGGAGAGGGAAATTCTACACTTAACATAAAAATTTTAATGACATTTTTTGATAAAGAAGTTTGCTACATAAGTTCAAAACTCCTGCCAACATTGAAAGAAATCTAAAAATACTTCAAATCAAGCATAAAATTTTAGGTTCCTCCTACAATATTTTACAGCAGCAGAACTGAGAAACCAAGTTTAAGTATTATCTGTGTAGTAATCCTTAACAGATGGATCAAAACAGCTGAAAATAATCAGTCACAAACAAGAAGTTCAGTGCTTGTTGATACTTTCAGAGTACAAAGGTTGTTAACGGAAAGAGACCAGTAATCATTAGTAGCTAATTAGCTACCATGAAATATAATTAAAAAATAAAATCATAATCCAAATAACAGTAAAGGTGTGGGGTTCCAAGCAGAAATAGTTTTCTTTTCCTCCTGGTGTGATGGAGAGGTAGCAGAAGATTTCACTTTGGTATCAGGAATCAGAGTGACCAAGTGCTTCCTGCCTCCCACTGGCAGCTCCAGTAAACATGGATGGAAAGAACACCAGGAGGGTCTGTCTTGTACTCCCAGTTTTGAAGAGATCAGTCCTACAAAATTCCCTGGATTGTACTGCACTGGTGAGTCTTTACCACATCACGGTGGTGGCTCAGTCAAAGGTTGGACTCAATGATCTTGCAGGTCTTTTCCGACCTTAATGATTCTATGATTCCTTTTCTTTTTTTTTTTGAAAGGAAGAAAAGAGACCTTGAAAAGCCAGAAACCACACAGCCCACCCCCCAAATATTTTAAAAAGTGAAAGGATACCTCATTCTATGATATTCACTAGCAGAGCATTTGGATAATATAGACCAAATATTATTATCAAATAAGACTTTCACATCCACCAAAACTGAGTACATTTCTAAAAATGTACTTTGAAAAAGCTGATTTCTGCAGGTTGCTTCCCCCCTCTGTAGCACTAATATTAGATGGTTATTGGAATCAAGAGTGTGCTATTGACAGGTGCCACCTGTCTTTACCATTTTGATGCCATTTTAACTGAAAGTGTATTTTCTGTTAGTCTGACAAAGAAAGTACTGTGAGATCAAACAATGGAACCAGTTAAGAGGAAAAGCCCTGGCCACAAGACTACCAAGACACTCAGTTTCTCCAAAAGCAGCCAATGGAGAGAAGGGGAAAGGGCCTGCACAAAACACACTCTGCTGGAAAACAATCAAGAATAGCAAAAAGGATATGCAGTCAAAAAACTGAAGGGATGAACTGTAGAAACTTCCCCAAGTATGCAAAGTTCAGGAGAACACGAGCACAACTCAACAACCACAATATTAAAAAAAATTATATTACAAAGTTAAATAAAAAATGTATGCATTAATAACAGTGGTAGAAATAAACACTGAAGTGAGAACTGAGTCCATCAGTAACTTTCCTTAAGCTTACTTTCCAAGAAGTTGCCACTGAGTTTGTCACTCACTTCAAGTGTGGCAAAGGCCAGCACGAAACCTAACCTTACAACAATGTCACCAGGTTGTTAGGAGTCAAGCAAGAACATCATTCTTCACGACGTCTGACTGCAGGGCTTAAATTTTCTAATCATGCCTTACGTAGTGTTAATTAGTTAAAGGACATAAATACTTAGTCTTTAAAGTGACTTGCTCAGCTCTACATGAGGCACATTTTTTTTTTTTTCTTTTTCAAAACCAGAGGAAATCTCCTTTTATCTTCAAGTTTCGATCTGGATATCTCAGAATACTGTACAGTCTAGGATGCCAGAAAATCTGACACAGTTATAGAACCAAACCAGTTCACAAACATAAAGCACATCATTTGCTTTCCACTATACAATAGAATCTTCATGTAAAAATTTTAGGTTATTTTCGGGCTTTCACCACAAAAAAATTAATTCTTGCAGTACCCCAATCTTTATATGCTGATGTTCATGGTATCTCCATAAAAGATGATTTTGATGTCATCTCTCTGTCAGAATATTTCATTCAAGTATACCTCATGTCTCCTGCCTGAAAAAGTTGGGAGTGGCTGGGGAGGGATGGGGAAAGAACCTGACAAAAGGAAAAAACTGAACTACATAAGTGAATACTTAAAAAAAGTATTCAGTAGAAAAATGTATCTTTATGACAATGGGTCACCAGATGATGTAAACTTTTGTAAATTAAGGGCATCGTTTTAATGATACTAAACAATACCGTGAAATATACTTCGCCTACATTTTTCTAGGACAAACCTTCAACTGTTATAGCCATAAAATTCTCCTGAGACAAGGAAAGAGAGGATAACAATTTACAGACTGAAGAAACACTGAAATAGACTTCAGTGAGCAGTCCTTACATCATACAATCAGAAGGACTAGGTGTAGTCATGACTTTTTTGCTTAATATACACTGATCCTATATAGCTCTTTATTAATAACACTAAATGCCAGATGTATTATTCCAAATCTCCCACATTCTCTAAATGACAATTGTTTTAAAGCAATACTTCATACATATTTAGGTATTCCAAGTCAGTATAAAGAATTTGGTTTTAAATTTAAGCTCACTCCATTTCTGGAGCAGAGATAAAATCTTCACCATTACAACCAGAATTTGGCATGCCAAAGAAAAGCATACCCTTCACTGGAGGAAAAGACAGTTACTTCAATCTATTTCCTGCCACACAAGCAAAAAAAAAGAAACCTATGTATCCATAAATATACACACAGGCACTTGTTTGTATATACATAAATAGGTGTACACACACACAAAGAACCTCTCTGTGTGGTGAAAAGAAACCACCAATAACCATACTAAAATCAGTAATTAATTGCAACATGATGTCTTCTCTCTCATGTCTATTCCCCACTGAAACCTGTAATCACATCCTTGTCAAAAGATGCATTCAATACGCCCTGGATGACTGCAAGTACATCCACTGATATGTTCTCATTTTTCAGCTCCTAATCTAGAGCCAACCTTCCTTCAAAGCTGTTTAAAATTAACACAATTCCTAAAGTACATGCAGCACAATTGCGAAGTCCTTTCTCTAATAATTAATTACCTTGTAACTTGGTGCTTACAGCTAAAAAATGTTTTGCTTTCTTAAACCCTAAAACAATGAAAGCATCTCTCAAAGGCTCACCCAGAAAACAAATTGTAATTTTAGTCCTCTAGTTTTTCGTTTGTCAGTCTGCCTCTTACACAAAGCTACAAGCAAGCAGTGATTCCGATTTTTGTGAAATTTAGTGACCATGCTTTAAACACAGATCAGTTGCAATGTGAACACTAACTCATTGAGATAGTTAGGATTACAAACTGCATTTATAAACCTATAGAAGAACATGACAATGACTATGTCACCATGCAAACCAAAGTAATTCGTGCCTTGACATTTGCACCTTCAGGAAGTAAGCAAAAAGCAGGACACAACATCGTATTCAACAGAACACTTCACATCCTCTTGTCCCAACAAGGTACATTGAGAATCAGAGGTATTTTTAAAAGCAACATACAGTCCAGTCTCACCACACAGCACATGCTGGCAAGTACAAGGAAACAAGAAGCAGAACACCTTCAGTATAGGTCAGTCAGTAATCGCCAGACACCAACACTTGCACCCAAGGGCCCTACATGTCTAATTCCTTATGTTAGTTCAGAGGGTGGGTAGGTACAACAGAAAGCCCTTCCAGTTTTCACAAATGAAATACAATCAAGGTTAGTATTTTTTTTACAAGTGTTTCCTCTTTCCTTCCTGAAAGTGCCTGAAAACACATGTTCCAATCCTCAGTGGGTGGCAAAAAACCCTGTCTTTCTAAAGGTTTTCAAAACTTTATTTTTTAAGTATCTCCATGGTAATAAATAATAAATATCTACATGTAGGTATATTAAAAATATCACCACCAGTCAGTGTTCATTCCATGTACTCCCCATATCAGCCAAGCAAGCTCCTGTTCCTCCAAAACACAGTGGCATTTACCTCACTGACCTTGGGACTGCCCTCCTCCAGTATTTCTCCCTCATCGGTTTGCATGGGAACAGGATCTGTGCAAAGCTCTGCAGAAATGCAAAATACTGCCTAAAAGATAAACAACAAAGATATATTTTAAAAACAATGATTTTTCTGCCTCTAACAATGTTATACAAGATTGCAGTGCACATAAACAACAATTCTAGGCTAGACTTTAATGCTGCCATTCTGCACATATTCGCTGAAATTGTTTTACACAAAGAATACAACTGGTATTCAGGATAAGACAAAATCACTTAATTAGAAGAAAAAAACACCTACGAGGTATATACCTTCTTTTTAACTTTAAAGTGTCATTGCTGAGTTTTTAACAGACTCACTGATTTTTTTCATTAAAGCTACAGTCAGTAAGGAACAATCACACAGACCAGAGCTGAGCAATACTTACTTACTAGGAAATAGCTTTTGTGCAAATATAAGCTTCAAAGATTCAGCTTACAGACAATCTAAAGGTTATTAGTTTGAAAAATTGTTAAGACTTTCAGTGATCTCACAGTGCCTCAAGTCTTACTTTCAGGGATTTTTCCTTGATTTCAATCTAAAAATAAATATATTCTAGAATCTAAATGGTTCAGGGAACAGATAAAGTCATTCATCTTCAGGCTGGCATTTCCACTCTAACCCAGGTCAACAGATCCCAGTGTTTCTAGTGTTCAACACTACTAGGTAACCTATTTTTAAGTTTGTTTGACAGTATCAGTGCAGTTCCAACTGAACAAAATCTGCACCCCAAACTCCAGTCTTCAAATTATAAAGTAACTTATGGAAGAACGCAATACAGTTCAGGAGACTTTGATTTTTAAGATTAGAATGTCTTCTACTCCAGAGGATGAGCCATATTTCAGCAGTAATGGATCAAATTAATCAATTTAGGAGATCAAATGCACCAGCATAAATTCAGCAGGAATCTCTCACTCTCAAAATGCAAGACATAAGCCACGACCAGATCTCTAACATCCCAGGTATATGGAAAGTAAGTGCTCACACTGAGTACATTGAGTTAAAAAGTTTCTTAAACCCAAGAGTTGGTGGTCTTTAACAGTTGTTCCTCTCAAGATTATGTAACTCTTCAACCGTACCAGCATTTAAAACCCATTTCAAATCTCTCCACTTCTGCACCTTGGCTAAAGAGCTGCTGACTGTCACCTTCACAGCAGCAATGCAGAGCCTGGAAAGTGACAACTTGGGGAGCAGAAATAGTAATGAGGTCAAAAAAAACCAAAGCTTGGTGCATCATCTGGATGCGCCTCCTTTGTTTCATTGCTAACGCCTGTTCAGAGTTAAGGCTGCCTGCACTCCAACCTCCTCTGTATGTTGCACATAGGTACACAACATCTGTCACGGTCATTAAGTTGACTCAAGGAGTGAAGAACATGTTCTACAAACATTAAGGGCCTGAAGGTATAAAATGTTACATACAACTTAATAAATCTTAGAGCCAACAAGCTGTTAGCTCAGTAATATCACACAYGGTAATGCAGAGCACCAGAGCTGTAAAGACTTACAGCGTAGTAATTTCCTTTTCTGGGAAAAGAAGGAATGAGGAGAAAAGAGAACTCTCACCCAAATCCTCACTTAAATATTCTGCCTGCAGCATATAATCAAAAATCAGAGGTACCAAATGCTAAGCAGGACAACACCAAGATGCTCCTACCTATAACCAATGCTTCTTGCTTTTCATTCTGCACCCACAGTGGAGGAGGCTGGGCTGGGCAGTCCCTGTCCATGGTACTTCTTTGCCATGCTGGGTTTCTGGAACCCACTCCAGAACTTCTGGAGTTTTGGAGCATGATTTTGCAGTATCAGAGTCAAGTAATCAGGAAGCTCYTCAGAGTGTCAGGCAGATACTCTGATGCCTAACAGCCAAAACAGATTTGGCCAGAAGGATTCCTGTGGCACTTACCTGGCCTCAAAATCAGGGAAACAAGCAAGAATGAACTTGAGCCATAGAGGCATTAAAAAAAGCTTAAAAATAAAACAAGACCAGTCAGGTCAGACCAAGAGCACGGCAAGGGGAAGTCACTTTTCATTCAGAGTGCTGGAAGAACTCAAACATGAACCTCTGAAAAACTGCTATGTTTATCTTCTGAGGTACCCCTCGCTAACAGAGAAATTGGCAGTATTTGACACCAATATTGACAGTTTTTATATACTACTCCTGGAAGAAGACAAAAAAGACTACCAACCAGTGCATCTCAAAGGATGAAAAAAAGAAGATCAGCAGAACTAGGAAATTAAAAAAAAAAAATGGAAAGGCTACAAGAACAAAGATAAGCAAGCTCCTCCATAGAGGACAGATTAAATACACTGGAGCTATCCATAACTCAAGAGATCAGAGTAGGAAATAGAAAAATAAAAATTATAAAAAAGAAAATACAATGGAGAAGGAAAAAGTGTTCATTCCCTCACTCTTCATTTGTCCCATAATTAATGTTTTATCAGCTTTAATGTTTAAAAAACCCATATCATACTATTTCATACAACCCTCAGTTTCAGTGAACTCACTCAGATGGGATGGTAAAAAGGTAGAAGTTCTAAAAGTCTCAGTAATTTACCAGAAAACTTCACAAGAGAAAAAGAAAATCGACCAAAAAAAATTTTGTAGCTAGTGCAGGAAGATCTAAGCCACAGACTACAAGAGGTGTTGCAAGAGGAAGTTTTGTGGAACTCTATCCTTTTATTGTTTGGTTTGGGGTTTTTTTTGTACTTTACTGCATTTGCTTCTGGGTTCTTTCAGGGGACAAAACATCCTGCAATAAACTGTGAGCCCAATTCAATAATTTTTGTTCTTTTGCATACATGAATCATTGATTCCCTTAGCCATTGGCACAAAAACGCTGCATTTCAAGTTTATTTATTGCCAAAAGGATACATTTTGAGATTCTTGAATCCAGGGGACACTACCTCTGTGGCAGCCTCTTGTAGCAGTCATTTACAAGTGAGAGTGACTTGTCAGCCAACAAAGCAGCTGCTTATTGCCAGCACATGAAGAAATGACATAATTATTGTTTCTGACATCACCTCTTCAGCTCATCCGCTTCTGACCAGAGAGCTGAAGGTGACACACAGGGTAATTTATTTTATACATGAAGGATAGACAGGAAGTAAGAATTAACACCAGCATCCTATAGGATGGGGAAAATGCCAAAAGCCTAAAAGCATTTGTTTACTTATATTCAGTATTTAATGTGATATGTCAGGTTCCCAGCTGATAAAAATAAAGTTTGTAGACAACGCATTTAGATTTTCAGATCCAACACCTATCAACAAAGTCACTCCTGAAAAAGGTCAAAAGTAAGATAATCCTCTTCTTCCACCCTTGCATATACCCACCGAAACTACTTCAAATGTGACTGAAATCCCCCAATCTTTTTATTCACCTGATATCTCTGAGAAAAATTAACTAACTTCAACTGGAGTGAGAACTCCAAGGAACGTCTGCCAAATAGCAATGCACAGGTGTGTCCACATGCGATGTGGCAAATGCATGTCTAAACAACTTTTAATTCTTTAGAATACAATACAGTGATAAGAATCTATTCTCAAAGGTAAAAACATTCATTAATATGAACTAGCTGGATTTCTTACAAACTTTAATGCCTACTGCAATATTGTCTTGTTATAAAACAATATGGGTTTGGGACAATCCGGTTTGATATTTAGTCCTGTTTTTGTTCCATCTCTTTCTGCAGCAAAGATGCACCCATTTTGTTTAGTGGTATCAGGATGATGGATGCAGTTACCAGCCATACACTCAGTGTAAGTGGAACACTACAATATAGTATCCTTATGGATATTATCTCTGCTTCATTCTAACACACTCTAGCAAGTAAAACCTCAACAAAATTTTCATATACTTATAAATCCCTGAAAACCAACACCACGGAACAAGGTACTTCCTCCAGGCTTAATTTTCCCTCCATGTAGAAAGGTCCAGAATTGAGAAACACAAGTTCCTCATTAGCAAGAGAGTGCTGGAATTCAAATGACTTCAAATTTGATTTCATCAAACAGGCATCACTGGGACAAAGCACCTTATCTAATACAAGGGCTTTTCGTGCAGCAACATCTTTTTTTTTTTTAGATTGGCAGCAGGAATCAAATATGGACTAAAGAGAAAAACTGTTCTTCATTTGATAAAGAATAAAAAAACAACTTCAAGCTCATCACTTTAAATGCAAGTTGCACTGAAAGCAAGAGCATTCAGAAGAAAAAAATGCCTTCAATATAACTTCATTGCTCATAGGAAATAATCACTTACCCATTCCAGTGACTTTAAAACTCTCAACATAAATTAACCCACTTTCGAAGAAAATTACACATCATACATATCAACTTTAGCTTCCAGAAACAAATCACATCAGGCAGCACACAAAAAACTTCACACCCAAACCCACAGGAAATAACACATTAGAAAGTATATTAAAACAGATACACATCCTACAGCAGGTTAAGAACCAGTAGAGGCTACTGTTCTTCTCACCTCCACCTTTCAAGACTGCAATACTGCACTTTGGTTGGTTTTTACCTTTGACAGTTTCCAAGGGCTGCCAAAGCCCACAAGGATCCGTCCTGGCTACATTCAGTGCAAAAACGAAACCCTAAAAGGAGACAAAAAAAATAGTAATTTAAAATGTCAACCAACTGTAGGCATTAGTAGATAAAAAACCATATGAAAACAAAAATCAGTTGTCTCCAAAGCTCAGCAAACCTAACTCCCAAAGCATTTAGAACAYGCCATATTCATCTCAGTAAAATCAAGTAGGGTAAACAAAAACTTGTAATTGCAAAAGAAGCAATATAGTCCCCTGTCCCTCCTGTAATTTATGCGCTACTGCAGAGATGGGGGGAAGAGAGCTACAGTTAAGAGTATGGAGTTTTATTCCTACTGGAAAAGAAAATATGTCAGTATCTATTTAAGTTCTAATAAATGTAAGAACAGAYAGATCACCCTCTTCCTGTTACTCTTGACAAATTTAGGCCTAACAATGCAGTAACAAGTGGCACAAGAGAGTAGAATCCAGTGAAAACCACTTGGATTAAAGACAGCGCTACYTGTAGCTGAGCGGGACTGCCACAGTGTTCCAGGAAGAAGAATCTCAGTATTGGTCAGAAGAAAATTTAAATATCCTGTACAGATCTCCCCCTAACACAAATCCTCAGAGCAAAGAGCTACTGTCAGCAACAAGGCCTTTCGGATGCATCAACCTGCTTGCCTGGACTGCATAGGAAAATTTTAGCCAGGAAAGCAGATACGCTTCTATTAGGTAGCCAGAGAGGGGGAAAAGGAAAAATAAACAAAGAAATAACCGACCTCACCTATGCACCATTCCTCGGAGAGAACAAAGCAGGGGACCTTCCTCTTTCTCTGGAAGAACTGTTACATTTCCCAAACAGGTTTTAATCAGTGAACTATAACACTTACTAGTTCGGGCACTTAAGCCATCAGRGATCCCACCCAGTCTCTATTATCTTGCAGTAACAGAAACAATATATTGTACCTACACAGTCCTGGTTTATATAGGTAAAGTCCTGTCCTGGCAGGCTGGAACTGACAGCATAATCCCCCAAATATCCTGGATGTATTCCCAGTTCCAATAGCGTCAGTGCAGCATTTGCTTAGCCAGGTTAGGGAATCTAAGAAGCAGCAGAATATCCTGTACGGAGTCAGGACTCTTACACTAGCTTTTACTTTCCTCAAACATTTTTAGGGTGTTGCACATCATGCCACATTTGCTCATCAAGTTCTTCACCTACAGCAAATACCTCTCTTCTAGTCACCTCACATAAGATGCCTCTGCAGGGAGACCAAAACATCCCAGGTGCACAGAAATGAAAGGAACAGGCTGCCAACAGGAAAATATTTTCTTAAAATTCTCCCCACAATCTCCCATCCAAATCTGAAGAAACAGTAAACACTGGTAGCATGTGTGAGAGAATCTCCTACTGACTATGAGATACAACAGAACAGTAGGAGGCTCCAGAAACATAATTTCTATTCACAACTGGGAAAAAACATGGGGTGAAACTGGTTTCGTGTATAAGAACTGAGAGAACACATAAGAATTGAGAGAACACCAGTGCATTCAAGGAAAGTAACTATGCAATCCTACAATAACTCCTGAATATTAAATATTATGTGTAAAAATAAATCCCATACGCACCAATTGTCAGGTATTTAATCCTATTTTGAAAGAGTAACATAGCAGCAGCACTGCACTGGCTAACAATCAAGCCCATTTCAAATCATACATAATCTGTCAACCACAGCTAGTATTAAATACTTCAGTTTTGGTTTTGCAAAACAAAACCACATTCCAGGAATTAAAAGAAGTCCAGAGCTACTGGCTTACCACTATATATCCAAGTTAACATCAAAAAATCTAAATTATTACAGTTGCCATTATTCAGGCAGAAAACAAAGGTTTGTTGTAAGGGATATGAACAAGTGACATTTTTCTAAATTCACTGCATCATTTTGTTGGCTACTACTCCTGCTTAATGTACAGCATTACCTAGTGACAAACTGTTCCTGTCATTGGACTAGTTGCCATAAACTGAGTATTTTTTCCTGATCTTCTAGCATTAAGTAAGAGCTTTCCAGGCACGATTTCCACTCAATTTCCGACTAGAAACTACATTTGGTGATAAAAGGAAGTCTTTACTCTCACTGTGGTTTAACTGTCCCCTTGCTAAGCGAGTAAATGTTTTACAGAAGCAAACTTTGAAATTAAACTTGGTTCTGACTTATGCTGTGGGGCGATTTTGATAAAGCAACCAAAAGCACTCTGCTCAAAAGGACTCGAGCTGTCTTAAAACATMATCTAACAAAAATCAGCTGCTGATGTAACTACACAAAAACATCACATACTCAATTAGGATATTGGGAAATTGGCTTAAAGTCATTCACAACTTCAAAACAATACAGAAATATTTCATGCTTTTTCATCCACGGCACATTGGCAGTGTAACAGTCATGATTTACTATAAAAATTATCCAGGGCTACTCAGGTCTCACTGTGATGGTAGTTCTCCACTTCACTTTGCAAGGCTGAAAATGGAAACATAACTCACAATCAATTAGAAATTATTTGGTAGAAGGAGAGATACTACTGCTGCTTGAGAAGAGGATTTGCAACCTCTTTATTTCACATGGTTTAGAACAATCTCTTTGCATTACTTAGGTAGAAGGAAATCCAGGAAGGATTAGTACTTCAAGGAAAAACAAACTAAAGATATCACTCTAAACAAAGCAGCTGAGAGGAATGGGAAAAGGCAGAAATCCTCAGTCTCTTAAAAAAAATCCAGAGAGGAGTATTCAGGAATGGCACATACTCCACAAAGTCACTGCGGTCTACTGCAAAACACGACACGGGAAAGGGTGTCCATTATGCTTAATTCAGTGTTGGTTGCGCAACTTTGTATTTTGTCCGGTATTAAATTCTTTGCAATGATGTTTTTGGTAATACAYGAAAAATGGTTCATCTGTTCACGTAGATATGACATAAGCACTTTTAACAAGATAAGTAGCTGTAACTTGGAATAGATATCATATACATTAGTCTGTACTGCTCTTCTAAGGTAACATGGGAACAGAAGGATGACGAAGTTAGAAGACACAACCTTTGAGTCTAAAGTCTTGAAACATAAAGACAGAATATTTCATCATCACCTTCCCAGTGTTCCAAAACATTTACATAAACAACACTTAAGGTGCTAAATGTCTCTTCTCCCACAAAAGGAAAAGTAAATTGAAAAGTCTATTTAAAAAAATGTTTTGCTTATACCTTTTTGCCACTTTCTACTGCACAAAGCAGTATAATAACCACTTCTTTCCTGCTCACACTGATTTTGCTATAGAATCCGTTAAAGGTTACAGTGAACCTAAAAGGTATTTGCTTCCACTTTGACACAGCAGTCTACTGTACGCTACATACAGCACACATCACTTCTCGACCGTAATCAAGGTTACATCCCAACTATAATCAGCCCAAGGCTGCCAAGTGGTCAAGTTGTCCAAAGTCCTTTGTGCTTCGTCCCACTCTGCCTCTTCAATGTGACTGAAGCATATATGCACACACATTTATGTACATATTACAAGTATATGTGTGTAGATACAATATGTATATGTAACAAAACATCCTCGAGGTTATTTCTACTTCTTCAAGACCTTCAACACTACACCTGAATGTTTATGGAAACTATCAAACTGAGGTTGTTGGGGGTACTCTATCTTAACTGACTGACAGTGTCTTCTTGACAGTCAGCAGCAGAGTTGAGTTGTGGTGCTGCTTGGAGCACCAAGGAATTAAACCATAGTGAGTTGAGAACACTAGCTGCTCTTCACACTCCGTATCAAAGTTTAACCCACTCAAGAGATTTTTTTGCAAAGCTGGAAACAAACTATCACTAAAAAAAACCCCATTCTTTTCAACTGTTCATCTCCGGTTCTATTAGGTCTTGCAAATCACCGGTTTCAGACATAAAAAAGGGCTACTTCACACTGCTAATGCTGCTACTACTTGTTAACAGTGGCAATGCTCGGAATCTCAATGGAACAAAAGCAATCATTACCATAAGTATTACAACTATCATGTCATTTAATGGTGCCCCAGTGGCAAAAATGGCACACAATCAACACGCTCAAAATGCCAGCAATCCATGTATACTAGCATTCCCAATGATTCAGCACTGCTGGAGCAATACCAGTGCAACCAAGCCTTTCTTTCAGGCCATGTGCCTAACGACAGTCTTCAGAATACAGAGGAACAGATTGCTCTAGAGGAGAGGTGAAAAGAAGGAAAGTGTACGTTATACTAGACCAGAGACTTGAAGCATTTTCCTCTATCTTAAGCAAAATGTTGTGACGAGTGAGAAGCCTAATTCTCAACAGCTCAACTTTAAACCTGAAAGCTATAAATAACTCCTTTACTGCTGATAATCCCAAAAGAATCATCCCATCAGATTATTCATACCACTAAAGTCAACTCAGGATCGAAGGTTTCCTTTTGAACCACAAGTAACAGTCATCAAGTCCTATACAGCAATGTATTTATCAAAACCAGCAGCACTAACTAACTTAAAACTGATAAGGTGGTAAGCAGGCATGAGCACAGCAAAGGGGGAAGGGTGGCTTATTCACTGACACTAGCAATTACCAAAACTAAAGACAACATTACTTTAAATCATTCATATGCAGGACAGGATTGGAAGATACCGCACCTTTCAAACTCTTAGTTCTTACAATCTTCCTGTATTAGAAGAGTACCAAAGTTTCCTCTGTTACACTATCCTTTGGCTTTGTTTGCTTTTACAATAAGAGCTGCACTGTAAGGAATTCACACCAGAACGGCAATACTGGCGCTAAGGCCTCCAGCAGCCATGAAGATAGACAGGCATCCCCTGCTGCCCGAAGAGAAGCTCTGGATCTCGGCACTGCACCCTGTAAAGCAGCCTCGGTAGAAGATTGTAGCCAGACTGAGCCAGGAGGAAGGCCAGGGGAGTGTGATGGACAATGAACTTCAAAAAAAGAAAAAAAAAAAGCAAATTTGTGACTTAAAGTTCACTCTCTTACAGCTTACACCCTGAAATTTTCCAAATTAATGCTCCATATTTATCTCATTTCTCATGATTAGTAACAGAGAGGGTTCCTTTATACAAAGACATTTTGACTTCCCACTAACRTGATCATACATGCAGAGAAGTCCAAGATCTTAGCACTATTATTGTCAAAGAAAACAAATGCTGAATTGTTAAGCAAATAATTCTAAACTATAATTGCAAACACCAACTTTGAATGCAACCAGCTGCCAAGTAGAACTTGATCAATATTTATAGCATGATATGAGTCTGAATTGTATTTTTCAGCTATTTCAGCACCTAAGAAAGGAACAGGAAGCTAATTTTCAAAAATCTCATTTATATTCAATAATGTTTTTTCAATCTTCTTCAAAGAAATGAGGCAAAACACTAGTTTTTATGGCTTTTTAAAACTTAAAAACACAATGAAAGTTATTACCAATACAATCCTAGTCCTCAACATTCCAATCTTTGATAAACATGGTTAGTTACTACTACTGAATTTGGAACTACTTGCAAGAAGAGTTTCAGACCTGCTCAAGTATGTGTGAGGTTAGGCCATAAATTCTCAGTCTTTTGGGATCAAGAAAGTTCTTCAACCTTCTCATCTTATTTCCTCTGAAAGGGGCATTTAAAAAAAAGGTAACTCATCTTTATTATTTCCACCAAAACCATACAAGTCTGTCTTTAGGCCACCTACTTGAACTACATGACAACTGATTTTCAGAGTCAAGCTTCCCTGCCACATTTAAAAACATAACTCTTGAAATTTGCTCTTAGGTTTGAATGTTCTTCACCTATATGTTACTTTGTGTTCATCCTTTATTACATCTAGAAGTGCAGCAATGCAACTTCTCAATTATTTTTTGTTAAAACTTTGTGAAACTAAAGTTACATTTAGTTTATTTACATACCCAGCTGTGGTAGGGGTGAGATAAGCTGATGTTCAGCATCCATACATAAAGCAGTACTAGTTTATCTAGTTACCTTAACCTGGTGAAAGCAACATTATCCGGCATTGGTTAAGTACAGAGTTAGAGCTGGAGACAGAACAGACTAATTATGTCACTGTATTCCTGCCCTGAGGCCACCACTGCGTAACACTGTCGGCAGCATTTGCCTTTGCTTATTAGACAATGTTAAAAGTATTTGATACAATGGGACTTCTACTTTTTTCTCYCGAGACACTTCTCCACAGGCCAATTTACTTTTCAATCAACACCAAGTCTTTCTCAATATGAATCCATTTTCTGCAATACATGAATTGCCAGGGACAGGGGAAAGAAAGTTGGACTTCGAATATGAAAGAACCAGAGGAGTTAACTTTCAATAAATGAGAATATTATCAGACAGTTTTGGTTGCTTCTCTGAGTACTCTGAAAATTAAAAAAGCCAAACCAAAAATATTATAGACAGCTAATCTACTGCAACTATGGAGTTTAAAAAATATGTGACAAAGCCTAGCTGTGCAATAAAAAACATCTTTCCCTTTCAAGTACCATCCAGCAAAGTGAGTGTCATCAGAAAAATAGGCAACTTCCCCTAACCTTTTATTAAATATAACAGAAACACTGAAAACCAACTACAATCTACACCTGCCCTTCATGCTGTCACCACACCAGAAGAAAGYAGACGAGCAGATCCTGAAGCACCTGAAACATTTATCCAAGCAAAAAGCACAGCTATAATAATAAAAACTCAATTTTAGCTTTAGTATCCCACTTTGCTTTGAAGGGCTCGGAAAAAACATGAGCCGAGCCTGTACAAAATCACCACAAAAAAGACACTTATTATGAGGGACAGGGGATAAAGACAAGATCAATTTCAAATGTGAGGATCCATCTCAAATGTGAGGAAAATATTAAATATTGAATTTTTTTTGCAATGTCAATGAAAAATTGTATGAATCTTAACAAACAGTCACAAACAAGCACTGTGGCTTGATTCTTTCTTATTCTTCTCCTCAAAAGAAGACTCATATGCATTTTTAATTTGCAAGAATAGGCATCTGATACAATGCAATTCAAATCTGACAAGGCAGAATCTCAGCCATTTGACAAACAAAAAAGTTAGAAATTTAATTATAACCGAATTCTTCTCAGAATCCAAATACATACAGAAGGATAAGAATTTAAATTACAATGGCTGTAACAGTAAAACTTCCTGTGTGGACACACGTTTGTGCCAAAGTGCTCTTTTTTTAGCTTCTTACTTAAAAGCAGCGAAGTGGAACTTAAACAAACAAATAAAAAGCCCCAAATAAAAAATGCTAACAATTTTCAGAATAAACATATTCCCAATACAGAGTTACACTGCCATATTTACAGCAATATAAGAATGTTGTTATAATAACACCAACACATCCAGGAAAAATCTCAACGCATAAAAATCCCAGAGAGGGTCACAAAGAAAGATACTCAACCCCATAAAAGTAGCTACGTTTTAAAGCAACTACTTATAYGTATTACGGCCTTCTTTCATAATGGGATTTTCACTGCTTCAGATCGAGGATGGTTCATAATTCATTCTGGAATGAAATATATTTTGTTTTTTGTAAGAAGCTTGGGTGAAGGGACACATTGCCTTCTCAGAGGCAAAATTTTTTAATTAAAACATTATACTAATGCTTTTTCCCCAAGTTCCTCATCACTCCTCATGCTAGTTGCATCCTCTAATACTATTAACTTATGGTTTCTCAAGTCACAGTGTGCAAGCAACAAAAACCTCAGACATTTGAAAAAGTGTTTCACTGTAATGTTAAGTAAGTGAGAGTATAGGTGATTTAATCTTCTACAAAATCTAACTTCTGGAAAAGTTTTTAAATCACAAAGATATGGTACTGCTGTATAAAATGCAAAACACACTGTCAGTTGTAGAAAGAGAATAAAAGGTACTCTGTGACATGTCCATCTTCTCCAGAAGAAGAGATCAGATTATTTCTAAGGACCCCCAAATGTCCCAGGAAAGCGTTAAAAGGTTCTCAAACATACAGGAGAAGAGCTGGACAACCTGAATCTCCTCAGCTCCTAAGACACAGAAGTTTATAACTAGATGACACTGACACTGGATTGCTGAGTAATTTCTATCACTTGGCTGCAAGAAGCCGTGAGACAAGAGGGYCTACTATCATTATCATTGGTGCATCGCCTTAAGACCAAAAAATATTCAGTTAACAGTAGACCGGCAAGTCCYTGAAGAGTTCCTTCTTGTCCCTAGAGGTGGGTTTCCTACCTTTCCTACCACTCATGTGATACTGTCGTGAGATTTATGCAGAGAGCTCACAGGGCCAGGACAGCTGGTAACGAGACTGCCTTGGAGCAGCCCAGGAGTTTCTCAGTCCTGATCATGTGGAGACTTATTGGACCAGTCCTGAAACAAGAAGGCCAGCAAACAGCTTTCCAAACATTTAGCTTCTGGATTTAAAATCCTATATTTAATTTAACTAGTGAAACTTTCTCACAAAGTCTACTTTTGCCACATGAAGAACACACACTAGAGAACTGCAGGGTACAACCAACATTTGCAGTAAGAAAAAAAGAGAGATTCAAGCAGGAAAAAACTCCTGCAATCACAGGATAAAAGATGATCAGAGGAACAGGAAGAAGCACTTCCAACAAACCAAACAGAGGCTAGAATCTGAAAATCTTCAAACTTAACAGAAGAAAGTTACAGTATTCATAAAAACTATGTTCTTTGTAGACCGCTACCAAATCACAGGCGTAAATTTCTCCCATTACAGAACAGACTTCACCACCAAAAAAACTAATACACAACTGAAAAACTCTTTGTCAGGTTGGTTTTTATTATAGCACTTTTTAYGACACTGCCAAGAGTCATGATAAAATTATAAAAATTAAATACAAGTAAAAACCGCAATGACTTTTACTTCATTACTCATTTAGATGGATTAGAGGACTTCCCCTCACACAAGCAACATATTATTGTATCACCTTTTGACTAACCCTCTGTCAGGCTATCTAAAATTATCAACTGTGTGTTTTGCAACTTTGCTTCTTATCCTTTCATCCGCTAATTAGCTTTCCAGCCTCCCATCTTCTAACAGGGTCAAAATAYATCGACTTCCAGGTTCTATTTTACACATTTATTCTCACCAGTGTCCTGAGCACACAGCATGACTGCTGCCTTATCATACCTCCCATTTCTCCTGACAAGCACTACGTTGCTCCACAGACTTAAAAGCTGAACTGAAATCTGCTTTCAGATCCATCTCACTTTCTTAAGAAGATATTTAAAAAATTTTAAACAGTGTGAGTCTCAGACAGAACATCAACTTGCTTCCCAGATTTTCTGACAGAGGAACTATTGTGTTTTTTCTAACCCACAGACATTAAATCAGGGAATACATGCATGATATCCAATTTCAGAACTACTAAAGCTGGCAGGGCCCAGAAACGCAATCCGTACCGACTAGCTGAAACTGGAAAAGGTCATCTCCATAGCTCACTACATGGTAAACACAGAGAACATCCAAACTTCAACCACAACCCTTACACTGATGAAAACTTAAAAACCTCAGAACATTCCCCTACAACATGATGCAAACCATAATAAGTGCAAAAACACCCTCTCCCTCTAACCGCTATAAGGCGGCAAAGGGAAAAAATAAATTTAACGTACTCGCTGCCTACTGCTCTAAAGGAGAAAAAAACGAGTGACACCAACGCCTTGCAGCAAAGCATGTTTACTTCCCTGCAAAAATAAAAAATAATGAGTAGAAGTGCCACACAAAGAAGGCATGAACAGTAGAGAAATGTAAGGAAGTATAAGAGTTTTACTATCTGCTGAAAGGGACAGGGAACAGCAATCAGAATATCCTGATTACTCTCACCCCAGTCACCTCGCCAGCAGAAATACCAGCAGGCAACTACTTGTCTGACAGTGACAGCTGGCTCAAGTACCGAAAAGTGCCCCTATTTTTATTAGCAGATAGTAGCCAAAAGTTTAGTTCGAATTCACAAGAAATTAAAACTAATTCTTCAGTCCATATTCCCCACATTGTTTGCTGAAAGAATGAGCAACCTTAGCACACACATTTTATCCGAAAATGGACAGAGGCAGTAAATGCTAAGCTAAGGAAGACTGTCAGCAAGAACAGGTGCCTTATTCTACCACAACTGATCAAACAATAAGAAATACATATTACTGTTTGCTCAACATCTCTGCATTAAGTTCTTGCAATCAGAACTGATGGCTGACATCCCCTTGCTATTCTTTCCCTAACATAGTGAAACATTTCATGATGAAAATTTCTGAAAATGCAAGAAATAGATCACTAAAAGCAATTCCAAAGCAAACACATTTTATAAGCACTGAGGTGACAGAAAATTTTAAAGAAACCCACTGATATATATGTGCTAGTTATCAGGTATTTCCTTCCTTTATCTATGTACTAAACATGCTTAATTCATCCTGTGAAGATAAGCAACACCAGTTCTTCGCAAAAACACATCTATTGATCCAAATTATACACAGGTAAAGGCTGAGTGAAAAGCAAAAACTAATGATAGACTTGAATAGCTGTAAGMTGCAAGGTATGCTGTAAGTACAAGTACTGCAGAATTTGTGAATCTAATAGCAGCACTAGAGAGCAATCACTGAGGAAAGCCATTGCGAAGAAGCTGGAAATTTACTGTTAATTGTTATTACTCCACAAAACAGACAATATCTATGTACAAAAAGATTTCCAAGAAAATAAACACAATAATGGCAGTAAGTGGCTAGAAGAGACTCTGCATCCAAGCATTCTGCAGAAAATGGAGAATAAAGTAACCAAACCATTAAGTAGACTATTAATAAACTCATTCAAGTCAATAACTAAGCTCCTTAGACTTATTCTATGATCTCCAGTTCATATTGCTTAATTGTAAATCCAATCTCTTCTGCGAGCAAAAATACACCAGCTTTACTGGAGGAAAAAAAAAAAGAGAAAAAAATCACTCAAAAAAGCAAGAGAACAAATCCCATTTGAAAATATTTACAAATTATTAATTCTATAGCAGTCCTTTCTCTAATTCTTTCCATCATTCTGGCTGCAGCTATTCATCCCCTTGTTCTAGATGCAATCTCTATACATGATTTTTATTATGCCTTACTTCTGCAAAAAAATTAATTTCTTAGTTCCTATGACACGAGGCAGATCTAAGGTAAAATACGCTACCTCAGAGCTACACAAAATTCTCTCGTGAAGCTTTCTCCTCTGAAGTCATCCTCCAACACCAAGTTTTAATGATGAAATGTGCATCACCAAGCAAAGCCCTGACACACACTCCACCTAAACATTTTATTGGACTATTCAGTCACACRAACTCTGGTAGATTAAGTTTTGTCAAGATTTTTAATTCCAAACATTTGAACTTATCATTTAAATGAAAGCGTAGATCTCCAACTAAATATGCAGGTATACAGAAACTGCAATAATGCATTAATTCAAAAGTCTGCCTAATCAAGAGACACTGACTGGTTTTATCATTATATTTTTTTCTAGGACTTCTGTATTACTTCCATTAGGATTAAAGTGATTCCCTTTAAGCATCTCAATAGCATTTTGCCAATAGCACTGAAACTTCTGAGCTAATTCCCTACATAGSTATAGTTTTACACAAAACGGTGTATTCACAAAACGTTTAGATGCAATATAGCTAAACAAGGTAAAAGTAAAATGTACAATGGTGACCTCACCTACTCGCTACAAAGACAGATGTGCCTGCACCTTCCTGCCCCAAAACTTCACAGCAGAAAATGTAACGCACCGCTGACACCTCTCTATGCTCTGTTCCACCATCCTCAACCTCAGCTTTTTGCAGGGCAATTTCTTCGCTGAGGAATTGTCCAGTTACACCTGCAACTCAGTCAAACTCAGGTGAAAAGTCACCCTTACAAGCCCCTCCCCCAAGGAACATCTACCCGGCAGACTCTGCACTAACCACGGATCACGCAGAGAAATTGGACCTTATCTATAAATTCGGGGCCTTGGGTAACGCAGCAGATGAGAGCATTCASTCACATCCCAACAGTGCACGTTTCAAGGAATCTGTACCATTAGAGAATCATCAGAGGAGAGGAAGCAATTGCTGAGCAACTTGTGTGGACAAACCAACTACAAAGCTGCTAGAACTTGGGCACATATTTAATAATCCTATAAATCAACGCTATCACCTCTACAGCACTTGTAGGAGGAACTAAAATCCGATTCACATGGATGGCAGTATTACTGGAAAGCACTAAGTAATACAGACCTTTCAAACACAGAGCTGTACAACACCCAAAGACCTACCTACTATTTCACAGGAAGACTCATAGTTTTTGTAAAGGTTGTAAATGTGACACTGAACCCTAGCAACTCATGATTAAAAAATAATAATTAATGGATTATTTTAAAAAAGTTAACTTTACGAAGAGATACCTTTATAAATGTTCATAAGGTTAGGGAAATATTACCATGGGAAAATGAAGTACTGTTTACAGCAGTAAGCATGTCTACTTTAGCTAGGAAAACACTTTCTTGAGACTTCGGTTTATTCAACAAGCCTCAGCTGTGTGCTGTAGTAGATACTCCTACATGCACTTTCTCAAAGCAGATCTGAGCTTGCAAGATACCACGCTGCAAGCAGCGCCTATCCACAGTCAGCRAAGCATCTCCAGAAACAAACATTCCCTCATTTTGCTACAAACAGCTGGGGAAACTTTTTTTTTTCCGCCTGGGACACACCTCTGAGCACGGTCACTCTTCCCACCCCCCCAACCACCACATACACACATTTTAACCAGCATCACGTTCCACTCATGCAGCGCGGTTTGCAGTGGTACCAACGCAACCTCGGCTCTGTCTCCACACTACAGCACTTTTTGCCCATCCACACAAGGGCTCCTCGGGGTCTCTCCGCCGCTGTACGTCCTGCCCGGCCTGGGTGCTCCGGCGGGCGGGCGGCTCTTCCCCGGGGCCCTGCGGGGAGCCGGAGGGGGCGGCGGGGGGCACCGGGGCGCAGCCGCGGCGAGCGGCCGCCACACGTGAGGCGAGGAGGGGGCGGCGCTCGCCCGGCTGTGCCCCGGGACAGGCACTCGCCGGGGTCGAGGCGGGAGCAGCGGCTGCTCCGCCGCCGCCGGGGCAGCGCCCTTGAGCCGCCGCCGCTCAGGGCCCCTCCCGCCGGCCCGGCCCCCCCGTCCCTCCCCCGCCCCGCGGCACCGCGGCCCGGCGCCAGAGGCCCCTCAGAGGCGGCGCGAGGGTCCGCAGGGCGGGAAGGGCTCTGAGGGAGCACCGCGGCCGGAGCTGGGAGCGAGGATGGGGGAAAGGTGGGGGGCCCGTCCCGCACTCACCGCCGAGGCGCCGCCGCGGTGCGCTGAGCCCCCGTTCTTCTCAGTGCCGGGGGCGGCTCCGCCCGCCCGGGAAACACGAACCCCAGGAAGCAAAAGGCGAAGAAGCTGCGAAAAGCGTCCCCCTCCCTCCGCCGGCCCCGCCAAAAAAACACCACCGGGGGGGGGGAGGGGGGGAAAAACCAAAACCAAACTTTCCTCGCCGCCGTCTCTCCCTCCCCCGAGGAGCACGAACCCAAACACACCGGGACACGCCTCCGCACCGCCCCTCGCGCCTCCCATTGGACGGCGCTCGGCCGACTCCCGCGCTGATTGGTCGCTCTGCGTGCTCGTCTTCTCCCTCCGCTCCCCTTTCCGCCCCTTCACACTGCCCATTGCGATGAGTCTCGGGGATCTCTCCGCCCATTAGCCACGATCCACGTCAATCACAGCGGAGCACCGCCTCCCGACGCTTTTGATTGGCTTGTCGGGTCACTACACGCTCGCTGATTGGCTGCATTTGCTGACCATCAGCCGTTAGCGTTGCCCCCCTTCTCATCCCTCACTGGSTCCCGCCCCTTCTTCCTCTGCCAGTTGGCTGCGAGATTTGCCCCTTAAATGGGGCACTCGCTCGCCCGCCTCTATTTGTCCCGCCCTTCTCCGCTACGGATTGGGCTGTGGGTCGCACTCTCCGACACCATTGGAGATGCGATCTGCCCGTTACACCATAAGAGCGCGGAAACCCGCCCACCGAGCCGCGCTGCTCGGCGGCCCCTGCGACCCTCCTCAGCCGAGGCGAGGCTACGTCAGTGTGTGTACTGATCTGGCGGCCGCACGGGCGGGGCGCCGTGCCAGGCACAGGCGATAGAGGGTATGACCCGGCTGGGGCCGCTCAGCGGTGCCGCGACACGGCACCGACGCCACACTGCCCGCCGTGCCCAGCGACATTTGCGCCTCGGCCCGCCCCTCCACGCGCACGTTAGACAGCCGTTGGGCAGGGCAGGTGTCAGTCGGGCCGCTCGCGAAGCTCATTGGCTGGAAGCCGACGCCTGCGCAGCCAACCGGCGACAGCCCCCCSATGTCACCCGCCGGATGACACAGCAACCGTAGGCTGGGGGGGGTGGGGAAAGGCAAAGGCGTGCCTTTGATTGGTCGGTTTCGCTGTCAATTTTTCTGCGGCAAGGGAACGGTGGGCGGGGCGATGGCGCGTGCCCGCCGCGCCCCACGTGGCCTGGGCGGCTGTGCACGTGACGGGGGTCCGCGATGGGGAAAAGGTGTAGAAAACGGATTTGCGGTGTCCGCGGTGTCATTCCTCAATGGAATCATTACCAATACACTCTGATCTCCGTTATCTGTGGAGGGGGCTGAGCCAGAAACGGGGTCGCGGGGATGGTCAGTGGAGGCTGAGGCAGCAGCGGGCTTGGGGACGCTTTCCTGGGAGGCGGTGCGAAGCGCGGCATGAGCTGCAGCAGTGTTAGTTATCCGTGGGGCTGGAAGGGGCTGCAGAGCACGTATGGGGCAGCACTGCTGCATCTCAGAAAGGGAAGGACGAAAATGGAAGGTGTGTAAGCAGGGGCTCCATGGGACAAAGGTTTAGCAGAGCAGAAGAGCAGGGCCAGAGGAGGTTTTAAGTCTCCACAACTGACAGAGAAAGCATTGAGGGGAATACACGGAATAACAGAAGCACGTGAAGAATAAACTGGGAGCAAGAGGTTATCATTGCTTGTACCTAATTTCTATGCTCGTTGTCATTCTCCTTATTCTCCAGTATCTTTGGGCACTGCTGTTAATCGATGAGTGTCACTTCCTGACCTCCCCCAGGGCTGCATGCCAGTGCAATGTTTCCATTTGGTCTCCTCCGGAGAATCCTGTTACAACCTGATCAGTAGAACAGCGGAGCGGCTGAAAATACCGTTCTGGAGCTGAAGAGAGAACTTTAGAGATGTGATGCACCTGTCACCTTAGTGAACAGGTTTGTGGGTGCTCGGTGAGAACATGCTCTGTCTTGGAAGAGCCCCAGAGCCCATCACAGGCTGGTCACCAGCAGGAGGGACCGCCGCCAGCACACCAAAGGCATGTGTGCTGGTGGCACAGATAAGAGCCATGCGAACTCAAGCTACACAAGCCAGTAAAGAGCAGTGAATCTTACGCTGGCTTCTCCATTCAGTAATGGTAATTGATTTTTACATTGAACGCTGGGGAAAGAGCCCTATTAATATGAATAAGACTTTATACTGGATATGTACATACTTGTTACTGTAATGCTGTAAGGAATACAAAAGGTTCTGTGTAAATCAATATGAATTAGTGTAACTTTTGGATGCACTTTGCCTCTCTTCCTCATTGTTTATTGAATAAAGACTGTCTGTATCCTGTCTGTATCCACATGTATTTTTCATGTTGTAAGCAGAAATCACTAATACACCAAGAGTACAAGTTGCACACTTTGGGACAGAAGGATATGTCCAAGATGCTGACCTTGTCTTTGCTATAAATAAAAAAAATAATAAAATCATTTCACTGTTTAAATTCCCTTTTCCCTTATTGGTGTTCTTTTCCCAGTGTTCCTTCCTATGTTTTTGTCAGGGTTTTGGTGTGCCTGTAGCAGGTAAAGGAATATGATTGATTTTGCATAACCCTAGGGAACCAGATATTTTCATTTCGGAGGAGCAAAAGATAGGTCCCAGTAGTCTCACACTACAAAGCAAATTTGAACTGTAGAAAGCAAGCAGACTTTGTTGGTTTGTCTGAAGTTACAATGGATGACTCTCACCCAGGTTCACCAGTGGATTTGGGAGGAATCACAGCTCCCAGACTCATTTCTGGTTCTCAAAAAGTCCAAATGCTTATGAACAAAATAGTTCTTCCTGGTTTTTTCATACCTTCCCCACTGCCAATTCTATCCAAAAATGAGACCAAGTTGGACAGTGAAATTGCATTTTTTCATCCACTGGATGTCAGTATTACACTATCACTGTGGTGCCTTTCCCGGTGCTAGGAAAGGCTGGATTTCTTTGGGATGAAGGTCTCTCCTCTCTGATGGACAACTGATGTGAAAAACCATTATGGGTTGGGGGAATGGTCTCACTGCAGTATGAATGTGCCCTTTGGCGCCTGCAGAAACAGGCTGGGACCGTGCCTGCAGACATCCCAAATATGAAACCTCACACAGACCATAGCCAGAGAGACAGACAGACTTCAGCATTGGGGTCAATTCCACAGCCTTTTGACTCTTACATTATGAAAATACATGACCTCTTCTTTTTTAAAATTAAGTTTACGTGTTATGAATACTGCATCTGACAGGGATACAGTCCAGAAAAAGCCAGCAGGGACTTCTCTAAACCAGAGAGTGCTGCCAGCTTGGGACAATTCTGAATGCAGGAATGAGAGAGGACAAATATTTAGAAACAGCTTTGATATTTGGAGTTGAAAGTCAGGGGTTTTGACATCTGACACTGGTTTATTCTTCCCAAAAGTGCCGTGACATCATTTTTTATAGGCTTGCTAGGTTTTTAAACCAATGTACCTGAATGAACTCTGGATAGTCAGTCACTAAAAACGACTGATATTTAAAAAAAAGGTCTTTGCTAACCCTGCCTTTTTTCTGCTTTGGACACCCTAAGCAGCAGCTGTCTTGGGGACACTGAAAGGAACCAGCTGCCAACCTGCATAGTGATTCAGAGAAAGGTTACTTTTTGGAAAGCCACAATCAAGTGTGTGCTGATGCTCTTTATGGTGCCCTCTGTTTAAGTGTTTTCACATGAAATGTGACATTTAACATATGATACAATGCTGTACTTTATCTGTGACTAAAATGCAGGTGGCACTGGAAAAGAAGATTGCCGTTGTTTAAAAGATGATGTGTAATAAAGTAATGAAAGAATTGCTGTTCTCTTTTTATATATAAACACAGGCAGATTAGATTATTTTCTTACTTCCATCTTTTCCCTGGAACCTGCTTTTTAATCCATCGTTTTCCTAGAAGACTTCAGGGAAGTTTCAACAGGCATATGGGATCAATGTACCAGGGGAATAAAACATAAATATTTGCAAATATTTTGATCCTGTTTAAATACCAGTTATCCTTATTTAAAAGTATTTATCCTAATAATTACTTTCAGCAGAGACACCTGCTAAGAATTCAGCATTTCCTATTTCCTTCAACTGAGTGGTGAGAAGTTTTCTCAGCCATTCTTGTGCATTCTTCATGGAACTTTTCAGGGAACAAGCAAGAGAGAGGAAGTAATACTTCATATGTCTGGGAGCTGTAAAAATCAGGATAGAAAAAGGAATTTGTGTTTATAATAGAAAAGAGCAGATTTCAACACAATTATTTTTTCCTTTCGAAGCTACCTATAACAGCAAAGAAGAAACACCAAAGAGCAATTTAAGGGGGAAAAAAGTAATGAATACTAGAATTAAGCTAAATAGCAAGAGGAAATTAGGGAGATGTCAGATGTAATTTTCAAATTTGTATGTTGGTCATGTGATTAGTGCTAACATTCCTGCTTTACAAAAAAATGTAAAAATATCTTTAATGACTGTAAGTGCTCAGGACCTGAGCTTTAAATCCCAGTCAGACACCTCCACATATATAACTGTTCTTAATATAGTAGGCTTATTTTGACATTACCTATTTTTATGTGTCATACCCAGGAAAGACATGCAGTTGCAATAGAAACAAGAGCAGTTTATGCATGTCTTGGGCAAAGTGCTTAGCAGAAGTTTCAATTTGTTGTGCTGTCATGCTCACATAATATTGTCAGAAGAAAAAGAGAGAAAGAATTTTGTCAGCCCACAGCTAAAGGGAAAAAATTACTAATATGATGGCTGTGGTTTAAAATAGAGAATAATTTATAATACTACTTCATTTTGTTTTTCCTGGAGGCAAAATTAAAACAATGCTTCATTAACATTATTTGAAGCTATTTTAAATACAGCTATTTTCAGCAAAACAATGTTAACATGTGGAGATTTTTTAATGAAAAAAGAAGACAATTAGGAAAATATTTTGAAAAATATTGTAGTCTTTTAGCCAGTCTCTTTCTGCCAATTCTTTTCACTATGTTTAGTCCTGAAAGTGAACCAGTGTGCATACAGGAGTTATCAGCTAGCAGTTATGCTGAGGCCAGAGGTCACGCAGCTCTTTGAACAAGATTTTATTTAACTTTTAACATTCTCATTCAACCAACTTGGTTGGAGCTATGATACTCAACACCAGTAGCAGCCTGTGCAAAACTGTTTTGAGTCACCTTTAACTGAATCTAAATGGAAACTTAAGTACAGGTAGGTGAAAGAAATTACAGCATTTTATTGTTACAGGTCCACCCTCATCATCAGGACAGCATTAGAATTTAACACTAGACATAGGGTAACTGATACAGGCACTTCCTTCATTCTCCAAGGTTCAGACCTACCTTGGAGTTTCTGTTTCTCCCAAGTTAGCCAGTTTCATGTGCAGCACTCATTTATGTACCAGTTTATGTCACCCAGCTCCATCCCAACAGAAGTATCAGATTTCAAAGAAAGAAAAGAGCTGGGCACATTCCTGCCAGTTCCTTCCCTTTGCCACAGAAGCTGTATGTGCCCTTGCTCTTGCAAAAGGGAAATAAGGAACATACATCTGATAATATCACACATGCATGATCAATACTGATGCTAAGGAAAGCTCCCGCCTCTCCTTCTATAGCAAACTCTTATTAAGACAGCAAGAGCATGTAATTATTTTTTGTTTCTTAAATTACTATTATTATTTTCTGGGAGTTGTATCTGTGTAGTAATTTAAGATGGCAGCTTTCCAAGGCTTTGCTGTGGTTCTAAATTAATTGAGTATGCTGTTTAATTTTTTAACTTGGGCTTTTTCCTCATATTCAAAAGGGCTCCCGTTGTCCTTTATTATTAATGAGATCAAAGCAAGCAGAATGGCTGCCATTTCTCCTTAGTCTGGAAGTGAAACTCTCCATAGTAGAAGAGTGCGGTGCTGTCTGCACTTGTCAGCAGGACTGAAAGCAACACCATCGGCAAAGCGTCTGCCTTTCTTTGCTCTAGTGAGCTGGACACAGACAGTGAGCAGGAATAATGCTCTGCCAGAAACACAGATGAGAAACGAGGAGTGGGACCTGCAGAACAGGGGATAGACCGAAGAGTTGCTGTGGGGTGAGGCAGTGGCGAGTGCAGAATGCAGGACAGAAAACCTGAGGGGTAAAAAAGAAGTTTCCTTTTTGAATGTGTGGAAAATTGTGCTTCCTCCAGGCAGCCCAGGTGAAAAAGAAAAAAAAAAACCCGACCAAAAAAACAAACCACAGGAGTTGCTATCAGTTTTGATTAGGGATTTAAAGATACAATTTGACTATTTGTACTCTCATGCACTCTGGAAGGCGGTTGTATTATTTCCCCTTCATTGGCTTCCTTCCCAAAATTTTCAAAACTGGTGTTTCATGGAGAAGCGTACAGTTATATTTTTATAAAAACCAAAACAATAAAAAACCCGCCAAAAACCCCATGTATATCTAGTTTTAACTTGACAGCTCACGGACACTCGCAAAAGGCCCAGAGTCCAGGGTGGCAGGACCGAAGGACAGAAAGTGAGAATAATTCTGAAAGGGAGTAAGAATTCTGAAATCAGTAAGAAAGAGGAAAAAACCAGCTGAAATACAGCATGAAACAGACTGGTAAAAAAATGTGGTTACTGAAAATCTCAGTGCAAGGCAGAATGAAGAGGATGGTGGGGAAAACGTGGGGAAGATTTATGTGCCCGGGAGTGGGAAGCTCTTTGGGAGGTTTCTTGGGTGGCGGGCCAGCATTGCACACGGAAGGGCGTGTGCTGTCCTCACACGGAGCTCTCACGAGTTGCACTCTTCTCACCCTGATCAGCTGCAGGGTGGCCCTCGCCAAGACCCTGCAGAGAGAGCTCCGTGGGGAGGCAGAAGGGAGATGACGACAGCAGCAGGCTGGGAGTACCGAGAACAAGAGCTGTGAAGAAAAATGGCCCAGGGTCACTCTGTGTGAGGTGGTGTGAACCCTGAGGAAGGCGGCAGGAGCTGTTCCCATGACTTTGCCTGCAGCGGCTCAGGAACAAAGAACAGCCACGCTGGGGGAGCCAAGCTCTTTTTTCTTTACTACTCAAACCTGATTACTTGCAAACCCCGTGACTCACTCCCTGTCCCAGCTCTGCTTCTGCAACAGTTAGCAGCAAAGTCAACCCAGGTTTGTGAGTACAGCTTTCCGTGTCACCTCCTCACTGGAAATCTGCCAGCAGATTCCCTGTGGCTGCCAGGGGATCAGTTGCTGGGAGTTCAAGGTGGGGCTGTGTGGGCAAAGTCCTCAGACCACACCTGGGAACAACTACAAGACCTCTTGGTACTGGGAGATGATCTTTTTGGAGACACTGATAAATTGTGTTGGGCACCACTGCAGAAAGACGACTCATTTGCTCAGGAGCTACAACAGTATTTGGCCCCCTGTGCTATCTTCTTTTCACATGAGGAAGGAAAGGTGATCGAAATTCCAATGCATTTCATCAAGCACAAGTGGCCCTTCTAAAAACACCAGGTTCTCTCTCCCTCACTTCAGAAAAACCCAGGGCTTTTCTCCTAGTCCTGCCCTAAAGAGACTCCTGGATTGGTAACGGAAAGTCAACATTATGTTGAGGCTTGCTTTCTTTTTTTCCCTGAAAGAGAGCAAAACTTTCTCTCTTTTATGACTGCTGTTCTGGATTCAAGTACCTTGCTAAAAAGAAAGTGTGTTCCCTCTTAAGAGCCCTCAGCAGCTCAGTTCTAGTCTGTTTGCTTCCTCTGCTTGGACCACACTTGACTGCTGCTGCTTGATTCCTTTTTGTCACTGAGGCTCTTACAGAGCCTAATCCAGCCCAGGTATCTATTGTAACCTATTGTCCTGCTTCCACAGGGTAGTGCTAATGCTCAAAGAACAAGGAAAATAAACATTTAGGCTGCTTTTCCAAGGTATTCCAAACCAGGGTGATGTTCAAGAAGACAGTGAGACTGTTTGTTGAGGGAGCCCAACTCCTCCAGAAGACTTTCTGTTGCAGCAATTGCTTTTGCAGCACTATTCAATGCAAACACCCTACAGCATTTCCAAGAGTGTCCTCATGTTAACAACACTGCTGTGCATGGATGAATTCCCAATTACTTATACCAAGCACTACTTACGTGGAAGATCTTGAAACAGGATGGAGCCTGCCCGGAACAACACCCTCATTTTGGCTGCAGGGTGCAGCATCTGTAGCTGGCGCCTGTGCTTGTCTGTCTCTCTCTTTGTTCTTGTGAGTCTGTCTCCTTGGATGCAAAGAGGAAGCTGTTGGTCATACTGAGTTGTCAGTTACTCCTGTTTAAATCCAGCATAACCCCACTGGGTGCAGGGAAACTAATCTGGCTTTGCAGAAGCATAACTTTAGCTCTGTAGCTGAATCAACATCTTTAAATGTGGTGTGGAAATTGGTGAGAAACCTGTAGAGATCATCCCAACTTTTCCTTCCAGAAAACTTTGATTCATTGAAATACTGCAGTTATAAATACAGAACAAAGGAAGTGAATATATTACAGCGTCCTCATTGTGAAAGGGCAATGGTAGGTGCTTTGATAAACTAAAGACAGGTCATTATTTCAGTGCAATGCCTGTCAGAACATCTGCCTACTGCAGCTCTCCAAAGAGTTATTTTTTAACTTCCTTCCTATGAGATTTATTGGACTGTGAAGGAGAACCTCAAACAAGTGGTAGCATAATTTACCAAGTCCTAGAGAAGTTATATTGGTGAATTGCCTTGCATTGTACTGAGGCAGTGGACGAGGTGACCTAGTGACCTTTTCCATTTCTAATGTCTATGATTATTGCAGTTATACCTCAGGACACTAAACAGATATTTTCTTCCTTTCAGCGGTAGCAAAATGCCACTAATGGCCGTGCTAAATCAGAGCAATTGATCCTTCTGCAGATGTGTTGTGCACTTAGCAAGGCAGCTACAGATGATCACACTTTGTTTAGATTTGCTGTTTTCTGTTTCTGTAGAGCAAGTGCTCAGCACAAGGGGACTGTCAGCCAAGGGAAAGATTTTCTGGTACGAGATTAAGGATAACTAAAGAAATGGTTGCATGACCTATAAAGAGAGGATCATAAATATTGCAACAATAAAACCAATAGCTCCTTCAAAGTTTAAATAGCTTTTCTTTTCAAACACTTAAAAGTAAATGCCCTTTTCCCAAGGTTGTCTAGCACCTGCCCTCTAAGATTTCGCACAGTTTCACAAAATATATTGTAATTTCTCAGGGAACTAGCTTTTTCTTTTAAATTGTCTTTCTTTGTGGAAACATCCGCTCCACAAAAGTTAGGTCCTGGTTACCTGGAAGTTCCTTATTCTTTCTTAAGCCAGAGCATAACAATAATAAAATAGCCCCTATGTTTCTTCAGCACAACACCCACTGAACAGTGCAAGTAGGGGCAAGTATGGTTCTGCCCTTTATGACCAAGCAGCAGCACTGACCTTTTCTTGTATGCTAGGGGGAACCTCAGCCACAAGGGTATGCCTACATAAACCGTCAGCTATAACATTTATATTCATCACAATCCCAAGTGTGTAAAACCCCAGACCCGTGCTGCTGCAGCTCTGCTGATACAGACAACTGACATTCCTATTCCACACACCCTGATGGCATGTAAGACATAGGCTTTGTTTTTAATGCTCGGTGTAGGATCCAGCCCTGGAGTAAGCAGTTTGTGTGCTCAGTCTTTTTTCTCCATTCTCCATGCTGCCATTAGTCTGTAGCCAGCTCAGGGGAGGCATAAACTGATGTGTTCCAGCAGCCATATCACAGGTACACAGATCTTGCTGAAGTGTTCCTATTCCTTTGTCTTCCCATGCTCTCATGTACATTTAGCTCATGTCTTACCTCTTGGGCTGGGAGTACCACTTTGGGCACTTTTAAATAAAAGTACCACAGCACAAAGGCTGGAGCATCTTGATATTAGAGCTGCATCCTGCAATCAATCGACTATTAGTCCGATTGCAGAGAGCAATATCCTTGCTAGAAAAGCCACTCCAGTCTGGTAAATCAAATAGCTGAAGAAACACGGGTGTTCATTCAACACACAGCAGGCGTGTGCCAAATCCACCCCCAAGCCTATGCAAAATGCTGATCAGTCCACAGCCCACTGGTGTAACATACTTTTCTTTCTTACACATTGGAAATTCTCAACTCAGAAGCTCTTTTGCTTTAAATAAAGTAAAAAGATAAAGGCCCATCTGAATAGAGTCAGTACTCACAAATGGAAACATCCTTACCCTGACCTCCCTGATCCTTCCCTATGCTACTCTATGTAAGTGCATTAAAATCAGCTCTCATTTTTATGTTGTAAGGTTTCAAGCTCTGCTCTCCGAAATAGCCACAATCCTCATTATGCAAATGTATTTTGCCTCTATGCTTTCTGCACAAATTCTTTTGGTTGTGTTTTCCCAGTTATGTGCAATTTCACACGTCCAGTGAAATTTCAGCATCTATAAAAAAATTGTCCAGTGTTTATAAAATCATTGCTTTCAGTACTCCCTGTCATCTAGAAGTTGCTGCTTTCTACCCGAGGCAGGCAGCAGGGCTGTTTTATGCCTACAGTTCTCCTACCAGTGACTTTTCGAATGTTTTGGAAAAAAAAAATAGATGAAAGGCAGAAGATGATACTGCAGACAGACAGGCTGGAAAGGGAGAAAGGAGTAGAATTAGAAATATCTCCAAAACTTGAGACATTAACACGTTATGTGATGAGTTTAGGATACACCAGCTACTGTGCCCCTAAGTTCCTGCGCAGACACTTCCACCTACTTCTCTTACTTCCTTATCTTGCTGAAAAGCACTGCAAATTTGCCCACATTTGGATGCTGGGTGCTGTATGTTATTCTGTGGTTTTCTGTAACCTAACTCCCCAAGCACACACGCCCAGACTTGTGAGAAAGACGAGAAATATGTGTTGTGCAAAGAGTTAGGTAAACATGTGCCAGCCTTGCTAATGCATAAAGGCTTTACCAATTCATCTACATCCGTAGGTCTCTCTTCCAAGATGGTTCCTACGGTCACTGACTACACTTTTCCTAAGCCTGGCTTATTAATGAGGATTTCCAAATTTGCATTTCTTCAGCAGGCAGGGGACATAAGGTCTAGGGACACAAAGAGGTCATTCAGTCCTGGACTGCTCCCTGATTTTGCAAGAGCACAGACAAAAGTGTCAGGAAACAAAGGTGTAATATTAAAGCAGTGAAATGAGGGGAAGGACAATCTTATCCTTCTTTCTTGGAGAACCTCCCTAAAACAAGTCCAGAAAAAGAAAAGGCACAAAGTGATGGTGGTGCTAATACTATAAAGAAAGAAGCTCAAGATCCACGGAGACCTGAGATACCCTGACAAACAAGCTTGGATTAGACGGACTCCTCTTAAACAGTACAAATGAAATTGCTACGTGGATTTAAAACACTGAAAGATGAAGATTTTGTTTACTGCAAATACTTTTTTATGTACCTTAATGTCCAAAAGTAAAATAGAGGCTGGATTTATTCTGAAACATGGTCAGGAATTTTAAAAGAGGCTTTTGTACGCACAAACAAAGGGACCATGGGAAACAGGAGCTTGTGAGTTACTTAAATGTCAAGGATTACATTGTACCAGGTAAAACTGAAATGTAGCACAGGGACTCAGTTTCATAAATTAAATGTCATTGCTGATGGGTACAAATTATATAAGATGGAAAGGGAAACCGAGGCGGCACTTTGTCAGATGCGTTTATAGCTGCAGCAAGATACACTTTAGCTGCAAAGTAGTAAAAAAAATAAAATAAAGAAAAACTGAAGCGGACATCTGCTGCAGCCTACTCCAGCAGAGAGAAAGCAGGAATGAATTAGTCTCTCTTAAGGTACTCAAAGCCACAGAACACTGTACTTGTGGAGAATTTAGCTGCTTACATTTCTTTTAACAAGTACCACCAAACATTGACCAAAGATGTTCACCAGTTATACAGAAACCTGCTCTAATCCAGACAGTACAGGTCCTTGACAAACAGATAAGAAAAATCCCCAAACCAAGGAACTGTAGCAGAGAAATTACAAGTGACACTCATGAACAGTTTCTAAATGTAACACAGTAAAGAGTTTATTTGTTTGACTTAGAAAAGGTCTCTCACATAATTAACTGGACACATATACATTAAATATACAAATGCATATCAAAAGAAACCCAGAAGGCACATGTTCAACCAAAATGTTCCTTCTGAACCACTCACCATTTCACGCCAGGAAGAGAGAGCCATGAGCCCCAGCTTTGTTACTTTCTGTCCAAAACCAGGAGCACAGCTGAAGGCCCCATGGTACGCCACACAGATCAGCCAAAGAAGGAAAGAGACCCAGAGGCCAGGCATCCTCTTGGGATTGTACAGGGTCGGGATACAGGTGCCAAAGAGAGCTAATCTGGTTCTTTTGAACAGCAACAGAATAACAACTGTCTCCCACCTTTCCCACCCCCTCAGCAAGTTAGTGACTTGGCTACAAGAGGGGGCATCTTGGGCAAGGACCAAATGACAGCTTATTTGAGGACTGCTATACCTTCAACATCTGCTAGCAGACTTCCAACATAATTCCTAACCACTGCTCTTTGCCCCGCTGACCCCTAGCACCATCAACCACATTTTATCTGGAGAGCAAGAGAAGTTCACTCATCAAGAGCTACAATTAGCAAAAACTAGTCAAAATAAATGTGGTCACCTCATCCAGACTCCCTTGTGTTGCCATGGGAGCAGGTAAATAATAGTCCAAGTTCAGCTGATCTTATCTACAGGGAAGAACTAGTTCCACCAGAGCCTGAAACCTCCACTCTGGATCAACAAGGCTGTGTGCATCCTCAGAGTCATGCTGAGTTTAAGGAGCAGATTTGTATCATGCAAAAAAGCAAGTTTGTTCTCTCAAATTAAGTAATTAAGCAGTGCGTGATAAGCCTAAGGAATTCTACTAGCCCTTGGAGTCAAGGCAGGAGACTGACTTCTGTGGCAAGAATTTAAAAACACGTTAACATTACCTTTCAGGAACTGGTGTGGCGACAAAGAGGACAAACAGATGAGAGACTTTCTCTGGAAAGGAGATCCTGTTAGTTGACAGGGTTAAAGAAAAGAGTTCTGACATCCATCATAGAAAAGAGAAAGTAAAGCACAGTAATGTGTAAGCACAGAAGGGAAGGAAGGGTAAGTGAAATCAGCCTCCTGAACTATTTGTGAAGTCACTTCACTCAAGATGAGAGATAAAGGACTTCCTGGAAAACCTGACCATATATATCAACATGGTACTAATTAGTTAATTAACCTATTGCACAATTAAAAGAAAATATTTCAAAAGCCTGGGAGAACAAGGAAGCACCAGATGACACTGTTCTTACCAGAACAAAAAGGGCAACAACATTCACCTAATAAACTTATATCTGATCTTTGCTAACAAAGTGAAATAAATACAAAGAGAGAAAAAAAAGTCTCCCAAACATCTGGAGAGTAACCAAAGTATGGCAAAATCAAACCACTTTTGATGATCCTACAAACATGGCAAGTAGCTTTTGGCACATGAGCTACACACACCAAGTCAACAGGATAACCCAGGTATCAAGTTACTTCTACATCCAAGTGGTGGTGTCATTTCCAACACCTTTTTTTTCCCCATTACCAGGAACAATTTTATGAAACACTGCTCATAATTTGAGCTGACTGACCCAGCTGTAAAACTACAGCTTGCTTACAGAAGGCTATATAAAATATTATATAAAGTAGCAAGCATTTAACCCACTGAGTGAGGATGAGTATGTTTAACAGAGGGCACAATACCTTTGGTATTTTAGTGTCTCAAGACATTCTGCAGGAATGAGTAAATTTAATGAGTAAATCTGCTTGCCATTCAGGTTAAATATACCTCAAGGAAAGACAATTAATCAATCAGTGAATCAATCAATTGCATTTTATCATCAACTACAGACAGCTGTTTGAGTGTAACAACAACTCCTGCAACCCAGTACGTGAAAGAGTCTTTGGATCAGCTTCTTCTGCGTTGGGAGTGCATCAAGTGCCTTTGCTGTGAATTCGCTGTGCAACGAAAAACCCAGATGGCTTCTCTAAACAAAAAGCAACAAGCCTAAACCTGTGTTTTTCTGATGTTTAAATATTTTTTTGGCAAGTGGGTATATTAGTTTTTAGGTGTCTTCTAACGATTAGGATCTATTTTTTTTAGGTATCACAAGAGGGCTTCCTTATGACAGCAGAATATGTAATTTAGATGTCAAGAAAGCAGAGTGAAATGTCAATCCACACACTGTAGAGACAAAACCAACCTGTTTATCCACTCTGTTAGTGAGCAGAACTGGAAAAGGGATAGTGAACAAGAGGACAGAAGTGCCAGTCAGATCCCATAGTAGCTATGAGTACTGTGAACCTGCAACTTGGAAAAAGTCATGACTAAGGACATATATGATATAGATCTGTAAAATCACAAGTGGCAAGGAGACAAAGGAATAGGGTTGGCCATCACCATGTCTGACAGCAGAAGAATTAGGGTCACTCAAGGATATCATCAAGAACAGCATTAAAACAGCTTACAACAGTTCTTTTTTGTACAATGCAATGAATTTAGGGTTTGTTGCCACAGAACACTTTGAAGGCCAAAAGTAAAAAAGAATTTTTAGAAAGGGACTAAGTGCATTCATTAAGGCCAGGTCCAGAAGGAACTGCCAGAAAGTTCAGAAAGTCCACAGACTGCTGGAACGGTGTCAGAGAAAGACCTCTGTATACACAAGCTTTGCATTTTATGCTTCTGTGATCACCTGTTACAGGCTATTCTCAGAGGCAGAACAGCAGATGAGATGGCCTTTGGTCTGATTGCACACAGTACTTCTTATGGATCAAAGCTCTCAATTTTAGCATGATTTAGAGTTTGGAAAGGTTAACTTAAAAAAAAAAAAAAGAACATTTGAAAAGCTTGCATGCCTCTTCTGCTTCCTCTTTCCTCCCTCAAAGATGTGCTCCTTAATCATTCAGTTTCCATGAATGGTAAAAGTATTGCTGAATTAGCAACAAACAGAATTTCATAACAGCCGCTGAAGTCTGCATTATTGCTCCCAGATCCTGCCCAGTCCCCCTTATAAGGCATTTCTCCTGACCCAGTCTCAAGTGCAGGTTAAACATTCCCCTATATTCAATTTTTTCTCTTTAACACATTCTTGCTAAATCACTTTGTTCAACTGCTACAATTATGACATGAAAACAATTCAGATCCTGATCTGTTGGCCACTGCTAGCTAAACCCTTCTCCCAGACCACTCATTTCCGTGTGGGTAAGTGACAACAGGAATCTACAGGAAGACTCCTTATGGACAAAGGATTGCTACGCTGTCTGTAAACATCCTTATTTCACCCAGAATTTGCCACTTCAATTGCATTCAGCTTTCCAGCCAGTCAGATCAATACATTTTTGCAGTGCAGTAGAGTAAACAATGCAACACAGTGATTCTAAGTCTGTAGCTAGACAGACCGAAGTAGCAGCACAAGTAAGTCAGAAAATCTCCTGCATTTATATGGACACAGAGCGAGCTCTGAGACCAGTCATCACAGTTGTTTTTATATATAAAATATGTGTGCACACAGACATATGGACTGATACATTCATCACTAACCCTCATTTAAGGGACTGACTGTCCAAAGTCTGCGCTTCACCCAGTAAATGTGCCTTAACTGGGGGTGCCAGATCATCCAGGACCCGCAGTGGCTTTACAGATCACTGCATGACGATATGGCTGTAGGTTCAAAATCAATCAAGAAGTTACTGTTCGAGCTTGTTCAGTCTTTAGTTCTCCAGACAATCCTTCCCAATCAAGATAACACACAGGTAGATTGTTTGTTTTTATCGCTCATAGTGGAGTTTGGATTCAGGTTACCTGGAATGAAAAGAAGTTAAAGTAATGTTAATGTTAAGTAAATAAGATCTGGATAAAATTTGGACTCACACTTCACTCTCATTTTTTACTATACACCTTGTGTTAGACTTATATTATTCTGCATTCTCTTGTGGCTTTTTCTTCTACTGCAGTGAAATGAAGAGACATTAAATACAAGCAAATGCAAAGTATATTGTGGAGAAAGTCACTGGAGTATTAAGAGGCTTTGGCTTGCACCCAGGCCAGCGTCAGTGGTATCATCAGGTCCCAGTTAGCACTGACAAATAGTCTGGCCATGCCTTGGGTGGGAAGTTTTCCAAAAAGTGAGGTATGGAAAAAAAACCCAAAAAAACAAGTCAGGTCATCCCATCCATTTGATACCCACACACTTTCTCCGCAGAGGTTTTTTTCATGTTTTATTTCAAACATCTCAAATGCCAGTATTTCCACCACTGCCTTTGCAAGACAAATCCCAAGGTCTCAGGATCCCTCACTAAAGTAGCACAGTATGCTGCCTCAGTTTTTTATAATCTTCGGTTTTTTCATTACTTACTCTATGAATTTCTTCTGCTCCCAGTATCTGTACCTTTCAACGTTTGCACTTCTGTCTGGTCTCCTTCATTACAACCAGATGTTGGTCTGGATGCTCCAGCATATTTTTTTCAAGCACTGTACAAAAGAGTGTTCAGAGGCTTTTGCAAGTAAGGGAGCTCATCTGTGCTCTGAGCTCAGCAAAGCTTGCATGACCTTGAGCCCAGGGTCGTAGGTACTTTGAGGGGCTTGGACTCACTCTGAACAAGGGCAGGCCCCGCTCATGGATTTGTACAGAAGGAAGGTAATGTGCATCTCCAAGCAGCTGGAGCCACATGCTAGTTCAGAGTGAAAACAGGCAGGGAAAACTGCCACAGGTCATGGTGACATGCTACTGATAAGTCTCAGTCTTGCTAAGTTTAGGGAGCAATCAGCCCAAGCACTGCCTCTGAACTGGGCTTCAAGTGAATAATTCTTAATGTCACTCTCTTGCTTGTGGGTATTTGATCAATGTTGTCCTTACCTGCAGGTGATGCGTAAGAGAAGAGCTCTCTCCTCTCCCCCCGCTTCTCTCCACTTTCTTCGAAGCTACATATTCTTGATATTCACATGGGAGGCTGCATTGCAACCTGCCCTCACTTCTGCGGCTTCTCCGTATGCTACTGCCTCCTCCCCACATCTCCCTGGGGCATTTCATTCTACTTGTCCCCCTCTGACACATCCTGCATGAAACTACTAAGTTTATCATTACTCCTGTCTCCTCACCACTCTCTTCCCCTCCCTGTCTGTATCACATTCAAGACCCTCATGTTTACTTTCAAAGATGTCTGTGCTTCTCTGCTTAATTTCAACTCCCAATGCCTTTATTCTTCTCACTTTCTACACTTGCCTTATGACCTTTTTCTACATATCTCGCTACAGTTAGAGCAAACACCCTCTTTGTATGTACCTAACAACATTCCCCTCTTTCTCTTTAGAAAAGAGGCTGAAAATTCCAGTTACCACTCTTCCATGATCTCACTTTGGCTGAAAAACATGGGTGATAGTTGAGCACCTGTTTCAATGCTATTGCAGTGCCCAGTGTAAATCCCATTTCCTGATGCAAGAAGCACACAAAACTGAAACACAAAATCCTGCTACTATGTATATGTGTTCTGCAACCATCACTCACGAGGAATGAAGGCCGTTGTATGGAGCAACTCAGGACAACAGACCCCTCTGAACAAGCCCACTTTGCATTTTCCAAGGGAGAGAACTAAACAAAAAGTTGGCATCTTCTGAAGGCACACAGCTTTCAGAATTTTGCAGTATTTCCCAGAAACTGCACACAGATGTCACTGTCTTTGCTGATCACAGTCTGCCCAGCACCAGCTTAAAATTAACAAGATTCTGGTCGGGTTCAGAGCTGCTCTTGTGTTCCTAAGCAGGAAACAGTGAAATTCAAGAGTTCTGTCAATTTGATGATGTGGTTTGAGAAAGCCTTGTAAGACAGTTTCCATGCAGAGTTCTAGGACAACACCTCAGGGTGTTAATTCAGATACTTAGTTTGGGTCATTACTATCTGTAGCCCTAGTATTTTCCAGAGTCCCAATTCTGACTTGTAGGTATCCTTTCCTAGCATGTAAATACTGCATCAGATTTTCAGACTCCATCACCGTGCACACTTTCATCATTTCCCTTCCCAGTTCAGATTCTCTTCATCACCATTTGCTCCTACTGGACTGAACCTGACTTTTAGCCTGCTTGAATAATGTCTTTCAATTACTCTATGAGCTACTCGGGTGTGGATCTGGTCTCTCCACGAATTTGCAAGGTAGGATGTGTCTCTGTGGTACTAGAGAATTAATAGTGACTTTGGAGGATGTGTGTGCAGGCAGGCCCACTGGGCTTAAGTGTGCTGTTTAATCTTTACAAAAGGTAAGGGCAGCTATTTCAAACTGTGAAGCTCTGAATAATTGCATCCTAACCTGTCTGCATACCAAGTACCTTCTCCTTCATTTCCACTTCCTACCTCCCTTCTGTCACCCAGAGTATCACAGCATCAGTTCTTACTGGCTTTGCTCAAAGACAACTTAAACTTTTAAAACTAAGTCAGCCTGAAAGTTACCGAAGAACAAAGAGCCTCCTGTCTTTATATTGAAGCTAGAACTCTATTCCGTGCCTATGTTCAAGAATTTTTTATTAAATCCTAATGATGAATGTGCTATTGATCAAGTAGCTGCAGGATCTTCTGCGTAACTAATTTTTTTTTCTGTTCCTCATGAGTCTCCGTCTGCCTAATGTGCCCTCTACCATCTCTGTTCACATGCCACTTTGGGACCATTAGACTAGAGAAGCTTTCTCTCAAGAACAGTGATTCAATACAAAAGCAACACACAAGCCAATATCTTCCTCCATCCTTCTATGACACCGGATGACCAAAGTCTACTTACATGATACTTCAAAAGCTGTGGAGTCTCCCACTGTCACCATGAACAGGCATTCTCAATTTGCACAAACCAAAAATATTAGCAAGGACTCATTGGAAAGATTTATCACGTCAGAAAAAGCACAGGGGGAAGACTGGTGTGCTGGGCCTCAGCACCGTCCCTGGACCTGTTCTCAATTCTTCCTTCCCCCTTACTGAAAGAGTTGGCAGCCTGCAGGAAGTAACAGTGGCAATAAATAAAATCTGAACATAATAACATAGTAGTGTCTTTGTGGAAATGGTCTAGATCAAGCATCAGACTGTCTGGCACAGATCCACTGTGTTAAAAGGAACAGAGACATCCCTACTGCCCGGACAGTGCAATGCCCCCGCAGGGCACAGCGCCCCACTGTTCAACCAGAGACATGGATCTCTTTCGTGCCTTAATCTGGGCCTGATTTCATCATGGCATTGCAGGAATGGCAGGCTGTCTGCTTTAAAACAGCTGACAGTGAGAATCTCTGATATTGTGAAGTGCTGACAAATCAGAGATTACACAATTCTCTACTTCTGTCACTAGAGGGTAGTGCAAGCCCTCGGGTCCATTCCTACGAGTGGAAATGCGCATTAATCACCCTATAGGTCTTCACCGATTTTGGTTTTCCTGACTTTGAGGGATGGGGCCCACCAGCACATACTGTCTGTGCTCAAGACTCACTTGGAGAGAGGACCTTTTTAGACCAGGGTTTACTTCTGCCTCCCCAAATGCCAAATGCATATTCTAAAATGGATCTACTACAGTCTTAAGTAAACTAGTCGTGCCTTCTTATAGTTCCTCTCTGTTGTGTTCATTTGGTATCTTTGAGTCTGTCCTTCATTCAGCCAGAAATATTTCCAGGAACCTAATTAATCACTGTTGAACTTCCCAATACCCTGCTTTTCTTCTTGGTCTTGAGAGAATGTCTTTCCATTTCACATCATGGTAGTCGCAAAGGAATTCAGTCTCTCTACATCTGAATTTTGCATTCATCAGAGCACAGAATGGTCTCTGGCCAGACAAGTGCCGGAGAAATTTTCTCCTTGGAACTGGTTTATTTTCCTGATGGTGCAGGATGTATTGACACCCAATACAGCTCACTGAGAGGAAGACAASCAGGCTGAATAGTCCAAAGATTTACTTCAATCTCACAAAACATGTAAAATGGTGGGGAGTTAGCTATAAACCCATAAAGTGGTAGAAATCATTATGATTTGTGATTTGTGTCTTCAACTGATTGAAGCTGCGGAAGGACTTAGTGAAAATATCAATCATGCATTAGCACAGAAAGTTGGGATCTATTGATCTACTTCTTTGTAGCTTCTATTTTCACGACCTTCTCTCCCATTTCAGAAGGTGGTAAAGGAGCAAATTAAAAAGACTTGCACCCTTTCCTCCACTTCTTGTTCCCTCACCTCAACATAAACACGTTTTCCTCTGTTCTCCACCAGGAACTTGTCACAGTAAATACACCTAACTAAACTCTAATGAGGAAAGGAGGGACTACACTGAAAACCTGTCTGCAGCCTGCTAGCCATTACAGTAGCGAACATACTGCTGCTCTGTATTAGGGGAATGCACTTMATGAACTGAACACTCTGTTTTACACAAGCCAGTGTTCATCTTTCTCTCCCTTCACTGCTGAGAAGTATGAGAAACATCCACATGAGAAGCACCAACTTTACAATAAGACTGCCATTAAATTGCTTTCAACTTAAATTGCCTGTATCTTTTGATATAACTTCTACTCTTAGATCTCGCTCATTTTGATACAGAGGAAATAACAGGATCTACTCACAAGTGCCTGTAGTGAGTATGTTTGCATCAATCAGCCAAACTCAAAACAAGGGACACAGAGAGCAGAGTATGCTGGTAAAAGGTTTTACCTGAGTTGCCTCCAGTGCTCCGGACACTAGCATGGCCAATGCTGAGCCTCTCATATTCCAGTTTCATGTTCCCAAGGTCTTCTCCTGAATGTCCTTCACTGGCAAAAGAATTGGCCTCAATGCTGGAGCCTGGAGACCGTTTGGCCTTGCGACTGAAAAGCCCACTGGCAAACCGTTTTCCTTGCTTTGAATTGGTCTGTGCATCTTCTTTCTTTATGTCACGAATAGACTCTCTGGATTTGGATTTGTTTTTCAGGTCCATGTGGAGCCGGGACAGCAGTTTCTGAGGGCTCCGATTCAGCTTGTTCAAGTTCTCCAGAGGGGGATCTATTTCTGGGAACACTTGCTCCAATGTGATTAAGTCATTCAGAAACTGATTTAATCGTTTCTTTGACTCACTTGTTTCCTCCTTTTCCATGTTTCCCTGATTATCTTGCCTATGTCGTGAAGCCCAGAGCATCATATCACCACGGGTTGCCCCTGCTACTAAACCATACTTGGGATTAATGAACTTCCGAGCCACAGTGGAGGAATGAAGGCCTGGCTTCCCAATTCCAAGAAGGAATGGGTTAGCAATACCCAGCTCCTTGTATAAATTAACTTCCTCTGAGATGGCATAGAGCTCACGAAACTCAATGTCAAACATCTCCACATGCTGTCCTGTCAAGACTAGCAGGATGTTTCTGTCAATGTGGGATGAAGTCCATGTGAAGCTAAGAGGAGGAAACGGAACCAACATTAGATTTTTGGGTGCTACTTGACCCAGCTTACATAACAAAACCTAAGACACTACATGGGAGTATGTAGCATTGTGCCATTTGCCCATATACCCCTGGCAAGACGGGTCACAATAGATACATGATGCAAATACATTATTGGTTTTCATTACACATGCAGACCAGATCTGGGAGAAAAGGCCCTGAAACCCTGAAGGACAGTTTACCCTTTTAGAAAAGCAACCCTGCATCAACAGGAAGATCTCTGGACTGGAAACCTCACTGAAGAGAACTGAGTACAGGGATTGGTGGGGAGTCCTTGCAGACCCCTACCCGATGCAGTGTGAAACTGTCTCTAGCCTACTGAAATGGTCTGCCAGCATGGATATGTTCCATTCTCTGAGAAGGGCTCTATGTCAWCTTCTCTGTTGTCCCACTCCAGTTTCTACAAATGCCACGGATTACAGAGGCTGGGATAAGAAGAGGGGGTGACATGTGAAGAAGACTCTCAAGCAAAGTCATGAACCCCTCTTTAAACAAATGCCTTAATGCCTTAAGCATTAAGAATGACCCACCTGTATGATCCAGTGGCCACCTTTTCTCCATCTACCATCAGGAATCGGGATGCCAGTGTGCCTCTGATCTTCCCTGATGGCATGTAGAACCCAACTCCTGTCACAGAACGTATGCGGATATTCTAACAGGAGGTGAAAAGACAAAATGTCAAAACAAATAGGGCAGAAAATTAGATAATTGCCAGCTCCAAGTCTTGACATGTCACTCACATTATCTCACTACTTCTGGGACCACAGCTTATTCTGTATCAGCCACCAGAAGGGCTGCAAAAGGAAGTGTCTTAAGTGCCCTAAGTCCTGTTATCATCCCCTGTCTACACAGGTTACTCCCTCAGTTTATAGTGCTGTCCAAGGGGTCAGCATCATCGAAACCCTGCCTGCTGTCTTCAGCTCTTCACTTGAGCCCCTCTGGCAAGACAATACTGTCGAAATCAAGTAATCCTCCATCCCCAGTCCTGTGCTGTAGCTTGGAAGGCCCAGCGCGGTTTAAGAGAGTGAATCAGAGAAAGTTCTGAGTTACACCTGCACTCTCTGAATCCTGATCCCTATAACACAGAACTYGTGAGCTCTTCTCCAGATTACATTAGCAGGACCACAAAACCTTTGCAGCACAAAGGACACAGTTACTTGGAAGGTAATGTATAAGACAGGTCTGCGTTAGGTACTTTTTGTGTTTGTGTTCTGATTCCCAACAACACATGACTTGACAAAACTGGGCAAGTTAGAGGACCAGACAATTTAAACATTACAGAAGAGAGGAGGAAACAATTCCATTGCTTAAAAGAGAGATGTTTCCTGTCTGTTTAAACAAAAGGAGAACCTTGACCTTAATAATTTTGCTAAGAACCTCAAATAGTTACAAGTGTCCACCCACATCCCTTGTTGTTCAACACAGAGTGAAAAACAGTACTTTGTTTCAACAAAAGGAGTAGGGTAAGTGTCTCTACTAATGTCCTGAATAGGTCAGCAAAGAAGAATTTTTGAAGAAGAGGAAGGAAAATCTTTTTGTAAAATGAATAGAAGTAGTTAGAAAAAGAATACCTCTCCTCAAACCTCACAGCAGACCTACAAGTAATAAAGCACTACCAGACACAGATAAACCCACAAAGTTAAGGTTACATGATTTTCAAGAATAGATGCGTGCTTGTGCATACTGTAAGGATATATCTCGTGCTTGTGCATACTGTAAGGATATATCTGCGCATTGGACTGAGTGTTACTCTGCTCATGGGTCCTGCTGCACGAGGTTGAAGTGCCAAATTGTCTAACATGGAACATTCTCCATCCCCTCATCCCAAACCCCAAAACATTGAATGTCAGTATGAGTCTGGAGCAAATTATCTTGTCACTTTGACACATAAATCTAAACAATTTTCTTCATTCCACCATCTTTTTCTATAAGGATTCTTTAGCAATTAAAAGCTAAAAGGTACTGTGAACTRGAGTCATAAATCCAGGGCTGGGAGTCAGATAGTCTCAAGCACAATTGCAGTTCTGATACTATTCCCTGTGATGTTCTGGGAAAGTCAATTCACCTTTGCTTCATTCTTCCCCCATCTGCAGAGAAGAAGAATCAGGAGGATTTGGCTAATGCTAGCACAGCCTTAGATCCTACAGAGAGCTAAGTCCTCTTGCTATAAACCTCACTGACAGCTTAAATATTGATAGCCTATAGAAATCAGCAAGCAGGAATGAGTGCTTATAAGAATGCAGATTTCCTTCAAAAGCCGTTTTTCTGAATATAACTCTTACCTTTTGAATCCGCTCCTATTTCCCCCACTAGAATACAGTAGTGGAAATACAAATTCTGACTAACAGTAACTGATGATACTACTGTTTTGCATTCAGCTATTGCTTGATCTGTCTGGAGTCCTGTGTGGGCATCAGTTAATTAATGCTCCCAACACTGCTGAAAGCATTATTACCCTGTTTTAAAGATGAGGAGCCTAAAAGAGAAAAAGACGAAGTGGCTTGCCCAAGGCCTAGCAGTGAGTCATATGTGTGGGATGCTGAATGCAGGTCGGGTAGAGCACAGGAGAAAGGGTGCCCTTTCCAGTAGTTAGAATAACATTTGCAGTTGGCTGGCTGATCACCTAAAATAAATTTTTTCCTTGCTGAATAATGTTGGATGTGGGATTTGCCAAATCATGGTATACTGACTGCACATGACAAGAAGTCAGTCAACAGCTCTGACGTGCTGTGTACCTCTGTGAATCAAGAAGTATCAGCCTGTGTGAGCAGAAGGTTTCTTAGCATATAACAAGTGTGAACTTTATTGTGTTTGTATGTTCTGTCACCTTCTTTTGGTGGAAAGAAAGCACACTTGAATTTCTGCAGTAATTGAGCTGTACATAACACTTAGAAAGGCACAGAGGGGATAGAACTGAACAGCTGAACACATAAACCTCCTTGAATAAAGTAGCTACAGGAGTGCATTAATACATCTTGAAATGCAGAAAACAAGCATGAAGTCATATAAACATCAAGTCACTTAACAGGTTGTTTGTATAATATTTTCTGCCTTGAAGGATCTTGGAGCATTTGTAGACTGCTATATCAAGCTCTACAGAGGGAGAACAAGCCCGGGTTCACGTACCAAAGACTGCACAATAACAAAAGAGGAAAGACAAATATAAACGAGGTGAGATTGCAGGCATTTTCAGAGGGCACTGGAGTTACAGTAGTAACAAATATTTTGGGTAGAGGACCAGTTAGTTCACCAGATAGAAGTGACCCCTCCAGATCAGTATTGTTGCAGAAGCCTGCTTAAGGTTTGTTTTGTCATATCCTGGCTTATGGGAGCTGCAGTCTGCATTAAATTTCCATATTTCCTTTATACAGACTTGCACCACTCCTCATCACAAGCAGTGACTAACATCTCCCTGGCTGCAATTTAATATGGAATGGCAACAGTCAAGCCTGACAGAGCATCCTAATACAAATAGTCAAGGAATTGGTCTTCCTTCCTTTATTGTGACACACTTTTAAGTCTCACCCTGAATCCACAGAAAGCTAAATTAGACCCAGTTTAGAAAGTCGGTAATGCTGTGACTGACTTGACAGACCTAGGCAGTAGTGCTTACAAACTGGAGTTGAGTAGGGGGTATACACAAGACAGACCCTAAAGGGAGGTGTTGTAAGTGCTTCCACCAGGGAATCCTGTGTGTACCTTCCCTCTTAGAACAACTGCTGGGAAATACTGTGGACTTGTGCTACGTGTTTGCCCTGAACAGTTTTGGAAAAGGCATGCATACTGACAAAATAGTGTAACTTGCAAGTATTCAAGTGGAACAGGATGGAATACAGCTGGGACATGGCCTGCCAAGATCATTACCAGGTATTATCTATTTGTGTCTACAAAAAGAGAGCCTTGTAAGCTCCCATTTTCAGGAGGTCACAAGCAGCCTAGATGAATACTCTAGCAGATAATTAAAAAACCAACAGCACTGCATCACATCACATTCAGCTTCTTCCTCATCTGAGGTAGGAGTCAATGATGAAAAACATAAAATACTGACATGAAATTCCAAAAGTTTCTTAGGCAGAAACTTTTTAGACTTCCTGAAGTGAGAGCAGAAACTCCTTACATGTTGGGAAAATTAACACAAAAATTAACATGAAGGTGAACTTCCTGCAGGTAAATCATTCCCTGGGCTTGCCTGGAACTCTAGGAGAACTCTGTCTTTGAGCAGGAGTGTCTGTTACTATGGTCTGGGTTAACAGAAACATGAGGCGAAAAAGCACTTTTCTGAAAACTGGTGAGAGCATTCACCCTCAGGTCCTGGAAAAAGAGGAAATTTGAGAGGCTATGCATTTTGTATCTATGAGAATTTTGATTCATTGTGATCTCTGAAGAACATTCTTGCGTCAAACATAATAGAAGTCTTACAAACCATGTCCTGTGGGCTCAGGAAGCCATATGACTCATACACACAAGACATGTTCTTACGAACAACCCATGAACATGCCGAGGGTTGAATTTAAATACATTTCTAGTGAACTCTGGCCTTCAGACAAAAATTGAGGTTTTCTCATTTAATGCTTGGAGTTGGTAAAGAACTTTTACTCTTTGCAGGGTGAGGTACTGTCTTCCCACAGCAGTTTCCCTCCCATGAGACTGCCACCAGATCATGACACCTTGCCATCACTACAAAAATAATACAATAGTCAGGAATTTTGTGAAAATGCCCATCACTGTACATAGACAAAGGGCAAAATCCAGTGTTAACAGTAATCTCCCTGTATTAGGACTGTTGAAGTATTTTCACTCCGTATTGGATGAACAGCACAACTGAACCAAAAGGGCAGGTATCACAGAACAAAATTAGTATCTGGGGTGACAGAAGACAGAATAAGCATCGTGACCCTGCAGCCCATGGTAGTGTATCATCTCTCTCCCCCTGGGATCAGAACTTGCCTCTAAGCCTTGGAGTTATACCTCATGTGGCTGCCATTTTCTGAGAAAAAAAGCCATCCTCTGTATCTTGCACAAGGATTCCAAAGGAAAGGTGGGAAAACGGGCAGGAAAGAAGAGTATGCAATTCCCTTGCTGGCCAACTGTGTCTCACTGGTGAAAATCTTTTAGAAGAAAGCAAAATGGTAACACAAAAATGAGATAATGTTTTCCCTGTTGCTGAAAATCTGTAGAAGAAAGTCAGACATCAAAGCAGATGTCAGGAGAAAGACCAATAGATAAGAAATGGGTGAATGATAGAGTTAACTCAGCAATTTCAATATCATCTGTGATCAAACAACGCAGGACAAAATGATTCTGCCTGAAAAAGACTGGAGGCCCAGCTTACTTTCCTGCTTTAAATCTGGATCTTCAACCCTTGGCACATTACATCAATGAGGAAGGGCTGGAGGGAGTCCTCAAGGGAAAGCCTTAACCTTGCTCGAGCTTCCTTGGATATCTAAAGTCTGTTGTCAGGGAAATCACTATAGGATGGTTTCTGCTATACTGACCCAAGCAGCAGCATAGATACATCCAGAGCAGCCGTGGGTGGAATACTAAAAGAACATCTTCCTTGAGAGGCAAATGACTTGTTTCCCCATTCCGGGAAGAATCTTCCTAGTCCTTCCACAGTACCATATACAGGAATTAACTGCATTGACTTTAAAAAGACTAACAAAAACCTAAGCCATACTGGAAAAGAATTATAACAACCTTCAGGAGAATTTAAGATACAGTATGAGGTAACTGGGAAAAGAGGTGAAAAAATTTGACGGACAGCACTCTGTGGGCTGGGGCTCTGCAGAAGCGTGAACAACTAGGTCAAAGGATGTTAAAAAGTTCTTCTCAGTGGACCTCCTTCAACTCAGCTTGTACTATTTTTAGCTGAAGGAGTCTAATGAAAAACATAGCTAGCACTGCTATGAAAGAAGGGAACCACAGAAGAGGCACAGAAGAGATTTCTCCTTCTTTTGATCGCATCAGTTCAAACTCTACCTCCTTGGAAAGGGTCACACAACCAGACTGCTGAAGGACCTAGCCACTGCTGTAGCACATCACTGTGATAACTGGTTTAGGAGTGTAAAGTCTGTGTAGATACCTACGGAGAAAGACAAGAGGAAGAGCAGAAGGGGACCGCTCACTGTTTAGAGACAGCGAAGACAGACAAAAAGGAACTCACCTCTCCAATAGCATCACAACTCTCTCTAAAATTTCAGGACATCTTTTCATTCACTCTATCCACGAGTTAAAATATGCAGTACTGAAGACATCATTCCTGTACATGATGACACAGTGAGAAAAGTACTGGGAAACAGGTACCAGAGCAAATGGAACTACTGCTGTGATCTCACGGTTATGTACCAAGGCACTAAAGCCCAGCACACACAATACCCCTGCCACTTGAAACAGGTCTGTTACAATGATGTCTGTGTCTTGCTTTCAAAGACACCAGAGGAAAGGAACTTCCATCACTGTTTTGGAGAAAGATGAGAAAACTTTTAAGCTGGATGGCTTTTTTGATGAAACTCAGAGCAGAGTGGTAGTTCACAGGAACACTGTTGAGATATATGCAGGTAATTTTCATCCAGATTTAAGATGGTTGTCCTAAAATGATTAATATGAGACTCTATAATCTTCAGAGCTTTTTGAGTTTTGGTTGTGTTTTGGGGATTTTTTATCTAGTAATTGAGTGTTTACGGAAGATGCCCCCTTCCTCCAGGCAAAAAGGCATTTCCCCTCTCCCCACTGCTCAGAACAGTTGGATCACAAAGAGGGGTGAGTCTGGCATCCCATAGGTTGTTTCCGACCTAGCAACTTTTTTCAGTATTCAGAACAAGCCTGTAGTAGGAACAGGGACGAAAACTGTGGAAAAAAAGCAAGGAATACAGTACTAACTAAAAACACACAAAGGATTTCAGTCTGTATGTAATGGAGTGATATCCCTGTGAGGCTGCTTCTGCCAGCCAGGCTAGACTGACTACTCTGCTGTGCTGCACTGTATGAAGGCACACTGACATGGGACTGGGCAGCAGCTGTGCCCCTCAATCCCTTAAGTTCTCCTGCAAAGGAGGTCTACAAGCTCATTCACTCCCAGATGATCACTGCTGGATAGGAAAGTCTTGATTTAACAGAGTATATGTGTACTGTAATTGGAATGCATGCAGACAACTCAAAGAGCTATTTGGGACTGTAGTTTGAATCCTCGCATAGAAGACCTATAGGAATTTCCTCTGATAATTTTCTCCCCAAACAGGAATTTTTAGGTCACAAGAGCCAGGAAGCTACACAGATCCCTCTCTCAGGTGAAAGGCAAAAACTCCAAATCTTTCCTTTTTCTTTCCTTCTTTATTATCAAGCTACTCTCTTATCCTCTGTGTTCCATGAACCCTCTTTAAGTGCTGTGATATGACTTGCAGGGAGGAAGAGACGTGTTTGCCAGTCCAAGTGAGTTCCAAGATTCATCACAACTGAAAAAGGCCATTGACCTGCAGGAGATTATAGTTCAGTATTGAATATCTTACCCGGATCTGCAAGTCACTGAGGTCAAGACATCTGCACATTTCCAGGAAAAGCTTCACACCTTCCTCATCCAGGATTATATAGACTGGGATCCAGCGCTTATATGCTGCATCAACAATGTCACGGAAGATGTCCCGGTCTGTAAATACATCCATGACCACTGCAATAATCTGGAAACAAGAAGACGGTAGACAGACAACTGAATAAAATATTAGGAACTGAAAAGGAGGCCCGTCCCACTGGTGCAAAATAAAGGAGAGTACTGATAGCAGATTATGGAGAAGCATATAGGGGAGACAAAAGTACAGGGATGTACATGCGCAAGCACCAATAATCGTAATTTTCTGGGTTGGTTCCTGCCACACTTCAGAAGGAACTTAGTAAATGTCTTTGAAAGTTCTCCTTCTTCTAAAGGAAGATGACTTATTTCAGCAGCCTGAGGAATGCCAAAGCCAAATACCTATTTTTCCTCTGTATTGTGAAACTTCCATTGCCTCTGTAAGGATTCACTTAAATGAAGAACACAGAAAATAGATTGAAAAAGAAGACTAAAAACACAAATCTAACACTTAACCTGAAGGTGTGTAATGAAAGAATGAATGGGCAGAGGAATCCTCAGCCACAACGCATGGTGCAGACAACAAGAATTCTATTTTCCTTTTTTTTCCCAATTCCGTATGACAAGTCTGCTCTCAGGGCTGGCTTCCCAAGGAATGATTTATAGACCTCAAACATAAACACCTTATATTTCTCAGAAAGGGACTGGAGTGTGTTCAATATTTGGAAGCAAAATGATCATTCCCTCTCTTCACATGTACTGTTTTTCTGGTATAAAACTAATCCTTCTTTCCAAGCATAGATTTTACATAAAAACAAAAGGTTTCACTGATGTGAGAGACAAGCCTGAACATTTATAGGATGAGTAACAACAAAACCAAGAATGTTATGGGTAACTTTAATGCTGATCTTACAAAAAGAAAAAACATGTATCTTTTACACCATTAGAGATACCAATTCATTTTTCTGCCTGAAAGAGTTATTCTTCCCAGCATTTGAAAGGTTACCACTGAAGGAAACTACTGTTTTCCTAGTACCTCTGTGTAACATCAGCTTGCCAGGTCAGAGCTCTCATACTGACAGTATGCTGGGAACAGAGTTGCCTAAATTTTAGTTTCCCAGGTGCTGGGCATCACAGTAATGCAATGGCATGTACAGGTGTGAATGTAACTAAATGCTGCATCGAACAGTAGGATTTTCTTCACTTGATGTTTGGAAGAGGTGCAGCTCTCTTGCAGGAGACTCCTAAGGAAGGGGGAATAATTCTCCCCAGCAACCTCTTTCCTTTGAAAAATGCTCTTGAACAAGTGCCTTTTGGGAAAGTGATGCCACAGTAAACGTCCCCCACTGTGTCTGCTGAGTCTCTACTTGTACGGCCAACAACAACCAACACATCTGCTCTGTCAGGCTCCTTCTGTCAACAGTGCTTACACAAGCTTCTCTTTGTTAGAAAAAGAAAAAAGAGCTGACATTGAGTTTATGCTCATCATTAACATGTAAGTTCCTGATACAGGTGAACTATGGTGGAGTTATGTCATACTAAGTCCCTCAATAACTTCTACTAGGCAGGATTTCAGGTCCTGCCTTGGCTCTCCCTTCCCAGCAAGATGCAGGGAATGTTACCAGAACTTCTGAAAACTAAAATACAGTGAACTTGTGCCACTTTATTCCTGAACAATTTCATATACAGGCAAATCATAATTAAAGGCACGAACAGTTCATGCATTCACTCAGGCCTGTTATGCTCCCTCTCACCCCACACTCAGTGGTATGGATGTAGTTACTTAGGAGCAAGGATGCCAGGTAATATTCATTTGAAATAAGAACATCCACATAAGGAATGGATAGCAGAAGCATGAACTTTTCTTCTTTCCATGCCCTCCATTTGCAGTGAGTGTAATGACTGCAGAAATTACACCACATCCTGGACAAACCATTAATTGTTAGTACTGGCTTTGCAATATGAAGGGATGGTTCCTTCCAGGCTGTGGGGCCCTGGGTCAGTTCAGGCTTCTTTGCAAGACTGTGGACTATTGAAAACAGCAGTCAAAACTTGCCATGGGGAACGCCTGTTGTTTTGTTCGCCTTCTCAAACCCCTGTCACAGCTGGTGATCTGTCAAGATTGCCTAGGAGCGTTCTCAAGTACAGCAAGTCAGAGCATGAGTGTCTACCCCTGAAAGAGGTTTTCCCCATTTCTCTTCCTATCCTATGGATAATAAACTTATCTGTAGGGCCCATAGGTGTGCCTAGCTCTCCATAGGAATTTTAAGATTGGCAAGTTAATGCTTGCTAATTTCATTGCAGCAAGGTATCTTAATTAACATATGTTTGTAAAATACTGATGATAAGCCACCCACAGACTTGTGCCACATATTACTGGTATCTGTTTAGACCCCCCTCTAAAAAAACAAATCCAACAACCCCCCCCTCTCATCTGCTAATTAAAAAGCTGCTACCTGGAGACTTTTTTCTGCCAGGGCCGGTTCAGCTGAACACAATAGGCATAGTTATCTATGAAAAGGACCATTAAACACTCAAATGGCTGTTAAACATGAAACCAGCTTTGGGCTGGGAGGGGCACAGTTTGTCCAGTCGGTGAAAAAAAAATCTACAAAGGAATTAATTATTTCTAGGTGCCAGGCACAGCTACTGAAAGAAACAAACTTTCCCGGTTCTTGCACGGTCTGTAGAAGCATTTGTAGCAGTGCAAAGGGGATGTGAAGTTACATTGCATTGCAGCGTAAGGACTTTACAGCTTCTGTCTTCTCAATGACTGATCACACCAGTCACTGAACAGAATTACAGGGTGTGCACAATTTCTGAGAGCAGGGAGCTGAGGAGATCAGCTGCCAGATTAATGCCTCTCTGGAAAGTTTTCTGTGTTTCCCAGCAGATTTGGTTTTAACAAGTCTGCAAAAGTTGTGCATACAGTGTGTGATGGCAAAGGGGAGCAGGTGGAGGAGGAAATAACTGCTGAATTACAACGCAGAAAAACCAGAAAGCAGCCAAACTAAGCGCAGGAATTAAATTTCTTACGCTGCTCTCCCCTTTACCCAAGGGGTGTGTCAGCTCTGACTGGGATCTTTTCCTGGGTGGTCTTCCCCGGGAACTTCACCCACATCCGGGGCGGGTGACGAAAAACCTCGTCATTGCCCCCACCCGTTCAACGCAAGCTCTTGTAGCATCCTGGCTGGTTTATTTCCTTGCCAGAGGTGCCCTGTCACCACCAACAGTCATTTCCAAGCAAAGATAAATGCGAGGAGCAGCCGCATATTGTCTGCGCTTTGGCTACTTGCAGTCCAGGCTGGATGGTGTTGAAATCACAAAAAATAAACCCAAAAACCACCATCCCATAAACAAACGCGCTGCCCTGTGTTTAACTAGGCATACCCGCACACACCGGTGGCTGTAACAGCACTGTGATCTGCCTTGCTCTGAACCCGGGAATGAGGCTGGGACAGGACAACGCGAACCACGGGTAGAGAACCCCAAACGAGGGAGGATGGAGGGGGTGTGCAGAGCTTTAACCTCATCACAGGCATCAGTTTTGGCAAACCGTAACGACTGGCAAGAAACCGGAGGGAATGCCGTGCCTGGTGGACGCCGACCAGCCGGATGGCCAAGGCGCTCCTCCTGCCTTGGAGTGAGAGAAGCCCCGCCGTGGCGGCTCCCGCCTGCCTTCCACCCCACATCCCGAGCCAGACCCTCCGCCCGGGTGCTCGGGTAGACGTGGGCAGGGGTGGTGGCCCGTCGAGGGCCGGGCCGTACCTTCTGCGCTTGCTGGATCATCTCCCGCACCACCTCCTTCAGGTGGGGCGCGCTCTCCTCCTTGCGGGGGTGCGTGAAGAGGGACACCCGGCTGATGCCCCGGTAGAAGGTCTTGTCGGTCCAGCCCAAGTCCAGCGGGGGCACCTCGGTGTCCGAGCACTCGGGCCAGTAGGCCAGCGACAGGGTCTCGCCGCCGGGCCCCCGGGCCACCTTGCCGCCCTCCCGGGGGTCGTCGTAGCCCCGCCAACCGCCCCGCAGGTCCTGCAGCTCCCGGCCGGAGAGGAAGTCGCGGAGCTGCTCCTTCCTCAGCGCCTCCCGGTACGCAGCCTCGCCGCGGGTCACCAGCGCCTCCAGGGCTCGGCGCTGCTCCTCGCTGTAGTAGAAGCGGGCCTGGGCCTCTGTCACCTTCTCGTTGACGTGTAGCTCGTCCAGCAGGAGCACCTGGGACTCCGCCATGCCGCCGGCACCCCCAGCGCAGCGCCGGCCGGCCGGGAGCGAGGGCAGGAGGCTGCGGCAGGAGGGAGAGGTAGGGCCGGGACCGCCTCACCTGGCCTGCCCGAGCCCGCCCCGACGGGTGGGGCGGCCGCTCCCCCGGGCCCTGGGGATACGGCTGTCCCCGCCGCCCTGCCCCTCTCCCGGACCCATGCGTGGCTCCGGCCCTTGAGACGGGGTCTACGAGTTGCGGGGAGAACAGTTTCTGGGAAAAGGAGAACAACTTGACCTGAGGGATGCAGGATGCGAAGAAATGCGAACAATGAGATAAAGGGAAAGAGACTGGTTATGTATCAGCCTAAACCAGTTTTGGAGGGATGTGGGTTAGAAATCTTTAACTAACTTGTGAAATTGTATCCTAGGTGTGAACTTAGTGCATTGAAATGGGAAAACCACACCTCCGAGGGAAGACCCTTATCCAGTGAACACATGAATTTGGAATGCCCTGTACCTTTAAACTGAGGCGAAGGAAAGGGAAGGGAGTAGTAGCTTAGCCAGGTAGTGATGTAGATTCATTATGTAAATGCTGCTTAAATAGAATTGTATAAATATGCTTGCATATGTATACATTGTATATGTATTTATAAATAGGCTTGCTAGCTTTGTGGATTTACCACTTCGCACCCATTTCTGTGCAGACATGAAATAAAATCAAGTATCTCGATTCTGTGTGTGGATCAGCTTCCCCACTGGGTGAAAGAACCCAGATTTGGGACAACACCCTGACATGACTGGCACCAGTCTCCCGACTGTGCCAGTGCTTGGAGGAGAACCAGGCCTGGGCCACGGGTGCGTTTGGGATGCAAATGCAAAAGTCTATTTAAGACGTTTTTCCCCTCTTTTTCAGACTTGGCAGCTGCCTGAGGGGTGCTCACGAGGAAGGGGGGAACACAATTGGGGCCAGGAAGGTGGGCAGAGCACCATGGTGTCCACAAGCAATAGCCTGTCGGCTGCAGTGAGCTGGTAGCTGGTCCTCCCCGAATCCTCACCAAACTCACTGGCAGCTCAGCAACTCCAGAAAAGCAGACGGTGTGGGTACCCAGTTTACAGGGGGGAAGACGACAGAGTGATGTGCCAGAGGCTGTCCAGGAGGCTGGTGTCAGTGCTGGGAATAAAACAGCCCTGCTTCCAGTCTCTGGCTGGGACCATGAATAAATACCTCCAGCTCGCCACACTCATCCCATCTGAGAGACTAGGGGCTCTAAAATCATGATTTTTGTGAGGTGTGTGATCGTTGCTAGGGGCCCTAATCAAGATTCAGTTCTCACTGCGGTTTGCATACACAAAGGATAAAAAGCAGTGCTTCCCCACTGCAGTCCAGGGACAGAGCTGGCAGGGAAGGAGCAAGGAAACATGGATTAAGTCAAAGACAGTGGTGAAACACAGACATTCAGAGGTATGTGCAGTGCTTTACTGTGTGTAATTAGCCCTAAATGCTCACATGCACAAAAAGCTATAGGGACAGAGCTGCTTGAGCTGCTCTTTGTTTCCTCCCTCTAAGCAATCACCTGCCCTCAGTGTGACTTAATTTAAAAAACCAAGGATGAGTTGGGTCACCACAGCTCATCCTGTGCTGTTCCTTTCTTTTAGGGAAAAGGGATAATTTTAGTATTCCAGACTGTCTTCAATAGCTTTTCCTAGCATGAAATTCACTTAAAATTTGAAATTACACTTTGCAAAGGTCTACTCCTCTGCCTATCAAGTCCCCTTTAAAAATTAATTTCCATATAGGTTCTTTTAGCCTTATTTCTTATGGAAATGAGACTTACATGGTCATGGTGTCTGCACCTGTCTGCCTCTCTGTCCATGTCTCTAATAACTTTTGAGCCCACTGTCTGATTTCAAACAAGTTTGGCAGAAGTGTAATTACCTTCCTACAAATTTTGTGAAAAAATAACCGGCCTGATAGCAAAAAGAGACTATCACAGTCTCCAACACTGAAAGTTACAACGTGGGTTCATGCCTTATTAGATTTTAGATATTCCATAAAATTGAGTATGCTAATAAGTGCCTGATCCATAGGAAGAGCTTCAAATTAATTTTATGCCATCTTAGACACTATAGTCAATCAACCACAATATACAAATACACAGGAGATGTGACTTTCTTAGTTCCAGTGCTCACTAAATTCCTTGTTGGTTGTGTTTTTTCTGTACCAGAGGCTGCCATCAGCTCTGCTATTTCATGTGGGACTAAATAAAATCTCTTTAATCCTAGGTGCTCTATTCATTTGTAGCTGCATAATGTAATCATTCGTGTTCAACTAAGGCTGCCACATGAAAGCAACAGTAGGTTCACAAATATATGTATAGTTTTGTATTTAAAAGCAAGCGAATATTTCCCACATCCAAGTGAAGGCAGCAGAGATTATTTTCTCTGTTGTGATGAAATGTTTAGCCCCCGCCTCTCACACTAGAAGACAAAGTGTTGTCTGTGTGTTGATATGATAAATAGGGGCAAGGAGCTTTGCAAAAGCTGAGAGAGACCCCTTCCCAAAGCAAGCATGTGACCGATCTCATCCCCCCTCCCCATTCTCACTGCGATACATTCCAACCAAGTCTATTTCTTATACGGAGTTTTTATGAGGTCTGATGATTCAGTTCCTTTTGATTTTGCCCCAACCCTCCGGCTGACAGCCTCACCTCAGAGTGGTAAGAAGGGCTGTGCAAACAAACTGCCCTCTCTGCCACAGAGTTAATCCAACGCTTCGGGAGGGACAAGAAGAAACTTGGCAGGCAGGGTGGGGGGAAAGACCTGTACCTGATCCTGTCCCTCTGGGATCAAGGAGTGAATTCCATTTTCCACTCTAAGAGAGTCATTATTGTCTGAGTTCAGGTTTTCCTCTCTGCCCTCAGCACTGGCTCAAAAGAAACAAGAAAGCAGAAGGCTGATTTTGAATTGGGCTGAGGCAGCTGCAAATCCACACAGAACTGTGCAATCTGTCATTGGATTTGTTTTGTTCCTGGGGATTACTCGCTGGAGGGGCTGCGTGTGCATAGGCAGGGTGGGGTCTCTTTACTTTTCGCCTTTGTTTGGGTGTCGTCCCAGCCAAGTCCTGGTTAAGGTCTTGCTTACTTTTCTGGTCTGGTTCCAAAATGTTTTCCAAAGGATGTAAACTAACCTATCAGGAAATATTACCTCTTGTTGTAACCCTCCCCCAACCCTATTACAGTATTTTAAATCTGCCTTCAAACACCTCCCACGTATAATCTGGTTATTTGGGCCTAATTGCTTAACTTTCCTTTGCGAGGCAGTGCAGGTTGTGCATTAGATAAAGATATGACACCTTATATTTAGCATTAATTGCAACTACGCTTGTCCCAAGCACACATCTCTCTTGCCAGTCCTTCCTATGTAATTTCAATCTCTAAATAGCCCACCTCATGATACATTCTTTGATAAATTTCCCAACAGTGTTTTTCTTGTGATATAAACTGCTACAAGCTCTTGTTAATAAACATTTGAGTGCTCAGCTCTTTAGGAACAAAATTCTGATACTTTCCCCCTCACCTACATGTTATTTCACCCAAGAACAGTTACCATCTACATGCAAAATAGGAGTAAAACCAGGGGCAGATATTAAAAAATAAGAATCATTTTGTGATAAAGTGATCAAGAGTTATATAGTGGAAGTCTTTTTTTGAGGGATGGTATCCTCTAAAACAAAACAACATGATTTACCAAAGTGTCTCTGATTCAACCATACTAATTTTTTGGGTTGTTTGTTGTTTTGGTTTCTTTTCTCCATAAAAATCAGCAACTGCTTAAAAATTAGTTTTGCAAAGACAACTAATTGCTTATGTGATGGAGGATAGAAGAGAGTGTTTTCCATTTCTCACTGTCCCAGGTGCAGGTTAATCTGAGGTGATGGAGCTTTGCTATCTTGAAATAGAACATGAATAGGTGCCTGTGCCATTTTTGTTATTAAACACTTCACTCTTCCCTGTGCTGGCTGGCACCACAGCAAGACTCACAAAGGCTTGGTGGAGATTGCACCTTCTTGACTCTCTTCTCTGGATCAAGCTCCAGGAGTTTGTGGGGAGACTGCTACGTGCACAGCGAGCTGTGCTCTGCTTTTCTCGAGTCTGAAATTTCATTTGCAAGGGCTGCCAAGCCAGCACAGGAATGGGTGCATTAGTCATGTCCAAGTACTGGCAGAGCTAAAAAGTCTGAAACAAGGTGATTTCAGGGTGGAGAGGAAGAAGCTCTTGCCTTCCCTGTTCACCCTCTAGCGACCCAAAGAGCTGCAGGCGGTGGAAGGTAGGTGTGTCACTGCTGCAGCAGCAGTGACAGACTGCAATCCGGAGGATGAAGAAATGCTTTCAGATGCTTCCTTTCTGTCACATTACACTGCCTCAGGGAGAAAACCTAGCTGCTGAATTGGAGAATTGCCGCAAATGAGTCAAGTGCTTCTGGCCTCCCACTCACATGTTTCCATGTGAGAGTAAATAGGTAAGAGAGTCCTCTGAAGAGAGCAGAAAGAAACAACTGCGTTCACAGTCTCGTGTTTCACAGCAAGGTATTTGCTGACTGAGCACGCACAGAAGGACCTTTAGCCATTTTCCTTGGCTGTTCCTCCTCACAGGGCAGCGCTTTTAGGCAGTTTCCTGTAAGAAATAGTGCTGACCTTGGTCTCTTGCTCTTTCAACTCCCATACAGGCAAGGACAAACTGGTTGCAATTCAGCTGAGCTACCCTGAGGGGCCTTGGCCAAGTTGTCTGCTGTGCCTCCGTTCCCATTCTCTAAAATGAGGAAAATACTACTCTACTTCACAGGGCTATTCCAGAGAAGAGCTTAAAAAATAAAACCCCAAACCAACATCACCTACATTTACTTTGGCTTCTCCTGCAAGGGGTGAGGGGAGGAAATAAAAAAAGGCAGCTGGAGAGTCCCTTTGCAGATGAACCAAACCCTGAATGGAAGCTCTTGCTAAAGAAAACAGGGAGGAATCAGCAATGCAGCCTGTGAATAGGATGCTTAATTGCAGCTATAATTATGTAGCTCTCAAATCACTGTGTGCTTTACAGACAAAGGAACACCAGGAATGGGGGCACTGAAAAATTAAGATAGTGACAAGTCTGCAGCATTGTGCACTTACTTTGGCCACCTGTCTGTGTTGCTATCAACTCTGGTGAAGAAAATGCTCAGGTGAGAGCTACCACAAAGAGGAGTGGAGCAGACAAGGAAGTCTGGGGTGGCTCTCCCAGGCAGAGGCTGGAGGGAGGAGTAGCAGACTGGCAGGAAGCAATTAATGGCACTATCTAGATATTGTGGAGCAGACCACCAGCCAGTGCAGGAAGATCAGGTGGGAGATGGAGTTATGTGCTGATGGCAAGAATGAGGTGTGTCCATGTTATGCAGTGGGTAAGAGGGAGTTGGCGGAGGGGATGCAAGAGAGACGTGATATGTTCAAGAGTGAACAAATTCATTTGAAAAGCGGGCTATTCAGTGGAGGAAAGGAAAGCAGTTGGAAGCATAGAAGAGGCTCCAATATCTACAACATTTTAGACATCCTGGAAGACAGCTAAAAAAAGCTGTGGCAAAATATGAAACCATTTTTTATAAGGAAGGGGAAAGAATATAACCGTGAGGCTTGAAAAGGGGGGAGAGAAGTTAGCAGTTGGCCCTAAAAATACAAAAATAAACAGTTAGGAAGCAGTTTGGCCCCCACAATAAATACAAAACTGTGTGAAGGGAGCGACATACAAAAGAAAAAGGGAACTCTCCGAGGGGAGATGCAGAAGGCTGAAGCGTAGGCTTATACCTGGAGATGGAACAAGTTGATCTGTGATTCATGAACATAAAGAAAGATACAGCTAGATTTTAAGATGTGGTAGAAGTGTATTTATTTGGTCTCGAAGGTGCCCTATACTGATCAGCATACATTGGACTCTGATGTGTATTTGGCTTAAAAATACCCAAGGAGACAATGTAAAGGCAATGCAAAATGCATCAGCTGCTCATGACCTTATCAGAAGCACTGCTAGCTCCTGCAGATCCCTGCCTTTCACTTGCCAGTGCTTCTGTCCACAGTGCCACAGTGCAGGCAGATCGAGTGGGTGCAAGTGACTCCCGTGAGTCAGAGAAAGCAAATAAAAGGAGCCGACCAAACCTCCCTCTAGAAAGGCTGTTTCCAGATAGACATGTTGTAGGTGTGAAAGCAAAACTTAAAAGGGAAGTTATGTTCAAAATTGGCTGTTTAATTTTTTTTGGCTTTATAAATGCAGAACTAAGATCGTAGAAAAAGAACGAGGCGACATTCCCTGCCTCTGTTCCAGCTGCTCTTTCTGTGGACAAACCACCGTGTGGCTTGACTGAGACATTGCACAGCAGCCTTTATCCCAGGCTATAGCCTTGCTCCAAGTAGGGATGCACTCTGGGTACCCCAAAGCCATACACCGAGAAATCAGCATGGTACCTTCCTTTGATACTGGAGACATTACTGCTTGGACTTCAGTAGGGAAAAACTTCTCAGCCAACCAGCCAGAGGCATGATGATGGTCTTGGTCCTGAGATAGTGTCACAGGAATAGTGACATAGGCTGTCCCTCCCTGGGTCTATGGACCCCTGAATTCAGGATTAGAATATCATAATTTCAGATCAGCAACAAGATCTGGTTTTGAATTCTTCAAAAAGCAAAACCCAAATGCATAATGCACTTATGTTCCTCCAGTGCCTGTTTTTAGATCCGTTTCTTTTGCAACTTGATTAATCAAGATTTTGCTGCTCATTTTAAAATAAATGGCATTTCTCTTAGGAAAGTTTATAGCTTTCAGTCTTAGAAGTTTAAAAATAATCAGATGGATTTTGTGCTAATCCAGATTCATAAACCATTCTCATCTGTTAATATCTGAACACTTTGATCATCATATTTAAGAGATTTTTTCAGCAGAAGAGTATTTTTCAAACAGATTGTCCCCCACTAGTCTTTATTTTGAGGCTGTGGTAGATTAGTGTGCTGCACCCTCATGCAAAGCACATAGGAGGAAGGGATGGGGGAGGAGAACCTGCAGCAGAAATAAGCCACAGCTCTGAGTTTACCCATAATCCTTTTCCCCCCTTCTCCTGATGATGAAGAATCCTTGTCTCTCTCCTTGTGTTTAGCTTATCCTCCTCACCTAGTGTTTTCTATTTGCCCTGCCATACTTCGCTGGGATCTTTTAAAATTCTTCCCTTGAGAGTGACCCTGGGCATTTTTCCTTTTACTCTTCCAGCATGGCTCGCTCCGGAACAGGTTTTTGCTTGCCAGAGCCCCACACCTTCTTCCCACCCTCCTGCATTTATATTCTTCTGTTGGAGAAGCAGCTGCATCCCCTGGGGAAGAGTGCAGCCTGTGGCAGATCCCCATCCCTACCAGAGCATCTCTGCTCTGACAAGCAGAATGACAGAGTTCAGTCTTCATGGCTCTAATTCCACTTGTTGAGGCTGTCAATTAGTAGAGGAAGCAATGATTGAATTCATTTTTTTTCCCTCATGCTGACAGTTGACCTAAGTCACAGTAAGGCAGGAAATGCTATTAGACAGCAGATGATCTTGGGAAGGACTGCAACTAATGGCTTAGCATTTTGCATTTCTCACAAGCATTTAATTTATCCTTCTACTCTTCCTGCAAGTTGCATATCGGATATAGTGGGGTCATTTCATGCGTTCGTGTAAGGTAATTACCTTGTGATCCTCTTTCAACACTGCGGAGCAACATGAATAGCAAATCACAGCTCAGCTATCACTCATGCCACTGGTGCTTGGGGTGACACTGTGACAAGCCATGTATGGGATGTACTGGTGGCCTTGGTCACCAGGTAGCACAGTGACTTTCCAGCTTCTGAAGGGCATTAGCTGCAGCAAGGCTCTTTTGAGCTTAGGGATAAATCTGCCATGGCAGACAACATCACAGCACCCATCCATCACCTCCAGAAAGCTACGGCTGGCACCTGACATTGTGGAACGGGAAGCTCCATATGTAAGTCGCAGCATGAGAGACTGGGTAGCCTGACATTTAGGATGAGAAACAGATAGGCTCTTGCTCTGGGTGTCCAGGACATGCAGCCCTCTGCTGCTGTGGAACTATACAGCAATGCTGGGGAATTAATTCAGTCATCTGGAAGACAGTGAGATTGGATTGTTTGTCTGCAGCACTAGGTAACCTACTTTTGTGAACACGGCCTTGGCAAATTAGTTAGATCAGGGTGATTCCCTGCCTTCATCTACTCAGAGGCCTGCCAGTCCCTTTTGTTCTGAGCTCATCTGTGTTTGGAAGGTAAACACATGGTACACCCATGGTGACCTTTAGAACTAGAAGCTTTTACAGTTTGCATAACACTGCAGATACATACGCCATGATAATAAATAAGTTAGAGTAATTAGAGAATAAATCCTTGCCCCAAAGAGATACCCAGATGCAAATGGTAGAAGATGCTGCCAAACATAAAGTATGGCTCAACCACAGAAGCTGTACTTTATTTTTGTTTGCAAACACACAGATTTTTCCAGAGAAGGGAAGAAAGCCTAGTCAACATGAGCAGGCTCCAAGGGCAGGCTGAAAGAAGTCAGAAAGACAAGAGGGGATGAGAAAGAAAGTGAAGAAGATGTTTAACCACCGCGTGAGGGTGAGGGGCCAAAGACAGGGATTGAAAGAGGTGATGAAAAATGCTATGCTGGCATAAAGGAAGTCACAGGAAAGGAAGAGGGGCTTTGAGTCTGACACCCACGACTGCCATTGTCCTGCTAGGTTACCTTTGGCAAATAACTTCACCTTCATCTAACTTCCCCCCTCCTCTTTGTATGTCATGGCACTCTGACTTGCAAATTCTTTGGATTAAGACTACAATTTCTACAGGTGCAGGAAGTGCCCAGTACAAAGAGGCTCTGAACTCATATGGTTCATCTCTGTGGTGAAGGACAGGAAAATCCAACAGAAGATAAAAAGCTGTTGCATAGCCTTGGACACAGGCAAGGCTCAGCTGTTAACAGGGACCAACAGCCTGTGCTGTGAGGATGAAGGAGAACAGGATACCGGAGTGGAGAGGGCAACACCGGCCACTGAGAGCACAGCTTGCTCATGGCAGTGGGATAAATGAAAGAGCAATGAGGAGAAAGAAATGTTAAAATCATGATATGTGGGTGGAGGTGGGGAAGAGACAGGCATTGGTTCGGTAGAAAAGGCAGGTGCTATTTTAGTCAGGCTGTGTTAATTTCAGCTCTGATGTAACTCCATTTACGTCAATTTTAGTCAGTTGAATTACACAAAGGATTAATTTAGGCCAACGAGTAGAGGTAAGCATGATTCAGCCCAAAATAAGTTTTGGGGTGCAAATGAAGAAATGTGAAACGAGCTGAAGAACTGGAGCCATCCTGGATTTGGAGAGATATTGAAGTAGGGAGGGTGGGGATGAGAGAAGGTAAAGCAGAGGGAGCAAAAGCAAACAGGCCACAGGACCCTGCAAGGATGTTTGCCAATTATTTTCATTGCAACGCAGAACAGTTTGTGAAGAAAGGCAATCTGCTCCCTGAACTCTGTGTGTACAGGTTATTTACACCTCCCCTTGCCACTCCTCTGGGCACCCTGCACACCAGCATCCCATACTCACTGAATGTTCATAACAATTAAGCTTTTATTATTTTGGTTTAATCACAAAACATTCCAGGTTTAGCCTGAAATACACTTTGGATCAGGGTTTCATAGGGCAACAGCTACATTTAGCGATGAGAGTGGGTCTGATTCACTCGCAGTGCAGCTTCACTGGAGTCGATGGAAATGAACTTGTTCCATTAATTCTCCAGAGACAGCATGAAAGCCAAATGAAACCAGACAGAGCCATTCTCACGCTAACAAATGCATCCACACCTTAACTCTTACCAGCCTGCTCATGGAACACATGAAAAAAGCATCTGAAATACTTGGCACCATCTTCTAGACTTGCAAAGAAGTGCATCTCAACAACACATAGGAAATAAAAGAATGATACCATTACACTTAAAATGAAAACAAAAAATAATTAAGCACATCTCTTGCTTCCTTCCCATTTCACTCATTTTCTTTCCCTGCATATGCTTTTCATCTATTGTTTCTGATGCCTCTTTTAAATTGGTGTTTACTTTCTCATAATTCTGTGTACTGAGAAAATGTAACACCATGAATTCCTGAGGTTTCTTTCCTTTCCTCTGTCCTCATTTCCCCTAGCTTTTATTTTTTCATTCAGTTTTTACGTTTTTGTTCTTGGAAATCATGATCTTCAATTGCATTTTATTTTCATTCCCTCCTTCTGTAGATTGGCCATATTTTCATTCCTCTGTTCTCTTGTCCCTTGTTCAGCATCAGATTTGGTTGAGAGAAGAAGAAAGTCAGTGGGCTGTAAGGTTAAAGAGGAACTTCGACGATTTCTTTAACACCTATCCCAAACTCGGCTCCACTGGTTTTCCACCTTCCACAAATACTCAGTACTGCACAAGAAATAAACACCTATAAAGTGCTTTCAAGTCATATTCAATCACCATAATAAATACAAACTCTCTTCTGTAACATTCAATCATTATATTTAGTCTTTATATCACGCTTTTCATCTGCAAACACCCACACAAGCCTTGGTTAATTTGTCCTCACAGCAGCCCTGCAAGGTAGGTAATTACGTGTTATTATCTCCRTTTTACACATAAGGAAACTCTAGGAGAAATTATTAAATTCCTAACAAGCACATATACCCGCAAATCTGAGCAGGTACTAACTGCATCTTCTATAGACGCACACATACACACCGTAGTCCACAAACATTTTAGTGTACACTGAAAATTAGGGACCCACAAGCTCAGTGTGGGAGGAGAGAGATGCTTCGCAGATTACATCCAAGAAAAAGGAAATTCTCAGACCGTGAGATGGCCCTGGACAGCAGAGGAGAGGTGCAGGAAGCAAACTGTGAGCTCTCCACAGCACACTCTGTATTTTCTGGGTAGCATTTCATGACCTCCCATTCCTGCAGGTGAGCAAATGTGCAAGGTGAGCTCCTCCTTGCCCCCAAGCACCACCAAGGTTTGATTTCATGTTTGCAGTTTCACCACTGGTGACTGCCCTCACTCTTATCAACACTTGTTTCTGACAAGAAGTTGGGAAAACACTGTCATGCACAACCCCCAAGTGAGCTCCTGACCTATTTGAATGCTAATTACCTCTTAGTGCTATATCCCACTCCTTCTACTGCCTATCAAGATGTCAGGATGGGAAGATAACAGACCTTCTGAACCACAGGCAGCCGCACACACAAAACTACAGAAAGATGGAAGAAACATTAGTGGGAATGTCAGAGAAGGAAAATGAAGACCTGAGTAATTAACTTTGGTCCAGGATGTCAGCAGCCTGCACCAGAGTGTCCTGTGTGCAGCAACTCCCCTCCACCACAGGGACAGGATGCTCTGTTCCCATCCCACATGGTGCTCTCCCCACAGTAGAGGCTCCAGGGACACTGCAGGGTCTGGCAGAGTCCATTTTGGAGGGTCAGATCCTCAGGTGCAGTTAAACAGTGAATTCCCACTTATGCAAGGGAGTTCCACTGCAACTATTAAGCATTAGATACAATTCATGGGCATTAGATGCCATTAATATAAAGAAATTTGATGTGAAAATAAAGACCTGTGTAAGGATTTGGGCCTTTGTGACTTCCCATTTCATTGCCCTCCATTCAGCATCACACTGAGGCCCTCATGGACTTGAAGTCATGGTTCAGTGAAAACTATTCTCTTCCTCCTTGGTTGGTCCTGTCTTATTTTCTGAACTTGTTACAGCCTTTCTCAGCATAGAGATGTCCAGGAAAATGATTTCCATATTGTCTCCCTTTCACCCCTCGTGTTTTGGGTGTGACCAGGGACAAAACTATAGGACAGAGTTTGCCAAGATTAACATACATTGCTTATTCCATAAAAACTGACTCAAGGTCCCATGTCTTCCCTATATCAATTAAAATGTTGTTTAATCTGTATAATTGCTAGAGTTATTCCTATTCCAAATTTTCTTAAAATCCTTTACCCTTTTTTTGGTTTTCCAGTCAGGGTTCTGTCCTTGATGTATTGGGTTTTCTGTGTCTGTTTTCTGCATTTCCTAATTTCTGCATTAGAACAATTGTAGTCCCTTCTTTTTTTTCCCTAGTTGACATATGTTACTTTTCAATTTCAAATTTCTGCTTGAGCTCTACCACTAGGCCACCACAGGCCTGCTGCTTCCTAAAACTTAGTCACTGATGCCAATCTGAAACTTCACAGAGTTCTGCCAAAGCTGCTGACTCTGGACTCCTGCATCACATGGGTTCTCTCTGCTTCATCCCTTATTAATTGAAATCAAACATTCATACCAGAGGAGCAACCTGGACTTCCAGGCTAGTTTATGACCTGAGCATCTGTGTGCTGTGCAGATGGTGAGGGGAGGCCAGCCCTGTACTGGAAACTACGAGCTGGCACGGTGAGACAAAATGATTTTTCCAGATAAGAATTGTGGTCCTACATAGATGAGCGGCCTCTGCTGTTAGGACTCTTCTTTTTGTGGTGCTCTTCAGTTGGGGGTAAAAGATCAGACCTCCAGCAGAGCACCTGTGCTGGACAAGGCCATGGTAGACTGTCAGCACATGGGCTCGCTGCACATGTCTGTGCATGCCTGGAAGGGTCCAGCTCCTGCCCTGCACCATTCCCTGGATGAAACCACACTGCTTCCTTGGGAGCAAAGGTGTGAGCAAGGAGCGCAGGGAGCACCGACGGAAGAATTACGATTTGCACAGTGGTGCTCCTGTAGGTCCTGTAGCACAAACAAGTCTTAAAAGGGATTTCAGGTCAGAGAGGCAAATACTTTACTCACATAACGTGCACTGAGATGCTCAGATGAGTCAAAAATGCCTGCAGCTTTGGACATTGTAGTGACCTATCCTGCCTTATTGCTTCCTTGTGCTATTCCTGTCAACTTGCCTGTACACCTCTTATCACCAGCCGCAAGCTGCAAGAGCTCTGGGGCACAGCCATAGTGCCAGCACTACAGGGTCTTGGTCTTGGCCTGGATTTAGCATTCCCAAGTGCTTACAGCAACTTGGAAACAGGAACAATAAATGCTAAAATAATACTGGCAAAACTTAAAATATAAAACAACCCCCCCCCATTAATGTGCTAAGGCCTGAACAGCAGGCCTAAGCCAGAGTTGGCTTACAAGATGAATCTTGAGCATGATGCTGTTAATACCATCAAGGTTCTTTAGTTAAAAATAGAAGATCAAAACATTTATATTAGTTGTTCTTAAGGCCAAACTGGCTGTTGTAGAGACGTTTGTATAACCTTGTGTAAGATATATTAGGAGAAATCCTCCCAATCGATATCCGTAGAGACTTGTTAGTTGAATGTTTTAGGCAAAACCCTCCCAGTCGTGGCCTGGGCTCTGGCCAAGCCCTGGCCCCGGCTGGTTGGGAAGTGTACCATCAGATCCAGAGGTTTTCTGCACAAAAAAAGGTAAGCAAGTCATTCCGACTTGTCAATTTGGGCCTATACAAGCTGGACCCCATTTTTGGACGAACCGGAGACCTCACCTACGGATGGACGCATCACGGAGGATTTTCCCAGTTGCCAGGAAGGGTTCTCCAGGTCCTCGCCGCAAAGCGGGGCTCCCCAGCGATTGCGGACTCTGGATGATAGTAAAGTATTTAGGCAATTGGTGATGTATCTTTCTTTATCTCTATCCTTTCTCTCACACAGTAACGATTAGATGCATTACCTTGCTTATTTTTACTCATTGCTAAAGCCAGTGAGTAATAGGTTTACTGTTTTATTAAATGTATCTTTTTCCTTCTGCTTTGTCTCAATATAATAGTAAACTAAAACTACTCTTTCTATTGGTGTCTGTGTCCATTCTATCGCCCCCATCGATTGGTAGAACACCCACACACACAAAGAGAGAGAACGCTCATGTCCATGATAAGTGTAAGGAAATGCAAAGCAAATCTACAAATGTACATACTCTTGAGAAAGGAAGAGATGGAGACGGTGAACTTTAGGAACACTGTAGAATGAATTTAAGAATCATAATGAAGCATTTAAGCTGTGGATGCAGGATGAAGATATCAGAAGCTACAATGATGAAGACAAGAAGTCCCAGCTAATGTGGAAGTGCAAAGGGAGACAGAGGCACGATGCAAACAGGAGGCTGATGTGATTGCAGTGCTCAGCCAGTCAGGCCTGATCTATACAAGGAGCAAACATCCTATGAGAAAGAGTTTTGCAGCCATGCTCAAAGTAACAGGATGCTCCACATAAATTTGAAATTCTCATATACAAAAGACAGCTGCATTAAATGAAACATAACCAAATGAAATACTGAGATTTCATTTCCTTTCATGAAATGAATTTTCATCTCATAAAAGGAAATGACATGAAAAGTCAAGGAATGAAATTAAGTGAAACTTAACAGAATGAATAGAAATGAAATGAAGTGCAATGAAATGAAAATGAATGTAACAAAATGAAATTAGATGAAATCTCAAGATTTCATTTCCTTTCATGAAATGAAAATTCAATGAAATGAAAATGAAAAGTGAAATGAAATGAAACGTCAAAAAATGAAATTAAATGAAAAGAAACTTCACAGAATAAAAGGAAATTTTCATCAAGGAATGAGGTGAAATGAAATTAAAAAAACAAAATAAAAAATGAAAAAAGTGAAAGGAAATGTAGAAAAATGAAATCAAATGAAATTTGTAATTTAATTTCCTTTTATGAAATGAAATCTCGAGATTTCATTTAATTTTGTTACTTTTTTCTTTCATTTTTTGTACTTTAATTTAATTTAATTACATTTTCATTTCTTATCATTCTTTGATTTGTCATTTAATTGCCTCTCATGAAATGAAATCTCGAGATTGAATTTAATTTCATTTTGTTACATTTCCTTTCATTTTATATATTTTTTTGGTATTTTAAATTTAATTTCTTTTTATTATGTGAAGTTTAATTACATTTAATTTCATTCTTTCATTTGTCATTAAATGAATGATCCTTTCACTAAGGGAAATGAAATCTCAAGATTTTATCTAATTTCATTTTGTTATGTTTCCTTGCATTTCTTTTTGTTTCCTTTAATTTCATTTAACTTGATTTCACTTCATTTCTTTTCCTTTCCTTGAAGTTTAATTTAATTTAATTTCATTTTTTGATGCTTCATTTCATTTCTTTTCAGAAAATGAATTTTAATTTCATGAAAGGAAATGATGAATCAAAGAATGAAATGACACAAAATGAAACTTCACAGAACAAATGGAAATGAAATTACATGAAAAAAATTAAATTAAAAAAATGAAAAGAAATTAAATGTAGTAAAATGATATTAAATGATATTTTGAAATTTTATTTCATGACAGGAAATTGAATGAAAAGTCAAGGAATGAAATGGAATGAAACTTGATGGAATGAATTGAAATGAAAAGCAATGACAGGAAATGCAACAAAATGAAATTAGATGAAATCTTGAGATTTCATTAACTTTTGTGAAATGAATCTTCATTTCATGAGAGGAAATGAAATGACAAAGCAAGGAATGAAAAAAATAAAATGAAACTTCACATAATAAAATGAAATTAAAAAACTAAATTAAAAAAGAAAAAAATTTGTTTTGATTTCATTGCATTTCATTTCATTTGAAATCATTCCATTAAGTTTCATTTCATTCCTTGACTTTTCATTTCCTTTCACGAAACCTCGAGATTTCATCTAATTTTCTTTTGTTATGTTTAATTTAACTTCTTTTCATTTTTAAATTTCATTTTTTAAAATTTCATTACTTTTCCTTTTGTTCCATGAAGTTTAATTTCACTTCATTTCATTCTTTGATTTCTCATTTTATTTCCTTTTATGAAATGAGAATTCATTTCGTGAAAGGAAATGAAATCTCAAGATTCCCTTCCCTGTCCTTTTCACTTCATTCCTTGATGAAAATTTCCTTTTATTCTGTAGAGTTTCATTTCGCTTAATTTCAGTTTTTCATGTTTAATTTCATTTAATTCCGTGGAGTTTCAATTTATTTCACTTCATTCCCTGATTTCTTATTTAATTTCCTTTTATGAATTGAAAATTCATTTCAAGAAAGGAAATGAAATCTTGAGATCTCATTTAATTTAATTTCCTTATTTTTAATTTTCTTTCCTTTAATTTGATTTAACTTCCTTCAAGTTTCACTTAATTTCACTTCATTCCTTGATATCCTTTTCATTCCTTTCATTGAAAATTCATTTCGATTTTTCATGAAATGAAAGAAACTTCATTTTGTTACATTTCATGTCACTTCGTTCCTTGCAGTTTAATTTCATTCCACTTGATTCCATGATTTTTGATTTCATTTCCTTTCATGAAATCAAATTTCATTTCAGGAAATTAAATCCTGAGATTTCCTTTAATTTCATTCCGTGAAGTTTCATTTCATTTCACTGCTTAATTTTTCATTTCATTGCATTTCCTTTCTTGGAAATGCAAACCACCCACTTGTGTGTCTTGAAGCCCTACCTCTTATTTTTGGAGTCCAAAATTCAAGGTGTTTATGACTGGTGTTCCAGAGTGTTTGTGAAATGTCTTTGCTCTACAAGTCATGCACATTTTAATGAGAATACATAGCTATTATTTTGGTCACCTGATGCTGAAGATTTAAAGTGGTAAGCACTGGCGTGCTTTCCAACTTGATAAACATGACTGATAGCTGTACCCCACCCAGAAAGAGAAGCATCAGCACAAGTGGCACTAATAATTCAGGGATTTCAGAGTACAGCGAGGTGTGTCTCACTTTTATTTTTCCACTCCTGAAAACTGTTGTGTGTGATCCATTCTCCTCAGAGTTAATGTTGATTATAGCTTGAATGACTGAAAGTTTGACTGCTGTGACCATGTTAGGAATTATTTCCCCTGCTTTAATTTACAGTTCGAAAAAAACCCAACCCAAAATTCTTACAGCTTCGCTGCTTTACTGGAGCTTCTGTAAGCTTCCATGGAGGAGATGCACTATCTGCAGGAGATCTGAATTCTTTTCCCTTTTCCCGCCTGCACTCCGATCTCCCAAACAAGCGTTAAAGAAAGGATGACCTACTCACGTAAAAGCTTTCCGGCAACCTCACTGCCAGGTGAGGTTTCATTTTGCTGAGTCCGCAGCCTAGAAGCAGGTGATCTAATAGCTCCCGCTGCCAGGACGGGGAGGTTCCGTCTTACCCTTTCCCCTCCTGGCTGTGCATTCCCACTGCTCACCCTGCGCTGGCCCYGGGCCTCCTTGTGCTGCCTTGGGTGAGCTGACTCAACTCATTCACCCGGCAAGAAACAAGTGGATGGTTTTGTGCAGGGCGGCAGCGAGCTGATGGACTGACTCACCCTCTCTGATGAAATCCCGGCCATTGTTATTAGCAGACCATCTTCGTCTGATAAAGAGCAAAGAGCTGCCCTCACGATGGCAAGCTCAGATACACAGCTACAGAGAGCTGATTCTCTGCTGTCACACATCCCTCTTATTCACACCTCTGCCAGGTGAGTGTGGAAAGCTGCTAATTCAGAACGAGCTACATGAGCACTCAGCTCTGATGAAAGTGACTCTCGCAGGAGCAGAGCAAAGGGCAGTTTCCCAGTCCCTTAKTGCTGGTAGTAAACTTGCAGTTGATTTTTTTTTTCTTTGATAAATTTTTCTTGATAAATTTTGACAAGACAAAAAAAAATTAAAATGTTGGTGCAGTCTACTTCTAATTCAGCATTTTGCMAACAAACTTTTGGTGTGCTGCAAAAAACAGCAAAAACAAGCAAACAATCAAACCCAAACAAAAAAATTAACAAAAAACCCAAAACCCTGGCAGAAAACATTCACTCATAAGAAGGGTCACCGAGCACCGAGTCCTGCTGTTTGCTGTTATCTGATGGCACTGCAGTAGTACTGTTCTTGGAATTTGACCAGGGAGAGGGACTGGTTAGTAGCACAACGAAGTTTTGACACATTCAGTACAGCATAGACATAAAAGATACATCGCAAATGACCTAGATCAGTAGAGGAGGTACCTCGTATTTTTTGTGGGTTTTCTTTTTTTCTTTTCCTTATCTGTGGCTGGATATGGAATCATAAAACTCATATATGTGCCTGAATCATAGACATCACYGAAAGGTTTCCCAGAAGCACCACTTAAATAGAGACTCAACTTCAGTCACGATATCAGGACACTCGCACTATTTTATAGCTTTAAGTGCACAGTAGTAGACTCACGTCCTAAAATGCCTTTTTACCCCCTTTTTGCTCTCATTTTTTTTTGTGACAAACTCACCCTGGCTGTATCTTTCATAAATCCTGGTGGAAATGAGCCTGCATGGACTAGCGGGGAGAAGCTGCAAGATATCTAGGGATCTTTTAATTTGTTTGTTTCTTCTTCCTCCCTTTGTTGCCTGAGCTAATTTTATTTCTGCATGTCTACCAGGATCCCTGCACGCCTGCTATTTGTGAAATTCTGCATTTTCATATTGGGAGGCTGGACATGGGCCAAGCACCTCTCACTTGCACAATGGCAGCAAACAATGTGCTTTGCATTTTCTCTGTGYACAAAGGTCAGTGACCTTTTCTTATTCACTTGCCTATTTCCCTGCTACCCTGTAGCTCACAGATAAGTCATTGACTGCTTTCTGCTGGCAGTTTTGCTTATGTAAGAAACTTCTTACATTTGATGTGAATTAAGGCTCATGAGTTCTGTCACATGAAAGTTGCCTCTAAAAAATTGGAGAAATTGGCAATGCTCTGCCCTCTTCTTCAATGTTATTAAAGGCTTTATCACGCACTCAGTTCATGGTTCCCCACTGAAATGCAAAGTTTTCAGCAGCAAGGAGTGGCTGGGTGTCAGAAGCTCTTTAGTTCATGCCGATGTTTTAACCAGTAAATGTAACTGCCTGGATCATCTAGGGAACACTAATGGTTTCAACTGGCCTCCATGGGGTTTCATTTAAAAGCACCTAAGCCAACTGCTTTGAASAAATATTTGAAATGAGATGTCTGCAGAGCACTTTCTCCTAGCACAGAGGCAAAAGCTGGGCCATGGGCCCAGAGGGGTAATAGGGGCAGCAAGGTGATAGGCTGCAGCTGCAAGGAGGTGCATGGAGGCTTCTGGGGCTGCATTGGGCAGGGATGGGCAGCATTACCAAATACTTCTCACAGCTAGGCTGGTGTAACCCGGGCTCCTTGGCAAAGAGCTGCAGAAGCAGAACAAGAGTCTGAGCACAGCCCTAGCCCAGACGGGCACAGTTCTGTCCCACCAGACATCCTTGTTCCTATGATGTGACATTGATATCACTAAAGACCTGCTGCTTCCCACTCAGAGTAGAGATCACCCTTCACCCCGCTGCTGGACTATACCTGCTGGGCCATTGCTCCTGCAGTGCAAAATATTTCAGCTGATGCCGTATTGCTGTTTAAGGCTGTTTTCTCCTGACCACGTGGTCCTGGCTGCTGGATCTCTCACTTCTGACATCCTTGGTTGCTCTCCACAAGGGCTGAAGGCGAAATAGCCTTTCAAGAGCCTGCAGAATCAGGATCCCATTGGGGAGGAAGGGAGATGCTGCTAAATAGAAAAAATTGTGTGAAAAGCTTCAGATTTCCTGCACAGCCCACTGAAATCGAGAACTACTTTCTACTTATAAAACAACAACAGGCCATGAACTTGTTTTTGTCCTGGTATGGGAGACTGGCCCAGCAGCCTGAGCAGGTGCTGACTTCGTGGCAGCCCTGAGGATCATCTCCCTGGTTCTCACCTGTGAGCAGTCCGATGGGAAGCAGCCACAGTCCCGTGGCTTCTGCAGTGCGCTCCATCGAGCACAGCTGTTACCATGAGCATGTACACCAATGCAGAGACACCTCTCTTTTGTGGCACAGAAAACGGCCTGGATATCTTGCACATGAAAGGAGATTTCCAGTTGCTGTTTTTAGCTCAGCCTTATTAATCACAGAGACATTTCTAAACAAAATATGGATCTGCAGCAGAACATAGGCAAAAAGTTCATTCAGACAGGAGAAAATACAGCTCAGCTGTGCTCATCAAACTTATTTTTCCATGTGCAAGTCCAGCTTCCTCTGTTTCATTTGTTATGACAATGTTTGCCTTCCCACATACTTTTCCTACTTTTATCTCTGTTTACAATCTCTTTTCTCATGAACTGTCTTTCTTGCTTAAGAAAAATAAGAAACAAAATACTCCTCTGGTTTCCCTCTTTATTTCTTCCTATTTTGGTTTCACAGTGGACTCTCTTGGTATATGTTCTAGAAGTTTAGTTACTTCCAAAACATTGACAAATGTCAGGTGGATTCAGTGCACCGCACTGTCACCTTAAGGCTCCAGCCTTAGGTTGCTAAAATGTGCCTCTTGCGTGGGCAATAGACTCTGAGGTTTTCACAGCACAGGTGTAAGTGAATCACCACAATATTAACAAAGATTGTGTTACCATTAAAACCTGCTGGAAGAAGGAGCAGGAGGTTGGCAGGATATATGGGTGGAGGAGAGGAGTGATTCTCTCTTTCCTTATTAAGTGGCCTGATCTGTGGGAGAGAGAATTTTATAGGCAGAAAATGGCATGGGGCATGGAAAACGCCTCCATCCTGTGGCTACAGCACCTTCTATCCCCACAAAACCCCCCACTTTGCCCATGCCTCTTGTATCCAGAGTCTCCATTGACTTAGGAAGAGCCAGGACTCTTACAGCTGTTTTGCTGTGAGGAAAACAACCTTTACTGTGGGAGGATACAAAAATTCAGTGTGACACCTGTGCCTCCCAGCTACTGGCATGTGCAGTAAAYGCAGGTTGCACTGCCTCTACTGGGGGAGCAGGCAAGGTCAAAAGCAGAGGCCAGAGAGGCTGGGCATGGCAGACCCAAGCTTGGCCACTGCAGGGGACGGTGCAGAGCAGGGCACTGGTGGAGTTATCACAGATACCATGAGACCATCGCCTCCTGGTAATTTTGCTGTCATTAGGTGCTGCTCATAATGAGAAATCACCATTTTGCTGTGGTTCTGGTATGTTGCCCATAATTAGCGTGCAGTCCTTTAATACTAATTACCTTAAGTATTAATTCCTTAAACATCAATTAAAAAAATCACGTGAAAATTTACCTCTTCCTCAAATGAATCATGAGTTAACATGGGGGTACTTACAATGCACTACTTAGACTTGCTTAATTAGTTAATCTCTGTAAAGGGGTTTCAAATGTGTGAAGAGCTTTCAAACTGCTAAGTGCATTATCTTCAATTAATTTTGTGCAACTACATCTTCACTACCAAGAGGGTCTTTAGAGTGCTAAGGAAAGGAAAAGGAGACATTGCTTCTAATTTTAAAAGTAGCTAATACAGAAAAAAAGGAATTAATTGAAAGATGATTTGACATGATGGGAATAATTGTGAATGCACCATTTCTTTTGTTTCGGACAGAGCCGAATATGAAAGATTCATCATTTTTATCCCTCATCTGCCTTTGTTAGTCTCTGGTTTCTTTGCTTCCATCTTTGCCCAGTCTTAATCCTCTCTCTCTCTCTCTCTCTCTCTCTCTCTCTCTCTCTCTTTCACTGAATATTAACCCTCTCTCTTCCAAGTTTGTTACTACCTAGCAGAAAACCAACCAACAAAGAAAGAGGTTAAAAAAGGGCAAATGACACCAAAACACTCTTCAAACTGTGGAGTCACTGAGGTTACACCCTCACACAAATGATAAGGTATCTTGTTCCAAAAGAAGCCTCATGGACTTCCCTTCAAAAGAAGACACTAAAGGCCCAGAACAGCTCCTGCAAGAGAACAGGGCCAAATCCAGCCCAGGCAGTCTTATTTCCTGGACCACCGTGGTAGTCAAAAAGTTCTTAATGTGTCTCTTAAAGTTTTCTATTCTCTTTAGAGTTTATATGCCTTGTTAAATATTCTGATTTTACACCACCCATTAATAACCTGCTTTTGGTGAGCTCTCTCAAAATGGGTTCTTTATGCTAATACTCTGTCTAACTGACAGCTTTATTCAGGACAGCTACATTGAATTGGACTTCACCAAGAACCTATTTCCTGGGTTCTTTTTCTCCTGCTGGGACTAACAAAAGATAAGAACACTTTTGTTTTTGTTGCTGAGTCCTATTTTTTTTTAGAGGTTTTCACTTGCCTTTTCTTTCTTTTTCAATAACTATTAATCATCACTTCTCCTTGCTGACTGCTGAGGTCCCACATGTTGTGAAAAATTCAGGCAGCTTGTTTAATATCAACTTGCCTGAGCAGTGGTTATGCAGCAGCGTCTCCTTCATAGGGTTTGGGTCATTTTTAATGTGCATTTGTAATAAATTCCTATCACATCTGGGCATTCACTCAGCAATTATTTGAAAACCTATTCATTTACCTTATTTTATCCAAAAGAAATTGGAACAGAGAAGAGACTATTTGATGGCTACAGCTTTATTCTCTGCATACTGTAAAGTAACAGCTTAACCTGTTGGATGAGATATTTCTCTAGTAAGCCAGAGCTGGGTACACAGTGATCCTCAACACCCCCAAATTCTCAGGGAAAGAACTGCCACCAAACCAGAAAAACCTCTTCTCCAACCCCTCCCCAATTCAGTTTTACCAAATGAATCAGTGAGGGATATTAATTGTTATCCAGTCCAGTGGATACTAATTTAGCTGAAGGGCCTGATCTGCTCTAATCAGGCTATCTAGCAGAAGTGTAGGTACCTAAGAGAGCAGCTTGAAAATGAGATAAGTTGTTACAGGGTGCAGAAAGAAGAGCAGGACTATCAGAAGAAGCAAAGAAAGTAGCTTCTTGCCCTCCCATACCTTCACCACTGGTATTTTTGTACAAATGCTTATAGGATTCTTTCCCTTCAGCTGGTATATCCATACAGTCCATACACACAGTATGAGATGGGTAAGCCAGAAACTATTTAGAAAAGTCTGGATTGCCTTGCACCTCAGCCTAAAGCCCCTTCACTTTCCTTCCCTAACTGAAGGATTAATGTGATTACCAATGATCAGGTTGTTCCTCCTGCCTCTGAAAGAAAGGTGGAATGGAGCCCAAAGAGACTATAAGCACTACCATATCCAAAATGAATGGGTAGGGCTACCTGAATACTGAACCTGAAGTTAACCTGAATCCTGATTTTTCTGAGGCGCATTTTCCCAGAACAAACCTAATTGCAGGAACTTATCAATAGTTAGCCAAAGAGGTGACAGGGCAGGGAGGATCCAGCAAGGTCTCAATGAATAGTCCAAGATTTTTGCTCTCCCTCCCCTTCATGAATGTGAAAAATAGGGGAAAAAAATTCTTATCTTCTTCAAAGGGTTCTTTTTCATACCAACATTTTGAAAGACCAATTGCCAATAAATTAAGACAAAACAAAAAACAATGTATGTCCTGTTGGCAAGGAAAAATGCACTCCTCTGTCCCTGCCATGTCAGAACAGCAGCTCCAGCACAGCCTTCTGGGCCATACTGGGCCCTCACAGGAGCACTGGTGTGACATAGTTGGCAGGGAAGAGACCCAGTTCCCCACGCAGGCGTCCCTTCCACCAGGACGGGTTGGAGCTGTCCAGGACCTCTAAGATGTCTCCACTGCGGAAGCCCAGCTCATCATGCTCCATTGCATCGAAGTCGTACAAGGCACGGACCCACAGTGTTCGCTGGAAAGGAGATAAGAGACAGGCAGGGAACAAGGAGCCAGGACTCTTAAAGATCATCTTCCTGTCATCCCTCTTACACCCTAGTACATACGTTCACTAAGCAAGGACAAGCAGTGCTGAAATTTAGACCAACTTGCAATTAAACCAGGAAGTGGCCAAGATGCCAGGAAAGAGGGACCAGTTTACTGGGACACCCAAGGGATAGTGTTTGGTTTCTCAGCAGCCTCGGTGTATTTGTGGGTATTTGCACCATAAGGTGAAAAGTCAGAAYTAGGAAATTGTGTTCCCATGCCTCTGTCACCTCCGCCCTCTAAGGGCAGCCATGACAGCCATGTCTGAAGCCAGTTGTGGGAGCACAGAAGGGCTCCCGCCTGAGTCCTGCTGGGCTGTAACTATAAGTGAATGGCTCTAGGGAGTTGACCTGGTGCTGGTATAGATATCAAAATGTGTCCTCAGCCAGCAGAGGACTGAGAGAGCTAGCACACAGGCAAGAGTAGAGAACATTGTAAAGAAGGATACTTTCAGGCACTTCTGGGGCATAGGGGAGGGTCTTAAACCTTCTTCAGACTCTCCCCAAGGTCRGTCCCCTGAGATCAAAAGGATTTAGGATCTGTTTGGGTATATCAGTTTATTTGGGGTTTGCACTTTAATGTGCACTATGGTTAAATTTTTTCCTTATGAGAGGTTAATCATAAGAGCCTTGCAGTCAATCTCCCATTTTGGCCAGAAAAAATATTTTAAAGGACATAGCTTAGGCTTCTTTCTGGGAAATTGTTGGTGTCCACACCACAGGGCATGGGTCATTTAGGAGGTATATCTGGCAGAGACAGATGGAGAGATCTGTCTGAAGACAGACTAACTTTTGATAAATCTTCCATTTAGGGCCCTGCTTAGACCTGGCTCCTAGTTATTCGGTTGGACRTATAGACCTTCCTATAATTTGATTTGTGGCTTCTAGATCACTGATGGGATGTGGCAGGCAAGAGCATGTTGTTATTCTTTGCCACAGCCTCTGAGAGATAAAAACCATTGTGTTTTGAGCTGGATTGTAATAAATATTTGGGGCTTTTGCCAAAAAAAAGGCATGTCCCTATTTTTTAGCTTGGTCCAAATCTCCTAATCCAATCTGTTCTCTTTCTCTCACACTTGAGAAAGGTCTGCTGTCCTTCCCTTCTCTCCTTGGATCTAGGTTCTCTGGTTATTGTGGGCTAAACTGCACATTTTCTCAAGGAAGAGGAGCATGCCTTAGGTCACACTGAGCTGATAGAGAAATACTCTGGAGTTGGCAGTGGAATCACAAGCTGAGACAGAGAAAGACACCATATTCTATGTGGGTATTCACATAGAAGGAATTTGCAGAGCAGGTGGTAGCTTAAGGTCAACTGCCAGGTACGGATCAAGGTAGGGGGGTGGTTTGAGATGTCTGCAGAGACACATTTGGATCATGCCCAAATCCATTGTGCTAAGGGGCTCTGACATCCAAGGGTGTGAGGTAGCTCCGTCCCCCTTTGATGGCATAGTAGGCCTGAGAGGATGAGCCAGGTGCAGACAAGTTGAGCTGAGTAATCTCAGGCCTACCCAGGACTGCAACAAAAATTAGTGGAAGAGACTGCACTGCAAGACAGAAGGAGCACTGTATCATGGCTAGTATCATGAGGCAACTCTTCATAGAACTTAAAAGATGTACTGCACATCTAGCTACTGAGCTTAGTCACTGCTTGGCTCTGGTGGCAAAGATGAAAGTCCTTTGCATTAATGGACATGAAGCCTTCCTAGAAGAGATCATTAGGCTTTCAGAAATGTCTTCTGATGGACTGGACTCATGCTAGATCAAAACCCATGGGTAAGCTTGTGTTCATTCTGAYGTCCCAGATGCCTATTTTGTAGAGCTCATCCTAAATTCCCTCTTCCACTGAGGCTGTATAAGACTGACCTTGAAAGCAGACCTAGAACTGTGCTCATATAATACTGTAGACCTACACTCAGAGTGACCCAGAAGCAGATTCAAGTGGCTGAGATAAAGTCTTGAGGCTGAGAAACGTCTTATAGAACATGTCCTGGCAGGCTTAATACGCTACTCCTCATGCAACCTGCATGTAGGTGACATTGCTCAGACTGCTTGGCCATTGCTAAGGGACCCACTGACTCGGGCAGATGAGGCCTTCCAGGTGCATCACCTACCGGTGTCTGCTGGTGCAGTGGGTCTGTGTGTCTCCGTTGCATAGCTCCTGCACTTCCTTGGCCATGATCCCTTAGTCCATGCAGAACATCTTTCCTGTCCAGACTCCCACCGTATCTTTCCTAGAAAGAAAACAGGAGGAGAAAAGTCATGTCATCACGGTTTTGGCTGGAATAGAGTTAATTTTCTTCATAGTAGCTGGCATAGTGCTGTTTTGGATTTAGCATGCAAGTACTGCTGATGTTTCAGTTGATGATACACTGATGTTTCAGTGGTTGCTRAGTAGTGGCTCACTCTGAATCAAGGATTTTCAGTGTCCCATGCTCTGCCAGCGAGCAGGTGCACAAGAAGCTGGAGGAGAGCATGGCCAGTACAGCTGACCCGAACTGGCCAAAGGGATATTCCATACTACAGAACATCACGCTTAGTATATAAACTGGGGGGATTTGGCCAGAAGGGGTTGATAACTGGTCAGGGTCTGGCATCAGTCAGTGGGTGATGAGCAATTGTATTGTGCATCACTTGTTTTTCTTGAGTTTTATTCCTCTTTCTCTTTTTGTTACCTCCTTTAAAAAAATAGAAAATAATAACTATTATTACTACCACTATTATTATTCACTCTGTTTCAATTATTAACGTGTTCTTATCTCAACCCACGAGTTTTACCTTTTTCCTGGTTCTCTCCCCACTCCCACCAGCAGGAGGAGGAGTGAGAGAGTGGCTGCACGGTATTTAGTTGCCAGCTGAGATTAAACCATGACACATGTATGTTCTGAGAKGTATAAATGAGGGGCTTTAAGAGCCATTAGTGGGCAAGGAGGCAGAGGCAAGCCCCCAGGCAAATCATTTCAGATGTCTGCTTCCAACACAGTGCCTGTGCTCCAGTTCTGCAAGCAATGACCCCCATGGAAGAGGTCACCTTAGACTATTCTATTTTGGATTTTACTTCTTAGAAGTTGAAAGTTGACTGTCCTCAGCTGTGTTTCACAGCTGCTGGGAAAAATGGTCAGAGAGGGGCTTTTTTGGTCTCTGATACTTTTGAAGAAAACTAAGGTTGTTCTAACTCACAAATGAAAAGCCATGCTTGCCAAAGGGACTTTAGCCAATCTGGAGTTGTTAAGATCCAGTCCTTATGCTCACTCCTTGCTCTTCCTCTGTCTTGTATGCTGGTGGAATGTCAGTGATGCTGATGCAGCTGACTGCATCTTAGGACTCACTACTTTACCTTTTTTTGGGCTGCTCCATACTGTAAAGGACAGCAAGCAAGCCTATAAATCTAGTAGCCAAATTAGCCAAAGAAGTATGAGACAAAATGAAGTTTAAAGAAAAGTAGCCATATGACCACACATCTGAAGTCATATCAACACAAATGGCTCAGGCAGATGGAGAGAGGAACTAGAAAACATCTAGGAAGTGAGTTCTCTTTTTTGTGCACAGCTGAGAGGTGCAGATTTTTGACAAAGTGACTGTTCACTTGCTACCAAGCAATAAAAGCCAATATTTCATGTGCCTGGGCTTGATGTCCCAGCCCCTTGTTCCTGGTAGTACCTGTTGCTGCTGCAGTATGGGGATAGGATGCTCTACATATCTCTTGGATATAGAAGAATGATCTTCTCCAACTGCTCCTCCCAGGTGGAATCCTTCCTGACCTATCCGTTCCAGACTCCCACCACGCCTCTCCTGATGGAAGAAAGATCACAAAAGTGAGGTCAAGTTTTTCTTCCTACCACATCCTTGACTAAWGCTGAGAAATCATTGCACACTGATCACTGCCACTACCCTCTACTCTGGAGGCTCTTTCAAATAAAAAATTCTGCCCCTCTGAACAGAAGGATGAATCAGGAACGCTGTATTTTAGATCTTTGTCATAGCCACTCCCCACCCGAAGTCAGGGTAATACTGGGAGGTGCTGGGGTGAAAATATGGCCACTGATGTGAGGATCAGCACAGGAGCCAAGCTCTTTCTTTAAATACTACCCCTAGACTTAATTTGTCTCTGCACTGAAATCTATATATCACAATAATTTTATCATATGGCTGTAGCATCTAGAAATTTGAATTGTGAACAGAAACCCCACTGTGATGACTGCTAAACATACCCTTCTGAGCCCATCACCATAACAAATGTACAGAGAGTTTGACAAACTAAACTTGACTTCTGTTCTTTCATTTGCCTGTCTGCATCTTGGAGCAAATACATCTCTTTCCCTTCCTCCTTACAGTCAGCCCAAACAGGTTGTTTCACTGATACACATGCATCCAGTCTTTCTTTCCTTCCCCAGACTATTTATTGCTGTGATCTTGCTCTTACAGGTCCCACAGCCTCTATTTTAATACCTTACTAGTGCATTTTTAAAGCTCTGTACAAGTGGTCTAGAAAGAGACAACAAACCAAGCCCCTTCTTCAGACTGAAAATTGTATCATCCGTTGTTTTGAGCCAGCAAGAATGACCCACATGCAGCCTATAAAACTCTTCTGCTGTAGTCAGCAGGTCATGTACTTTGTGCCTTGCCTCCACCTGCACATCCCGGTAATTTAATATCAGAATCCGTTTCCCAGTAAAGCAGGACTTTGGTTACTGCAGTGACCAGGCATGTTCACTCCCAGTACAGTGATTGCAATGCGTAGCAGTCTCTACCATGTCATTTGCTTGTTCTCCTGGCACAAAACCAGGTATTCATTGCACTGGGATTTCTCTGCCTTCTCAAACATCTACTATACCTTCCCTGAAGGCACATCTTGTTCCCATATCTGCTATGTTCTTCTCAGTAGTACTTTGCAGTTCCTAGCAGTTCCTAACAGTTCCTGTGTTTGCTGGGTAGCAGAAGATGGGCAATTCTTCTGAGCAGAAAAACTTGCAGTTGTAATTGCACTCTGGGTGTGTGCAAGGACACTAAGAAACCAGACTCAAATTCTTCTCAGTCACAACCCACCAGTCAGCTCTGTACCTGCCCTTAGGAAATCTAGGCATTTCAATAAGGTAAGTCCTGCTTCCCATGGCTGTGTAAGGCATCTTAGAATTTCAGCTCTGAGGTCCTGGCACAGCTTTAGCAAAGCATCTCTGTGCAGATTTGAAGTGCTGTCTATTGCTATCCAAAGCAGAATCAAAAAATTCTGCTCAATTATGTAACTCTACATACCACTAAATCCACCAAAAATCTGTGTCTCGGGCCCCACCAGTGCAGTGATGCAGCTGGGTTTCCAAGGACTGACTCTCCTCCCCTTCATCCTGAGACATTCTCATGGGATGAGTTCCTTCCACAGACAAGTTTCTGACTGAGAAACTCCCAAGGACAGTTTGTGTTTACCTTTTCTTCTTGGCTATTGTCCCTTAGGAAGATCTGCTTCTGCCTGGAGATGGAAGTTGTCTTGTAGTAGTCCACCAGCTTGTTTAGTGAGTGGAATTTCTCTGTCCACAAGTAATAGCTACCCTTTGAATCCCTCATCACTTTGAAGTGTTGCACATCATCTTCATGCCTGGATCCAATTGGAAAAGTAAGAGATCATCAAATAGATTGCACTTCCACCTTTTTTGAAAAAGTCTTTTCCAGAAGGGTACCAAAACTTCTCGCTTGGCCAAATCTGGACTTCTGGAAAGTCATGCAATGGCAGTCCTTGTGCATACTGGACCCAGATGTGGCTCTATTTCAAAAGACTCAAATTGCAAACACGGGCTGCCCAGTCACAAAGCACTATCAGAACAAAGCATAGGGTTTTAAAGCCCCTCTTTTGAAATAAAGGCCACAGGAGCTTCCAGGGTGAAAAAGTTCAGTTGTAGTCTACCCAACAGCCTCTGCAGGTCCTGTTAACATCCAGTCTGCATTGACTATAAGACATATATTACACCTTTATACACCACGGGTATCACCACTACATACAGACACAATCATGCGAAGCCACACAATAAGTTTTATAATTGTATAAAATCTAGTGTAATATCATTACTACAGGTCATTCTTCCTATCCAAAAGAAAAAATAAAAAGACAAAGAAGGAATTTTCAGATGCTGTTACAAGCAAAATTAACAGTCTCAACCTTCTGCCTCTTGCTCTCTCTGCACCTCCCCTGCTCTCACCTCTTCTCTCGTGTGTAAAATTCCACTTTGCACCAGATGTGATCTGGATTTGGTACCCAYCTCCTTGCTCTGTGCAACTCCAGGAACTCAAAACACTTGTCTCGGAGGCTACATCTGCATAAATAAACTAAATGGGGACAGTGCTATCCTGGAGTGCTACAGCCACAAGCTGTTAAAGTGTTAGCATGGTTTTGGTTTAATTGGAAAAGCTCTCCTCTAGATAGTGCTGGGCCATGGTTAGGAGGACAGAATGGGCCAGGAACTGTTCACAGTGAGCTGCTTGAATACAGCTGTTCTGTTTGGTGGGGTGAAGAGGGTTTAGCCATACAGATCTGACCTCTGCCACATTGCTTGACTTCAGAGCCAGAGAAAGAGCCTGACTGTACTTAATTTATTGGTGTTTATTGGTGCAAATGTAACCAGAATGTTTTCCGGCATTCCTCCTGGATACTTCTTGAGCTCCCTGAATCAGAAAGCACACACTGCTAGGAAAAGACATTGTTAATCATGACTCTAATTTAAAACTGGTTATCAACTGTTAGACTGAAAATTGGGAAACCAATCATCATTTAAGAGCTCTGCTTAGAATCAAATGCTCTGAGAAGTGCTGGGCTACAGCAAGTTGCTGAAATGCAGCTGGGCTGCAAGCAATGAAAACCCATTCCTTGTCCAATGGCTGTTTAGTGACCTGTGGGAAATAAGTTAACAGTGTAGTAGTAATCTCTTAATAGGTAGTAGTTGAATTCTTGGATTCAGTAACCAGAGCTGTCAGRGAATTAAAACAAATGGAAGACACATGTTAAGCACTGTGGGAGACTTTCCATGTACCACTGCTTTGCTGTAGCTCTTTCAGAAAAGGAGGTCACCCAGGCATGCAGCTTTGGAATGGGGCATTCACTGTGTCATTTGAAAAGAGGCAGAAACATTTGGGAATCAGATGCCTAATTTGTTCTTATTCATAACACAGCAGCACTACCAGTGACAGGCAGCATGCAAACTTCCCAAGAGGATACATTACATTAGGAATCCTGCCAAGAGGGGGCTAGGGACACCATTAAACAGGAAAAGAAGCAGGAATACACTGTGAGAAGCAGATACCTGACAGAGATGGAAAAGTCACCATGAGAGTTCTGACTGGCTCGGACGATGAAGCAGCCAACTCCTTTGCTCATGAGAAGGTTCTCTGCTTCGTGGCGGGATATCCTCTCATCAAACCAGCTGCCAAGTGGGAAAAATCATGGAGATGTGAATAAGGATGTGAATTAAGGTGAGGAATAAAAAGTTGAGGGCAGGGAGAATGTGAATAAGCAGGGTGGAGGAAAGAAAACAAAAGGATCAGAGGAGCCCACATGGCTACTCCCAGTGGCCATGTATATGCTAAGGTACAGGGGTTTGATGGATGCAGACCATTTCCTTTGAGCAGTAAAAGCACGTAGATGCAAAGAGAACAATGTAAGCCTTGGCCTGCTAAGAAGCAACACTCAGCTGAAACTGTAATTGCAGGCATAGTACAGTAAGGTGTTAGTCAAAGAAATTTTAAGTTACAAATGTGTATGTATACATTCATACACACATAATTCTCAGACATATATATCAAATTGCTTTTTGGTAAACTGATTGAAATTTACTGGGCCGCGATGGATATATTGCAGGGGACACACATAAATTTTTAGCAGAAGCAAGCCATGAAAGTTTTAGTACTAATAAATTGGTTCCTGCAAGAGTTATAATACCACAAAATCGCAGAAGCACAGAATACATAAGCACACTTATGCAAATTTAGCCAGGCATAACAAACAATAGCATAAGGCACTGGACTAATAATGAGAAGGTCACCATAAATAGTAAAAGAATACAATGCCAACAGAAGTTTCCCAGTAGAGGAAAAAAAAATCATGTACATTTGCATATGACCACTCCATAGCTAATAAGATCTACAATCTGCAGTCTTCTGCTTTCATGTAATGCTTAATTGCCTGTATTGCATTAAAATTAAGGACTGATAGTTTCCTAAGCTCTGTCATTTCCACTTTGGAGTTTCTTATTATCATCACAGTTTACCTACGTAACATTAGCAAAGGGAAATCAGACTTTAATAAGCCTTGATAACCAGTTTCAATGATTACTTGACAAGAAAAAGATGGGCAAAACCAACCCATCAAAAGGAGGAGGCAGCTTTCTTCCCTACATCTGGTTCTGTCACCTGGCCTGAACTGCTTCAAATCGCAGACTTGGCTCTTAGAAAAGCKTCAAAGTGGACATATTTCTTCACAGCTATTGCACACAGAAAGCATCACTAGAAAAATGTGTGTGAAACAAAGAAGCTGCCAGTGCTCCTGAGTGATGCCACAGSCCTGTGAAAGAGCGAACAAGAACAGCTGACTGGAAGATCTCATCCCCCTGAGGCCCAAAAGTACAAGCCCATATTTGCACAGCAAACCAATAATGTCCTTCAGCTTAGCCAAGCAGGCTGGCCAATGTCCAAAAAGGCCAGTAAGTGCCACCTCCAAAGGGGACAGAGGCACTTATTTGTAATCTCAAAATCCCTGTGTGCTCCCAGTATGACTGCTCAGGGCACCAGTGCKTTACAGCCAGCAGTACTGAGCTTGGTGTGTGCTCTGCCTCTTCACTCCTGAAATGCAGCAGCACTTTTGAAAAAAGAGGGCAATGAGAGGTGCTTCTGAGAGCATTTCTGCCAACTGAAAAGAAAACGTTGTAAAAATGGCATGCATTGTCATATTTATGGCACAGGGCTGGAGAGCCCATTTAACATGCATTCCAACATGCATCAGTCCTTTCTCAAAGTGCAGTGCTATCTCCTCAGAGGCAAGAGAGAAATGCAGGTACGCCTGTCCTCTGACAAATCTGTTGGGGGGCGGGGGGGGGTGTGAGCAGGGCGGCGGTGTCTGGTCTATCAACTCTGCCGATCCATGAGTAACGCCAGCTGTCACGTTCGCGTAGCATTGCACTGACCTCTAGTGCACCGAGAGAAACACAGACAGTTGGCGGGGGGAGGGAATGCGGATGGCAGGGTGGGAAAAGCTAGTCAATGTAGTTAAGAGTCGAAAGGGGAGGGAATTACTTTTTTATAATTCGTTTTCAGAAAGATCTCTTGCTCTTCCTTTTGTGCTTAGCCTCTGTCTCTGTTGCCAAGACTTCACATCACGACTGTTCTCTCTGAGGAGATCTAAATGCAATTCCTGCCACATCCCAGAGACATCCTTCTGAGCAGCAGTAACAAAGGAGTCACTTGGGAGTAATAGAGATCATCGAGATCCATTTAGCTCCGAAAGAACAGAGGMTGCTTTGGGGTAGAAATACGCTGTGCTGGCAGAACTGTGTGTAGCATTATGGCAATCCTTGCCAGCCCCAAAAGTGAAGGATGTTATACCCAGCACTTCCCCTGCCGTGTCCTCCTCTGCGCGCACACGCGCTCCCGGCAGCTCTCTGTGGGAATGTGCCACGGGAGTGCCACCATTTCCGTCACACTTACGGGGGAACATGGAAATCAATGAAGTTCTTAGGAACATAGCCCTCTTGACTTCTGAGCTCAGCCTTGTACCAATCTTCCTGGGAGCTCAAAACCTGCAATGGAGAGATGGATGGAATAAATGTATCTCCTGAGAAAGGCAAAAGTAACCAAGATTCTTGCAGAAACCTAGAATTTCCTGTAAGAATAGAAGAAAATGCTACATGTGCTCTACTTCCCACCCGCTGTGCCACAAGGTTAGTGGCCGATGACCACTTCAGAGCAAACAAGCAGCAAAAAAGCTGGAATAGAATTAGACAGATTGCTTGTTAACTTTACCCCTCTGTCTGACTGTCTGCCCAGGCTGCCAGGGATACTGTCTGTGTGTCTCTGATGCCTGTGAAATGGAGAAATTCATCTTTGAAAGACTTAATAGGGGTTTAAGTTATTCTCTCTGCTGCTTTTAATAGTTGGTACGGGACCATCCGAGATTCACAAGGGAAGAAACAAATACCTGTGCAAACTCCTCTGACATATGGGTATGGAGGGATACGCAGCTGTATCTGTGCGTTACAACGGCACAGATGTTACAGTGTACTTTCACATGTCATTTCACTAGAGATTATTTTGTGGGTTAAGTCTTCAGCTGCCCTGAGCTTTACCAAGGTAGATAAAAGGAGGCAAAAAGTGTTTTAAAGACACTATTACACTTAGGAGATTGTAGGATAGCAGGAAGTGAGTCCCTAGCATACACTGGAGCAGCTTCAAGTGTGCTCACATTAATGTTAACTGTAATGGTCCTTAGGAACTTCACTGCTGACCAGGGGGGTCCAAGTTCACTGTGCTCTGGCTGATGGCCCACGATACAGCCCTAAGCTAGAGGAGAGAGGACAGGAATACAACCAAGCTGTGATTTTACTGCACATGTTGTGGTCTTTGGTGTTTTGTCTGACATTGCAACTCCTGAGACAGGATTCTGCTGTATGAAATAGACCATGTTTCTGCTCTTTCTGGTTTTGGAGAGGAGCCTAAAAGCATGAGCCTTCACAGTTCTAAAAGGAGAAAGAAGTGGGAAAGAATTTAAAATCTATTGTTAACAGTAAAAATACTTATTTTGTGAGCCAATCTCATGGTTTTGGGAGCCTAAGGCACATTCTAACTGCTTGGTATTGGCAACAGGATGTTACTGTCTCTGGGGCTAATATCTCCATTGCCTCTCCTGCCATGTAGGCCTTTTTTAAGCATTTAGATTCAGAAAAGCTAAGGAACAGAAAGCTGTGGAGTCCCCTAGTCACTGCTTTCCTCATGCCTGGGTGCTGGGTTAAGGCTCTTTTTTTACTGCTGTGGCCAACCAAAGGGGATGATAGCTACTTCCTGCTCATGCTCAGGCCCTGCTCTGTTGGAAGTGAGGTTTCCAGAAAGACCCACCTGCTGTTTGCCACTGCAGGGCTGGCAGATTTCTCGTAGTATGTCATCCTCTGAGAGAAGGATGTGGGGGGGGTGTAAGAGGGTGGATTTCCTCCTGTCGCTGCTGGTTGAGGGCCTCATGTTTCCTGTTTTCTAATCTCTACATCAATASTTCATCTTATCTCCTTTATAAATCAGCAGGTTCTTGCAGGCAGCAGGAGGGGGCTCATGATGGGGTATGAATTCATGTGTGCCTATGTCAGAACAGAGTTGTTACTCAGGCTAATTTACTGCTACTATGGCTCAGGTGGCTAAGATGTTATTTTGTTTACCTCGAGGACATTAAAGCAAGAGGCAGCTTGATTTTTCTGGTAGTGAATTCTCTGTGACAACTAATAATAATAAAACTGGTGTTTAGTGTTATTTGACACTTTTCATCAGTAGCTCCTAGCGTACTTTGAAAGGAAGCTCTAGCTTATAATGATTTTACAGGAAGGGAAACTGAGGAACAGAAATAAAAGTGATCTGGCCAACACCATCACCCCAGCCAGGGACTTGATGGAAGTCTCCTGAGAATGATTTCCTGAGAAAAAAAGGTATCAGTAAAAGTCACGTGATACTAGGGACTGACTGGGGAAGAATTAGGAATAAGAGTGTTTATCTCTGCTGAAGAGAGGCAATGATTTCTCCACAACCTGCCTACAGGTCTTCAGAAAAATTTGGTATTAATGAGTTCTGGATGCTATCAACTTTGTCTAAGTGCCAAGAATTAAAAGGCCAATAAAATTAAAAAATGGTGGTGATGGAAAAGGCAAGGCTGAGACCCAATATCTGAGTATTAACTGGAATGTCTGGGACTGCACAGAGAGGTTGCAAAGGCTCCCTGGCCAAACAAGGGTTTACATCCTCTTGTTACATCATCCCTTTGGACAGTGGAGGAGTTAAGGCCCTAGAGAGGAGTAACACTGAGGCATTTTCAACTGAAACAGAACATCTGGGGCTGACAAGTGGATAAATAATTAGGGTGACACATCAAGTGACTTCATCTGTGGGTCTTTGGTAGTGTTAACAAGAACTGTTCTACCATAACACATACAAATCAACTTTAAAGAGAGTTCCACATGCTTGTATTGTATATGATGAACTCTACTTCTGCCATTGCCCCACTGCTAAATTCCTACAAGCGTGTATATAATATTATTAGCCCAGGACCCCTCAAACTCTTCCATTATGTGTGTGACACTGTCCCATGGACTTTTCCTCTTCTATTTGCAATTGCCTAAAAGCCCTGCAGCATCTAACAATACTTACCAACAGTGAAAAGTGAGATAAGTTCTATAATGGATGATAGTTATCTTTTAAACAGTTTAAGACCTGGAAATGAGGAAAACAGCAATCCCTCTGGACCGTACTCATCCTGCCTGCCTTTAGATGTAGTCATCACAATCTAGTCACTGTCAGTGAAAACAGACAGGACCCTCAAATCTGTCTACCAAAGAACTTGATCTCTGCCCCAGCAAAGGTACTTCCCTGCTGGCTACCGGGAGATTGCAGGGCAACTAAATCCAGTTTATGGATGTAAAATCAAGAAAAATGGACACAGACTCAAGTAACCTGAGAACTGTTGGTTGACCTATTGCAAACCGTATGGGAGATGAGTATCCTGCATTTGTATCCTGGTTTATAGATGTCTGTCTTCATCTGTTTTGTCAAGGCAAATGGAAGCACAGAAAGATCTGCCAGCAATATCAGAAATGCTGTTTAGTCAAGCCTGGGACTGTACTTACCTTCAACATATCCCCAGCCTGGAAGCTCAACTCATCTTCTCCAGAAGCAGTGAAATCAAATTTGGCGATGGCTTCCATACTAGGTGCTGGTGGCAGAGCAAAGCTGGAAGAAGTATATACCTGTCAACATCTATGAGCTACTGGGACTGTGGAGTCTGGCCTCTGGAAAGCTGATACACAATGCTATGATTTATATGTGGAGAAGCATGCATCAACTACWGGCAGCCACTAGTTACCAGACATGGAAAGACCTTAGCAGGTAAAAGAGAGGGCATGGCTGAGGCTATAATTAGCTGAAGTCAGAAATAAAAACAACCTATTGCGTATGCTTATTCCAACAGATCTCTTTCTTTAGAGCAATCTCATGGGAAAAACCTGTATAGTCCAACCATTACTCTGTCACAGTTCCAAATAAAGCGACTCTGTCCTGCAATAGAAAAATGCATTTGCCCCCTGCAGTGACTTACTCTTTACCTCAAGTGTGAGACAAATTGTGGACAAAACAAACAGGGTTGCAATAATTTTTTTTTTCTTGGACAAGGGCCACAATACTGAAGGTTGAAAGAGTCTTTTCTTTGTGATGGCTTAGCATGGCTGACCACAACTTTCAGCTAGGAAAAACTATTTGCAGAAAGGCTGTATTCCCGATTTTGAAGCAGGCAGAGAGTCAGCCTACCTCAGTGTTGGTAACTCAGGAGCCTGAAATGTATCAGACAGCCTGCAAACCAAAGCCTGCTTTTCAGCACCAGAGCAATGTGGCAGGGGAAGTAGCAAGATGAGCTTTGCTCCTTCACCACTTCCTGCTTGTGTAATTCAGATGTACCCCAGCAGGACCATTTCTATAATCAAGAATTACTGATTTCCCATGGCTGGCTCATGTACCCCACAGCCCACCAGTGAGGCTGCCCGTGACAAGACAAGAAATAGCCAGGCAGTGCTATGTTAAGCAAGTGCCCTGCTGGCAGATGCTCTTGCAGCCCAGATTGTGAAGACCATCACATAGCTCCAATATAGTAGTAATTTTTATGATTTCTAAGCTAGGTTCACCTGAAGCCACAGGTTCCACTACCTAATCTCAATTGTGACAAAAACACCCAGTCTTTACGGCTTGAGAGGAAGTGCCAACTTGCCTGATCCAAAACATTCTTAACCAGAAAGTTCTAGAAAGAAACCGTATGAATAACCCTACTTAGGGTTAGATATTGCTTGTCTATTAGAACTGACACAAGATCCCCAAAATATAAAGTGCTGATACTGAGTAAGCTCCAGAACGCTGCCATTTTAAAATCAAAAGGCTACCGTAACCCTCCTTCCCTGCAATATGTGTTGTAATGTTCCCCCTTTGACACGCAGCCCAGGGATTTAACTACCTGTGTAACAAGGATCCGGGGCCCAGCTCTGCTACAGTGCAACTTAACTCAAACTGCTGAGAATGAGCTGGGAGAAAGTCTGCAGGGCAAAAACTATAGACAGAGGTAGGGCTGTTGGGACTGCACCAGCAGTAGCCCAGGGATTCAAGACAAAAACCACCAACATGGGAAGATATAAAACCTCAGAGGAAAAACAAAACCACAGTTTAGTTGGGATGGTCAGTCTGTCTGAGGACCTTTCATGAATCATCAGGGTTGAGTTGAGTTGTCAGTGCCATCAATACTGACCCAGCTGATGACAGATGGCAACCATGGAGGGTTGACTCTTCACTTCTGATTGACACCTGCAAAGAATCTTTGGGTGCCTTTACACAAGTGAGGAGTATGCTAATGTTTAGCCTAATATTTCATTAAATCCTAACTACATTCTCTCTGTGTTAACTGTATAAAGCAATTATTTATTGGCTAAATTGTCTATTTCCTACTTGCAGAGTTCCTTTGCACTTGACTAAAGATGCCTGAATAAAGTGATCCACAAGAGGGGCCATAACATCGCTGGATATTAGTTCTGAGATTTGTTACAATCACTTCTAACTATAAAACGATGTTTATATGCTTCCTGTTGGATTCTGTTGGCACTCTCTTTTTTGCTGCTTATAGGTGAATTTATATCCATGTGACTCATGAGAGCTCTGCAGCACCAAGGCAAAATTTTTGGCAGTCCACAGAGAGTTCTGCTTATTCAGCATGAATCTGTTCTAGAGCAATTGGGGTTGCTTCAGTGTCAGGGCCTCCCAAGTAGGTTTGAGTACACAGCTCAGCTGAGATCCGCTGTACGCCTGCTATTTCAACCTGCTGCCTTAGGCTTCCAATACACATCAATACTGAACTGTAACACCCTAAAGCACATTGGTGCTTTATTCTCGGTCTTCAGCTTTCCAGCTATTCCAAACATTTTCACCCCCTATTCTCTCTGTCGACCTGCTGATGCTCTTTAATTCCTACTTTTGACACCTTTTGCAGATTAGGTTCAGCCTCTGATCGCCCTGCTCTTATTCCAAGGCATTGGTGTAACTCTGCAGGTGCAGCTCAGGCCTGATGTGTCCTCTATTCTTGCATAGACATTTTTGGAGCTTCAGTCTATAACCTCCCACAGGCAGTGTCAGCCCCGCTGTGTGCTAACAGAGCATAGGAGTATTAAATTGGAGTGGAATTAACCCTTAAGGGAACTGGTTAAACAATGATACTCTTTCATGGAAGAAAACTGAAGAAAAAGACTAAAGGAGAATTACTTTAATAAGGGTTGTTTCTCAGTGTTTTATCTTGCAGTGGTGGCCTGCTGCAGGGAGATCAGAGCCAACAACGCAGATGGATCCTGGAACTCGTAAGTGCAGACCATTAATCCCAGCTTGAGGAAAACAACACACTTACAAACAATAAACTATTTAAATACAAATCCTGTCTTTGATTTCTGTCTTAGATGCAGAAGATATAGTGGGGGTTCTCTCTGCAGGGAGCAAGAGAGTAGAAAACCTTTCATTTTTCAATATCCCAGATGTTACAGGTCCTATTGGAATGTGGCCCCCCCACTAAAGGAGAAGAGTTTGTGAAACAGTTAAAATCTTCCCTGTCACTTCCTTTTTAATTTCAGCAATCCCAGCCTTGGGGAGAGACCAGGAGACAGATACCTCTTCAAACAATCTAACACATGGATTAAATGTGCCTTTCATTGCCAGCGGCTGGATTTAGAAGTGGCTCAAACACTGTACACAGTGTTGGCTGTGTTGATAAATCAGCAATGCAGTAATGCTCTGGCGTTAAGCTCTTCCCCCACCAACTACTAAAGCAACACTAGCCAATAATCCTGTCTTTGAACTCCAGCCTACCACTTTTCAGCACCCGAACTTCMAACCAGTTCTGTTTTTCTGATCCTGTTCCTCCATCTGTAACTTGAGAATCCCCACTCCACATAGGTCAGTGCTGGGCCCTCATGAAAACTCCCCTGCCAGGAGCCCTTTCTTTCCCTCTCTGCATGCGTGTGACTCTGAGTACCACCCCACAACACACAGACAGCAAATTTGTCACTATTATCATAACTTACATTTCTCAAGCACCTATTATCCCAGTGCTGCAGACAGAGCAACAAATTCTGCTTTTAACTGCGTGGTGCAAACTCCTTTAAGCTTTTGATAACCAAGCACAATTCTAAACTGTGCATAACGTTCTCTGTGAAAATCACCTTTGTAGAGAGTTTAGCATGAAATATACGCAATGTTCAAAGAAGGATTTTTCGGTTCYAAGTGTGAGGTGACCAGTACCCTTCATTTTGTGCTGGCTTTCTGCACGCAGGTGAATTTCCTCTGTGGTTCCCCATTGCAAAAGGGCGGATCCAAGGGGCATAAGGCTACAGCAGTTCTGTGGGACTGATGGAACAGAAGGTTCACAAAAAGAAAAGTGAAACGCAGCAAGGCTTTCAGAGCACAAGGTAGGCATTTTAGTTTGGCAGAATGCCATTCCCTGAGCAAGAACATCAGCGTCTCTGTTGACAGAAAGTGCCAAGGCCTCAAACATGTCAGCAAGCAACATAAGCTGACAGGAGAGTCCCAAGGAGTTTAACACCGTTACCCTACACCATGCTGGTTCCAAACTCAGCAGTAACAGTGTCAGAGAAGGTCAGCACCTATGAAGAGTTTATTATTCGGCAACAGCCCAGGCTCAGCCTTCCCCAATCTCACATATTTACACCAGGAGAGCAAAGTCACAACAATGCACTCGCTTAAAGGAGCCATATGAACGAAAGCTTTTATTTTTATGCCTATAGCATAACAAATTGCACACATCTCCAGTCTGACACTTCATCCGGTGAGGTTTTGCACCAAGATATACAGCACAAGCTACTGTGTCTTTGTTCGGCTGTGCAAGAACAACCTATTGGACTGATGAGCAACTGGGGACAAGATTCAACCCTGAACATCTTGTACAGAAACCCCAGGTGACATTTCAGCAGAAACAATGGAGAAGGGACCTGTAATCTAGAAGAGCTGTGGTAGATAACAGCTTTGTTTTCACCAGCTAAGCCACATACAAATGGCATGGAAATATTTCGTTCCAAAAACAGAAACCTCTTGCTATGGAGTCAACGGTGCAGCTCCACTGACTGCCAGTGATAAGAGGCTAAAATTTATAAGGGAGAACAAGTCACTAAAATACTCAGAAATATTGCATTCAAGTCTTGGCTATCCTGCCATCCCGAGCAATGCAGAGCATTTGGGCTGAGCCTATGTGCAAACAAAATAAGCCTCCGAGGAACTGGATTCACAAAACAAACAAACTTTCAGGACTGTGTAACGAACAGCAGTTGGTAAGAAATGCCTCAGAATAGGATGGTGCTTAATCTCCCTGGGGAACCCAGGTCTTCTGTGCTACTTCCCATCACAACAGAGTAGGGTTGTGCAGCAACTTGGGAAGCTGGTGCAACAGCAGACCAAAAGACAGTGGCATGGTACCGCATGATGTTGTGAGAGTATAAAATCACAAATCTTTGCTGTGCTGGAAGGGTTGGAGTGGGGGATTAGGGTGGTGGGGAAACACCTCCTCCTGTTTGTCTACTTCCTCCCTCAGTTTCCAGCTGGTCAGATTTGGCAGAGGCACAGGGATTTGTCCTGCAAAAGCACTGCCCTGTTGTGAAAGCTGATAAACAAGATGGCCCTGGGATCCCATGCTCTTCCCCTATTGCACAGTACTTCACCTTTCCTTCCAAAACCCCCCTTTCCTCCCTTGTACCTTTTCCCACCCAGCCCTCCCCATTCAAGTCTCAGAACCATGCTCACTCCATACCTTGCAGCAGCTCTCCTGTCCCTTGGCACTTTGCTAGTAAGCAGGAGGTGCGTTACCACCTAAGGCACGGAAGAGACGGAGAGCTCAGCCGGTATCAGGCTCCTCCCTGCAGTGCCAGTGTAACACATCAGTAACGGGTCCACGTGTATGGACAGGGACAGTCAAGAGTGGGCACGTGGGACAGAAGAACAGAATTATCTGTCACAGGACAGAGCGGGGCATGGACAATTATCAGTGTCTAATGTCGGAAATATTTGGTACACTGCATATTTAAAATGGTGGTGTCAGTTCAAAAGGAGCTGCCTTTTGCTGCAGCTTCAGCCCAGGGTGGTTTAACAGATGAATAAAGGAGGGTGCCATCCCTCAAAAAGTGCAAGTTCTACCCAAATAAGGAAAACAGAAATGAGCACAGATCTGCTAAGTTAACTGAGAAACCATAAGTCTGTTGAAAAGCATATCTTGAGGAACAAGTATCGACATAAAAACATGTAATAAAATTATTTTCAAAGACAACRGAAGCAGGAAGCCTGCCAGAGTGTGTCTGTAGGACTGACGGATGATTGAGATGTAAAAAGAATGCTCAAAGAAGATAAGGATGAAGCACAAAAGCTAAGAGAATTCTCTGCATCCATGCTTCTTCCATAGGGATAATAAGGAGGTCCCCACACTCGGATTTCCTTTGCAGAGAAGAGCCAGGGGAACTATTTCAAGCTCAAGAATTAGAAGAGAAGGTTTTAGGAAAAAACAGTAAATGAACAAGAATAAATTCAAGGATTTAACATTTTAGAAATCTTGACTAAAATCTAAACTGAACATGAAATAGTAAAGGCTGGGCAATTAAACTGTGGCATACAATGCTAGACTTAACTCAGCCTCGGTACTCGTAAAAAAGCAGCAAACACAATGCCGATGTTTGAGATGTGTTTTGAGGGGATGCAAGGCACAGAAGGTCTGACTTCTGTATGCCTGAAATTGGTAGAAAGAATAATGAGGAAAATAATTCCTGGCCATAAGAGAGAAATAACATACTGATTCCTCCTCATATAGCTTTTGTAGGAGGAAGTCATATTGCACAAATCTGAGTTCTTTGAAGGAGCTGATAAGCATCGGGACGTAGGTGATTGCCTGATATAAAACTTGCATTTCTACATCAATTTTGATGAAGTCTCTCACCAAAGACTCCTAAAAAAGCCTCCTAAATTCTCAAACAATAGGAGGGAAGGTCCTACAGAAGATTAAAAACTGATTAAAAGTTAGGAAACAATTTGAATGAGCTGCTCAAAATATTCATACATTATCTGGAAAACATGAAGTGACAAAACTTACTGATGAGAAAAAAATTCAGGGTAATACAAATTAAATCTGATCACAAAGTCTTGCAGATGGTTTAAAAAATACTGTTGAAATGCAAGATGAATCTCAGTGCTGACGACGGCAAAAGCAATGGACATGGGACTAAACAAATGTAAATACGTGAACACAGCAATGAACTTAAAATAGCAATTACCACTCAGAAAAGACACCTTTGCGTTGCTGTTTGAGTTCAACTAAAGTGCCAGCTGAGGGGAAGTCAAAATAGCAGGTTAGGAAGTGTCTGGAAAGTGATAGAAAACAAGCCAGAATGCAACATTATATCACTGTACAAATCCCTGGGGCACCTGCTTGAATATTTGTAACTTGAATACAGCAGCTAGTTGTCATCCCTCCGTCTCAAAACCAGAGATGGTAACATTAGAACTAAAGATGACCAAAGGAATGGAACATTTCTGAACAAGGAAGGACCAAATCAAAGACTGGGATTCTTCACCCTTGAAAAAGAGTTGTCAGAGGGATAAATGCAAATGTAATGTTGGAAATAATGAAAATCATGAAAAAGGTAAACAGGAAATTTTTATCCATCATTCTCATAACRTAAGCACTAGGAGTTCATTCCCAAGAGTGTCGGGATCTGGGAAGCCACAGGGAAAGAAGGTTTGACATGTACTTGTCCTGTTCTTACCCTCCTTCCCCAAACAGCTGTTGCTGGACACAGCATCATGGACTGTGCGGAACTGTAACCTGACCCAATTCATCTTTCTTATGAGCTGTGGCACTTCACCAAAAACACCACAACGTGCTAGTCCAAGACAATCGGTCCAGCAGCAGGCTGGTAGGTGGCAGTCCCTGCACACACTGCCTTTTGGGGTGAAAATCATCTCCCTGGAATATCTGTAAGTTAAAACAGTGGTAGTGTGAAAATTATGAAGCACTCGGACCAGGCAGGGATAGATACAATGAGAACTCGCTCTGAAGGGGATAATCTGCAACATATTTTGCTGAAAAAATATACAGGTTCAGAAGGGGTGGGGCTAAACGAAGAGTACAGCAGCTAGCTCTTGCCATGTTGTGAAAAGATTTAGTGTGCCTATCAACACATCAGAACAAATTTCTGTACAGGCAGTGGGACACCAATCCTCACAGTCTTCTTGGGTTTAAGCTACGTGCATTCTCATGGTCTGTGAATGGCATGACAGATTACGTTACGTTACACACTGGAACAACCTAATTTCTCTGTTTTCTACCATGATGTGATCTAATGGGCCCCCCAGCAAGAATGCTGCTGGAGAGTTGTCACTCATGCTTGCTGCCTGACAATGTCACAAAACACTGCATGGAGTCCTGTTATGTATTCAGAACTATTGCATTATAATATTAAATCTATTTAATGCCAAACCATAAAAGATGTGGCTTTCTATACTATACTATAAACAAAATACTCAATAGTGGCAAGCTCCCAACAATGAAAAGGATAAGAAATAGCATAGAATAGGGAATAACTCTCTTTTCTTTCTTCTCCATGTCTATATATTCCCCCTCTGTCACAGTTCCGGTAACACACTAACCTCTTCACCTTGCAGAACACACCCATCACAGCTATGTTGAAAAATATGAAAAAGCATTCAGATACTTCAGCCATAAGTAATGGAAACAAACCTTATGGGAAGGACATCAGACTCCATACATCTGTGTTTTAGCCAATCTCTGTTAGACAACTGGGTAAAACCCAACCCAGGCAGACAGGTTATTCCACAACTACCTGCTGCAGACTTCTTATGTCATCATCTACTACTGACACAATCCAGACAGGATAGCCAAACCACGGCTATGATACAGTCTGGAAAGACCCGGATTTAAAAAGCTTGATGCAGTTAAACATACACCTGCTTTTGCACTTAGGTGAGTGACCCAAAATAGATGTGTCTGCAAACACGTCTGAAAACCGCCTAAGAACACGTCTTCTTACAAAAATCTTAGTAATGTCTTGCTGGCCCAAAATTTTCAAGAGAAAAATCTTTTTCCAAGATATTTTATTCACTTTAGTTTCTATCTGGGAAGCATGGGGCAGCCAGAAAGAAAACCAAAGGGAAAAGAAAAAAGGAARGAAAAAGGAAAAAAGGTTATTTCCAATAAAACATGTAAATCAAATATTTTGTCTACTCTGAATTATTTGAACTGATAATACATGAAGAATTAAGAGGCCAGGTTTTGTTAGTACTCAATATAAACTACTTGCCCATGTTCTTAGTTCTCCTCCAGAAAGTAACACTGTCAACAAGGGAAACAGAAGTCAAAGTGTGGAAACAAGGGGGATTTCATTGTTGTAAGCAATTGTTGTAAGTAATAACTCAGCATCTGTGGAATTGGGAGCATCAGGACTGTAAATCCACATAAAGCTGAATGTTATGAATGGAAGCTGTCTAGTCTTTCCCAATCTCCCATCTATTCCTGTTCCCATATTCAGATATGCTCCGCATAGAGCAATTCATCCTCTTGCAGCTTTGCTCTCTGCAAACAGCTGCTCAGGCTGTCCACAGTGACAGGTCATTAGTGGGCAGTTATTTTTTTCAGGACTGAGTGCACAGGAGTGGCAGTGCTATAAAAGCTTCCCTGCAGAGCTCCATGAACCGATCCGAGAAGAGCTCTGTCCCAATTTGCTGTGCTTCCTCTTAGCAAAAATTGTCTTGAAAGCTCTGTACCTTGTTGTTCACCTGCAACAGTCCTCTTTGATCATGTCTCAGGATTTTCAAAAAGCTCAGTCATCAGCATCAGTTGCAAAGCTATTGCTATTCTAGCGCTGATCTTGTCACCATCACCTTCACAAACCACATTCAGTTTAGCTGATATGACTACAGCCTACTGTGCTTGCACATGTGGTACAATTATTGCAATTAAGGGTGTGAAGCCAATTCTCTTACAGGAATAAGCTTTAACTGTAAGAGTTCTGTTCTAATTCTATGGTTGTGCATCCCTAGGAGAGTGTGCAACTTTAACTGCCTGGTCCCATCAATGTAGCACTATATATTGCAAGGAGATGTGGCTTTAATCCTGAACAACAGTGTTAATATGCTATTTAATTCACACAATGCTTCCCATCATTCTGCTAATTGATCTGCAAAGATACTCCCTACCATTTCACCTGAGGAACACCTCTGCACTTCTGAGAGATTTTTCTTCGGAAGTTTATGGCTATGATCCTCCACTTTTCTATTCTAAGTTCAATACTGGCAAACTTGATGATACTTCATGTTTTCTTCAAATCTTTCCAAACCGGCCAACTTTTTCTTCTATGTTCCCTACTCCATAATTCCTGCTACTGAATTATTACTGTCTCTCTAGCAGCTTTTTGATTCTAATCAGTCAGGTTCTCTACCTTCTGCATTCGTATGGTGATTACACTGAGCCGGTCTTGTGACATCCCAGATTATCACCTTGACAGCAATTACAAGACCACAAGAACTGAACTGTCATAGAACCGACTGGACTAGCAGAGGAGGAAGGAGTAGATTACAAGAGAGAAAGCRAAGTTTGACTTATTTTTCTTCACTACCAAATAATTCTTCTGGATTTCCATAGATTTTCTTTAACTGCTGCATTGCTGCTCAAGAGTCCAGACAGGAACTGCCACTCTGAGGGTACATAGCCAAAGTGTGCCTGCTGTGTGCTGTAGTGTTCTGTAGTGTTCCGTGTCAGAGGCTTCCGGCTTAGGCCCATGAACTGTGGTTCAAGGACTGGCTGTTGGGACCAAAGAAGATCCATCTCACTGTCAAGGAAGCCCTCTGTTCACCACACAGCAATTTGTGCTTTCACTTGGAAATCTGCATGAATCTGCAAGCTCAAAGAGGGCTGGAGGCCACAGGAAAAGATGGACAGAATATGTGCCTCATAACAGCACATTTTCCAAGCCTGTTCTACATTTATCTTACCTAAGAGCAAAAGAGGGCCAGTTACTCAGGGCAAGAGATCATATATCCTGTAGCCTGACCTCTGCTCTGSATCCTTCCACCAGCAGTACTAGTTTCTGATCACCCTCAGCATTGAGACAGGTCTAAGAAAAGCTCCTTCTCTTTGCTGGTCTCATGGGAGCCAATACTTTCTTCTCCCTGCTGGTCTCTTTCAGAGACTCTTAAGTGTTAATCAGTTGATTTCCATCATCGTCTATGAACTACACGAAGTTACAACAGCAGCAACTTTGGCACATCTCACTATCTAATACATTGTGCTAACTATTCTTTACGGTGTTCAAATCTTAAAACACATAAGTGCTGCTACTGATCAAAACCAGCACCTCGTCCCAGTCTTCACAATTTATTATCATCCCTTCTGAACACTAACAAGTACCAAAATAAGTCCTAGAAGCTGTTGCAATGGTACCCTGCACATCCCTGAAAGACAAACATGACAAGAACACAGGAGTCAGAGGTCTAGGCTATGACGATGATGGCTAATTTGGAAATAACATGATTAAAATTTGAGCTACAGATAATCTAAGCAGGAGCTCTCAAGCCAAAATCAATGTGCGTTGCATGAGCTGCTGATTTTCTCCTTTGCTGCATGCAAGTGGAGAAAAGAAGGGAGAGAAAAAAAAAGAGACTCTTCAGTGATGTGAATCCAGTGCTGGAGTGTTCAACAAAACATTCCTTTCCAGGATTTAAATTCTCCTTTGATGAGCACCTTTTGACTCAGTGGGATTTGCAAAGCTTCCATTTGAAGCTAGAGAAAAGTAATCTCACTATTTCTTCCCCCTCCTGCACTACACCCCTCTAATCACGATAAATATATCTAAACATACCTGATTAAGTCAGACAGATGATGTGCCCCTAATCTGAACTGATCAGGGCTCTGGAGCTGCCAAAGTGAACCTGCTGTCTCTCTATCAGACAGAGCAATAAGGGGTCGGTAATGCAGCTCCATTAACTGCTTCCCACAGAATGAATTTTCCCTGACTGCTCCTTAAGAGCAGACACTTGAGGAATGCCGCCTGATGGGAAGTTGCTTTGAATCATTTCTTTTAGCACAACTGTCAAGTAGCTCCTTTTCAAGCCCTCCAGACAAACAACTAAAGTATGAAAAATGTAGCCACTTYCTTCTATGCTACTTTCTTTTAAATCTCCTCATACCTTACCTTGCTAACTGCCTCTCAATTTCTCTCATCTTTTCTTGGTAAGCTTCAGCCCTGACTGATACATGGTGTACTGCAAGTGTGTGGTTATCAGAAAACCAATCCTGTTCCCACTGTGCCTGTGTGTGTATGTAAGCAAGGCATCCGCTTCTGTGTACAGGTGGAGCTTGTACTTTGTGAATTCACAAAATTTAAGGCCGCAACAGACCACTATTATCAATATACCAGTGAGCTGTGTGCATTTAGCACATTTGCACTAATATTGAAGGATAAACGGATATAAGGCAGAAAAAGAGCAAAATGTACACCTCTGAATTTGTTCTGGAATCTATGCACACGTACATACATCTGCTTTTATGCAGGTGTAGCCCTTTACAATCTTTATCCTCCGAGAAGATCTACTCTTTGTAAAAGACTGCAGTCAAGAGGGATCAAGCAGCATCAGACCATGTTTGGGCTCTGTGAAATCCTGGGACTACTTATCCTAAGACTGGTCTTTGGTATCATTTCAAGTACCTTCAAAGCCTCTCTGAATCACACCAGCTGTGAACAGCTCCGGGGAATTCTGCTAGCTGCAAGTCAGATGGAGAATTATACTTCTCAAATCCATCATACAAGACACTGGGATGAAGAGTGATGACATATTTCACACATTTATGCTATAAGGAAGGACTTTTCAAAAGTCACTTCCAAAGCAAAAGAGTCAAAACAGAATCAAGACTCTGGTACTACCACACTTGATTAAAAACAACCAACCACACACAATAATACTCACCTACAATTAGATATAGATATTCCAAGGTGCTTTCCTTGTATTTGGGTATCTAAATATGGGGAAGAATACTCAAGATTCATTATCTCCAACTTTCACTGTCAGAGAGAGGATTCCAAATTCCATAGTTTCCAGCATGCTGTTCTGTAAATCTGAGCTCTTGCACTGTAACTAAGAGCTGAGGAATTCTGGTGTTCGTGCAGGTCTGCATATGAATACACACTGGATGTGCATGTGAATGTTAAATTCCCTTTGTCTATGTGCAATCATGCACTTTGCAATGTGACATGGAAATCTAAGGAGAAAACCTGTAAATATTTGTGCTAAAATAGGAGTAAGTTCACCTTATGTCATTGGTTCATTTCCACAGCGTTTACAAAACTCCTCTTTTCTATGTAGAAGATGAAAGATGCGACAGAAAGCTATAATTTCTTTATTTCTGGGCACAGCACAACCTAGAGAATTCATGACATTAAGGCATTAATCCAATCTAGTGAAAATAGTTTTTAATCTTATATTGGACTCTATATTGGAGCAATACATTTGAGTGGGATATTGTGAACAAAATGTTATAAAAATCTGCTAGTATATATAGCTGGGTATATAATACTATGTTTCCAATCAGCTCCTGCATGTTTTTTTGATAAGGCCAGCTGATAAAATTTTGTGTAAAATGGGAAGAAGAGCAAGGTCAGTGATGAAACTGCTATCTTCGTTGCTTTTTTTTTTTTTTGTGTAAGATTAGTCCTGCCATCACAGATAATTGTACAAAATCTGGAACTCCAGTACTAAAATTAAATTGTCTGCCAACAGATATGATTTTGCAAAAAGTTAAACTTACAGCTAGCTCAGTAAGAAGTAAAATTTCTTTGTCCTTTTAACCAAAAATCTGTTTTCATACAAAATTGCATCTGACAGCACAACTTGTGGGTTTTTCTAACTGAAAAGTTTGCCTTGCCTCTTTTCCCTTGTATATTTTTCCTCTCCTCTCGTGCTTTTATGAAAGAATCAAAGTCTAGTCCAACATACATTTTGCTATGATATTGTAAATATAAACGTGGGAAATCTGATAACTAGGTTTTCATGCGCCTCTTATCTTGGACATGTTATGCATAATTTCAGCTCACAGCCACCTTTGTTCTGAGAGGAACTGACAAATGGATACACATATAAAGTTTCACATTTAGGCAAAGACAGAGAAATTGAAATGCTACGAGTGGAATCTGTGTTGTGGTATAATAGTTATGATACCTTCATTGCATAATGGCACCACTTGCATATTTACCTTTGGAGCCTCTTTGTTGTATTAACTATATTTTTTCTGCTTAATGGGTCTTCACAGCTCAACTTCCATTTAAACACAGAACCTGTTTTACAAGGCCTAAGTGCTATGAAATCGCCTTTCTATAAATTAAAGTCAGCCCATTTGCATCTGCATTTGGGAAAGAGTTTTAAAAGAAATCAATTACAATAATTCATATATTTAAAGATGCAACTGCAACAGTCAATCCAACATTTCTCATTATAAGATAAGTGTGAATGCCAGCTTGTTACTATTCCTGGGGTTTTCTCTGCACAGTGATCATACTATTTTAAGTAAAAGTGTGGAACATATTTCATGTTTGTCAATGCATTTTAAAGTTCACTTGGATTATGATATCTCTGAAATTAGAGTGCAGCAGCAGTTTCTGAATGATTTAACATGTAGACATTTTTACTCTGAATTAGGAACAACTCATTCTTGTTTATCTTAATCCAAAATTGAATTATATCAAATTGGAATGGGTTCTCATTATCCGCAATAAAAATACCCGGCTCATACCATGATGTAAGAATATTGGTTACTGAACTAACGTGTAGACTGAAATGTAATTAAGCAGAAAAAGTTCCTTATAGGTAGATCAAGCCTGACCTACTAGGTTTCCCCTTCCCACAGCATGGGCACCATGATGGCAAGGAGGCTCACTGGAACCTCTCTGCATAACCCTTGTTCTCCCTGCAAAAATAATCCCAGTCCTGCTCCTTCAGTGAGCAAGTAATCGATTGCTGCTCTGCAGCATGGAACCAYGCAGCCTTCAGACTACTCGATAGATTGCATGTGGCAAAGAGGGAACACTGCGCAAAGGTTGTGAATGACTCATTCGACATTTCAGGTTGACTGAAGTCATTCTGCTACATTTATTTCTAATCTTGATGTGTTATCCACATTTGCATATTAAGCAGGATGGGAAGAAAGAGATTTAAATTATTTGCTACAATACATGCATGGAAAACAGCAGACTGCATGTGTGTGAGAATGTGGGATTACATGCATGAGTGCGTGAACACAGCACCACGTGAAGTGCCTTTTCTACCCTCATACAGGAGCAGGCATTCTACATGCAAGCCTGAACACATCTCAGCAAAAGTATGTTTGGACCCGTGTATCTCTAGGGAACTGATTATAAAGGAAAGATATTCATTTGCAGTATGCCTGAACAGAGGGATAGTGGTCCCATGAGCATACTTCAGGTGATGTGTGTGTTGTATTTTCTCTGGCAAATACAAATCTGAATGACCTGGTCTGCGTACACTCAAAGAGTAAATATGTGTGCTGTGTGCATGTGGGTGACAAGGAGCACCCAGGAGCATGAGCAGGTGTCAGTTGAAGCTGGAATTTATACATTAGTCAAACATCATTATCAGTGAACCACCTACTTAAAGATTTCCATGGAAAGAATACGTGGCAACCTCTCAAAGTATGATCTGGCCTGACACTATGCTCCTTCACTCCTGCTCACGCTCCCAGTTTCAAGTGCAAGTTTGCAGGTAGTCTGGTTTCTTACAGCTCACCCTCAAGTCTGTTTGATCCTTGCATATTTAAGCATTAAGCCATTTGAAAGTACAAGCTCACCTCTGGGGTTTAGGAGCCTCAGTTCAAGCACTTGGGTTTGAAACTCTTGACAGACTCAGCTGTCATTCAAGAAAAATGTACCTATCAATATGGAGACAAAGATTCTGCTGAAATGCCTCACAGGAAACATTTTCCGAGGGTGAAGAGGCAAAGAGAAGATACTTGGACTTGAGATATTCAAGTCCATGTCATAAGGACTCAGTGCTTTAAATTGAAGATAACCTCACTGTGAATACAGAATCAATGGGCCGCACATGAACTAATTCTTGAGAAGATGAAATATTAGTTGGGTGGAGGAAGCAGAGTGGTGAAATTTTGATTCAAGCTAAAAATAGTCTGGTTTGGTTTTGTACAGAGCTAATGATACATTTACATCTACAGGAACAGACTTCCAGCATGTTGCATAGGTAAAGTRCACCACCAAGATCTGCACTGGGTTTTTTTTTTTAAATGTGCAAATTATTGTGTCCTTGAAGTTATTAAGATTTGCTAACTGCATAAAGCACTGTAGATCCTCCCTCTACTCTGCAAGTTATTGATACCACACTCAATTAACCTTGGTGAGAGAATACAGAATGGACATTGTCTCTCTCAGTTTCAGTCATTTTTGCTCAGTGACATAGTTTGCATACAAAACACAGAAAAGTGGTACTTATATCTCCAAGTAAAAGTGCTTTAATGAAAACAAAAGTGCACTTTCACGATGTTTGTATTCCTATTAAGCCTTGTATGCTTCGTTATCTGAAAGCCTAAACGCTGGACCAAGACATCGCAGATTACGTCCCATTAAGTAGTGAGTGCAATTCTAGTTCAAAAAGTTTAGAGAAAATGTACTCTTACATTTCTTTGGGTGGCAATTGCAGGCATATTATTGCAATTCCTGCTTACCCACTGTGCTTGTATTGGCTTTGTAGAGAAGATAAAATGGAATGAGATGAAAATCTAATTTTTATTAGTGAGTCCACTTGAAGGCACACTTATTGAGGTAAAGGTCTAGCAAGAATTGGAACTGGTGATAAAATTAGGGGAGACTCCACACAAAAAGGACTCTGTAAAACCAATGAGGGTCTTGAGCAGCAGCGAGAACTCTGGATGAGCTGAGGATACCATAGCATAGGTAACGAGGGCAGAGGCACAACATGATCTACAACAGCTACAAACCAGTTCACAGATTCCCTGAGAACTGGCTTTGGTCCTACCAGTTCACTTAACCATGAGAGTACAATTGTTTTACCTGGATTTTGTTCTCAGTCTGAGAAATGGGTGTGTACATATTTAAAGAAGCCAAGTGTTACATTCAACATTACATTATGGTCTATGAGGGGAGGAAAATATGCTATTTCTTCCACACAATAAAACATCATGCGCAGTTCCTACAAATACACTCCAAAATATATTGTGCTGATATCTGTGTTATCTCAGAATCATCTCACACAGAAGAGATGAAAGAAAAAAACAAACAAACAAAATAATCCCCCAGGGAGTTGATATCTTATTTGTTGAACACTCTTACACAGTCTGTTGGACTACTTATTGTAACTCTGTGTTACATCTTTCCTCCTTAGCCTTTTACCATCTCTCCTTCTCATAAGGGAAATTACTTGAAGCAAATGGCATTCTTCCATAAGGTGCTCCATAACAAAAAACAGTGGGTCAGAGCTGTCTATAGAATCCTACAATAATTAGATTAAAAGAGATTTGTGGTGATCCTCCAGTTCAAGCCCCTGCTCAGAGCAGGGTTAACTTTGAAATCACACAAAATGAGAATGTAACCTCATTTTTCTACAGTGATTACTCTAATGAAACACAATCCCCATTCAGGTAATGACAGAAATCATACGCATGCCTAGATCAAAGACATATGGACATCATTTAGGTAGATCTGCATTAAACGATTTGAGATTTCCTTTCAATGTGTACTTAGAAGATGATATTGACTTCAGTGTTATACTCCAATTACACAGCTGCAGATTACCAAAACACACACTAAAATGAGGCTATCATTACAATCACTATTTCCTGGCTTCTGTGTGCTTAACACCCTCATTATGTAATTCCAAAAAGCTGATTATTTGTAGATGGAATTCAGGAAACAATGCAAAAGAGTAAAGAAGGGGAAAATTCCAAACCCGAAAAAAAATTACTTTACTAAGCACAGTGGAAAACACTGTATGTCATGTACCACATACAGCCTTCAAGAACATGTTCCTTTTCTACATGCTCTAGAAAGTCTGCAGAAGAAAGTTTTGAGAGCTACAAATGGTAGGAACTGTGCAGCTCTTGCCCTTTAAGAGCTATTATGAACGTRGTAAGGACTCTGGAGTGAGAAAACTGCCAGTAGCAAGAATTACTCGTCACAAGACTTAAACAAGGCCTGTGCTCTACTACAACGAGATTTAACCCCTCAAAACAGGGATTAATGTGATTACTTCCAAGATGAATGAGATTATTTTTTTCCAAATTGAATACATCTAAAAACTTTGTCAACACTGCAATTCCGTATGAAAAAAATCAAACCCCTGCTATGCTCACCGCTCTTCCATCTTCTGCTCCAGTCTCTATCTGTTTCTTGTACTTGTATCTACTTTACTTGCATTCAGATTTAAGGATTACAATGTTCGGATTCTTCACTATTGCATATCTTGCTATCTTTGATTACAGTAGGCTGTCTTTTTTGTCTTGACAGATAAGCCTTGCTTTTTAGTTTAGCTTTACAAAAATGATTATATGTAATAAAGTGATCATCTTTGTAAAAGAAGGTAATCTACAAATATCCACAATGCATTCACTGTATTATGGGATACTGTTTTCTTGACTGCTCTGTCTGATGRTGGTTGGACTTTGCTCATCTCTACAGTTTAGAAAGAAAAGCAGTAGATGCTCAGCCCTTCCAAAGCTCAAGTTAATTAAGCATCTCAGATTGCAGAGCAGAAGCTGATGCATTCAAAACCACTTCCTAAAAATGTCATGCCAGGATTTAGACTGGAAAGCGGAACAACATTTCAAAAGAACATTCTGCTCAAAAGTTAAAAACCATTTCAAAGAAAAAAGGAAAATTAAACATACAAACAAAACCATTCAAAACAGCAGTAACTCATTAGGAAAATAACCACTGCTCATTCCAAGAGATTCCTAATGCATTCACAAATAATGAATTATATTCAGACTCAATTTATATATTTGGTATCCCAATAGGCTCCATCGGGGTGGGGATGCAGCACTGCTGGGCACTCCACACCGCTGTAGTTTCTCCCTGGCGTGTTTTAAAGGATTACAGCTGTTCCTTTGCCTTCTCTTGCTAAAACTACCCAGCACTTTAATTAAGAAGCTCTATTATGAGCTCTTGGGGTTTTTTTCTGCAGCCTCACTGAAAATTACACTTCTCTGGACATGCCTGGTATGGGTTAGCTGAGTTGGTAAGTCTGAATGCTAAAATACGATGACTGTGTCCTTTGACCCCAGCTTTACCCTGGAGGGTACCTCTAGTTTGGCTGCTGCTTTCCCTGACTCTATCCCTTCACCTAACAATGAAATCCATCCTCCACTTTTCTGCAGTGCACAGCAGGTTAGGAGCAGAAGCAACAACTGCCCAATTAAAATCGAAATGTCAGATGTGCAGAGGGCAAACTGTAATCAAACTAACCTGCCTGGATTATCAGGGCAAAATGCCTTTAGGCTTATGCAATTAGCTGAAGGATAATTGATGACCACAGGCAATCAACCTACACATGCATGTCTCATGTGCAAGAAATGTGCTAGGGCATATCCTTCAGTATTGACTCAGAGAAAAGGACTTGACTGAGTCAGTAACACCATCTCCTGAAGCACTGAGGGTTTAGAAGATTCAGAGCAGTGGCTACAAGTGTGCAACCATTCCCAGTGTCTCTGTAAGTGTCTCTGTATGAAAGAATGGTAAAAACTGCTTAGCTGGTTGTGGAGAGGAAAAGATCCTTCAGTTTAGGGTGGTGCCCTGATGCTTTATTACAGGGAGACACTTAGAACAAATGCAGGTGTGGGGAGCTTTGAGGCACTACTGAAGAGATAGAAATCAAGCCAGAAAAAGGAATTTTTATTCTGGAGTACTAATGGCTACTGAAGAACTGTCCTGAAACAACTGCCCTGGGATAACCCTTGGAGAGCTCCTCATCCAAACAAGCCCTTCATCTTTCCTCCCTTCTACTTCCCACTCTTCCTTTACCTTTCTCTTTAGAATGAGAGCTGGATGAGGCCCAGGTTTTCTTCTGCTATGACGCTGTCTGCACCTCAAGAACTGATGTGTTTAGTTGGTTTTCTTTTTCTTTTTCACATCAAGACAGCTACTGCTTATTAAATTCCCAACAGAATTACTACCTTGATGTAGCTGTTGGAGGTACACCTCCAAGGAGGTATATTGTATTGACCACAGCCAGCCACAACGCCAAAATCACCTGTGCTTTCTCTTCCCTGAGATTCCATACTGAGGAATATACYTGGAGTAAACCACTTGAATAATCAAGCACTGCTTGTTTTTGGCAATGAAGACATAACCTCTATGAGTACAGAGCATCCAATATCAACAGCGTCTGAAAGTCAGTCGAAGCCTTTCTGTAAAAGAACTAATTAATAATAAATCTGAGGATGCTTAAAGAACTGACCCTCAAAAGCCCTGGAGATTTAAGAAAGTATTTCTAAACCCATTCTACAGTTGCAGTTATTAATGTTAATTTCTACAGACATCATCTTGTGCTTGCTTCAACTCTGTTTGCTCCAGTGACTTCAACAGTCAAGCGGAGCAATCAGAACAATATTGAAAGCTAGTTAAAAAATAAAAATAAAATTAATTAATATGTACTATGGAGGTACTTGCCATGTCTGTGTACCTTCAGCTGATCTGAGTTTTGAACTTAAAATACAGATTCTGTGGTTTCATTATGTATGAGAAGCACAGCGTACATTAAGAATTGCAGCATTAACTGTAAGGGCACAGAATGAATTTGCTGAGAAGCTACAAGTAAATCTATTAATTAATTTACTAAGTAAAATTATTCTTAAATATGGGTTCTTCAAGAAACTTGACACTTTGGGTTTGATCTTTCATTTGTTTTTATAGCCACAATAACAGAATAACTAATCCAGATTTTTGTTTTACTTAAAGATCACAGAAATCTTGTGTAGACAATACATGAAGATTTTTTCAATTTTTTTTTACCTTTATGATACTTTTTATTAAAAAATTTCCCTTCATAAACCCCCCGGTGTTTAATTTACTCCTTCAGATGATGCTACAAATGGAGCTTTCAAGACACCTGAGCTGCCCACAGTTAGAAAGGTCCTTTCAAAATGTTCATGACTTCACACTGGGATGCTCAGTAGACAGTAGAACCTCCACCATCTTTCAGCAGGAACAGTTGGCTTCACTTCTGTTGGAAACAGAGCGAAGCAGTTGCTGCTTGGGATGAGGAAACTCTAACTGTAAGCAGCAGCGTCAGCCCCACCATGAACTGCCTTGCTGTGATGTAATGGGAAAGGAAAAATATTTTCTTGAAGATCATTTAAAGCTAATCTGACAACACAAACATTCAGAGATTTTCATTATTGAATGGGCTTGTTACAGCAAACAGAGAAGATAGCACGAAGCCATTTAGGCATGTAGTATAGGTGTCATTACTTGGGATACAGGAGATAATATCTGCTATGTCAAGTCAGTAGGCAAAGGATGCAAGTGCTGCACGTGGCCTCTGCTGAAGGTAATGACATGATTATGACAATGCTGATGTAATTTTTGACATGTTGTTCATCCCCTCCTACTAAAAATGTGGCAGTATTTGATGGCTTCAATGAATTAAGATTCACCTTCTGTCCAAGATGGGAAAGTATTTTCAGATGAGATGCAGTTCTCTTTGAGAGCTGTGTAAATTGGGAGATTTTTTTTGTTTTGATGGATTTAATCTCAGAGATCTGCTACATTATTAGAATTATCAAGAAAGCACAGTGCAAGTAGTGTAATGACAGTACAGCTTGAAACTTGATAATACCACTTGACACTGTAAACTGGTCTCCCTGATACAGTTCAAAAGCATTTGTTCCATCCCTGTGAAGAGCTCTGCACACTTGGTTAATAGAGGGGTTGGTAATCTTTCTCAGAATCAATATGATCTGACCACTATTAGGGCAGTGTACTGGGTGTGGCAGACAGTCTGATGTGGTACAGCGAGTGCCATGTACAAACAGTGAGAGAGAATGCTCCAGTGTCCTGGCTTTAGACACTGTACACTTTTGCATGAAAAACARTTACCAGGGCCTGATTATGCACAATTTCAGAAGTTGGTCCACATTCTAAACTAATCCCTGTTTAGACTTCAGGCTTATGGAGTGTTTCTCCTGTGCCAGAACTCAGTTGTACCTTGGAGTGCCTATGACCTGGAAACATGATGTTATTTTTGTAGCTAGATTTTAAAAATAAAAAAGGAATGCCAGAGGTACGAGGGTTTAAGTTTGTACTCTAAGAGTTACTGGTGGATTTTTCATTATGAGATAATGAAAAACTATTAGGGAACTGGAAAGGAAAAACTAGAGAATGTAAGGCATACAGTGCCTCGGGGGAAAAAATGGCATGTTATTAGCACTTTACACTGCTCTGAAAAGATAAAGCCATATGTAAAAAAAAGATTCAGTTGCGGAGAGGGCGGAAGGATGGATCTTAGAGTTCCAGAAGAAGTAAAAAAGAATTTCATCATGTGTTAGCACATAATGTTCATTTAGGCATTCAACTAATTTTCTTTTATGTCATAATATTTTGCAGTATTGACCTCTGATCTTATTCCTCAAAGATTAGTCCCCCTTGCTTAGATATTATTTAAAAGGTAGTTGAGCATGGTTCTCCAACTAGGAGAACAATTACAGAAAATTAAGGCTACAAGAAGAACTCAGACCCTTCCAAGACAATTTTTTTTTCATTCTCATCTATCTCAAATCCTTCTAGAAACAGTATTTACAGCCACTGTGCTTCAGAGACAGCATTCTGGGCTAAAGTCAAAAGAGAAGAAAGACGCCCTTCCTCTCTGGCAGATTACCCAGCTAGGTAAGTTCGACATCCCTGGGACAGTAGTGATCGAACATCAGAAGCATTTGAGCACATCAGTCCACTAGAATGGCTGTACCATGGGAATCAGTCTGTCTCGAACCATGAAAGCTACAGTACACACATTTGTTAGCCTAGCTGATGTCACTACCAATTCTACTCACGTTTGCGCAAGTCTCTCTCCCCTCCCGCCTTTAAAAAAGCACTCATTTGAAATGGTATTTAAAATTAAATTATCACTATAAAATGCAGAAACAAGTCAGCTTTGTTTAGTGGTGAAAACAGAAGAGTAGGAATCCATTTTCCAAGTCCAACTCAGCTAAAGATTTGCTGTGCATTCCTGGGCAAGTCACTTCACCTCTCTGTACTGTAGGACACATTTAAAAAGTGCAATGCAGCCATACTTGAAGATATTTCAATGCAATGGGGTGCCAAAAGCCATAATATTGCCTTCTCAGGGGGCCAGTTTATTTTTGCAGATTGTCAAGTTAGGCTAGTACAGCTTTAGTGCTTCTGTCATCTCAATGTCATCACACTCATGTACATGGGTCTGATTATATTTATAAAGTGAGAGCATTCACACTCACCTGTCTTAAAGGCTGGGCAAAACACCCGTCAGTAGGCAAAAATGTGTGTAAACATTAAGATGAAAGGCTTGTGCAAGAAAGACAAAGTTACTGATGGTAATATATCTGTCCTATATATGTGGAATACTGGAAAGCTAAGATGAAAAGACTAAGAAGAGTCCTTTAAGGGAATGGCAAAATAAAGATTTTTGAAAGTTATCAGAGGACTTACTGATAACATTTGTGCTGGCTGGAATATGGCTGGTAGCCAGCCCTGAGCTTTAGATCAAGTGTGTGACAATCACTCTATTGAACATACATGTGGCACTTTGGGACATGGTTTAGCAGTGAACATGGCAGTGCTGGGTTAATGGTTGAACTCAATGATTTGAGAAGGCTTTTCCAAGCTTAATGATTCTATGATTCTATATAACAATTTGAGGAACTGAAAGAAGACAGAATTGGTACGCTCTAGAGACAAGGAACAAAGGTATAAGTCAGGGCCTTATTATATTATAAAAATCTAAACAGACTAAAATAAGCCCCAAAGACACAGGCATATCACCTGTTGGTAGCAATATTTCCTTACGTGTCCAACAAATCTCAGCCACAGCGGGCAGGTTCTTCTAATATCAGAGACTGAACTTGCCAGTGAGAGTATTCTATGGTGTCTAAGTGTATATATATATATATATATATATATATATACACACACACATATCTTACAGCTCCACTAAGAGGAGGATTTCAAGTGAAAATGCTGTTAAGGGAAGAAACACAGGGAAGAGAATGAAGATAATTTTCGTTATATCCAACAATAAAAATAAACTAGAAGAGACTGCCTACAGCAGTTGTTCCAGATCTGTGGCTTAATAGCAACCTCTTGCCTGCCAAACTTTCAGATATTGATTGTGGCTAAAGAGAGCTGCTGTCAAGCTGCAAGTTGATTGGGAAGTGTAACATTGCGCAGAGGACATTACAAGCTCACTGCTGGCCCTTAAATCAGCAAAAATGGAGGGCATTGGTGCATGGCTGCAAGAGTAGAATGCAACCATGAGGAAAAAAAAGAAATTCCATGTGACCAGGTAAAGGAAGACAAAGTTTGAAGAGGAAAATAATGTTTCTTATTAGAGTAAAGGCTATAACTTATAAAAACCAGACAAGCTTGCAGACATGCTATACTTTTTGCAAACTAAAGTAAGAAGGCAGAAGAGACCAGGACAAACACCTTACTTGAGCAGCAGAGCCCTGGTTTTCTGGAAGTTGCCTGTTTTTCCCAGGCAGATCCTTCAATCTTAACAATTTTAGGAGATGTGTGCAGAAGGGTGTGGTAAAGATGAAAGCAAATCCAAAATCCAGACAACAAAACTAAGCTWAATTTAGATTTGTACATTTCACATAGCACATCCATCCATCTCCAGGTTATTCTGCTTTCTTGATAAAAATGGCAATGACAGTGCTATTTTGTGTTTAGTCTCTTATCTGTGGGATTGTCAAGTTTGAATGCAAGAAAGAAATAGAAATAAATGTCACTAAATAGGAAAGTAACGGGTATTGCTTCACTGCGAGAGCAACAGCATTTGTTCACTGAGCCGCTACTAAGGAAACGTGTTTTCTCCATATCTGTTCCGCAACTCCTTTTGCCATCACATCGTAGCCAGAGGTTTTGTCCTATTCACGAACCCGGGAGCAGAGGCTAAAGCATGGGCATCTCTCTCTTCCACTTTCAAGTGGATGACTGGCACCACTGGCTGCATCACCTACGGTCTTCCATGCCAAAACATAACTGGGAGGCAACTGTTTCTTATGCCAAAACCCAGCTCCTTCTGCCATGCCCACTTACTAAAAGCTCAATCATTGTAAAACTTTTCTTCCGCAGACAATGATAAATGTGACAGGGTCTCCTGTTGCTGTTGAAGAGAGTTCAGATTATTGTTTTTTCTAAGAAAATTTTGTACGGATAGGATGCTACTAAATCATGTCTTGGAGACTGACGTCCTTTTCCTCCTACAAGACAAGTATTATGAACTTTATGCACAAAAACGTACACGAAACACAGGCAAGACCTTGCCACACAGCTTCTATAGCACTCCAGTCTAAAGAGATCTCTCATAACAATATTGCATGTTATGCTTACAATGCATCAAAAAGCTTTACAAGAACATTAAAAAGCAATTGAAGAAAAATTACATTCCTGCCTGATCCCTTGAGAAACCACCGCATTTCACAAAAGACACCAAAAGGAGGATCAACGATGCCAGTTCTCCAGTTGCCAGAAGCAGTTTTCTTTCTAGGCATCTTGCCTCTTTTGGTATGATCACAATGGGTGTCTCAGAGACACAATAGTCTGACTTCTGCCAGAGCAACCTTAAAATTACTGGGAAATCTGGATATGTCTTTGCTTTGTGCTTGACTAATAAAAAAAATTTCCCCATTCATTATTTTCTTTGCTCTGTTCCAATAAATACACTCTTCCTGTGCACAGTCCTGATCCCCCACCGACAAGCAGAAAAACCTGATGCACCTGCAGTRGAAAAGAAAACACACTGAATCTCAAGCCTTGCAGTTAAGACCTCACGTGTTTAACTCTGTGAAAATGCGATGCTAATTTAGCCAATCCATCTACCCGTAAAACTTCACAGCGAAAGAAGCAAGCACCCAAGCAGATCTGTACCTTGTGGCAGGTGGTTACACTCTGGTCTTTCAGGATCTGTGATGAAACAAAACAGTGGGGGAATGGCATGAGTCTCATAACAAGTTGTCTTCAGCACAAATGCTTAGCAAGGGCCAAAGTCTGCAGAGCCATGCGGGACACACAAATCTTCAGCCCAGCATCTCAGCCTCTCCCTCATGAGACACAGCCAATCAAGCTGGTAGTGTGCAAACCACAAACCACGCAGGAACTCACAGGCACAGCAGCTTATTGAGACGGGTGTGGGACTCAGCTTAGTGTGGTTTTACTCTCTTACTGCGAGGGAAACTGCTCTAGAGCAGTTTCTCTGAATGSTACAGCTGTGCTGGGGCACCTCACAACTTGCTCAATGCTCAGTTATTTAATATATCTGTCTGGAAAGCGCCGGCCTGTTTGGACTTTAGCAGTGATCCCCAAGAGCAAGCCATCAAAGGTGTCCTAAAATGCCCCCTCTTCTCCATTATGGGGGGACAGCAGTGGCCATGAGCCATCAGCAGGGAATTTGTAGAGCACCTCCCCTGCCATACATCCCTTTCCACATGACAGTCCATGGGTGTACACACACAGTGCACCCACATGTGAAGATGTGGTTGGATCCCGGTAAGCAAACACAGGCGAATGCAAGGACCATCTTGCGCCTGTAGGCACAGACCAAGCGGGAGTTGATATGAGGATCCAGGATTTCACCAGATCCCGCAATTAGTGTGAACCAGGGGGCTGTCTTCAAGCTGCGAGAAAAAGAGACATGAAAATGTGATTCTTACAAGAACACAGAAAAGGCACATTTCCCTATTTAGTTGTTGCATCAGTTTGGTTGCTAGCAGGAGTGTATGGTGGTGGCCTGGAGAAGAGCTACTGTGGTCTGCCCAGAGCAGTGATGGTTTGTCTGCCCTGTCTTCGCCATCTTTCAAATGGTATAATACTTATGGGTTTAAAATAAAACTTCCTGCTTCTCAGGTGAGAGTGGCTGAACACACAGACCCTGCTGGGTTTCCACGCCTAGCTATCCCCTCACGGCCCTACAGACAATGCAAGGGGTTTCCCAGCCCTCACAGCAGAGGCTGGAAGGGAGGGGGCGGGGCCTGATGAGTGATTGACAGCCCCTCTGAATGCAAGTACCCTATGGGAGAAGGGAGGGCTGGCTGGAAGCATTCTGAATGGTCTAGAAGAGAAAGGGGCGGGGTGTTTGCCGGTGATTGGCAGCAGATTGGCTCTCCCAGGGAAAGGGGGCGGGAAAAGGACAGGGTGGTCGTGGTGCTGTGGGGCCACGTACATCTACCCTGTAGTTAAGTAACGCCAATCATTAATTGCACAGGTGCAAGAGTTACCCTTGCCCTGCTGGGCCTTGGCCTCCGAATGGCAGTTTCCCTCCCACATTTTCTTCCCTGTCCTCTGAGCTCCAGTCTCTCCTCCTGAAGGCAGCCTGAGGGCTTCAGGGGTCACTGAGGCCCTGGAGGGAGAAGGAGCATTGGTGGCTGGAAAAATGATTGCTACTGGAGAGCAGAAAGCCGCCTTAGGAAACGCCAGCCCCTGCCCTGGCCCTGCGTGCTGCGGTGCCTGCAGTCGTTAACATGAGGCATTTCAGAGGAAACAAAAAGGAGTTGACATCAAGTGAAATTTCCGCCTGCAGACACTGGTCTAGGACCACTTAAAATCATAGCCTAAAAACATCATCTAAATTCTGCTGGGTAGCTGTAAGCCGTGAAAGGGCCATTTGCTGCAGCTGAAATAGATTCATAAATTACTGAGTTCCTGAGCCAGCGAGATCCACATGCCCTGAGTTCTTGAGGCCACTTTTCTTTGTACCATTTCCTTGAGTACGGTTCAGAGTCTGGCCAAATGATCTGTGCTTTTTCCAGCCTGTTGCTCAAAAGCAGCACAAACCCCCCTATTTTGACTCCCAGTTATTGTTGACTTTGTAGAACATACAGCCAGATTGCTCAGGTTCCATCTGTGTTCTTCAAAAGAGCACAGGTGTTACGAACAGAAATGGCCAAAATTTTATTGGTGATATTGAACTATCTAGTACTGAAAAAAGTATTCTTAATTATATCTTTTGTCCAAAAAGTTACGGAGACCAATTAAGGTGTTTTATAAATTGCAATTAAATTACTTTTTTGCTATTTTTAATAGTTTAAGTACTTCCAATATGACATGTTCTGATTTTCTAGGTACACAGAACTCTATCTCACAATTTACTTTGATTTGAATAAAAAGGTAAAAACACATTAAACAATAAAAAATGCTTTTGGGCAAAGCACAACTTTCCATTTGGCTTAAGATAAAATACTCTCAGCTATTCAGGCAAAAATATTTTTTGTTTTGCATTAGGGGCGTTAATCTTGCAAGCAAATTAAAAATCAGTTACATATGCAGCATTGTAGCATTAATCACATGGAGCTGGCTCAAGAACAAAGGCACAGAATGCAACAATCAAATGCTGATGTCTTGTCTACTAACACTAAGACCTGTAYAGTGTTCAGCTTCATTTGTATGGCATGATTTGTCTGACATTAACTGACAAACAAAAGTAAAAGACTGGAAATTAATGCATGGCTATATCCAGGCTTCAGGCTTTTATAGTCAGTGGCTCAATTTGAATATTACTTAAATACAGACATCTACCAAATTTTATACTTCAGGGGGTTTTTTTGTTTGTTTTGTGGGTTTTTTTCAGAGGAGTAACTTTTAGACTAATAATTTGTTTTAATTATGATTCAACTATTTTGATATATTGCCACAAAAAGACTGGTATTGTAACGCTGTGTCAGTTAGTACGTTCTTTTTACACTTCGGAAATATTCCTGAGCTCCTGAAGTGAGGAGGAGGGGTATGCTGGCATTGTTCATGTTGTTCCTTTTGTATGTGAAGACCTTCAAGCTGTCAGTCTTGAAGTTTTCACCATTTACTAAAAACAAAGAAACAGAAGGAAGTGTGGCATACACATCAAAATCCTAGACCTACAAAAATCAAACCATCTGTGGACCCAGCCAAGGAAAACATGGGTACCGAGGTTTTTGTAAAGCAAGATTTGATTGCAGAAGGATTAGGTAATCAACTTGTAAAGCAAAGCAAATCAATGAATCCTGCCATATAACCAATGTCACAGTGCAACTCTGACACAGAGAAAGAGAAAAACATACAAAGGGAAAAGAGGAATCTCATGATTGAAGTTTTTTAATAGCTTCATTGAAACACACGATAAAATCAGATTCTCGCAGCAGGTGACAGACAGATAAAAATGGACTCCATTTGAAGTGCAAACAACAAAAAGACACAGGGAATTGTAAAGCGTACAGCACCCTCCTCATAAAGGTCCCACTTTCTCTCTGTTTCAAGTGTTTGCAACTGTCTCTCCCTGCGAAATCTTAATTAAACCAGTATATTTCCCATTTAAGTAATTTGAAAATGTGTGTAGTTTGATAAAAAGGTTAATTACTTTATTCTTTAAAAAGTTGAAAAGGTGCCATTTTGATCTTTTGCTTGAAATTCATGCCAATCCTTGCATTAAAAATATTCCTCAGTCTGGACTGTGGTAGGTAGCAGCCAGTGATCATAAGAGGGGCTGTGGGGAGGGGGCTCAGACAGAAAGCAAAATTTATTATGAGTTTTAATATTTTTACTTTTTGTTCTTATAAAGTGTAGTACAGTGTAGTACAGATTGTCTCCCTTCTTGAGGCTGGGTGTTTGTCAGGGCTGGAAATCAAATTGATACATGATGAAAATGGACCTTCTCTGGTGACTCAGCTGGGAATTGCACAGAAATCTACCCAGCCTTATACTAACCAATAAAAGGAAGGGATAGGAACAGGAACGTSTCATAAAGCTGTGAAATAACAATTCACAAGCATAATTTAAATCCTTTGGAAGCTGCATTCCCTTTTTATGCTACTGCTGCATTGACCAAAATGCACCTCCTACCGAGTATATAAGCTGGGAAAGCTGAGGGATCCAGGCAGATTGGTCTAGAAAAACTGGTGTTACTGTTTAGCGGAGCAATTTGCAGACAAATGGAAGCTCTCGTTTTAATTCCTTCACCTCTCTGCTCTTGTTTAGAGCCCTTCAACAATTTCTTAAATAGAAGAGTTGAAATAGACTGACATGAGACAATTCCTTCCCTACTCCCTAGTTGCAGATATTATTCTTTTGCTCTAATGTAACTTTCACTGGCTCTGATACTTGCATTTGGATCTTGTTATAGCCGTGATCAAAATGCCTGCTACATTAGCACCATAAATCAACTGAAGCAGTCATTTAATAGTTGAATGTGTTAGGCTGTGTTTAAACAAACTTACTGGACAATAAAATTATCCATTTCTTCTTTTACTTGCTAGTCCTCTCTTTGCTTTTGATTGACTTTTCATTGTGAAACACCTGAATATTGTGTTTTCAACCTGTAAATGTCAAAGCTCTTAATTATTATGGCATACATTTTTGAGTAGAACCAAGCCACTTTCCTTCTTGTTTGGTATCAAACTGTAGTCTGGCCAAAAGGAGAGGCTAGACATATTCTCTCTGTTTTGTCCTTGGGTCTGTTATGATTGCTATATTTCCTCATCCTTTGTGTTTCCCTCTACATCCAACAAAGGATGGAGATTCTCCTTGGCCCTCCTTTTGTTGTTGATGTAGTTATTAACACTTTCTATCATCTTTTATGGCAGTAGACAGATTAAGTTCTAGCAGGTCTTTGGCCCTTCTGATTTTCTCCCTGCATAACCTCACAACATCCTTGTAATTCTCCTGGGTTGCCTGTCTCTTCTTCCAATGGTCATAAACTCTCCTATTTTCCTGAGTTCCAGTCAAAGCTCTCTGTTCAGCCAGACCAGTCTTTCCTACTTGTCGGCTCATCTTTCAGCACATGGGGACAGCCTGCTCCTGCACCTTCAAGGTTTCCTTCTTGAACAATGTCCAGCCTTTCTGGACTCCTTCCTTCAGACYTGCCTCTCAAGAGACTCTGAACACYCGTCTAATTTCATGATTGCTGTGCCCAAGATGACCTCCAACCATCACAGCACCTGCCAGTCCTTCTCTGTTCACAAACAACAGGTCCAGAGGGTGCCTTCCCTACTTGTCTGCCTCACCAGCTGTGTCAGGAAGTTGTCTTCCACACACTCCAGGAACCTCCTGGACTATTTTCTCTCTGCTGTGTTGTATTTTCAGCTGACACCTGGTAAGCTGAAGTCCCCCACAAGAAAAAGGGCCAGCAATTATGAGACTTCTCCCATCTACCTGGAGAATAATTTGTCTGCCTCTTCACCCCAGTTGGGGGTTCTGTCACAGACTCCTACCATGCTATTGGCCTTGTCGGCCTTCCCCCGATTCCAACYCGGAACCACTCAACCCTGTTGTCACCATTGTTAAACTCTAGACACTCCCTAACACACGTGGCTCCCCCACCACCTCTCCTTCCTCACCTGTCCCTCCTGAAGAGTTTATAGCCATCCATTGCAGCACTCCAGTTGTGCGAGTCATCCCACTGTGTCACAGTCTTCCAGCTACTCAATGGCTTTAAGCTCCTCCTGTGTGTTCCCCATGCTGCATGCATTGGTGTAGATGCACTTTGGCTGAGCTATTAGTCCTGCCACCTTTTTCGGGAGAGAAGCCCTAATTCCTAATTCGAATTGTTACATGTGCAGAAGTGTGTTGCRTTTTGTGATTTGGAGAATAGAATAAGCACCACAAGAAGTGTCTGGCATCACTTATTGACTCTAGATGCAAAATAACTTWAAAAAGTACAAAAAAAACTTTATAGAAAATAACTAAAGAAAGGAAAAATGAGAAAAGCAGCCTCTAACAATTCCTGGGGCTTCCCAAGTTCATTAAAGTGAGAGATCACTGAAGTAACATACAGTGTAGTTTCTCTTTCTGKATTATGCACATGGTTATGCCACTGGATGAATGGCTGCAGGAAGACCTGGAGGCTTGTGTTCAAGTGCCTCACATGGTTAACTATTTTATAAATAATGGATCAGAGAAAGTCAGACACCACTGTAAATAGGGCTTCTTCAAAACCGAGACCATGAAGAATTTTCAATATATGGATAACACTGAAAGGAATCCAGGATGACTTGAGAAGGCCTGTCAATTAAACTTAGTAATTTTGGAGTTGATTATTTAAACTAATTGCTGAAGGAAAAATTATCAAGTAATTACAGCTGCACAAAGAAATCAGAAAAAGAGTAAGGAAAAACAACTTTTCCATGCTATTTTCAGAAAAAAATACTCTAAAATACCAACACCTTTACAAGTAAGAACTTAGGAAAAATGGCATCACTGCTGATTTTAGGCTTACATATCAGTGGAAGTATTTTTGAATATAAAGACAAATGAGCTGGAATGCTGAAAATTGAAAAGAAATTAGCATCCATTTGGCATTTCTGTAAATTAGTGGCTTGAAAGTAAGCAAGACAAACTAATATTTTCTGACTCTAGAACACATATTAAAATAGATTGGTCTTTATATTACTCTCCCATAGCTGTATTTTCCTAGATTAATGACGGGAATTGGACCAAAGGCAGTTAGAAGGAAGTTTTGTATACAAATTCCTAGTTATGCAAGTACTGATATGAGAATTAACATGGCTGCTCAGTGCAATGAGATCCCAGATAAGTTACTAAGCAGCACTCCAGGTGTCTGTCAGCTGGGAAGCAAGTGCTGAAGCAGTTTCAGCCAGCAGGTTTGCTCATTCTGCAGTKCTGACACATGCCACAGGTAGAAACAAGTCTATTTTGAAGCAAATGTGATTTTGCCAAGAAATCATACTGAGGATGCCATAATGCAGATAAGAGCACTACAGTAGTGCACAGAGTCAGGGAAAAGGCCTACTTGGCCCAGTGTCCTCTATCTGGGAGTGCCAATACCATCTATTTACAGAAAATGAGCAGGAAGAAGGGAAACAAAGCAGGCCTTCTTGACATTCCTTCCAGGAATTCTTCCCTGCAACAAGCCTGACTTGAATTGTTAAGCTAGTGATTGTATCTGAACAATTATATATAAGAGCCATTTATTTTCGTAAATTTGTCTGTGTTTTTGCCCTTTGCTACATTCTGTGGTAATAAATGTGACAATTTACTTAATGCACGGTATGTAAGAACACTTCCTTCTCTGTTTAAAGCTACTATCTGGTAATTTTGATAACGTAAGTTTGTTCCTCCTGGAGAAGTTAGGTTATGCCAACTTAATGGACTTCAAGTTGGTATTCCAATGAAATTTACACTGAAAGGTGATACTCAGCATTTACCACTTAAATATCTTTACCACTGACATTTAAGTAACTTCTTCTATTTCAGAATCAATAAAATTGGTTGAGAAACTTGATAGTTTAGGAAATCTGTAACAGCATGTAAAAGCGGTTGTCTTTATTTTCAAACAAGTATCCAGTTCATATAAATTATTCCACCTGCTAGAGAACGCCAGAGAGAAACTGAACCTAAGAGGTGCCATGGAAAGTAAACTTCCTAGCATTCATCCTATTGTAGAGTGTTTCTTCTTACCCATTACTGATACACTGATGGAAGAACAAGAATCATGTTCTATTCTCGCCCATATGATAATTGGTATCATCTAGCTGGAGGAATTGTGCATTCTAGATATTGTCATCTGGCATCCTATATCAGAACCAAATGTTGAAAACTTTTTCTAAAGTTTTTTTTCTAAGAAAAGGGAAGAATGAAGCACCAGAAGAGCACCAGAGTTTTTGTTAAAAAAGAAATCAAGGTAGCTGTTGCCTGTATTTTCTATTTGATAGATTTAAAAAAATTTAAACAAAATATCCTGGAACAACTATCAGAAAATCAAAGCCAGAGACAATCTTCTTTTCCCTCCCCCATCTTCACTGAAAAGACAGCACTCTCAATTAGAGGTAGGGTTATTTACATAGGACATGGAATTGCTCATCAAGTCAATTTGCATTCTGGGGAACAAATAGATGGATTACAGTATTATGTATAAAACTTATTCCTGCTGTAGTGATCCATGAAATTGCAGTTAATTTCACTGAAACGGACCATTATATTTTTAAGCAGAAGTGAAAGAAAATGAGAAGGAGGAGGTAAACTGTAGGATCTGAACTTCAAATACAAGATTAAATTATTAGTAGGAACATAACACTGCTGGGAGCAGCATGAGCTGCTGGATGAAACCACTGACCTGTTGACTTTCAGACATGAGCAAGTATCCTCCTTGCCACAGTAAATTAGATGAATTATCGGTAGTGATGGGCCTGTCACATTGCACATTCCTGTCCTCAAGTGATGTATGTGAAAGTGAATTCCCGCTGATACAAACTCCATGCAGCTCCTATTGGCTCTGACGTGCCAGCAGCATGCATCTGCTCTGTGCAATGAAATAATTGCATTGTGATGCTTCTATAGTACAGCTGCGCATAATGATTTTGCTTGATTTTATACTGATGAGATAAATTCAAGACTGTTTAGCGACTGTATAAAAATCTGGGGGCTATGAGATTAAACTAAGGAATAGTCTAACTGTACTATAAGAATTTGCATTTCAATGCCTTTTTCCTCTCTTTCAGCAAAAGAAGGCACGTGCTTCCACCTCCACTGCTTAACTTGAAAGTAGTATGTGGTCTAATGTGGTTTCAGAACAAGTCAGAGAAAACCAAATAACATTTGGTCACTCAGTTCTAAGATGTGTCACTGTCTTAAATCGCTATTGCTCTTCACCTGAGTTTTGGCAACTGACAATACCTGCAGACTTACTCCATCCTATTTGTGAACTACAATATCCCAACTTCAAAAGCCCTCAGAAAAGCAATTTGAAAGCCCTGTACTCATCAGTGACAGAAGTAACCACCTGTACTACTAGCTACAACTCATTATATTTGTCCATCATGTCACTCTATTTAGCTCACCCCAGACCAGAACTCATTAGTGTGATGTTGTCAGATTCAGTACTTGCAAAAATTAACAACAGGAACCAGGAATGAAAGAGAAAAAGTAATACACAGAGAAAGAGATCTTAGTACTGAATTTTCAAGTTTATAATTTCAAGAGAGGAGGGAATCAGAGGTCTTTCAGTGTCTGCAACCTGTCTCTTGAGGCATTTTATAGCATATGTTAATGTCTTTGCTCAGCATGCCAAACCCAGGAAAAATATGCTTTATCTTCCCTTTCCAATGGTTTCTGACAGCATCAGAAGCAGTAATATGACAAGCAGGCATCAAGATAACTAAAACATAATTAGATGTTGTATCTCCTATATTATGCTGTCTCCTAAGAGATCAACTATCAAAGGCTGCTCACCGACATTTAATTTCTTTTTGCTCCTACCAGACTTTTTCACTACAAACTTCAAAATAAAAGCTTGAGTTGTTTAGGTCAAGAATATGTTTGCTAAAATTTAATTGATTAAAAATGAAAAAGCTTTCCATGCTAAGAAAAGTGGTATCTGTTAAAATACAGGTTAAAAATCCATATAATGCAAAAGGTAAAAACTATAGGTCAATGGCTTTAGACAAAGGGGAAAATGGAAGTCTTTAGGAATAAAGTAATGGGCCTTTTATAGTACTCTCTTGTCACAAATAGGGTTGTACTGTCGGTGTTTAAATCTAGCAAATATTTCTCTGTCTCAACCTGTTTTTCTGTTGTATTAGTCCCTATTTGATACAGCTTGGTTTGACCAAAAGATTTAATTAAAGACTGGGATAGCAGGGTCTATTGATGGGTAGTCTTAAAATAGCTTGACAGACAGTGCACTGGGATCCCACAACCAGGAAGACAAAGTCTTTCTTTGGGTCAAGACTGAGGTGCCTGTGCAGAACTAGGAAGAGAGCATCAATAGGGAATAATAAAGTAATTAGTCTAATGGACTCCTGTTCGAACTGTGCAATAGCACTGGGACTGAAAAGTACTGAGACCAATACTAGAAGAACAGACATACTGTAGAAACCATAGATTAAATGCTCTGAAAAGGTGGGTAAAGATCAATAAAGTGATTACAGCACATTTKTAACACAGCTTTCTTTATGCTTTATTCCAGCTACAGATGTCTTGCATAATTTAGACTACTGGTATTCACACAAACTATGTAGGATATATAGGTAAAAGGAGAAGTTAATTCTTTGGGGTTTAGGCAGGATTCAAAAAAAGTAATCCACTTTCCAGGTAGATCGCTACTTTCAGAATAAAATGTCAGATGATATTTACTGTGAAATAACATGAGAATAGGATGTCTGTATTCTGGTGTTAGCTAAATCAGTATGGCTCTGTGCCACAGAACAAAGAGAAATATTGGTAGCATATTTTCAGTTATTTTTGTGCAGCTTTTACATATATCAGACACTACAGAAATCTAAAAACCATAAATGCTATTTACTAATGAGTAAATAATTCTACATAACATTTAAACTGTAAAATGGAAGCAGGAGAAGCTTCTGAATACTTAATATTAGTAGGAGTTAATTTTGCTCAGGTAATCTTCTAAAATGCTGTAATTTTCACTTGAGCTGAAGTTGCAGTAGGAAACTTCATGAAAGAATCCAGTGTTTAATATCAGAAAAATTACTCAGAATTTTTGGCTTGATTTCCTAAGACTGAAATGCCAGATATTGAATACAAAGTTACAGGACACGACTATTAAAGTTGACATACTGTCCAAACCAACCAAAGTCACTCTGTACAGCATTTAGTCTGTTGCTGCACCTTTGAGCCTGACCCATCAGTTCTAAATATTTTTGTATTTTAGACGCAGTCAGTATAACATAAAGGTTGTAATGTTGTCTAGTTTCATCAAGAGAAAAACAGAAGTGCTGCAGTTTTTGGACAGGGTGAAAACAAATCTTTTGTGATGTGACAAACTCATTTCAAACAGAAGATTACATCTGTTTTTATTGGTGGGGAATGTCTGGTCTACTTGCTGCAGCTATTGCAAAGAGAGGTATATGAAGTCCTTGCTGGGCCTTCCTCTGCAATAATATGTAAGATTTATCTGTGTAGCAAATCCAGGTGCAGGGAAACAGGAGGCAACTCCGTGTTTATGTCAGCTATAGCGTATGGTCACCAGTTGGCTGGCATGCTGTGTTTAGGCGTTGTGAGGTCTCCAAACACCGCTTAATGTTTCCATACCATATGTACTGTAATATCTAATCACCATGGGAGTAGAGTCTAATGTTGCAGCACAATTTATTTGTTGGCTGATAAAAAATTAGCTAACACTCAAAATGCTATTCGTTATTAGTCTTTTTTTTCTTTTGAACCAAGACAGAGAACCACTATGTTCCGCAGCTTTTCTGCCTTCCGCCTCCCCGAGTTGCTTTCTTCWTCTCACCAGACATGAGATGCAGCCTTCTCCCTCTTCTAGAAAACAAACATTTTACAAGTAGTTTCAGCTGATGTTTCTCAAATATTTGGAACACTGTGTAGCTCCTAACAGAAGAAACTTCAGAAATGCATTTTCTATGGGAGATTAAATTATCCTGATACAAAAGAAATTCCTGACATCTTATGTTCTTTTTGTTGTTGTTGTTGTTGCATTTCAATAGTTCCATACTGTAATATTAACTTCAAACAGACTTGCCTGGAAATCCCCATAATCTTGGAAATAATTAGATTTCCCTCCTCGCCCCCAGAATTCTGTTTGCAGTTAACTGGGGAAAAACAATAATATTTCAAAACTAAGAAACTGAAGAACTGGAGTGCCTCCAGAGTATGCTCCACAATACCTTAAAGAATATGTGTATCTCACTCATAGCCCTGTGATTTTTTTTCTTTCCAAAGCAAATTGATGCTGAAAGGTACATCTATGCTYTTCTCAACAGAGCAAAGGAAGGTTTATTTTTTTTCCATTGTGATTCCTATAACTATGTGGAATAATCCAAATACATTAAAATTTCCAAATGGAATAATCTCATTCCTTCCTCTCAGTTCCAGCTATGCACCTGTGCAGGAGGTTGTACTTGTATAACACCAGTGGAGAACTTAATAACTTTTAGAAGAATGAATTGGTTTTTTCCAGTGGTGTCTTAATCTCATGGTTGAAATTCTAGGGAAAGGTGCACAGGAATCCATGCTGGGGAAGAGGAGGGGAGAAGTGAAGTTGTGAGATTGTCCACTTTAATGACTGTCAGCTATTGAATGCATTTAGCTGTGGTGCTAAATGCACTACAGTGCTAAGTGCACCCTTTTACACAACTCTGGCTTTGACAAGACACTTTAAAGTGTATGTAAATGGCACTGCCTTTGCATGCACTCTAATAACATTTTACATAGCCAGATCTATGAGAAAAACTACAGTGCAAATTGGAAGTAGACCAAATACATGTACTGTTGATTTCAGTTATCCAGATTTTTCTCTGATCAACTGGATAAGCACAGAGGCTTCTAGGACTCAGAAGTCCTAGAAGGTGGTGAATTCCAACTTTTTTGATCAGTGGAGCCCTAATGATTGTACAGCTAAGTTGCTGTCTTCTGCCCAGAAAAAGGATGATACCACCATGATGGTGGTAATCTTATTTTTCTGGCCTCTCAGATCCCTTAGAGGCAGATGATGCAATTGGTAGATGTACCTTGAAAATATGGATGAAAGACTGAGAACCCCCATTAGTGCAAGTTAATATAGCTAGCAAAAGTTGCATCAATTTTCTTCAATGTTCTGCTGCAGTTTCAATATAGATGTACAAGTCCTTGCATAAAAATCCCACTTAACCATATTGAATGTGGTTACAAGGTCATCCTCACTGAAGGTGATATAAATAATGACATATGCTCAGATCATAGTGCATAACAACTGCCTCCGTCAGAGCTAGGCAAAAAGTGTGGTCAGCTCACCCAGCAATCCCAGTGACTAAAAGTTTTAACAGAGATAACGCTTGTATACAATCTTTGCAATAGATGGCTAAAAGCTGAAGGAAAACACAAAGTGGGAAAGGTTTACTGAAAGAACATGATTTTTGTCCTTAATTTTCAAATATTAGTAATTTTGGTTTAAACTCCCATTGGAACAATAAATAGGACTTTTTTTTTCCCTTTTGTATGTTAGCTATACTTGTATTTTATAAATCTAAAGGGTTTTAACTTACTCTAACATGGGTGTTATCATCTTCGCTGCATACAAGACTTCTAATTTTTCATAGAATGACCACATGAAGATAAAGCTGAAAACACAATCTCAGATTTCATTACAAGTAAAGCATCCTGGCTTTTAAAGACTGGCTACCATCAGAGATGACCAGCAAGAATTAGCTGAAAATCCATTTATGGCATTGCCTTTAGCTAAAACCCAAGAAAAAAGACAACCGGACAACCAGAATGATATAGCTGTCTTCATCTGTAATTGGGGGGAGTCTCTCATCAGCTTCTCTTCTTTGGTTATGAATTATACCAACAGCCCTCCCTTTGGTGCCTTGTAACTCTGAGAGAAGATTGGCTGTTTTTATGGTTGCTGCACTGAATGCAGGCCTACTTTATTATTTCTATCACAGATTTCCTGTGTAGTCTTAGATAGATAATCTCTTTATTCCTTCAAGGGTAAAACAAGGCTTAAACCTCTCAAATTCATAAGGATATTGTGAAGATCAGTTGATTATCCAATCAGAGATACTCTGATATTAGTGAACAGATGCTTCAAAAAAGCCACTAAATATACAGTGATCTTTGATTTCTGGTCTTCCACAGCTTTTATTAAAAAAAAAGCTTTCCACTTAATAAAGCCCAGCTGGATGACTGGTTTTTTTTTCACTCAGCATCTCTCACATTACTTTTCTAAGGTGGAGCCCATTTTCTTCCCTTCTCCTATTTGGAGCTCCTTACCCTTTGCTGATTTAGTACCACATATCCTTTCCAAACATATTTATTTGCTGCTTTTTATCCTCACATTCCCAAGTATCTTATAAATGCATGTATATAAAAGACTACAAACAAAGAAAAGAGACTGCTGGCGGGATACCACCTAGCAAACAGATAAACAAACTATTAAATAGTTAGCTATCTGGTCCCTTCAGTGTCGTATCTGAACATCCACCATGGGCAGTCTTGGAGAAGAAATAGCATACATTCTATAGAAACTACAGGGAGGAACTTTTAATTGTGGATAAGGTAATATTATCAGGGTACTAGAGTTAAACTCCAATTCTGTTAAGTTTAATTTGGGATTAGTAACCACTCGAAGTAATAAGGATTTTGAGTTTTATGTCTCATCCATAGTTGGTTCCAAGGTCAGCATCTTCTATGGATATTGGTGTAATAGAAACTCAGAGAAGTAGTCTGCATACTAAATTGTCATAATTCATTTCAGCAAAGTTCTGCTTGGAGACTCCTACGTTATAACTAACAAGCCTGGTCCTAATAGTCTGAGTRAAATATGGAGATAAGAATCCAAACAAGGTGCAAATACAACCTATGTCAACCTGTCTCCACTGCTATACACCTCTCTGCTGAACTCAGTTCTGCAGTGCAGAAGTATGCAAGGACCTCCTGCCTTCCCTAGGAAAGAAACAATGATTCCAAGCACTGCCTGTATGGATAAAACTATTAAAAGCTTTCATGCAGCATAATTTGAAGTAGACAACAAAAGAACATGCATACACTAAATAACACCAACATATTTTCATTTTCCTTCTGTTTCTTTTTTCACATTTGTCTTGAGAATAAAGATTTCATTTGGAAAATTGCATCCTTAAAATTAATTTTTCAGCTGTTCCCTACTCTCCTGTTTTGCTCCATATATTATGAAGCACACGTGTCTGACATAACACCGCAATAGCATTAATTTTAAAGTAGTAACTAGAAGTGGAGGAGGAGGGCTGATCCTGGTTTGCTGGGTGTTCACTCATCTGTATAATTTTTACACAAAAGAGCAAACCAACACAGCTTCTAACATTCATGTCTCCCCTGTTAAAAAAGGAAGCGGGTTGCAGACACTGAGGATATAAACACAGAAGGCAGCAGGTAAGAGCAGGAGGGCCAGGCTGAGCTGTGAATCTGTCTGGCTTTGTCTATTACTGTATAGAGTTATAAAATCTGTTAGTATTCAACTCCAGCCACTGGCGGTTGGCATTGCAGTTAATGGACCGAATGATGCCTCAAAGGCATTTTTCTACCCGATTAATTCCAGGAAATTTAACATCTGTGTAAAAAATATCATCCCTTCCCCCCCCAATAATTAAAAAAAATATTTCTCAGCAGAACATTTTTCCGAGGCAGCATCCTTGCCACATCAGAACCAGCTTTCTCCAGCACCCAGGCAAAAGCAGCGGTGGCCCAAGCCAGACAAGTTCTCTGAAAACGTGAAATCATCAGAGGCCTATTTTATAAGTAACACTGATGTACTTAGAGGGGAAGAGCTGATGGATGTCTAACAGATTTATTTTAATCATCATTCTATTCCTCCATCTTCCAAGTAATTAACTAACAAATATCAAACCGATGGTATTAGCAATCAAATACGTCAAATAAGGATGTTTCTCAGGGGCAAAGTTGTGGGAGCCAAACAACTGAAATGAAGGTAGTGATTTCATCTCTCATCTTTTCCCTCTAGTATAAATGCAGTAAGAACAAAAATTTAAGCACATCTTGATGAGTGACTACCATAATACTGAAAATGAGGGACTGAGGTAGTTTCCTGCCTGACTTCCACTGACAGGAATCAAATGTATTGCAACAAACGTACAAAATTACCATTTAAAAATTATGATCAAGATAAAACTCCATAATTTGAGCATTARTGCTTTCTCTAAGTCCTCTGTTACTCTATTGGAACTGCAAAGAATGATGTGAAGCTCAGGATACTTCAGGATAGGTTTTACTGAGACATTGTGGTATCTTGGGCTAGAGTTCATTTTCTTTCATATTGTAAAATTGTACACTGAGATCCCAGTGAGACACCCATTTTGAATTGTGCCACGTACTCACTGATGTTTAATACTGTCTTACATCATGGCTAATCCTGTTTAAATCAACCAGGTGCTACCTAATATGAATAAAATATCACAATTTAACTCAGCAAAATAAACAAGGGCTTAGGCAAGTTGACTAATCTGGCGCCTAGCTACCAGTCAACAGAACTGAAGCCTTCTAGAATGTAAAAGGCTCTCTAATTTTTGGAATTACATTTAATAATAGTGAATAAATGCATAATAATATATATCTATAAAATTGCGTGGATATTCTAGGGAAAAACTCTTTACCCCCTWAATGCTGCATTGGATGCCTGGGTGCTAGTTTCTGCACAAGAAAACTATTTTTAAACTAGTTAATTAGTATCTGGTTATCAATAGCTTACATTGTCAAGTGTGAGAAATATTTCACCTAGGTAGTTAAAATGTTCAATTTAGAAGACGTTTTATGCAAAAATATATCATCCATATTACTCAGAGTATGTGCATAATAGCAGAGTGCTGAAAGACTTCAAAGAACCAATAGTCATCACATAAGGCAAACATGCCTCTGTTCCTCCCTTAATATCAAAAATAGGAACGGACACTGGTATGACCTATATTGAAACTAGCAAACTGGGGGAAAAAAAATTCTATGAAATTATCAAGCAGCTACTCATTCCTTGGAGTTTCCAGTAGAGAATATAGACCATGGCTGGATCTGAATTCAGACATTGAGTAAACGAGATTTTCAGCAATTGAATTGTGGAGCAGGAGGAGAAGAGAGGAATAAAAAAAAAAAAAGGAAGAAAATTTGAAACCAAAAGATTTTATCTGTCCTCAGAGAAGCACTTTTTAAACAAATTGTAACTGTTTATACTTCCACACTCCAGGACTCTTGAGGACATATTCTCCAGCCAAGGCAGCTAATTTTTTATGCACTCGGGAGGGGAGGAATATGCCCCCAAATATTTTACAACATCTTATGAGGAAATGGAGGGCAAACTCATCTCTGTATTATTCCTACCTGCCTGTGATGATCATTTCGATGGGCTTTGTGAAAACCTGCTGTAACCGATTTGCCACTTTCTTGAATACAAATAATTTCCTATAAATTGTGCCTCCTGCTTTTCAAAGAGGTTTGGAAATGATTTTTTTTGTTTGTTTTAAAAACATTATTGTATTATAGCAATATTCCACCATATTCTTGCCAAGTTTCTCATTAGTATCAGCAGCATCCAACACAATCTAATTCTTCCCTCTGCTCAGCAAGCTGCCTTCTCAGTGGATGATGAAACTTGGCATGGATAAAGAGTAAATCTTATTAGCAATGCCCACATGTGCAAGGGCTCATACGTGATCTATAGTGCTGGAGGAAGACATGCAAACTGATTACAAAAGGGGATTTTGTAAAGGGTTTGTTTCTATAGTTGCTCAGTCAGCACAGGCAAAGCTTCCACATCTCTCTTTTTAAGTGGCTTGTGAAAAAATCTGCTTCAGTCCATCTTGATTTCCATGAATGGGCTGCAGGAATTTAGAAAAGCAGGGCTTTCCTTTTTCTAGTTTTTCATGCTTTGTAATACTAATATTTAGCATTTAGAAACTGCTTTACTGTTTCAACTCACTGTCTAATTAAATATCACTGTGAGATACTAACTCCCCTAAAAATATAGAAGTTATTCAGGCACAGTACTGCACAATGATATCTGATGTTTTGCACTCTGTTCTAAAAATAGGAAATTGCTGTGATTTCTCACAATATGATAGCAGCAGGGAAACACTAACTTTTTGACAGTAATGACATTAAGTGGTACTCTTCCTGAGGTTAGGGGCCTAGTTCTCATTGATGGGAGCACTACTGCAAGGCAACATAAAGAGGTTCTTATGTGTTTGAACACTCTCAGGTAGTTTCATTCTCAATTTTGCATTCTGCACCAAGTTCCCCAGCTGCCTAATTTGCTTGCAGGCTCCCGAGCTCCAGCTAGAACCAAATGCAGAAGTTCTTCTTGTAAGGAGAGTCTGATCACACTTCAGGTGTGATTGTGGGCCATGCCTCTTCTCAGGTGTCCTGACAGTCCTGCCTGGTGTGGCTCAGAGCACATGTGCAATACTGTCAGCAACAAAGCAGTTGGTTTGTTTACTTGCTGGTAAACTAAATATCAGCCCTATATGGGGCTCTATCACAGAATYGCAAAATGGTTGAGATTGGAAGTGACCTCTGGAGGACCATCTGGTTCAAACCTATGCTCAAGCAGAGCCACCTAGAGCTGACTGCCCAGGATCGTGTCCAGATGGCTTTTGAGTATGTCCAAGCAGGGGGACTCCACAACCTCTCTGGGCAACCTGTCAGCTTGGTCACTCTCACAGTAAAAGAGTGTTTTCTGAAGTTCAGATGGAGGCTCCTGTGTTTCTGTTTGTGCCCATTGCCTCTGGTCCTGTCAGCTGAAGGGGATGAAGTAGCCTGCAGGGAGTCAGCTAGGTGGAAGCTAATCCATGTATTTCATTCCTGTTTCCAGCTGCAGTGTGTGGTACGTAATTATCCCTCACAAAACCTTGGATTCCTTTCAGGGAAAGAAAGATGGAAGTGATGCAGCTCATGTTGAAATGTCTTCAGCTGACAACATAAAATGTATCAATCACCTCTGGATGCAAGGTTTGGCATCTGCCATCTCTAATTCCAAAGGTGTAAAGTATTACCTTCAGTTAGCTTGACAAGATTTTTTCTTCGAAAATTTAGCCTTCAAACCCATAAATCCTAGCAACAAGTATCACATGATGACAGCAATAAGGCTGCAGCAAAGCCAGTGCTGCTGTGCTTTTACTGCCACCAAGCCCGTGGTATCAAAGCTTGTGCAACCCGTGGCATGCAGCTGCAAACACAGCTCGCCACGTGAGCATGGATAACCGTCAAGAAAAACAATGGGATAAAGAGTGCAATTGCAGGGTTCCTAGGCCATAAAAAGAATGGAGGAGGAGATAGAAGCAAAACCTTACCCAGTCACAGTGCTGATAACGGAATCCACTTCAGGAGAGAATCTTGCACACGTGAGACCAGGTTTTTAACCCCCATCAAAGAAAGTATCTCTGTTTAGATCAGCACAGTGCTGCTTCATACTGTATGAGGATCTCCCTATTGGCATAAATCAGCCTTCAGAAATATAGGCTCTTATTTATTTTGCTGACTCCTGCCCCAAATACGACAACTTTTTTTAGCAGCCTTCCATATCCCTCTGTGGAGCTGCATCGTCCTACGACCACTAAAGAGCACATGAGCAATTACTGCTGCAGAGGGAAAGGAAAGATATAAAAGAAAAATTAAGTTACTACAAAACAAAAATGCATATCCTAAASCTGACAGTTAAAGACAAACCATAACTACTATTTAAACCACCTTGCTTATAGCTAAATTACAGCACAGCAATGTTTCCTCCCTGGCAAGCATGAGTGAGAGTTCTATACTGTGGAATTTTATAAGACATAASCAGAGCAAGGAAAATACCTCTGCTCAATACATGTATGCAAAAAACCACAGCAGAAAACTACCATTAATAAAGCCCGGTTAGAAAAGCATCTACCAGATTACTCAGATYACTCCATTTTATTATTAGTTTTTAGATATATAACCAATTTTTCTCAAAACTTCACACAGACAAAACTTTTCCCGGGACCGGTGGTTCCTACATTGCTCAAGACCAACGTGTCTGCTCTGGTGAGATCAAATGATGTCAAGCAAGATGAAGTGCAAATCTCCAGGAGATAAATCACTCACTACACTTCAATATGGGAACAGGTTTCTGAGATTACTGTCGAAATGACATCATTCAGAGAATATAAGAATAATTGTGCAAAATTAGACCAAAGGTTCCTCTAGTTCAGTATTCTCTGTTCAGCAGTAGGAAAATGTAAGTACTATTTTGGGAAGGACTACAAAAAGCAGGATAAATTCTAGGTGATCTTTTCCTGAAATAATCTTGTAGCTTCAAGCCATATAATAGCTTTAAAGAACTGACATAAGGGGTGAATATAGAGCACCATGTTCAGTAGCCACAAATGTGTTTCTCCTCTGAATTTGTTCAGGCTGGCTTTGACACCTTTTCTGAACTTGGGCTCCTCAAAACCCTGTGGTGCTGAGTTTCAATTATATGCTGTGGGGAAAGGTGTTGTTTGGAGTTTGTATTAAAGCTAATTTATTATAGCTTATAAATTCACTGGGTATTCTTCACTTCCTGTGTTGTGAGAAATAATGAGTAGTCATTTCCTATTCACTTTCTGTGCTCCACATCTTTTATAGATCCAGATAGTATCTTCTGCTTTTTTTGCAAAGCTAATGAAACCATTTAGTACTTCCTCCTGTGTAAACCACTCTATACCTTAAATCACACTTGCTGTCCTTCTCTGTAATCTTTCTAGTTCTTTGCAATAGTCAAGGTTGAAAATGCACCAGGAATTTGTACAGGAGTACAATGATGATTTCTGTCCTATTCTTTTCTTAGTAACTCTTAACATTCTCTTTGACTTCTTCATCTCTGTGCAACACTGAGCTGATGTTTTGTATTGTAACATGGACCACTGGAGACTGACACTATTTATGATTAGACTAAAAATTATGAACAAAGAAAAAGGTGGAAGATCAGAGAGAAAAAGAAACCATGGTAGGAAAGGTRTGAAGAGAAGAGATTATTACAAATGGAAGTGACAGAAAGAACGTTTTKGACAAATTGTTTACACAACATTGTATATTTAAATATATATATCATGTAGGGTGACTAATTAGCTGTTGTTACTTCTGTAACCAGATTTAAGTTTTTCCTCATGCTTAATGCATGAAAAGAAGTCGGAAGCATATTTTAGTGGAAAAGTGGTATACAAGCAATGCAGAGCTTGAGTGAGCAAAATCGTAGTTTTGTCTAAACTATGAACACTAAGCCATGAAATACACATTTTTAAATATCTTGAAGATGCTCATTAATTTAGCATAAAATCTCCCACTTCACCAATGCAGGTCTCAGAAGACAAGTTGAGAAAGAAAGGCAAAAAAAAGAAAAAAAAAAGCAAGACCACACAAACCCCAAATATTTCAGCTTAAACATTAGGCTTTGAAGGAATASATGTCATCCACACAGTGCTGGACCTACAACATCACCCGTACGGATGCTGAATTTTGAAGCAGATCAGCCCTTTTCCTTACTGTCTGGAACATGCCTTTGCTTTCTTGCTGGAACCTTCAAAAGTAAATGGCTTGAGAGTCTCTCTGTTGATCACGGCCAGTGCTCAAATTTTTCTCATGTGAACCTAACACTCTCATTCACCTTAGTGTTTTGTGTAAATTCTAATATATCTCCTTAGGAATTCTGAAAATGGCCTCCACAATGAACTGGAATACTAGAGCAGAAGAGAAGGCTATTTTGCCACAAATATGGAATTAGCATTTACAGGGTCATAGTTATTTTATTGATAGCAGACATCTCAGAACACACATGTGTGCGCCACCTAGATTTAGAGGGAACACAGATATGTACAGAAAACTGAACATGGACTCTTTTTTCTGAAGCCTGTTGGGGATGAGACAAGGTGTAGTGGACAGACAGGAAGGCTTCAGCAGAAGAACAGAAATAATGCTAGGAAAGTGTTGGAATGAGAAAGAAATGAAAACACTGACCAGGCAACTCCAAAAAGAGTCTTTCAATAGACACATACAAGTTGAAACAGAACAAACTACAGTACTGAACTCAAACAGTTCAATTGCTGCCCAATGCATCAGTCTAAATGAAGGCAATGCTACTTGATGGATGACTGTGTACTCCACGGTTCCTGATGGCCATTCATTCCTTGACAAGACCTTAGAAAGGAGAACTGAAATTGCAGGAAGATGTCCTTCTGAACATGGGAGATACCACTGGTATTGATCTTCCTTGTTTATTTTGTATCTGGCTTTGCAGCTTCTACAGACTTAAAAATCTCTAAGAATCATTTTGCTGGCTTCTAAGAATTCATCAGGTCAGAGGGAAAAGTTAGAAGTTTGGGCTTAAAATCCAGAGTTAAGCAACTACAAACATGCAGCAAATGAAAAATTTAGACATTGGGCAAAATATCAACTAAAAATGTCTACTAGCTATCATTTTGTAATTATATCAGTTCTTTTGATTGGTTTAACTACAACTGCTCTGCTCTAAGACAGACCTTAAAATACAATGCGATTTCAATCCCAAACGTTGTTAATTTACCTTCTTCAGCCTTTCATAAAAATTGCTGTCTCCTTTGTTTTTTTTGTCTTCCAGCAGATCCTGACAGGATCAAGCATGGCTATTGGAATAATATGTCTATCAAGTGTAACCTGATTCTCATTTAGAAACAAAACAAAATAGCAAGCCATTGTCTTAATTTGGAATCAAACCTAAACAAATAATTTCAGAGACTCAAGAATGGTTTGTCAGTTTTTCCAGTAATTTTTAATTTCAAAATACTTTGTCTTCTTTTCAATGTCAAACAAAACACAGAAATGCTGAAAGGAATTGTCCCCTTCCCCCAGTAATTCTGGTCTATTTTTTCAAGACTAAGAGGAGGGTGCAAAACAGAGATCAGCCAAACTTTTAAATGCTTACATGAATTAAACTACCAAGACTTTAAAGTCATGCCAGCGTGAGAGCAGTGTGAAAGAATTTGCACTTCTCTGATATGCTCTTTCTTTGCTGTGAGAAAAAGGAGCAGACAAGGATGTGGGCTATTCTTTTTTTTTTTTTTTTGGTCAGCTTTTCTTATTGTTGTTATATTGTCTTGAAAAAAGATAAACAAAGACAAGACAAGTATGAATTTCAGGGCACTTCCCAAAGAGCTTTGTGTTCAAACTTGCATCCTGTGCATCATCAAGAAACTGCTTTCCACTTCTACATGTCTGTGTCTGTTAATCCACCCACATTGCAGCCTATAAGATCATACACATTTATGCCACTCAAAATTCTACTGCTTCCAGTTATACGCCAATCACAGTTACTCCCTGTCTACCCTGGGTGGCTGTCAATCTGTTCTACCAGGGCAGAATCACTTTACCTACTCTAAGAATTTATACCTTCGTCATGACTATAGAACAGAAATAACCTCTGCTAATAACAGGTGATAGCAGCGTAGAGTCATAGAATGGTCTGGGTTGGAAGGGTCCTTGTCCTGACGCACTCAAATGTTATTTAGCATTGCTTCAATTGTATTTTTTCTCGTCATCCTCCTTTAATCAAGTTACTTTTATTGCAGTATAGAAAAGAAAGCCTTATTTCCCTGTTCAACTGCTGTCAGCAGTGCACTGATAAACCCAAYCTGCTTAAACAACTCGTGTCTTGCGGTAGATTTTAAGCCTTTTCCGTAAAGGGAGATAAACATCTCAAATGCTACCTGCTTGGATACTAGTTTTGTGTGTTATCAGCCAGTACATAAGCAGAAAAACCTGTTACAAATTTCTGCTTTCTGCTTTAAAAAATCAAACCAACTTCAAGGGGCAGTTAACTAGAATTTCACCTTATGAAAACAGACACAAATTGACTGACTTCACTGAGGCAATACTCATTTCACATGAAGACTTGGCCTACCACTTAGAGTTAAGAGATATCAGGCCTGTCTCTGCATGACTTCAGATATACTTCACTGACACGTGATGAAGCTTCCATATCAGGTATGGAATTTCCTGATAAAGGCTATATTCCCTTCCTTAGGTACTTGGGATGCTCTGGGTGTGATTACACAGTGTCTTCTCCCACTCCAGATATGTCTCGGCCTTTCATAGGCTATTACACAATAGTGCAATGCAGCTCATTTAATTTAATTCTTAGGTGCATTAACACAAAGGATATGATAAAATACAAAGCATTAATTAGAAGCACTATCAACAGCAGTAAAACTGTCAACTGGATAAAGGGCAGCCCATCTTAAAACTTTGCTTTTCAATAACAGCTATGGAAAGGCATTACAAATACTTTATATTTTTTAGAATAAATTTTGTCTAAGCATAAAAGATGTCCTTTAGTCGATCAGGTGTACTAAATAGGTCCTCTCTTTTGTTTTAAAGGTGAGCAGAGAAGCCTGTGTGTGCTCACTGAAGGGTGCTGTCTTCTTGCTCTAACAACACAAAGGAGGATCTGCTCTAGTTGCAGTAGAAGCACTGCTGATATTACTACCTGCTGTAGGGGAAGCATTCTACTCCTCCTGAGTCCTTGTTGCAGAGGAGAGAAAGAAACAGTCAATTCTTTTGTGTGTGTTAAATCTGCATCTCATAATCTGAATTTCTTGTGACTACACATGCAATCATCTGCTGTCTTAAGCATTTTAAAAACATTGGCCCTTATGCCAACTGGTTCATTACACACCAATACCAGTCAAATACATCACAATTTGATGTTTGACCTTGCCCTTCTTCCTCCTCCTACAACTTAAAATGGATGAAAAAATGTCCTCATAACGATCAGAGTGATTTGTGTATGAACATTCACTGTGTCATTTATCATTTCTGTATTTCTTTTTCATCATGACTCGATAGCGTTCAGTGAAGGTGAGCAGAACACTTCCACTCCCACAATATCATCAAACTGCTTTGCCAGAAGCTCTGCAGAGGAAAGGCCACTAGTGGTTAACAATGCTGTCAGTGACGCCTGGAGCAAACGTATGCTGTTTAAAATGTGCACAGCTTGAACAGGACATATATCCTGCTTAACACAGGATCTTCAGCTTCCTGAAGTTTATCAAAATAAGTCTGGTTTGAAAGTTATTGATTAATGAAGTATTAGTATAGATAGCAAAGCAGGTCCTATCCCATATATTAGGATATCTATTTAAATGTAAGTCCAGTCTACTGGGAAGAAATTATATAAATAAACAGGGATTTTGGAAAAGGTTTGGTTTGATTCAGGCAACTATTCACAAGTGCAGATGCACTTTGCACCTGCAGATKTTAGCTGCTTGTTCTTGAAATTTCTACCTCATGGTGTTGAAGTTTCACATAGAATCATAGAATAGTTTAGATTGGAAAAGACCTCTTAGATCATCAAGTCCAGCCATTTCCCTAACACTGTCAAGTCCACTTCTAAACCATGTCCCTAAGTGCCTCATCTACGTCAGCATCACATTGTTGCATACAGACCTCTTTGCTTGTTCATAGGCATCTTTACACTTTCCAGCTTCTCATGTTCAGAAGCATATCACTACATTACAAAGTAGAGAACAATACACTGAAGTACGAAACTCAGCCTCTAGACACATCCAGTATACCAAGGGGGACATTTTCCAAAGGTGATGAAGAGTGGTTTGGGAAGGATGTGTAGCAGGGAAACTTTTTTGGAAGCAGTCAGGCATAGAGAGAGAGAAACACAGGACAGAAAAATAGACTCAAGGATCAGACCCAACTGACGTGAAAGGGAATTTCAGGCCAGGAAGCCTGAAAGGAAAATTCTTATGTATACTGAGAAAAAATTATTGTTAATATTTTCAAGATCTGTTTTGCATAGTGTTAGCATAATGGAAGCAGTCTCTGAAACTGAGTTTTCTGTATATGGAGTTCTAACAGCTGACATGAGCTTAAAATATCTTTTCATGTAGGAGCAGTTCAACTTCTCCCCAATATGTTCTGTGCTTTCCTTCCTTCTATTTCACTGGGAAATCACTCAGCTTCTTTGAGGACAGTCCACCTCTGCCTCCTGCTGCCTCATCTCCTGCACCTCCAATCAAGTCCTCTGGAACGTCACTGTTGATGTCACCAGCAGACGGCTAAGACCATAAATATAAGGCATGGGGTGAAAGAAGTATTTGTAGTGGGAACAAGTCAACTATCAAGAAACCAAGAGCCTATTTTCATGGCAAAATGAATGCTTGTTTCCTTAGAGATGAAAAATGAGGAGGAGTCAGATGAAGGAAATCTCAGTGATTAGAAAGTGAATTGYGTTTAGGATTTTTTTATGTATTCGGTGAGATTTCAGTAACTCTTTACATTCATAATGAAGACATGAAATTGAAGACATGAAACTGAAGACTTAGCTTAGCTGTAAAATTTGTTTTAGGTATGCATACGGGAAATGTATACAGGAGAAAAAAATCCTATTGAATTTTATTCCTTTACTCTGACTATAAAAACATAGGAGAATGTGTTACTATTAATTGTGCATATAAAGCAGGCTGTAAATTTCTTTCCAAAAAGTCTGTGAAAAAACTGTGGGTGGAGGTGGTGGTGCTGCAATGACAAAAAGGTTCATTTTTACTCCTGTTAATGCAGTAAGTCACCACAAAAGCTGCTGCAGCAAAAACCAGTTAAAGAACCAAAAGAATGGGAAAAGCTTAACTATACATAGCACTGCAGTCCCCTTGCATTTATCCTGAAGAGAGAAATAATCTTTCTATCATATTAGAAAGCCTTAAGTAAATTTAATGCAGAAAATTGCCACTCTGTTGTATATATTGTTGCTTATCTCTGTTATTGTCAATCTGACTGCATCACATGCAGATTCTTGCCCTCACCACACATGAGAAAAGCATAGAACAGAATCTAGCCAGAGGAAGGGATTCAACATAAATAACCTAACAAATTAATAAAAAAACCAAAGAAGTAACAGGTCATCTGCATTAATTATACTACTCCTCATGTATCTCCTACACCCCAAATTTTATGTTGCCATCACTTGGTATTAATTGAAAACCAGATCATCAATCTCGTATACTACCGGTTATACTACCAGCATCTAGAAAACAAACAGCTCTGCATCTAACTGCTAGATACACATTCATTTGGCAATAGTCTCGATTAAATCAAGACATTGTCTTCTCTAAACTGTTTGTTACTGTCTTTTTGGTGGAGATTATGACCTGTACATTTCAACCTTGCAAAACAAAACATATGAGTACTTTTCACATGCTTCAGCTCATTAGCTTAAATAGGTGATGGTGTTTTGAGGCAATTTAGCTGACTTATGAATATCCACACTTGAAATGTGTCAAGGTGCTTTTGTGTTCCTAGAAATAGGGAAATTTTAAAATATTTAAATTTTTTTTTTGTTTGTTTAATGTTAGAGCTTGTATTTTTGCAGGTTATTATAAATTAGGCTATTGGGCTTGATTTTCTATCCTGATTTTCAGTAAACCTTTTTTCTATACATTTTGTTCCTGATTACCACTATGGTAGGAAAGCAAGTACTCTAGGAAAAAAAGCCAGTGATGAGGAAAGACATTTATTTAAATAATGACTTGTACTGTGGTAGCACTTAGAGACTCCTACGAAGTCTTCATTTTGCTATGAGCCAGGATTTAAAAATCACTCTTTGAAAAGCATAATTTTGTTTTGTGAGAAGGCAACAGGCAAATCATGATGAGAGGAAGGGAGMAAGTGACACAATTTTGATTAGATTCGTGAACAGCAGAATTGTCTGTGGCTGCTTGAACAGTTCTTGCTTGAGTTGCAGCTTACCGGCAAGTACCTAATTTCATTTCTAGAAACAAGAAGAGTACCAACAAGAATACTTCTTTTGCAGTCAGGTTTCCCTGCTGACAAAATGGTGGAAAACTAACAGTRCTCTCAATTAAAGTCATTCTAGCTTTGCAAATGCAGCTCCCAATGCCACTCTTACTTGTGCAGTCTAGTGTGTATTTCTTTACAAACGTGATTTCAGAGCTGCCCAGAACCTCAGCTATGTCCCTTAAGAACAGAGAAATGGTATAGTTCAATTTTTAATAAGCAGCAGCCACCTGAAATTGGTGCAAGCTGCTTAGCTCCAGATAAAGCTACAGCAGTTAAACCACAGTTAAAACCTCAGAGAGAATGGCTGAGAATCAGGAGTGCATCCAAAAAACCTGCAGATTTAATTGACTCTCCTGATACACCGTAAGCAAGGTATGACTACAGTCATACGAAACTTAAGTAACCTTTAGTTTGTTTTCTAGATCTTTCTGTTCTTTGAAAACACAATTAATTTTGTTGCTCACATTTCCCATGCTGGAGGTTTGCTACCTGTGGTGCATTGCAGTAAAATTCAAGGCTGGCCTCTTTAATGAAATAAAAAACAGGTTATAAATGAAACCGTCATATTTCCCAGGGGTAACTTTTGAAACAGATCTAGCAGCTTACTTTTGCCTTTCTCTGGCACCAGCTGCCACCAGAAAGTCTCCAGAACACAAGTTCCCCCGCCTTAAATTAGCCATAGCAGAGCACTTGAATTTTACTTCCTTTTAAAGTGCCCTGCCCTTCAAGAAAACCCACCACGAGCATTGGACACAGCCCCCATGTGTCAGATACATGATACAGAGATGGCATTTTTTGATTAGTTATGTCTAAAGTGGAGGCTTCTCTGCCTCTATTTTTTTTCCCCAGCATCTTCAGCGATTGCTCCGTAAAAACAGCCCCGAGTTTGCCAGTAGACATTTCTTTGAAGGGACGAATAGCCCTAAAGCATGGGCCTTGGAATAGAGCTGCAGTGAGAAGTCATTCCCTCAGCTGCATTTAGAGATGCGATTTTTCTCATGTACCAGTACACTAAAGAAGTACTTCTGTATTTGAATATCAGATTTCTACCCACTGCAAGTTGTGGCAAGTCAGACCTGCAGCCTTTCCTGTAATATTCTGCTCAGACTCAGCACAGATGAATTATGGTAGTCAGACCACTGGTCTAGTCTTTCAAGCTTTCTCCTAGGACAGATAAGTTTGATGCTAAAGTGCTGCTTTCTTCAAGGTGGGCAGTTACAGTAAGATTTTTTTCACTTCTGAAATGTCTAGAGCAACTTGACTTTTCTCTGGCTTAAACCAGTTTCAGCTACTGAAACTTGTCTAAATAAACCCACCATTCTCCTTGACCTGGTTATATTCTGGAATTTTTTTGTTCTTCTAAGAGTTGTTAAAATTTTGGCTTTGGATTTGTTAAAAATTTTGGCTTTATTGGGACATCAGTGAGATTTGAGCACGCAATTTTTTCATAATTAATTTTCCCAGGTCATGAGACATGAAGGATGCTTGAAGATGACAAGTATCAAAATCATGGACCCTTGTCTAAGATCTACCAAAGCTTCTCATAGCCCTAGGAGCAAGAAAAAACAACTTTGAGACACTCAGGCCCTAACTAGCAGGCTGTACCGCAGTAGTGCAGCAATAAGAGAACGGCATAAAGCAAAATTATATTGCTTTTAGCTTTCCTATGTTTCCTCACTGGCACCCAGCCCATTTCTAAGCTGTGTCCCAACAATTTCTATGAGTTAGTTTTCCTTGATGTCAGAGTAGCAGCTGAGCAATTAATTCTTTTTTATTTCATTTTAAAAATGAAACAAAGGTGAGTAGCAAACCCTTCAACTACATTACAGGTAGTTTTTGCAAGCAAAGTAGTCAGATCTACTTCTGTTTAGATAAAACAGAATATATTTCTTTCTGAAAACAGAAAATAAGTGATTTTTAAACATTAACTCCCTGACAGTGTAAGTGCAGTGAGCTTCTCTGCAACCGGTACTATGAAGCATTTAGAATAATTTCCAGTTGCCTTTGAGAGACAGAACTGAAAACGACTGTCTAAACAGCCAAATGCTTCCATCCTCAGTGTCAGGGCCAAAGATGCATTTTCAGATCACATCCACAGCACTGTGCTTCTCTGAGAAAGACTCTCCTCAGACAAACCTTTTGGTAACCTATTTGTCTTTAAAAAAAAAAAATAAAGAATGTCTAAAATGACTGTTGAGCAGTACTTCACAGACAAAGACACAGCCCAGCCTTCCTTTAGTGTTAACAAGTCTGTTAAATGCAGAGATCTGGTCTGCAGAGAGCATTTGTTCAGCCTGCTGACTTCCCGTGGATGTTTGGGGATCTGCAGCAGTGTGCAATGCAGGACGCCCTGAGCTGCTGCCCAGGCAGGGTGAGTTCACCAAGCCCAACACTGCGCTGCACAGACGAGCTCGTGAGGATCCTGAAGCAGCAGTGCCACATCCACAGAGTGCTGTCTCAGGGCTAAAGAGCCCTGCTCTTTCCATGCAACTGCTCTGCACAGCTCTGTCTCTTCTGGCTGTGAGCCGGGGATGAGGAAGCAATTAGAACAGTGCATAAAATCCAAACGTGAGATTTGTCTCTGTAATCTCTGTCCCTGCTCACTGAATTCTTGCTACACAAATGGCTGGCCACTAGAACAGGCCTGGCTCCTAAAATATATTTGACGTCATGGATCATGCCAAGTCACCACTAGCTAAGGATCTTACAGTCACAGAGAGATCACTGAACATGGATAAATCCTGTTCTTTTTTTCACCCCCAGTGGGCTGCTATTAGGGTTGCATGAACAATTTCCCCCAGCTGTTTCCACATGCAGAACAAAAGTACTTACCTTTGTCTGATCCAAAGTTTTTTCAATTAAAAAAAATAAATTCAAAATGTGCAATTCAAACCAAAATATTTTTTTCCTTGTTCTAGGCATCTTTATCCAAAAATAAAGCAAAGGAAGGGAACAACTATGAACCTTAATAAAGTTGTGTTCACTTAAGCATTCACGACCACGACACGGTTCACGACATAACTACTCTTATCCTACTTCCCAGATTAACGCCAAGCAATTCATCCCCAGTTTTTGGCTTAGAGAGTATTTCAATTGTCCCATGCAAATCAGAAAAGTCAAAACAGGAAATTTTGGAAGCGTATTTGTGTGCTAGTCTCGTAGATCCTCTCCCTCATGTCTAGGATTTCCTTGTGGGTCTGGTAGGTCTCCTTGGGTAAGAAAAGGACTTTTCTTTTCTTGAACGATCCTGGCTGAAAATGGAAAACACTAATTCCTTCAAACTCCCTGCCCACCAAATTCAATGTTAAATCTCGAGTTGTTTTGAAAAGATAAAATTWATTATTGAACAAAAAGTCACCAAACCTTTATCTCTGTACTCACTAGACAACAAGAAAAGTCACCAAAGAGGAAAAGTAGCCAGGAACTACCATTTGTAGTGTATACTGTCAGTAAGATTAATTTCATTACCTGTGGGAAAAGCAGTAATTTATGCCAGGAGACATCCAGCTTTTGTTCGAATAGTAAGACTTTTGTAAGGAGTAATTTTTATTCCTGGTCACAGATTAGTAAGTTGTGGCAGGCTTCTCTTGTCCATCACAATACCATCTACACCTTGTGGTTGGTTTCAGCTATTGCTCCTCTCTCACGTAAGAGTGTATGATCCTTTCTTACTCCTGTAGATCATGGTCACCCACTTCTGCTTTATTTGAACACGYGGGCGTTCATTTTTTCTTAGCACCTGTGATGTGCACAACACCAATCTCCAATGTTAACCACACTGTTACAAAGACTGCGCTGTTTTTCAGCTCAAAGAAGTGTGAACAACTGATTTGTCGCTTATTACCTCAGAACTGCAGCCTTTTTATTATAGTTTCTAACCCTTTGGCTACTAGAAAGCTTTGCGTTGTCAGGTTGCTGATTCCGGTGGGTAATTTGGGCAGAAAGCTACTTAGTTCAGCAATCCAGGGAGTCTTGCCTTCTACCCCTGTCTGTGAATAAAGACAAATTAGCAATGACTTTGACCTTTTTGTTAACACATGACATATCACTGAAGAATTTCACTAGATTGCATTGCAGAGGGTTTTGTGTTTTCGTTTGTTTAGCCCACGGCAGGCAGCTCTGGACACTGCAGAAGCTGCCAGGAGTCTCTGATGAAGCCCCATAGCACCTGCAACAACTACAAGGGCTGTTAGACCGTGAGGCCTGGCTTCGGGGCCCACGTGGGAGCAGCACTCAAGCAGTAGGTGATGGCAACATAGCAGTTCGAGGGAAGGAGGCAACACTGGGAGGTCTCTGCCCAGAGAAGGGAGGGCCCTGCGTGGGTAAGGATGGCAGAGCGTTATTTACAACACTTTCACACTCCCAGCTTGTGATAGACGAACAAACCTGTGCTTCTCACCAGTGGGGAGCATGTGAATGTACTTGAAAATAGCATCTGAGGCTTCACGTGCAGCAGGAGGCAAATGGGAGCTGCCCCAAAGCCTGCTGTGAGCACTCGCTGAGGCGCCAAACCCCTTCTGGTCACAGAGCAGCAGGTCTTACCCAGCTCCTCCTGACGCCTCTGGCTTAAGAGAAGAGGTTTTCTAATGAGAGAGACAAAAGGTGCTTCTTCAGTGGGAGCTCTTGCATCCCTTTGAAACAACTTCATATTTTCCTTGTTATTTGCTTCCTGTTCTCAGAAGAGTATATTGCTTGAATATCTTCAAGTAATTAGATATTTTTTCCTGATACCACAAAATACACCTCTCTCCTCCCTGGTTATATACCCCACATTATGTTAAAAAAGGGTATGCTCACTGTTATAAACACAGGGTTTTTTGCTTTCACTGTCTATAGTTGTTTTCCAATGCCCTACTTTGCTGGCTTGTGCTCCTGCCTTTAACTGAAACCAAACACACTTCATTTTGATAGCCCACTRATCTTCCACTGCAGCACTGTGCACTGAGTCCCAAAGAGATAATAACACTTCTTGTGTTTTTGGTTTATGCTGAGTACACTTTGCCAAAATTAAATTCTTGCCAAACCATGGAATTTGTAAGAACCACAGATATTCTTCAAAAGGCAAGGAATTGTCTTGGCTTTTATGTTTGTTTTTCACGACATAAAGAGCTTTACACGTGGAGGTTTTTTTTGTGGACTCTGCCTTTTCCATTTTCTTCACTATCTTTTCTTATAGCACTTTGAACTTTCTTGAGAACAAATGCCCAAACTTTTCTTAGCGATGAGACGCTAACTTTATGACTACCTGTTGTACACATAAAAAGTGTAGCAGAGCAGTTTTTGCTCCATAGATGTACATTGGAACCTGTCCAGGTCTCTCTCTCAAACCAAATAAAATCAACATCTCAAGTACACGGTCCATAAGCTGTTGTATGGACTACCAAACTTCTGTTTGTCAAACTCTTCTCTTTCTAGCAATTAGTTTTGGTTCTCTGATGTCTTTTTCTTGGCCTTAAAATTTTATTACTGCCTGATTTTTCATGGACATCAAGAGACAGCAAGAAGTAGGTGAAAACATGGACTGCCTCCTTAAACCATTTGCAACCCACCTTCAGATCTCCCAGACTTTCCGTCTTTGTACAAATGTAATACATTTCAAATCTCTGGTACATGGTTTCATAACTGAGTTTTACTGTTTSAGTTGAAACTATTTAATACATCTARTGCTTCAAACCCAGCTATTGTCAGAAAATACAGATCTATTCTGATTGCCTTCCGTTTCTGGCAACCATTCCTTGCAGCAACAAAGTTCTGTTTAAATTCTTTCCAGCTGTCTTCCATAATTCCAGAAAAAAAAGAATAATTGTCTCAGATGAGGCTTTTAATGGTGCCATTTTTCCATTTGGGATATTTTTAAATTTCACTTAACTCCCAGTACTATTGTCACTCAGCTGTCATTTAACATCTAATACAGGTCTGCTTCATTAGGTCTCTGATTAGAATTGCATACCCTGAGCTGCTGCACAAGAAAAGTGACCTAATTGTTTCAGGTGGCTGGGCCAGAGCTTCTTAATTCACTAAAAAATCAGGGCTAGAGGGCAGCAGAAAGAATGGCAGAATACTCTGCCATTCCCCCTCTACTGTCCACATTTTGAGTCACCCAAGTCAAATGCATCGAGCCATAATACTTCCAGATTTATGCACTGATTAAAACACACCTTTAGGTCTTTTTGAAAAGATTTGCAGAGAAACAAAGTCAGTGGTAGTTAAACTCCTCTACGTGCCCCTTCCCCCTGCAATCCCCTGCCATGGAAGCCTAAAACTATATGCCTAAGTAGTTACCAGAAGCAGGAATAAATGGACTGTGACTTTTCAAGAGTGGTTGGCAGCCGTCAGCTCACCCCAGAGCAGTGTGAATGCCATGGTTGGCTCTGCAGTGCAGGTCTCCAGCTGCATCCCAGTGGTGAGGATGGTGCAACCTGTAGTGTCCTGCACAATCTAGTTCCTTGGATGTCGAGAGTGGAGCACACCCTGTCTCCTTCTCTGCCTAGGCATATAAAAAGGACAGCACACACTAGTTCTGCTCTCAACATGCAGATGGGACAGGGGTCTGGGAACACAAAGCAGGGCAAACAATGCTGTGCAGTCCACTTGCCTCAGCTTCAACAGAAATGCTGAGTTCAAGCACTGTCAGCTCTCTTGAAAGCCCCAGAGTCCCTGGAAAATCCACAGAAGAATTTAGCACACCAACTTTCAAGCATTTAGTCTTTAATAACCTTGATATTTTCCCATTAGGGCTGCTCCCCTGTTTGTAGAAGGTGACAGCTGCCACCTTCCTTTGAGAACAAAGTTCAGGACAGTCCCCCACAGAAGCTGTGGCGAGCTCTTCACACAACCTGCTTTTTTCTTCCAGAGGTTTATAGAGCTTCACAGAGTTGCASAAGCTTGGCTGATAGCGCATTTGCTAGCTTAACTGTCTCTGCTGTTCTCTAATATTAAAGGAAATGAGTATTTGGGGGGAGGGAGAAGGAGGAAGATGGAGGAGGAGAAAGGAAGAAGATGAGTTTAATGAAGGTGAATAATAAAAGCAGCATTTCCTGGTGTCAGAGGTTCTGTAGGAAAGTTTTGGGTGGGCAGGCCAGCAGATACACTACAAAGTGCCAGCATGAGAACTAGAGTCCAGTGAAGAATAAGAGCCCCACAAACCACAAGAGAGGAAAAGGATCAGCACCTATGACATTTCTCAGACAGAACCCTRCTTTAAAGAGGTGATACTTATCCACTTCACACCTGGCTCACACCATGTGAGAATGCCAGAAGGCATTAGCTGATGTGTGTGTAACATTACCTAACTGGAAGACCTTTGGATATGTTTCCTATTGAAGCTGGAGCATGCAGGTCCCGAGCGAAAACATCTACCCAAATTTAAGATGCTTGAAGCTTTTTCAAAATGTATAGATTTGTACAGTTATTCCATGTCTTTCCATTAACWGAGAGATTTTATTACCTCATCTTCGTGTAAGTGGTGGAAGAGAGAGAAGAGAGTGAGTTATAAACCTGTCTCAAATGGATGTCTGGTAGAACACTTGCAGTCACTGTTAAAGGACACAACATACCTACCTTTAAATCAGTTCATTAAGCAATTCAAATTCTGCACTCTGTCAACTGTTTAGTACTACAAGCAATTACCACACTAGCCTTTCTATTATCTCCAAGCTCTATTTCTTTCAGCAATGTAATTATTGAAGGCAAGATTTTCTTCGTTTGCACATTCTCAAATCAAGAGATAAACTTTTTTTTTTTTTTAATCCCGAGTCATCCTTACTGGCTCTGCTTTGTAATCTTTAATGGGATATGGCATATCAGGCTACTGGAGAAATTGCTTACAGAGACAATCTCTGAAAAAAATCTAACTTTCTGAAAGCAAACTCCGATTAGCAAAGCATGAAGAACAACACGGAGTGTGCCTATAATGAAAGTAAATCAGCAATCAAGAGGAAACTTCAGGTCTGTCCAAACCACAGGTGCAGGGACTCGCATGGCATCAGCTTGTGCAGCCCAGAATTACATTGCAGCTATTAGAAGAAACTCCACAGGATGACTTGTCATCCCCTGCATGACAAATTGAGCTATCTCTCCATACAGACCTCTTCCTCATCATTCTAAAGAGACCTGGATTTGAATATAGTTCTAAGACATGTGCAAATCTGCACTTTGTACTTCTGTAGCCAGAGCACCCCATGAACACAACCAAACTGTACCCCAGAAGATGCAGCTTTTCTACTGCAGTGGTGCATAAACTGACAGGGGATATTCCAGGTTTGAAGCTGTCAGTGGAAGATTTGACAAACTCTTTGCATTGGGGTCCTCTGCACATCAGTCATGACGAGCCTGTACCTCTTACAATAGCGGTGTTGTCTCAGTCACAAAAAAATGACTGAGAGAACCTAGTAAGGGAGAGGAGCCACATTAACAGACTTCCTACCATTTAAAGGAAAGAAGGAAAAAATACTACCATATGCTATATGGCTCTTGGATTTCTGCAGATGGTACCTTCTGTTGCACAGTTGAGAAAAAAAAATGGATTTTATTCAATTTTTACACAAGTCCTACAAAATTTGCACACATCTCTTGTATGCCAAGTAGGAGTAGGTATGTTTGCTCCTCTTTTTAATTTACCACACTTTCCCTGCGTACCTACCAGCTGCACATTGTGTTTTATACTCTATTATTGTGAGACAGCACAATGCTGTGGAGCAGCCTCTGGATTTATATACGGCTCGAGTCTTTTTATGCAAGCAGCTTCCAATAATTCTTGCTCTGGGAGAGTTTTCTCTGCAGGCTGGAATTCTCTGCTACCTTTCCTTCTTCACATGGCTCTGAGTTTGCTAATGATCACATTTAAGACCATTTGGTGCCAGCAGCTAACTTCCAGGGCTGCTCAGTGAGTATGCTGTATCAATGTGGGATGAGTGGGTGGAATGTTTTCTACTGTTTTACTTTTTAGGGGAAAATAGAAGTAATCTGGTGGTTTTAACAGTTGTGCTGTCACTGGTACGGACACAGAGATGATGAATAAATTGTTCAGTCTTGACAAGACCTTCATCAGCAACAGCAAGATTGCTCATTAGATTTCACAGCATACACAATTCAACTACATTCTGTGCATCTGTGGTACTGTCAGCTGATTAGGATGTTTCTTATATATGTATATATGTATGTGTGTATCTACACACACACACACATCTTCTTTGACTTCAAGCTTTGATGTTTGCGGCTTATTTTATAAACAAACAGGAGCCTGAATCTTGACATTTTACTTTATTGCTAATGCATAATACTCTGTACTCTGACTGGAACTTAGTGTGTTGATGAGAATTGTTCCATTAAGAACCACAATAGAATCATCAGAATAACTTCTTTGCAAGAGGCTGTGCAAAATCAATTTTACTGGTTGGTTTTAGTTTATTATTTCCAAACTAAGATGGGTATTTGCTTTCATGCCAAATGTTTCTGTAAATCACCTGCATTACGATGTATTAAAACATTTACAATTTCATAGTTGGAATTAAAAGGAGTTAGATAACTAACCAAAAGTTTCTATGTCACTCCACAGTGCATTACATTAATTAGCAAGACAATATATTTTGCCTTTTCAGTAATAACAGGTCCCTTAAGCCTATGAGAAAGTTTCCATATTAATTCTGGGTGTTCTGTCTGCAGACTTCTCTGCAGCCACATAGGCAAGGGCAGCCCAGTATGCAGGGCTAACTGTGGATGAACAAAGAAATGTGCCATTTTAAAACGCTTTCGCTGAGGGCCTTGGAATTACCTTCTCAAAGGACAGAACAAACATTTGAGGCATGAGATCTTCCTTAATATTGAAATACTTTCTCAAAAAAAGTTTCAAGGCTATTGTCTAGAGGAGTAGCAGAAAATATTTTCCACAGGAAATAATAATAATAAAGCATATTCTGTGGTCTGTGGGTGCATAAAAATATTGTAATGAATGTTTTCATGAGGAAAACCCAGSTCTGAATGACTTTCACCTTCTCCTGGGATTCAGCTGACCTACTGTCTTCAAGACAGTTGCTAACACATGGCACAAAAGCCACTAAACTTCATAATGGAGTTATTTTTCCTGAAGTTTCTGGACAGGTTCATTGCTGTTTTTCTGATATAAAAAAGAATTGCATCAGACGTTATCCCTGTTGTCTGACCAGGACTAACGCACCTGTTTGTTTCACAAGATCACAGGATGTTGAATCATGAAGAGAAGAGAGGATTGTRTTTAGAAGCTGCAGATTAATTTGCAATAATTTGATCACTTCAGCTCACTTCCTAGAGCATTGATCATAAAATCCCACAGTAGCGACATCATGCAAGTACCTATTTTTCTCACACTGAAATACAGGAGGAACACCTTTTTCAGCAAACTGGGCACTACATTGGGACACCTTAATGGCAATACTGGTTCAACAGCTAAAGAAAAATAAGGCAACATAATTCATATAAAAAGTTTTTGTTTTACAGATACTGGACTGCAGCCCTGTGGAGGGCATCTATTCTGTTGCCAAGTTGGGTTAAAGTTTCACATTTTTTTGCCAGATGCCATTGCAAGAAAACTTTCTCATATTTTTGGTGGTCAGGAACTCTTAGCATCAAACCAGCCTCTGGTCCTWTAAAACACGATTGTCTGAGAACATCTTAATCCATTGTGAATGGATAAAGTTTTCCTTATATTGACAGTGGCATACTGATACTGAATAATAAAAATCAACTTCAACAGTTATAAAGTATTTTTAGAAAACATTCAAATTATAAAAAACAATGTGTTTTTCAGGAGAGTTCTAGCACTTGTTTCATAGTTGTGTTTGATTTATTTTTTACCCTTTTCACTGAGCTAGTGAGAGTTAAATAAAATTGCTAAGAGATTCCTATCTTCTAAACTGTATTTATAATTTTCCCATGACAAAGAAACCCTCATTGTCCTCCTGAACATAAATTTTGCACAGTTCTGTCCTGGCTCAAATGTAATGAAGCCATCAGGGTCTTCCTGACTGTAACTAAGTTACAAGAAGAAAAGTCTCCATTCTCTGTAAACACAGAGCATTTAGCAGGAGAATAAGACAGTCTAATCCATGGCAATTCAGTTATCTTAAATACAGCTGTTTTATCATATTTTTTAAATTCAGTAATAAAAGAAAATCCTAGGGAGTGCTAAGTCATTCTCAACTTCATCAGAATTCACTAAAAAGAGTCTTTTTAGCTGTAGTGCCTTGTTTCAGAAAGAGTGCTGGCATGAAAAACTGCTATTGCCTTCATGTCACCCCACACTTAATTTTTCCAAATTGATTTATCTTGAGAAACTGTAACAATTACCTGAACACAATGTTTCCTGTATTGTTATGGATTGCCAAGGCAGGTTGGAGAGTGATGTATCCCACTGCTGCACTATATTAATTTTTTTTCCTTTTACTTACCTCTTTCATCAATATTACTACTTGTAGGTGACTTTTTGGCGACAGGCCTCTTTAGACTATACAGAAGTCTGAATACATTTCAAGTCTTTCTAACTTTGTTGAACTGCACCATGACTGACAAGACATAAATAATTCCATTTATTAGGCAAAGAGATGGCCTTCAAGTAATTTATCTAGCTAAGTCAGAAAATTCACTCTCCTAAACTTCTGAACATGTGGAGGTTTGTTGCAATATCCCTTTCTGATGTTAGTCAATAGGACTCATCCACCTCTCTATTTTTAATAAAATTGCATAAAATTCTCTACTGATAGCACTGGAGTTGGAATAACTCAATAATACATGGGGAGCAATGATTCATTTTCATCTCATGTAGTATATTTTACTTACTCCCTATGGGGTCAGTGTCTCTCTGGCTTGCAGTCCGTCTTGCAGTTTTATTCCAGTCACACATTTCACACCACGTAAACATCTACGTGATCTTAACATGCATCATTGGAGAAGACCAAGAAAGAGACTTGGGTCACTCACAAGGCCACCTGGGTTCACTTAGTATTAAGAAATGAGTCCTTAATGGTCACTGTGTGTGTAGGGGGAAGGGAGTGACATAATTATAATATAACGCAATACCATATGGTTTATCAGCAAGTCAAGCTTTATCCTCTGATCACCCCATTCATGATTCAATGACATTTTTTTTTCTTTCAGAATGATCGTATCAGTGAGGAAATTAGACTCTTGGGTTTAATATCTTAGAATGCAGAGCTCATTCTGAATGCATAGAATAAGCATAGAATTAAGATTATAGGCATGTAAACTCTATATTCCTGATTAGTTAAGATAGTTTAGCAATTAATATTTACAGATGAATCACCCTCTCTCCCCATTTAAATTCATCAGAAGGACTGTCCAGATTTGAACTGCAGTATCAAATCTCACTTTTCTTGGATAATCCAGCACCAGAATAACAAAACAGAAACTTTCTTTTTGATTCTTGATGTTCTATTAATGGAAAATAAACCCAGATTTAGCAACTTATACTTATGTGCAATTTGCTATAGTGATTGCAATTTGCTTTTCTTCTCAGTTTCCCTTAAATTATTCCGAATAACTACTTGATGGCAGTCAGTTCTTCCCCAGTTATGGCATGGCACAGCTGGAGCAGACACTTGCTGTGGGAATCTCAAGTCTTCCTTCTCTATAAATACAAAGGAATTTAAAAAGACCTTCGGCTAAGATTCTTTTTAAAAGTAACCTGCCACGGCATAACAGTCCCCAAATGATCATGTTGCAGGTAAAAGAGAGGGGAAAAAAGGGGTTTTGTAGTAGAAAGTGGTCACCAAAAAAGTCCCTTTGGAATCTGCACTGGGACATGTCCCATTCATCACATACAGAAATGATCTAGAAAAAGAACATATCATGTAAGGACAGATTTTACTGAGAAGCATAAATTAATCAGATAATTGAAGACAAAGATTGACCACAAATAGTTGCCAAAATACTGAACAGAAGAAAGGCAGAGGTGGCACAGTGTAGGTAAAGCACCACCCATGGGGAAAACCAGCAACTTTACACATACTGTGAGCAGTTTTGAGATGACAATTGCCCCTTTGAAACAAGGGCTTAACATCGTAAGAGAACTGTGAAAATGTCGACTCATTTCAGCTCATCAGTTGCCAGAAAGAAAATTTAGTGGCATGACCAATTAGGAAAGGATTAGAGACCAAAGGGGATCATCATTATGCACCTGTATACATTTATGGTGTACCTACATTTTGAATATTGCATCACTTTCTGATGTGTCATTCCCCCCTCCCCAAATTGTCCCCAGAATCACGTAACAGAACTGTGAAAGCTAGAAATACACATCAGACCCCTAAAAATCACAGGTTAAATAGTAAGAGAGTGGATAAGAAATGACTTGAATAGAAAAGCCAACAAACAAAAGCAACATTAAAAAACCCAAATTAGTCCTTTCATTATAGCATAGATGATCTGTGGAACTCCTTGCCAAAGGATGTTAGGAACACAAGAAGTACACCTAGATGCAAAAAGTGACAGAACACATGCATGAGAAATAATCTATTCAGTATAACCATATCTGAAAACACCACCTCTATCTGAGAAAGTCCCTGAGCAGTATTTGTGCTGGCTGGTCTTCTGGTTTGTCAGGTCAGATGTTCTTCTGGCACAACCCCATTTGTAGATTACATTGAAATACATGATCATTTCTGTGTTGAGTCACTTACACTCTGACCCACACAATTAAAACCTCCTCCATGCCCCATCTGTGATAAGTTCCTTTTCTGTGACATTATTTTCATTTGCTGCCTTGCAGGTGTCACTTCCTGCCCTTCGGAGACAAACCAAACTACTTCTCAAGCAGGGGGCTTAGACAGAAAAGGAGATAATACTGCCTCAAACCCAGCTTCCTATGTCACCCTGAAACCTCCTTCCAAGAAACGGTTAGCAAGCAAAAGAAAGACACAAAACCCATCTCGCTTGATCCCTGATTGCCAGTGCCGAAAGATGTCACAAGTTTCCATCAAAAGCCAAAGTCAGATCTTTATCCACACAGTAACAAATCTTCTGTGAAGAACATCTACTTTATTTCACTCAGTGCCTCTCAATCTCTGAGAAACGCTATAGTGAGCAATACAATTCTGGAGCCAACACCTTCCTCTCGGGACAGTGTGCAGGCATGCGGCAAATCCCTCTATCCTTCTCCAGGGCAAGGACAGTTTACACAGTCAGTGCTACATGGATTTCTTAAATCTCTCCACTTCCAGTCTGCTTCCTAGGGCTTTCTGGATGAGAATTCTCTGATAGCTCAGCTAAGAACATTAGCCCTTCACAGTTTAGTCTCTGTTATCAGCATCACCTTTCGTGCTGTAGGCAATTCCTGCCGTCTCTCCAGGTGAGTACAATATTGAATATGCTAAGTTGCTTCAAGGGAGTTCAGACTGTCCAGAGTTTAAGTAATCATTATAATTTAAATCATCATTTTTCAACAGTAGGTCTTCTTAGTACAGGCTAAAATCTAATAATGAAAATGAGTAACAATCCTCTTTAACAAAGCATTTCAAAATCAGGCAATACATTTGTGTGCATTCACTTAGATGATTTTAACTCTGTGCAGAGGCTCTGGCTTACCAGTCACAAACCCAAACCTCTTCAGTTACTGATACTACAGGAGCAGCTTCATCAGGGACACAACAAGACCTTCTTCGCCCCAGACCCCTCTGTCCTTGAAGGAATTCAAACCTTACAGTTATTTCTAGACATTAAATGATTGCCAAATTTAAAACTGTCATTTTGAACATTTTCAAAGCCAGAGAGATGTCCTTAGATAGACATGAAAACAAAAAATGCCTTTGTTTTGCTAGCTGAGCTAAGGAAAGGCCTCTTGTTTTTGCCTTGCCACACCACAGCATCATTCAGTGCTGGGGAATGGCACTGGCATTCAGAGCACTCACGCTGCTGGAGGAGAGGGCACTCTGCCAGATGAATTTCCATATCTTCCACATGGCTGTTCTGCAGCATGCAGAAAATCATTTCAGAGCATCCTAGGGTGAGTGGCCACTCTGAAGATGCTGAAAGATGCACTTTACTCCAATAGAGAGACATTATTGCCAACATGAAAATACTGTAGATACCCAGAATAAAAGAGAAGCCATTACCATAGAAGTAAAGAGAAGAGAAGCTTTTGTCTCAGACTGAAAAAAAAAAGCACCCTGCATAGTTACTGGCATTTGGAAGTACACAGTCAAAAAGCCAATATTGCTTGCTGCAAAAAGCACAATGCAAGTTTAAATCCACATACATCTAAAATATTTTTGAAATGAATAAATGGATTTCTCTTCAGTTAAAGTATGAATATTATTTTCATAGGTATAGTATAATTTAAAAATACTTAACATAATCTAACAAAATGATTGCATCTTATCTGCTTTCTCAGGCGAGTTGGACCGGTGCCTGGCTAAGCACCAGTATCTTGCATCAGCATGTCACAGTATGACAAGGGCAGATCATTGCCCACAAGGACTCTTTATCATGTCTGCTAGTGAAAAGGAGCCATAAAACTTTTCTAAAAAAGACATCATTGCATTCCTCCACAGGCAGGGAATTACTCCTGTTTCAGACACACTCCTGCATCCCAAAGAAGAAATATTCCGAACGGTAATAAATGACTGAAGGGTTATTTCAAGCCAGCATAATTAATTAGCTCAGAGGCTGAACACATCCCCAGCTGGCCCTAGGAGGCAGAGGAAGGATATAAAGGTGGTGTTCCCACTTGCACAGTTAGTCCTCAGTGTAATCTTGTCATTGGGTTGCAAGGCAGTGCTCACAGGAATGGTGTAGAAGATAAAACTCGCAGGTGGAGAGGGAGAGGAAAGCATACGTGACTCCTGAAGCCAGCAGCTGCTCTGCCGGTAAATCTGCACCTAGATACACTACTGTTTAGTATGCTGTGGGACGAGTAAGTGCTTTCTGGTACATAGATGAGGCCAACATCAAGCTTGAGACTGTGCCAAGGTCAGTGTGGCACACTGTGACATGTGAGACTATTGTGCTCGGACTTTTTGAGGTTGGGGGTTTTTTTTTTCTGTAGGTGAATGGCTGTTCTGGGGAACAGAAACCAAATTCTCATTAAATCTGCAGGCAGTTTTGCTGACAGCAGGTCCCATTTAACTCTCAACCCTCTTTCCACTATTCTGATACCCTCAGGCTTCCCTTAAGAGATGAATGTTTCATTGCTCTCCAGTGACAGGCCCTCAATCCCATAGCTGTCACCAGTTGGTGGAGCAGCTCCACTTCTGTCAAATTGCACACTCCACCCTGGAGGTTACAAAAATCCATCTGAAGGAGTTGCAGAGCTCCCTTCTTCCACAGAGAGGAACAGCTAAATTTCTGCTGTGGCCACTGCTAGTGTATCGTCTAAAGCTTTTTGCATTTTTGAGATATGACCCCTATGGAAGGTGTGTCTGACGAGAATCTGACCTTGCCTCTCCCTAAACAAAAAGGTGCCCAAAATTAATCCAAGTAACCCTCATTAAAAGCGCAGGACATGAGGATCTAATGATACATTAAAAAAACAGAAGAGCAAACAAACACAAAGAAAATTACCCTGATGCTAGCCCCATCTCTTCATTCTCTGTTAAAGTAACAAGCCAGATGTGGTTGTGCAAAAAAAACCCACAGCCAGCCTGTTCTTCTGCAGCACACACAGTTTTCCTGTTCTCATGTAAAACTATTGGCAAATATTTTTGTTCAACATTAATCTTTCTCCATGACCCAATTTCTACCTCCTCCACAATTTAGGATATTTTGGCAGATGCCTGTAATTTTTATGAATTAAAGTAAATGTCAGAAGGAAGACTGCTCCTCCCATTCCTCTCAAAGAGCTGGAAATAAAACCCCATGTCTAAGGTTATAAAGCTCAACGCTCCATTTTGGAAAATTGCTAGAACAAGTTCACTTAGCAGCTCCACATTAAAAAATGTTTCCAGAAAAGTTTCTGAATTCCTTCAAACTAAATCAAAGACCAACACAAGCTATATCCCAATATTGTTTTTGCAAATGCTTTTTCCCATAGCACCCTCAGTCTGTACACTCATTTTAACACCAGTGCCTTAATATTTTATACCTTTTCAGATAGATTTGTAACTGTAGAAGTCTTGAAACAGAATTTTTAAAGTCAAGCTGGTTGCAAGCCGAACTAACTGTATTGCATTGATCCCAAGCCTCAAGAAGGGTAAGGAAAGACAACTATTTCATGGTTGGAAATGCAAAACTACAGAAACAGGTGTAACTTCATACCATTCTTAGGAGTCTCATGGGGTAGAGATGGACTCTCTCTCRTCAGCGCCACTTTTTTTCTTTTTCTAGTTTTCCTCCAAGCCAGTTACTGCTCCACAAAATGCAAGGAAGACGGCTTTCCCCAACTGGACAAGAATCTTGTACACCTTAACTACTGGCCCCTTACAGGCAGCAGTTTTCTCACTATGAGTATTTTCCAAGATCCATAGCAGTCCTCTTCTGATGCCTGGAAATGATTCCCGTGGCCTGACTTCAGCTCCTCATTACTACGAGGGATAAAAGACTTAGCAATGGGGAAAAGAGGAAAAGCTAAAAGACAGAAGTGTTTCCCCAGACAGTGTGATGGGACAGAAGGGCACAGACCCAACCAAGTATTACAGCTCTGCAAAGTTACTTGAAGGTTTTTCTTCCCTTCTGTCCTTAACATAGTAAACCTCAGCTCTCAGAGGAACTGACCAGTTTGGGGTCCCTCAAGACACTATAGCGGGATAAATTATCAGAGCAATGACATATTATCTTTTTTTATACGTAACTGTAGCTTCTAAATGCTTACAAAGAACAGAGATCACATTTTAAAATAAAACACATATTTTGAAATTCTCATTTAATAGTGTTGGGCTACAACTTCTGAAAAACAAAAAACAGTGAGTCTGCAATACCAGATGAACATTTCTAGTCTCAAGATTAATTACGTTAATGGTCTAAGCAAAACTAATCTCCTCTAGTCCAGACAAATTAGTGTTTCCGTGTGGCTCATTAATCCCTGCTTCTTCATCTGAAGAGGCCATGTTGCATAGTACCAATATATGCAAAAGAGCAGCACGCCAGGMATATCTCAGATTGGAAGTGCTGAAAAGAGTAGTAGCATTACCTGGTTTGACCTAAACATCTAAAGTAGCATTTTGTGCATTTATCTATTATCCACCCCCTGCCCCCCATTTAAAGAAGCCTGAGTATACCACCAAATGCTGTGATCTCCTGCAATCCCAGTGAGACTAGAAATTGAAATTTAATGAACAGCCATGTATTGCACATTTCATCAGAGAAAGCTTCTGCCACCATGACAAAGGAGGAAGGAACCAGCATCTGTAAATCTAATGACCTTGCCATTGACATTCATTCATTAATAACAGTTAAGAATCATCTTTCTGACAGACATTCATGTATGGCTTCAGTAAAAAGAGATAACTGAAGAAATGTTTTCTTAACCCCTTCAGTCTTTCTTCAGAGGCTGAACCCTGTCCCTGCCAGCTCATCCAGGTACAGCTCCTTGAGAGAAGGAGCAGCCCAGCACTGAGTTCAGGTTCTCTTCCAACCAACTGCTGCCTACATTGTACCTGTGTACCCTGAGAACGTGCCTGGGTTATCCTCCTCGGCTGTCAGTACCAATGCAAGCAACAAGCACAGGACCATTCAAGGTGCTGCCTGGGATGGTGCAAAGTTTACAGTATAATTAAGTTACACTTGTGATAATTCATGATTTAAAATGACTTTACTGCTCTCTCAAAGTGTTTGATCCCTGAGGCCTGAAATCCTCAGTGTGGGTGCCACTGCTTACAAATCAATTGTTACTGTCAGATATGATATTGATTCCTGTGGTGCAGTGCCTACGAGCAGCAGATCCAAAAATGCCAATTTCAATTACTAAGCAAAACAGAAGATTTATTTGTGATTAGATGACAAGAAGAAGATGACCACTAGCTATATTCTGGGGAAGAAAAAAAAAAAAATCCAATGTCCTTACTTTGCAAAAGGTACAGAAATCTATACAGATACTATATATATCCAGCTCCATAGTTCCTTTTTCCACGTTGTTGAAATAACTGATGAATATTTATATATAAATCCATAAATATATATATACCATGTATACACACACAGTTATGCTGTAACATACCCCTCTGAATGGAATTCAGACTAAAGAGAGAAGAGTAACAGGGTGATTTTCCAGTGCTTTCCCTTGAACTCTCCTGTGCTACACAAAGTTTTATTAATCTTAACAACATTCTTTTAATGCCCTCCATCATCTCTGTGCCATCACTGGCTTCATTGAATTTGGCCTGACAGAACACTTGAATGTGGGAAGTATATCTCATTGTGTACCCTGGAGATGAGTGGAGCTGAAAGAATAGGTCCAAGAACAACACAGCTGGGTGTCCTCTGGCAAAGAGAAGAACTATGTCTAAATCTCCAGGCCCCTGATGTCACCCCCTCTCAAAGGGCAACCCACACAGGAAGAACCACATCATCTCCTGGCAAAGAACTGAAGAAAAATTTCATTTCTTTTTCATGTTTTGGCCACTTTTCCCACTGACGTTTTTTCAGCCGTAGCTGTGCCAACAATGATGACCTTCCCTTTGGAGCCCTCTTTCCCAATGTCTGGGCTCAAAGGACTCCGTTGCACCATGCAACACACTGACYGCTGCAAGGAGACATCAGCAATCAGCCAGCCCTGACAATGGCAGGGACAGTCCCCAGAGAAAGGGACAGCTGCAGTACAGACCGGGACAAAGCCTCTCTGCCTTTGTCCCTGCTTTCATTGACATCTGCAGATGTGGCACAGGGCTGTTCACCTCCCTGTTCCCCTGGGCCTGCCCGACCTGTGGCCGCGGACGTGACTGCCGCCCACGCAGGCCCGGCTGCCACAGGGGTAGCAGCTACTGGCACACCTGCGCCTCCTGTTCTCATCACAGATATTTCCTGTCTGTAGTTTAATCTACCTCGGGTACATCTGTACAGGCTGCAGCGTGGCTTCCTCCCACTGCCTAGAGAAATCTCAGTCGTGTTACAGTGGGCAGACTGACACGGTGTGAGGTGGCGGTGCTGGGGTCACCAGTGACTTACTGACCACAGTGCACCAACCACTTCCACCAGGAGCAGTGCGTGGGCGAGGGGCATTGAGTGCAGACACTGCAGCAGGTTTGTCCTCTTGGTTCTTGACACGATGACATCTACAGACAGTCCCTGTCCTTGGCTCACATGTCATACCACAAGCTTTTTCTATCACCTCCCATTTCTCAGGGGGAAGGGAGACTGTTCCTGCATGTAAACTGTAGTACTGGTGTGAGTGGGCAAATGGCAAGATCTAAGGAAGGCTGCAGGGCATTATTCAGGAAAGCAGACCCACTCAATTTCATGTTTTCTCTTCTGCTGGAAGGGGAGGTGGGGAAAGCAAGAGAAAAGCAGGCTGGATATGCTTCAGCTCTTATTAAGAGAAAGAATACTTCAGGCTGCTTTCAGCAGCTTCTGATTCAGCTCAGAGCACAGCTGCAGAGGACACAAAGCAATGCTGTGAAGGGCAACATCTGAGGTGCAAGAGATACAGAATACAATCTGTACACCCTCATACTTTCCCTTTCTTTACACTCCCCTCACCCTCTTTCTCCAGTTTAATCAATATATTCCTGGCTACAACCTGGTGCATGAGAGGAAAAGGAGACTTTTTTTCCTGCAATGTGGCTTGCTTTATAAAAATAACATTGCTTTTTTGGTCAGGCAACATCAACAATGTACACTGCTAATAACACATAGGAAAACCCAATATTTTCATGCCATTGCAGACCCTTGTCTGCAATGTTGTACTGTTGTACAGTTGAAGCRCTGTTGTACAGAGTTAAATTTATTTCTGAGATTGTTAAAGCGCAAAGAACATTTTCCTGAATCCACTTTGCAGAAAAATTATGTGCAGGAAATTAGTTTAGAGATCTAGAGAAATCTGCATTTAGACATTAATTTTTCCATTGAATGTAAAACTGGGCTAAGGTTGTTTACAAACTCCACTGCTTCTTGGGCAGAGCACAGCAGTTTGCTGTCAAGGGAGAAGGGCTCAGCAAGAGCTCCCCAAATTCACAGGCAGTGCTAGGAGAACACATAACCAATTTGGACCCAAGTGGTTCAGCTACTGCAATTTGACATTAACTGTCTGCAAGAGTGCAGCTCAAACAACTGCCAGCTCTCTTAACCAAGAGGCATGGCTTACATGGTTTGGGAACACCAGTCCCTCTTCCGCAGCCCAGCACCACAGCCTACATAACACTTTTTGGATAGGGTCTTGAAGGAGGCTTTGCTGTTGTCCAGACTTTGCTCTGTGGAAAGCCATGCAAGTGTGGATGAGAAAAGTTAGATAAGTGCCAGATGCTTTGAAAAATTCTACCTTTACAGTCTGCAGTAATGAGTATTACAAAAATTTGAAGAGGCCTTGGCAAATGCTTTAAAAACCCCATTTCCTAAGTTGATCTGAAGTCACTCTATGTCAGCATATCAAGGATTCTTGCAAAACAGAGTTCCTGGGCCAAGACACTCTTCAGATAGAGCCTGAGAAAGATGCATTTGCAAAAAGCAAACAGCACAGTTGATATTAGTGTTTCCTTTCATCAAAACAGCTTTCAATTCCTAGAAATATAGTTTATTGGCCGCATATCACACCAATAAACAATCTGGACAATGGACTTTGTTACTGAGGGGATTTAGAAGGCTTCAAAATTGGATGCAAAGCTAGTTAAAATCATTATCACATAGGTATCGCCAATTCTCCGTGCTGCGTGCACATGTACACCAGTTGTGCAGTCATAAGGGCTAAATGGCTGAGAGAAAGTATAAGACAGTATTCCACTTTTACAGGAATGTTTACTTCAGAGGCACAATATGTTGTCTTGACAAGGAGGGATTATACTACACATGATTAGGAGTATCTCATTACACCAAAATTTGGATATTGCAGCTCTCATAAAAATTGGTCTCTGACAACRCCGCAGTTGTTTAATAGCACTTGACATATTAGTAGCACACACAGTATTAGCAAGAGTGTAACAGCCTTTGCTAAATAATCTGTGTTGCTTTATCAATGAGTAAACACTCCAGATGCACCAAAATCTTTATATATGCTTCACATATGTGAACAAGAATAATATTTTCAAATCCTCTTTCTCTCAGCTGTGACATCTCCTCATAAGATGGACGTGCCTAATATTGGTGGAAGACACTTTTGCTGAGGGAAAAGGTTCCTTTTCTGATAAGTTTGACTTGTAACAACAGGGTGAACAATCCTCGTTCATAGCAGTCTGCACTTGTTCCCATCTATATAAGTTTAACWGTTAGATATCAGGCAGTATGTTTTAAGGAGCTCCCACTTTCAAGGTCATATGGCTTCAAGCAAAGTCCATTAGGGAGATGTTTGCAAGGCTGAGTGAATCAGGATTCTTGCCCAAAGACTTGCACATTGTCTATTTGACTTGCATGCACTGGTATGTTCAAGACATACATGATATAAAGGCAAAGTAGTCCACTCTTCGCTTTCCCAACGTCACTGGGAAACACTTCATTTAGCAAGACTTGAACATATTTCCTTTAGCCTAAGGACAGCCTGAAGACACAGCCTGTGTCTACCCTAGAAGATCAGGATTTMTTTTCTGAGACCACATAGCAAATATCCTCAGTTCACAAAGCTTTGCTTATGATGACCGGACTTGCTATAGACTGTAGCACTTCATATTGATAAAATTGATATCTGCATTGGAAGCCTTGAAGAAGCACTAAGAAGCAAATTTACCGACCTGACCTACAGCCAGCTAAAAATTAAAATACGGTGAAAGGATGTGAATAGGATTCCATTCAGTGAAAGATGGAACTTGTCAACACAAAGGCTCACTCAGTAATAATGTTTCTTGGGTGCATATCATGGACTGGAGTTCAGACTGGATGAAGATGATATAAAATTTACAGAAAATTCAAATGTCTTTTTAAACTTATTACAGAGATGACTCGGAGCATTCTGGCATGGGTTAAGAGATGCACTAGTCTGAACTTTGCAACCTGCCAATTGACTAAGCTGCATCAAAAACTGAATTATACAATTTTCAAACTGTAGCTCCCAGTGGTTGTTCCGTAGTACCAGCCATCTAATGGTGACCTGCCCTTGGATCATCACAGGAAATGTGTTGGTTCATCATTGGCTTGGACAGGGACACCATAAGGTGCACCAGAGGTTTATATCCGATCTACCTGGGCAAGTCAGCCAATGCCCTTACATAGGAGGCCAATAGCCCTTGGAAATATTACTTTTCACATTGGAGACACACCAATACTCTTGTGTGCAGTCAGATGAGCTCGCTCTGGGCCGGAATAACAAAGGAAACGCTCCACCATGATGATTGAGTGCGTGCCTGAGCAGACTCCTACCAAGCCACGCTGGGAGCCCCAGCACTGCACTCGTGCTGCTACCAGTGAAGGGAAGCCTTACCAGTTCAGACTCTAAAACTACAAAGCAGTGCCTGTTTCAATCGAGAGAGCGAAACATCTCTGTACTGGTGGGAATCGTTACCCACAGGGAGAACAACCTGCCGCCAGGTGACAGAGCGCTGCCTGTGCACTGTCCCAGCAGCAAGGGCAACGGTATGTTCTCCATGAACGCTGGCTGAGTGGCACTATGGCCCTTGCTTTCGGATGCTCCAGTCCCAGGGGTGTACTGAATGCCATCCTGCCAGTAAGAGTCCTCTAAGTGAAAAGAAAAATCCAGTTTCTCCTTTGCCTTGCCCTGCTGGCCTCCTCTCCCCCCTGCTCAGTAATGCAGCAAACTCTTTGAAGGCCAGGTGCCCCTTGACAGCCAGTGACATGATTTACATTTCTATGGCACATTTCACACTAATGGATACCACAGGACATTTCAAAAGGTCTTTCACAGAGAAATTCTTATATCTGAGTTATGATAAGACACTGCAGCACATGAGTATCACACAGTAAGCCCACAGCAAGCAGCAGAGATGAGTATTAAAGGTAGCTACAAAGGGAATTTTGGAAGGACAAGTGCAGTCTCTCACATTGTTTCTGGCCAGAACATAAGAACCAATATCATCCCAAGTCTTACATCCCTGGCAGAGGTCTCAGTAGCTACAAGGTTTTCTGTCCCAGAAGATGATGTGTCCTGAGACAAAAATCATGCAGAGAAACAGGAATTAGTAATAAATCAAAAATAAATGAGTTCCACTTAGTCGTCAGTCCTCACCACAACCTATCACAAGCTTATGTCTTGCCTTCAGCACACTCTCATCAGCCTTGTAATGACCCAGCCCAGCTCAAGGCAACATGTCTGGATGTAGAGGGCTGATCCTTTGGCGATGTACACTGACGAGATGTCACGGGAGTGATGAAGTGGTGGCAATTTACAGCAGCTGAGAATGTGTCACATAAGGCAATACTTACAGACTTACAAGAAATGTGATGGCAAGGGTCCTGAACATTTTCAAAAAGCTGCTGTCAGAACAAATCTCAGTGTACAAAACTCTTCTTTGAGAAGTTGTCAGAGACCCAGATGGGCTACTGGCTTATTCTGTCCTTCCTGGAACACTGTGCACTGTGCTTCTTTCCAGTTGTTATTATTATTCCTGTACCGTAAACCCCAACTGTGAGGAGTCTCTGGTATCACATCATCCCCAAGACTGAGCTTAAAATTGGACAAATATTTTGCTGAGCTTTCTTTCCCTCCCTGCCTTGGTGGCTAAAGCTTTAGCTTAAAACATTTATTTTYCATTATGTCTGTGAAATGAGAAGCTTAAAAACAGACAGAAAAACAACCTGTAAAAGGCAATTAATAAAATACACCAGCAATCCCAAAACTGTTCAGGACACTTCAGCAATGCATTGAGACAGAACAGCAGGAAAGCTACTAAATAACATGTGACAAAGCAAAACCCAGGAATAGGCAAAATAATAACTTGCGGTTTTTAGCATCTTTTATCTGAAGTGCTTTGTAGCCATATATGCATATTATATAGGGATCATTCATCTTGCTGAAATACAGCTGGCTTCATGTCAGAACTAAGTTGTATAACTGCACACAATAAAACTATATGGCAAAGTCAGAGAGAGAAAAATGAAAATCAACTGTTCTAGTTGAATTACAGAACAAATGCCAAGTCAGCAGAACACTACTCTCTCTAGGTAGAATTTAGAGGAACACTGAGGATTGCATTTAAACTCCTGTGGAAGATATTGCTGCATCATAAATGACTGAGCCTTCGGGTTTACCTCTAAACAAAAATATAGTAGCTCTGGCAGCAAAATGTCTCTACTAGTGTTAGAGAGGGCCCAGGTGATACCCAGTGAGTGACCAACATTCATTGCCGAATCACCAGCATTTCCTCAAAGGTCTCCCAGCTTAGCATCAATCACTGAAGCCCAGCAAAGATTAATATTTCTCAAGAGCCAGAAGGAGCATATCTCCAACACAAAACTGCTTCTAACACAGCTGTTAGGCCAGGAGCCCCCAGTAGAGTTTTAGAGAGAACATCAGGCTACAGGACATGGTTACTTTTACTCTAAATACTGTGGTTAATAGTGTGATGGGAATGAAACCCTCATATGCCAGTGTGATTGTGTGGAGAAGGTGGGAGTGTATTTCCATCTGTGGATGACATTAGCTAGTTAAGATGCAGAACACCCTCTAGCTTCTGGAGCTTGGAGATCTGCACAAAGGGTGCTGACAGGCCACCACACTCATCCAAAACTACAATGCTGATTGGTTTTATTCATATAGAAACTTGCTGTTGCATTCCTCATTACAAAATGCATATTACAGGCAGGAGCCTTGCTCTTAGGTGGTTCTTCATTTTCCTCACTGCCTGCAAATGCCCAGCTCTCACATGCTTGCATCACAGCACATATCACATATTCAAGTGACCAGCGTTTTATTCAGAAACCTCTGATGATGGATGTCTGGGGGAGTCAGCTCTGCTCAAGCGCCTTAATTCTGGTGATTTGCTATTTCAAGCCTCAAAGTGCATTGAGTGGTTCCCATGTAGAGGTTTTCCTTTGCTAAAAAAGGCAAAAAACATTAGTGTTTTGATACTGCAGAACCTGTATCTATTTCACAGAGCAAGGATAATAGCCCTGCATTGGGAATTTCCTTTATTTATCTTACAATACATTGCACTTCTCGATGGCCTGTCACAGCACTGGAACCAGGACTCCTATCGGTAGCCCCATGTCTCTTTACACTTTCAGAAGGCTCAGAAGATTGCAGAAACATAGGACAGCAGAAACAAAAAGTATAATTCATCCTTCCTCCCAACTAGAGGTTCACCAGACAAGCCACTTTGCACATCCTTTTCCCAGAGAAAATTGCATCTTCAGTGGCGAGAAGTAAATGGGATACCTGAGCTGGTGTTTCATCACAGCACTCCTGTCTGTTGAGGAACTTCTGCTGGCTCACAATGAGGTGCATCTMCTGCTGAAGCAATATCACTTTCTTCCATCTTTGTCTCTGTCCTTGCCTCCTCCAGCCTCACAGCACAATTACAAGACAGCTGCAGGTACACTTGCCCTCTTTCCTTTACACAGTCTGTTTCTCTTCCTCATTCACAGGTATATCAATAAAGTGACTGTTTTCTGTGGTTAAAATTATATCCCAGACATTTTAGACCTGTAGTCAAAGTAGATTTGACTAGTCTGAACTCCCCTTTGAAGAATAAATAGGAACATGGAAAGGTGCTGGAATAAAAGCTATCTCAATCAAAGACTGGAGATCTCCAGCTATGTCTCGAGAGACTTGATCTGGATATAAGAGAGCCCTTCCAATTTAAGGAAGAACAACTACTGTGTGACTCTTTCATCTCCAAGTCCTCTTATAATTTCTCATCTCCATGTAGCTTTTTTTGTTCCTAAAAGTCATGCCTTTCCAAGCTATTTACTATGGCATACCATCTTGAACACAGAATATACCTCCCCAACCAGGGAGGGAGCTTACTGGGACAGACATAAGTCAGTTAGCACCAGCTGACAAGAAATCRTTCAATACAGTCTATTCTGCAGTCTCTGGCCCTGGGACACTAATCCAGAGGCTAATAAAACAGTAATCCCTTGCTGATCCGCAGGCTCTGTTTCCCACATCATTACTCCAGGTTATATCTGCTCTCACTGCCCTAAATCCCCCTTCCCTCCCTTCTCCCCCACCTCTCACTGTCCTCACTCGTGTGACATCATTACAGCCACCTTTCAGGACCCACCTAATGGAGCCATTGACATTCAGTTATTTCAACCTTCCCTCCTGAATTACTGCTATCCCAAAAGCACAGGCTATTTGGTTTGCTTCTTGACCTGGGAGGTCGAGCTTGTCTCAGAAATGCCAGTGATGCCCCAGCGTGGAAGCTGCTTCTGGTTCCCAGCGAGCTGCTAAGAGCCAGTATAAAAAAGGTTCCACCTCCAAAAAGGGATCCCCCCCTTCCCCAGGCACTCCAACCTTGCCCCTGAAGGGGAGAGGTACATATTATCCACCCCGAGGTCCCAGTTACAACCTTACAATCTCTGTCTACTCTGTCAGCTGTTCACTCATCTGTAAAGGGGAAGCTCTAAGTCTTGTAATGGATCAGTCAACCCCCTGGTTCACTTCATCTTCCTGTAAACATCTCTGGCAGGCACAAGGAAGGAGGGAGCAAGGAAAAAAGACATGGAGGTCTCTGGCAAAGCATGGACCTACCGTCCCAGGTCAAGCCCTTTATAAAGTTTGGTCTCCCTGTGGCCACTCCCAGATGCTACAGAGAGGATAAATGATGCAGAAGCATCAATCTTCTGTGTTAGTCTTATCAGGCTCCTAATAAATAGGAATTGCCCTATCGCTGTTGTATCGAGGTCAGAGCCAAATCACAACATAAGCACGACCCAAGAGTCAGTGAAAAGTGCCTTTATTTATTAATATAAAACCTATTTTATACCTTAATGTGCTTGAATGTCATAAGGTTATTGGTCCTTTGGCCATCCACCTCTCAGGGTGATTCGCTAGGGTGCTACAACACCTTATTCCAAATATTTGTACATTCACTATAATAACAAGTTCACAGGTGCACGATAAGAAGAGTTCCTTTAGAGAAACATCTTTGCTGTTTTTCATAGCTTCTGCAGGAAAGAACAGCTTCTCACAGAATGCAAAATGCTGGAGAATTTCTCTGCTGAAAGCTTTCCAGCATTCACATTGCCTGAGGACCTGAAGCATAGGGTTTAGCATAATATCAGTAAATATTATTTTTTCTGAAATCTCTAGATTTTCTCAGTCAGTTCACATGTCCAGCACAAATAGATCTTTCAGAGGTCTTGCTTTCAGTGGTGTGCTGGGACAGGGAGTTAGTTTTACAGCATGCTTTTACTTAGCAAGGATCTGGAGCTTGGTTCCAAGCTTGCCATCTTTTAATTTAATCAGATGTCCTTTGAATAAGGTGCTGTATTTTAGGCATGCCAAAGAGACAGATATAGGGAGAGCTGAAGTGGTGTTTCTCTCTCACCTTTGGAAAAGCTCACCACCAGAGTTTATCCTGAGCCACAAGAGTCAAAGAGCAAAGACAAAAGGAGCTTTAAAAGGAAACAGAAAAAGAGATACCAAATGCTCCAGCATCCATCAATGTGAAAGCACAAATTATTTGCTTTCAGCAGGAGTCTCAGGGTGTCAAACACTTTTACTAGCAGTGAGTATGAGAGTTACAGGGTACATTACTACATGGCAGGGTAGGCTGTTCTGAGCTCTCTCCCTTGATTTTGGGGATAAAAAAAGCTCCCCATCTTTCACGTGGCTTTAACCTTACTCCAATTTTTAAAAACACAGCAGCACTTAAAGTTATCTGTGTGCTTCAAATCACAAAAAACTTTATGAAATGCAATGGAGCCACAGCAGTTGTCCTAGGTGGTGAAGTGCTATTTAAACAGGACCAACCCTGACTAGAGTCCTCATTTTCCATCTGTCCCTCCTGCATCCCTTTTTCTTCCCCACTCCACAGATGACAAAGAAAATGGATGCACTACAACAGTCAACAGGTTAGGATGTTTCAGCTGCTTATTTCCTGCTGACTAAGAAAGAATAGAAATGCAAAAGCACTTCTATTTATATAACACAACTCATCAGCAACAGGACTGCCTTAAAAATGTGTGAAACTTCTCTAATGCCACATCCACAGTAGCTATGTATAAAAATGACCTATGCAACAATAAAACCTCTCGTCTAAATGGCCTTCATCCCTTGGTGAGGCTTTTCAGAGCTGCCCATTAGAGGTCACCTTCAGGAGTGATGTGTCACCCAGTCACATCAGGAGCCCCTGCAGATGAAATCCCTGGCAGCAGACCTCCAGCCAAGAAACTTTACCCCCCAAAAAAGAGGATAATGGAACAGAAAAAACACACCCACCCTTCTTCACCCTATTGTACACGAGAAGAAAGCCTTAGTGTGCAAACWGGGCTTAGGAAAGTAGGCACATATGACTTTGTCACAGGTTTGAAGGAGGGTGCCTGGCAAATCCAGCAGCTGCAGAGACAAGCAAACTTTTCTTTGTGGTGACCAGAGCAGCCTCATCCACGACTCTCAACAGCAAGCTCAAAGATGCCATGACTTCTGCGACAAAGGCAAAAAAGTAGGCAGGCAAGCTGTGTCCTAGGTATTAAAACTGCCAGGCCATTCTGGATTTGATTTCATCTGCCAAGAGTAAAAATGCAGAAGATCAGCAGGCTGCCACCGAGGACAGGAGAACTGGACACCACCTCTGCTCTCCACATCCCTACTGCTTCCAATCACTCATTCACCCGCCCACCCTCCATCCCTCCCATGCACAAGGGAATGCTCCCACCACAGCCTGTGTGTGACACCAGGAGAGAATAATCATGCTGTGACACTGAGAAGCAATGCAACAGTGTCTGCCTGTCCTTCCTGATAATTCAGTGCAGCTCTCAAACAACTTGCATCCCCCTGCCATCCCACGAGTGTAAGGATAAACCACATCCCTGCTGGCCCAGAATTGAGGCTAGGAAGAAGCTTGGTGACCTGGGACAACCTGGGACTACATGCTTCTGATGCAAAGGGATATCACAGCATCTCATGGCTCTTGAAATAGACTAAACAAAAATGCCAAAACACCCCCACACCCCAAGTTGCCACCTCTTTGATACGCTCTGAGGCTCATAACCTGCCTGTAAACACTGCAGTTACATTGGATCCCAAAGCAGGTGGGCCTTTCATCAGCCAGCTGCATCCCTCCCACATGCTACTATTTCCTTCTGTCCCGCAATGAGGGGAATTTGCCAGCGCTCTCATTTCTCTGACAAGCACACAGGACCCTCATAGCTCCATCCACAGAGCTCCTGGCTACCTGTCAGCCCTCAGTGTGACCCGCCCATATTTGATGGCACTCGTGTGACCTGAACACAAGGACTGTGATGAAGCCATGCAGCTGCATTRATGTCTGAAGATGTAAAAGTCAGGCAACCTCTTCTGACCCCATTGCCCACTCCTCCCTCCATGAGACCAAGTCTGTGATGGCAACACAACCCCTCCCCACGAGCCCCTTGCGTCAGTCCAACTGCTCCTATCCTGGTAACAGCTTCTGTCCTTAAAATCCTGACTAGTTCATTTGAGATTACAGGCACAGCATATGTTTGCTGCATCCCTGTCTGTAAGCTCTTTAAGAAACCCCAGCAGCAGGAGGATGCAGCACACAGAGGTGGCAGGGGGCCGGAGAGAGGGGAAGGATATTTGAGTGCTGACTAAGCTGTCCTCCTGAAAGGAGGATGACAACTCAGAATTCATCTGCTGCAGCTGCTCCCTTTTAGCTGCTTATGATGAATATTTACAGAAGGAGAAGGGGAGAAATCATGAAATTATCTGTTGGGATTTTTTTTTCAGCAGGTTTTCTGACCAGAGAAGAGGCTAGTCTGACAGCACCCAGGCTTCTTCCAGCCCTCTGTTTATACCAGGCTGAGGAACTGCAAGTTTCCGCACACACACCCATCTCACCCACCTCAGTACTGACTCGGAGAAGGCTAAGGAAGGAGGTCACAAAAGTCAGAGGCTGATGAAGACACTGCTTAATATGTATTGATTTTTCTGACCTGGCACTGGCAGATCTAAACTGAAGCCCGAAGCTGTTAGACCACTCCTAAACCTCAGCCTGGTGTTGATGACTTGTTACACTGCTGACCTGGGCAGGACTGCAGCATCCTAAGCCTGAGAGGCTCAATGCCTCCCATCTAAGGATTGCTATTATCTGACACTTCATTACTAGAAGGCAACCTGATGCATTAACCACAAACCCCAGGGGCTGTGCAATAAATCCGCCTTTATTGGGCATTCACCTTCACCTCAGACATTGGCTGCAAGAGAACCATGGCTTGGCAAGTTTCATCTTGTAACTGAGATCACAGAATCAATTAGGTTGAAAAAGACCTCTAAGATCATCAAGTCCAACGGTTAATGTAACACTGCCAAGTCCATCACTAATCCATGTTCCCAGGTGCCACATCTACATGGCTCTTAAACACCTCCAGGGATGGTGACTCAACCACTTCCTTGGGCAGCCTGTTCCAGTGCTTCACAACCCTTTTGGTGACAAAATTTTTCCTGATTTCCTATCTACCCCTCCCCTGGCACAACTTGAGGCCATTTGATCTTGTCTTGTCAGTTGGGAGACGAGTCCGACTCCCACCTCACTACAACCTCTTTTCAGGCAGTTGTAGAGAGCAACAAGATCTCTCCCAAGCCTCTTTTTCTCCAGCCTGTCCAGATCCCACTATAGACCCTGTCTTCCCTTCAGCAGATCAACACTCCTGCCCAGCTCGGTGTTGTCTGCAATCTGACTGAGGAAGCACTCAATCCACTCATCCAGATCATCAGTGAAGACTTTAAACGGGACTGGCCCCAGTACTGAGCCCATTTAGGTAATTTAACTCTCTTTCCGGGAGTCTGATTAACTCCTGTGTAAAGATCCTTTTACCCTTTTGAGTCAGGTGTACTGCGTCTATCACCAGCAGGCCTGGTCTTGTGTAAATTGATCAAAATCCCAAAATTCTGCCAGGACAGCAGGCTTGGAGACAGGTATCTGCTGGTTTTTCCTGTTTCTTCCCTCATCATTTCCTGCAACTGGAAAGATAGATGAGAACACTACTTGTGCTCCTGACCCCCTAACCAGTCATCCCAAGGACCCAAAGTCTCTCTTGACTGCCCTTGGGTTTGTAACTTGATCACTGCCTACCTGAAAAATCAATAATGGATGAAAATCCGAGGGCCATACCAGGGTAGGAAGCTTTCTCTTCACATCTTTAACCTGGGACCCAGGAAGGCAGCAGACTTCCCTAAGAAGTGTGTCCAGTCTRCATATGGGGCCTTTTGTGATTCTGTTCCCCTCAGGAGGGAATCTCCTATGAGAATGACCAAGTCTTTCTTTCTTATGGAAGCAGTTTTGACACTGGGTGGAGGCTGACTCAACCTCACTCACACCTCTGAAGTAGATGAGCCACTATCCCCCACTGTTACTTGGTCCCACTTGCAGAGCCTCGTACCTGTTGTGCAAGGGCATCTTGAGATACAGCACAGCTGAAGCAGGACTTAGCCAGGATAGACTCCCAGGAGAAAGAGCTGTTTTCCCCATCTCAGGAAGTGGAGTAAAAACCGTGAGACACCTTGTTTTGCTCCTTTTCTTCTGTCTGAGCTGCACATCCCCTTGTACAGCTCTCTATTCTTGCTTTTTCAGGTTGTGCACACAGAATCATGTTCTTGATCCCCAGGCTACATTTAACATCACTTTACAAGAGTCCTCAAGGGGGAAGCTGGGCAGCCTGCTCTGCTGAGCCCTGTGGTTTGGAGAAGATGCAAGCCAGTTTACTTTGCTAAGCAGTCCCACAGGTCAGTTCTGCCCTCAGCCCCATGATGTTCGGGGTTTGGAAGGAAGACAGACTCCTGGAGGAGCAGGGGTATCAGCTCCTCCCCAACTTCTGAGCTAGAAAAGCCTTAGCCCAAGGGTATCTTCTCCCCCACAAGAGGATGGTAGCAACTCTCAAACAGGCTGAAATACAGAGGCCTCAAGCTCCCACCCTTACCTTAAGACTGCCAAGCAACTACCCCTGCTCTCTAATCACCACTGAGCATTGCCCATAGGGTTTTCCCACCTTCTCTCCCAGCTGTGGGGTCCTCTGTGAGCACAGGCATTTTGTGCAGCCACTGACAGATGCTGATGGTTGTGGATGAGAGGGTGACTGCACATGAGGAGAACCTCAGCAAAGTTCAGTGGCTTGGAAGAGTTTTCCTCAAGGGGACAGAGCAGTACAAGCACAGGATTGTCCCTGTCAGACAGCTCATTTTCCTTACCCCTGTCCAAGAGAGTGAGAGAGCACTGTCTGCCTGCATTAAAGTGGTTGCACTGCTGATAAGTTGCAAACAGGCAGAGTTCACTTGGGGAAAAATGCAAAGCATGGCAGGGCAGGAGAGGAGAGACTCTTTTAAAACGCGTTTGTCTTTTGTTAAACAAATTATAAAACCTCTGCGGGAAAATCTATACCTAATTAAAAGTTTATCAAGTCCAAGGAGATATTCAAAGCTACAGAAACCAATTGGTGGGAGCCTGATGCTTACTGGCCCTTAATATTGTAATTCGCAATGCACCCAAGAGAAGTACACGACCCACAGTTTCACAGTGTCTAATGCATTGCTACTGGGAGGATCAGGTGAAAAGTTTTCAAGTTGCTGGTGACAGCAGCCATTGTTCTTTCAGCAGAAAAGACAAAAAGAAGCTGTTCAGCTATTTTGGAATAGACAATTGCAAAAAAATCCACCTGAATCAGTCTTGCAATCACCAAAGCTGGTCAGCCTGAGTTTCTATAGTAAGCATTTCCACCAGGAGCTTAAAGCAAATGGTGATGGCAGTTTTGATGGAGGGATGCAGAGAGAGGCAGAGAGAGCAGGATGGGAGAGGCAGGCAGGAAGCCAGAGAAGCAGTTCCCATATACACAGGGCAAGCTAAGGGAGAGCACAGGCTGGAAGAGACACAGAGTTTTGGGCAGCTGTGCTCAGGGAAACGTGACTTTGTGTACGTTCCTTGTCAACAAAGAAAGCTGCACCAAGGACAGACCATCCTCCACTATGGGTTACTTATTAAAACAACCCTTGCACTGCTGAGCCTGTTGTTCAGGTCTGGAGATGGCCCTGGCTCTGGAAGGGTTTGGGGGATGCTCCATCTCCCATAGCAAGCACCACAAAGCAAACTCCAACAGAAGGGCTGGTAATGTAACTCAGATGAAGCTGCCACTTGTAGAGCCACAGAGTCACTTAGGTCAAAAAAGATCTTTAAGACCATCAAGGTCAGCTGTTAACCCAGCACTGCCAAATTCACCACAGCTACACATCTTTTAAATATGCTCAGCATCTCCAGCTCCAAGCCCAGGGTACACAAGATCACAAACACAGGCCAACAAAGACAGAAGAGTAGTTGGAGGGTTTGACTCTGGGTCCCAGTATCCCACCTCTAAGCCCCTCTAAGACCAGTAGCAAAGATGCACAGAGGATCAGCTGCCCGCACCCCACTAAACAACAGTCTCAGCACAGCAATCCCATGGCCTGCTTACGCACATGCTGGGAAGAAAAAAACAACCCCAACTTGCTCTGCTGCTTGAGCACCCATCCCTGAGTTATTGAGGAAATATCATAACTTGTGCAACAGAGCTTTTCAGTCCCAGCAATAGCAGGAGGTAGACGCAGCACAGGGGATGGAGGGACAGAGATTGCCAGCCCCCCCCCCCGCCACCCCCACAGCACAGGCAGACACACAAACTTACCTTTCACTCCTTCCGTCACTAACTGTCTTATCGCCATAGCAACTGTAATCCTAGGTCATGCAGCTAGGAAAAAAGAATAAATATAGCACAAATGAAGATATACACTATCACCAAACACAGCCTCAGTGGTAGAATCTAATTTTCATTAGAGGCATAACAGTGGTTTTGCATAATTATACATATATTAATACCCAACATGCCCATCTTCAGTTGAAATTCATTAATTCAGTTCTAAATAAAAAGGATTGCTCATTGGAGGTTAATTTTTTTTTTTTTATTTTAAAGCAGAAAATATTTTTCCAAGCTCAAATCATAGTTTCACAGCTTTTTCTTAATCCTGAGATTAACAGAGAAAGGAAAACACAAAGATTAAGTCGGCTCTCAAGTAAAAACATGGCATAAAATATAACAGGAAACTTTGCTGCTTTTGCAATGTGAAGAGTGAGAACAAGAAATAAAAAATCTTGGCCAGATGCTGCACCGTACCTGGAATTGAGTCCCAAAGGAAAGCATCTCACAGCCTTTGGTGCTTGCGGTGAAAGCAACACAGCAGCATCATACTGAGAACACACCGCTGCAAGCGACCAAGCGCAGGTTTGGCTGGCACCAGAATTTACTACACAGCTTGAGGTCAGCATTTACAAGAAGAGGCTTATTTACTCTGATGGCACAAATACAAGGTAGCAGCACCAAGGGATAGCCCCAGCCAAGAACACTGTAAAGCACAGAAGCCCTTCCTCTGCATCCTTCCTTCTTTAATTTGCTCCTCATGTTTCCTTCATTATCCACTAAATGCAAACACCCTGAGGCTGGTACCCTATACTCCTCTTTATTACTGTTTCCAGCTGGGCATCGTCTCAGTGATGGGGAGCCCTTGGTGCTGGTCAGACCCCACCTTCCCCGCGTGTGTGCCTCGAGGGTCGTTATTGTCACTTCAGGTGGCAGGTACCTGGGTATGTGGGTGCTCTGGGACTTCACAGTGAGCTCTTGCATTGCAAGCATGCGCATGGCTGTAAGGATACTCCCAAAACCCTGACCTGGTGCATGCTGGACTAAATAATAAAACAGATGCAGGTGTCACTTCTCTAACTTCGTTGATATCCTAGCCAGGGGAGCAAGGGAGAATCTATTACCTGGGTTTGTGTCCACAGAGGCTTATTTAATTCCTCACTTACTGAAAAGGCAAGGACAACTAGGACAAAGGGGAGAGGAGGGCTTGAGGGAAGGGCTTGGGGGTGGAGGAAGGAAAAAGGGGGAGGTGGCAGAATACATGGAAAGACAGAAGAAGAGATGCAAGAGGTCTGTCCTAAACAGCAACAGAAATCTCTCATGGCTGTCAGTCTCTAGTTCCTCTCCTCCTTGTGTTGTCATTAGTACACAGCTCAAAAACCAGCCAGTGTGAGGGAGAAATCTCTCTTTGCACCCAAGCTTCTGAAGGAGGGAGAGGGAACTCACTGCCTATCTGTTCAAGCCTGTGTCTGCCCTGGCCAGGGTCTTTCTTGTCCTTCCCTCTGCAGTAGGGAGCCCTCGCTGACATGGACTTTCGGGATGTGCAGCAGGTCCAAAGGTGGCCCCATCACGCCACACTGTGAGCATCTCCTGCCCCTGCCCTGGAGGTACCAGAGCCCTGGAAGCCCACCCGTTCACGATGAAAAGAGAAATAGCAGCTTGCTTCAGATGCTGCTGGTCAAAACATATTAATTTTTTTTTTTAACAAGGAACATACACCTCTGGCACAATTGTGCCTGCTGGGTCTGTCCTCCCTTCTTGAGTGCCAGCCCAGACAGAAGAGGTGCTTTTTAGAGAGGTCAGGTGGTGCCTGACAGAGGGCCCTGATGGGCATGAGCTGTGAACTCGGTGAAGAACCCACCTTCTCTCTGTGGAGCTGTGCTGTAGGTCTGTATGCGTTATTTCCCCAGGACTACAAAGGCTACCCAGCCTTCTGGCTGACCAGAGAGCAGTGGCAGTGCTAAAACTTCCAGAAAAACAGGGAAAGTGTTCAAATGTCTGTAATAAAATTTACTTGTGGGAACAGGACAGGTATTGAGACAGGGTGGCTAATCTGGAGAGAAGATTCAAAATCTTCTCTGAACCGGTGAAGAGAACAAAACCAGCCACTCCTCTGATTTTTGTGTTGTCTGCAATCATCACCTTTGACTGCCAAAAAAGGTGGGTAGGCTATGAAATGGGGAAATGAGACAGACAGGGACTTGCCTCATCCCTGGAATTGTTCAGGGCCAGGTTGGACAGGGATTTGAGCAACTTGGTCTAAGTGGAATGTGTCCCTGCCCATGTCAGGGAGTTGGAACTGGATGATCTTTAAGGTCCTTCCAACCTAAACCATTCTATGCTACTATTAAATGATTCAGAGGAAGAAACAGAGAGTCAAGAAGTAAGACAGATATGAGACACGTCTCTATGGGCACCAGTGTAGAATGGCAGCAAGTGAAGTCATCCCAGGCTAGGTTTTTTTCATGCCAGTCTGGATACAGGGAGTAGGGARACTACCCTGGCACAGACCTATGTGGTCCCATATTCCATACGCAGACGGTGAGCTCATTCTCAAGCCTTCTCCTTCCACCCTCTCACAATTAAGTGCCCAGACTCCCTGTGTTGAAGCAAGCTCAGGTTTGTCTTCACAGCCCTCTRTGGTCCACAGCTCCATGGGCTGAGTGCACCCCTGCCTGGCACCTGGCTCTGCCTCCTCCCCCTATGTCCATCACTCTGGACACTGCTGCGCCCTGAGCCTGGTTTCTGGGCTCATACTACACACAGCCAACATTGGCCAGCTAAGTCCTCCTTCTCCCTTCCCAGCTTCCAGAGGCAGCATGAGCAGATGGTTTCCTTCTCAGGACAAGTGCAGCAAATGCTCAGACCTACTGGGAGTACTTGGAAAAGGACTGTGTGTTTTCCCACACCTCTTCCCACCTTTCAGCACTTGCAATGTGGGATGGGCTGTGAAGGGACACGGTACCCTTCCTGGGGATGGGACAGCATTGGGACCCTGAAAGGACTGGAGTAGTTCAAGAAGAGGGCATGCATCTGTCCCCTTGACAGAGGATATAGCAGAAATGATGCCGCAAATTGGGCGTGGGACTGGGGAAACTGGCTCAGCAGAGACATTAATTTTGGGCAAAGRACATTAACACAGTGCTGACTCCTGAACTTGAAAGGGGCCTTAAAAACGTGAGTCTCTGTGCTGAGGGGCCCGTATGGCTCAAGGTGTGTAAGGAGACCGACTTGCACAAGCAGCCCCCACGCCAGATGACAGGGGCTTATGACTGACCCCCAATGAGCCAAATACACGAGCTCAGGAAAGAAAGGGATGAAAAGAGGAGAGGGGTGTGTAGGAAGGAATTGGGATACATTCAAGGAGGAGCTGAAATACGACCTAGGAGCTTGTAGAGACAAGCTCATAGAGTCCCAGAAATATTGTTATCCCCTGCTTCCCTTCCACTGGCTCATGAAGTTTTGATACAAGTTTGGTCTTCTCCCTAGATGTTTCTTTCCTGCGGATACCCTTGCATGTACAAATATCTTGACATGGGAAACCAAGCAGGTGGAGCCCCAGCGTCCCTCCCCACACTTTTGAGGGAAAGCAAAGTGGTAAGGATTCAAGGGACACAGCCCCTGTTCTCCTTTGGAGGGACATTTAAGCCAGCTGGAAAGGCAGAAGGGATCTGTGAGCTTATCCCAGCAGGACAAGTTTTATGACTTAGGCAAACAGTGTAAATGCTTAAGTACTTACATCTAATATCTTTCCTGGCACTTTCACAAATGGACTCTCCTGCCCAGCCTTGCAGAGCAGTCTCAGATGCCGTCTCACAGCAGGGACCTCTGTGATTCCATCCTTCTGCTTCCAGGCACACCTGGAAATTTTACATGTGCTGTGGCCCTCTCCCTCTGCCCTGCCTCCCCACCGGAGGGGACAGGCAAATGATGTTCAGCCCGTCTCGCAGTGGCTGGCAACCTCTGTGCCACGCATGGCACCTTGGAGTGTGGTATCCTGGGCTATAAATGTGAGGTAGGGGAGTGGGGGATTTGTTCCAATGTTTTGCTGAAGTCGACCAGCAATTCCCGCCCAGATGGAGAAGTGGAAGGTGTGGCAAACTGGACTTCCCGGTCCAGTGCTGGGCTGAAGCCAATGCTCATACCAGGGTAGGGGCTCTCCTACCCCTCCTGGGCTCTGTTCCCACAGCAACAGCAAGGCAATCACATTCCTCCTTCTCTCTCGTGCACACTGATTAAAATCACGCCCATAGCAAGTGCCTCAGCTCGAGCACCCAGCCCTTTAATTGCTGCAATGAAGGATATGAATGTAGGCGATTCTGAGGCCAGCAAAGCAGAAAATTAGCATTTAGCATGAAAATGATACCACTGCATCATCACCAGTGCAAAGCAAACAACGCAACCAGCCAGGCTGCCTCTTTCCTCTCTATGTACACACTTGGACTCGTCCAGTGCTGCAACAGCACCATGGCTTTCCACACACCTGGGGCCTGTCCCTCTGAGGCTGTCACCAGGAGACAGGCAGGGGCTGCAAGGTGGCATCTGCTTTCCAACTCTTTTGATGAAGCAGATTTATACACTCCTTCTGAGATAATCCTCCCTCAGATGTCAAAAGTGCCACATTAGCCACTGCACTGATTCCTGTGGTATTTACAGAGCAGAAGAATGCAGCAGCAAGCGAGGGTAAGGTTGGAGGGAAGAAACCTGCACCCTCGGGGTGTCTTGTCCCTCAGGGTCAATCATCCATCTCCAGGCAGGACTCTGATCTCCTCCTCCAGACCCCTAGCTCTCTCTCTACATCATTAATGCAAATTCCCCTCAGGCTTTCTCACTTCTTTGTTACCTAGACTTGTTGGACACAAATAAACATAAAATGCTGTGTCCATACAAGCCTAAAACAAAAGGCTGTTTGTTTACCAGACAGACTGGGATGGAGCCATTATCAGTAGATGATAACTAACCTTCCAAATATGTGAGCAGCACAGGGGTGCCTGCCATGTTTTCCCACTCCAGTCAGGGCTCTGCATGCTGGTGGTTTCTACCACAAAGAGAGCTGCTGTTTCCCTGGCCTCCCTTGTGTAGGTGCCTGAACATCCTCGCCCAAAGGTATTTCAACATATTTTGGCATGGATCTGTAACCTCTTTGGATTTCTGAGCACATCCACGATGCTGAAGTGCTACAGCTCGAGTTCTGAATAGCAGATGGACTAGGAATTTTCACTGTATGAGGAGGGTCCCAGTGGTCTTCAACAGTGCAAGTACATGTGCATATGCACACACACACACGCACACACATGGTGGCTCCAGCTGGGTCCCTTCATGCTCCACTAAGTGATCTGCCACAGCTCTGTGCCATCCTCAATGTCCCTGTTTCCCCTGTTGCCCCTGCCCACGGATGCTGGTTGGACTAGCACGGCTTGCAACCTAGCTGTGCCTGGCACCTCAGGCTGCCACACTTCGAGATTGCCCCTTGTCCCAGGCCCGTGGTGATGGCTGGAGGGGGCTCACTGCCCTGAGGCAAGCAGAGATCTTTGCAACTCGTTACAGACGGTGTTGCCCAGACATTGCCTCAGTGCTGTGGGGACTGCTGGTGAGCAGTGTCCCGAGTCAGCAGTTTGGGCTGTTTACTGCTTTAATATATCCTTGAAAAAAAAGACCAGTGGGAGATCTGTTTATAAGCCATAACCACACTGAAACAAGTATATGCCTACGCCCACGCACATACACAAAGCAGCAGTGACTATGGAAGCATACCAATAAATATTGAGCAGACACCGAGGGATTTTCAGAATAGTCTCTCTGTTTTCTTTTATTCAATGCTATGTTGTTTGCTGTTGGCTGCTTTTTTTTTTTCCCCTTCCTGATTTATTTCCTATGCCTGGGCTTACAATAACAGCAGAAACTAATCAGTGGCCAATGATGATTAACAGTCTCTCACGTGTTTTTAACTCTACATTCAATGGAAGGGAGTCTCAAAAATTTGTGCCAAGAAATATAAATGTACAGGAAGGAAGGGGTAGTTGTATGTATATAGAGGGATTATACACACAAAAGCAGATCTTTTAAGATCTTTTATCCACACCACCCCATTTACATAGCACTCAGCTTTTCTTCTTAGAAATATCATTATTATCTAGAATGCATGTAATATTTCTGTGCGTACATCATCTGGAAACAAATCCATGATATGGTTCAGATAAGGACGTGAGAAAAGAAGAGTGTAAGTGAGAACATAAATTAACTGTCGGTGAAGTTGTAATTGAAAGGAGAAATGGGATCGTCCACTTCCATTGTTATCCCAACAATTATTAAATGCAGCTAAGGATGACAGTGGTAGTTTTAGAGGAAAGCCCACCTGGTGCTTCATCTCCAAAGCTGTGATAGCTCAAAAGCAAGTCTTATAGCAAGGACTTGCACGGTAATAAAAATGCCTGCCTGTGCATGGATGACGTACCTTGGGTTCTTGCATGACGCTTCTCCTTGTGTGTGGGTGGCTCTCTCCTAAGAAGGCACTTTTCAATTTAAGAGCAAAAGCCTGGATTAAACATGTTTCACTAAAAATATTTTCTCATCAGATTGCCATCCACACAGCCCATGGTATCACTGATGATTTGTTTTGAAGCAGCATCTTAGCCCATTTGAGTGTTTCTGACTGAAGGAAGGGTGGCTGCCCTGCCTGCTTGTGCTGGAAGGTTGCTAGATCCCTTTTTGAAGATACTCTGCCAGACTCTGTGAAGGAACAGTGCTATTCCCTTAGCAGCATAAGAAAGAGAAGAACAGAAAGAAAGTTGTGGCAGCAGAAAAATGACAAATTCCACTGCACTGTGGCCAGCACAAGCAGGTAACTTACAGTGCAAAAATTTCATCCTGGATGAGTAAGCTGGAGGAAAGGAAGGGGAAGAGCTGCAGAAAGAGCTTCTTCATTTTGCACGGTGCACTGTGTGCATCGACGCTGCCCCAGCAACCAGAAGCAAAGCAAAACAAAACAACAAAACTAAGCAACAGCATCATTCAGAGTTTTCCAAAATAATACAGATAGTTAAAGTGGCATTAGACAGAAGGTTAAAGTGCTCCAGTCTCCAGGAAAATGTCCTTGGAAAAACAGTGCATCTCCCACTGCTATCATTCTGCTCCATGGACCATGAGGCAAAGGGAGACCCATATCTGCCGACTTCGGCAACTACAGACAAAACCGCTAAGAAAAAAGATTTGTATTCCTCTGTGGCCACAGCACTGCACAGCACAGCAAAGGAGGAGCGTGAGCTGGAGCCTGCCGTGCTTTACGTGGCAGCAGCCCAACTGCTCACGGGAGCCACGGCGTGAGGCAGCGAGCCCTCCCTGCCCTTACTGATGTCATGGGCGTGGAGGCTGCGCAGCAGCGGTGCTGACAGGCAGAGCCAGGCTGAGAGCGAGCCCGGCCATAGGTTCATCTTTGCAGCCCCATTGCTGGCACGAGGGGAAGGGCAGCAATATTGCTTATTGCTGCAGCTGATGTTGGGGCAAAAGCAGAGGTGCACTGCAAACCAGAGTCTGGGATGCCGGTTTTGGTGGGGGTGAGAGCTCCTTCCTTGTAAACTGAGCACATCTGCTCTAGAAGTGGCCGGGAGGCATAAATATTGAATAGGAGATTGCCAGCTCCAGCTCCTGCATGACAGGAGCTTAGTAGATGCAAACAGGGGGTTGGAAATATGCAGAGGAAGGAAAAAGTGCTAGAGAAGAAATATATATGTCGAAATGAGATGGAAGAAATGAGTGATAATTCAACAGTGTGCAGATAGTGAGCTCCTACTGGAAACCAGTCCCTAGCAAGGAACAAAAATAACATGGAAAAAAAGGAGAAGCAAGGCAGATCTCATAAAGTATTTGTGAAGACCAGGGAAAGGGATACTTGGAAAGTCAGGTCACATACAGATAAACTGAACTGGGTGGCAGACATCCGGGTGCCTGACTTTGCTCTTCCTACAAGGTGCACCGTGTGGTTTGTATTGTGGCTAGTGAAAAAATCAGCAGGGTTTAATTTTTCCCTTCTCTGTGGCATTCTTGAGATGAACCCAAGTGAACCAAAGCCACTTACCTCCATATCTTCCATAATAAATGTTGAGTTTTTAATTACATTGACTAAAAGTAAATCTCTGCTCCTGAGCCAGTGTTGAGATAACTTCTGCTCTCATTGCATGGTAGCTTTGCAGGGCACATTTCCTGCAGGCACCTTACTGCCTAGGGACCCATCTTCAGTGCCCTGTGGGGTGGACAACTGGCTTGGTGTCTCTAGGATTCAGTCACCAGAGGCCAACCAGGCTGCAATTCCTCTGTGATGCCCTTTGGGAGCATTTTGAACATGAGCACCATTTTGGTGGAAAAAGTAGAAAATTCCTTGAAACACTTCAAGGTTTTCTCTTTACGTTTCTTCTATCTGAAAAATTATTTACCTGCTCAATAATGTTTTTCAGTTCCTCCCCTCCTAGTCCTGCTCAAATCATTATAATTTCACAGAGGGTTGGTGGTGTGCAGTCCTTTACAGGACCTGGCCTCACAAAAACCTCCAACTCCCTCCAAAAAAAAAATCCAAAAAGCCCAAATGCACCAACCTGCCAACTTTCGTCGAAAGCAAATAGTGGTCACAATGGCAATTGATTCCTATATACCTAATTTCATAAGGAAGTTTTGGTAGTAGTAAGGAAGACATGAAGATGTAGAAGCCACAAAAAGTACACCAAGTGGTATGCATCACTCATTTGGCTGGGCTGAGTCAGAGTCTCTGGGTTCAAAAAATACTAAATACAGGTGTGTTTTCCATGGGCAGACTGGAGCGGTTGAGGATTCGACATGCAAGAGCAGGTGGGAAGCACAAGGGATGGACTCTGCTCTGCAGCTGCAATAAACAACACCAACAGGCCCAGAGGTCATAGTGAGAGAGGAAAATGTACAGAGAGGGCTTAGAAAAAAAAGGACTCAGAAAAATGTTTAAAAGAGGTAGAGGAACCACCCGGTGAGCCAAGATGAAAAGAGATAAATACGCCTCGCTTGGTGGAGCAGCAGCGAGAGCAGGACACGGCAGCGAGGTGTGAGCTCAGGGAGGGGCTCAGTGTTGAGCAGGGAGAAGAACTGCTTTCAGTGGCAGACGTGGGGGAGAGCTGGGCACAGGGGTAGTGTGGCAGCAGGACATAACAGAGCAATATCAGGCTAACAACAGCAAAGAGCATCCTGGCAGGAACTGCTTGCAGTAAGAGCCCTGCGGGAAGTGGGGAGTATGGGAGCCTGAAAAGACACCTGGCCAAATCCTAAGCTGCCCTCAGGTGTTGTCTCGGCGGTGGGTGGGTGATGACAGAGGTTTTTCCATGTGCCAAGAGCCAGGCGTAGCTGGGAAAGGCAGCTCTTGCCAGGAGAAACTGCATAACCTGAAGTGCCGCAGAAATCCCCAACAAAAACACAAAGTGTTTGCTGGGGTTTAGATTCCTGCTTCCTCTTTGGAATAGAGGTTTCCTCCTTCTTCTTGAAACAGTCAGTAAATAATTAAAAGAGAGAGACAAAATATTCTTTAAAGATAACCTAGTCTTCTGTTTCCATGGCAACCTCCTTCCTAAGTCAGAAGCCTTTTGCTTGAGTCATACAGCAGAGGGTGAAAGCCCTTTTGCAGGGAGATGGGAGAGGTGGCATGACCCTGCTAGGAGGTGAAGAGGAGACATCTTGCAGAGCAGAAGGACTGCCTTGAACCCCAAACCACAGGGGAAATGACGACTTTTTCCTCACAAGTTACTTTCGGGGACACCCAGGAATAAGCCTAGAGATCATCCATCCTAGGGCCTGTAGTCATCCTGTGAGGTCACCACCATCTTTCCCTCCATCTTTTGACCCTTCTTCCCTCCCAGCTATCCCAAGTGCAGGCCATGCTTCTCTCATGACCAAATATTAGGGTAAGTTCTAGCACTGCACAAATCTCTGATCTTTCTCCCATTCCTCAGCTGAAATATTTCACAGCCCACACAACTGCCAGGACAGCTTGGAGTCCCACCTCCATGTCCTCTTATGGCCAACTTCCAAGGAGCTTTCTGTGCCTTGAAGTGTCTGGGGTTTGGATGGGTTTCAACTGTTTGGGTTTTTTGGTAAGCCCTACCTCTGGCTTCAAAGCAGCTCTGGGTTTTGGTCTAAGCCTTGTGCAACCCAAGTTCATTGTTCAGCCATTTAGGAACTGACTTCCTTCCCTGAGGATGTGAAACCACGTGTCTTGTCCCTCCTTTCTGCCCATGGGACAGCAAGCAGGGGCAACTCACCCAAAGAACCACCAGTGCAAAAAAAGCATTTAAAGACCCTTATTATTGCTTTAATAAATCTGGATTTGCATCCTTTCTGCGAGGACAAGGACCGAGGATCTCCTGTCCTCTCCTCACAGGTCTGACCTCCCTGCAGTCAGCATGTATGCTTGCAACACAGCAAATGAATTAAGTCCCCACAGTAATTATCCTTTTCCTGTTGGTCCCATTTGATGTGCTCGCTGTTTACAACCCTGGTTCGTAAGATGCAGCAGCTGTTTGAAAGTCAGATAGGTCATAATAAAATCAGAACATCTTTTGTGCTGCCCTCTTCACAATGCTCCATGTGCCAGCTGGGACACCTCTGTGAGGGCTGCAGGGGCCCTCTCGATCTGATGGAAAAAATGGGACAGGGAGCCCTGCTCCTCCTTCTCAGTGCACCAAACATTCCTGTCTCCCTTGGGCTGCTATCACCTTCCCGCTGCCCTTCCCACTCTGTCTTCTCTGATACATCTGAGTGGAACATCCCTGGGATGATTCATGACATCCGAAATTCTTTGTTCCCCTTGAGTAGCTGGTTTTCCTACCCACTTGCAAATCTGGGAAGGGTACAGAACCTTGGAGTTGCTGSAGGAGGAGATCCAGGCTGGCCCTGTCAGGAAGGAGACTTGTGCAGTTGTACCACTGGAAAAGCAAGGCGGGATTCAGACTCTGGAAGCCTTGCTGCAACCACATTGGGAGAGGATTGCGTTTGCTGGACAGAATCCTGGATCCTGAGGCAGGGCATGGTTTGAGGGGTTGATCTGCCCTCACCCTCCACACTGCAGTCCTCCCCACTCCCACTGCCCTGCAAGACAGAGACAAGGAGAGCTGCAGTTCTCCTTGTCCCTCCCACGCATTTTTCCAGCTGGTAAGCCAGTTGGCCTGGGCACAACACACATCAACTTCCTTACAGTGGTGTGCACACACAAACACACACATACACACACGCTCCTACATTCGCTGCTCTCCATGTCCGCCGTTGGCACTGAACAGGAATCTGGTCCCAGCTGCACTGATGCAAACCAGGAGAACACCAGGGGATGATGCTAGAGAGGAGACAGAGCCACCATCGAGCTGAGGATGTTCTTTTAGGGTCTTCCCACTGGAACTTGGAACAGGGTTAGCCCTCAGCCAGGGGACTGACTGCATTTTGTGTTGTTGGAGCCCCTTTTGCTTTTATGTATTTTTTAGTATTCTAGGTTTTGTCTTCTTTTAATATATATAGCTATAGATACAAAAATAACAGATAGGTTTCTCTAGGGATAATTTTTGCACCTTTGGGCATCTAAAATAAAATATCACAATTACTGCAAATGAAAGGGGGAAAAGTTCAATTTCCTCTCCCCTTTTTACCTCCCCCTTCCCTTCCACCCCGTCTCTTCCACTGCAAATATCCCCATGAGCCTTGTAATTTATTTCCCTTTGCAGTTTTCTTTCTTTGGAAAATGAAAAAAAAATAAAACCAGCAAAACAACAACAAAAATAAGCCATGTAGCCTCCATCCACGAGCATGCCGGCTGTGTTCACATATTGCCTTCAAAGCAAGGCTTTTCACCTCAAAACATCTCGTGCTCTACAGCTGTTTGCTTTTCCCTGTTGCTGGGGCAGATTTTCACCTGCTGTAAATCGGCATGAATCGACCTCAAGCCAGAGCTCTGCTGCTTTACACCAACAGCACGTTTTGCTAATTTACACTCACCCTGAAGATCTGGCCCACAATTTTTAAAGTTTGAAATGGAAGCATGGACAATAAGGAAGTTCCCAGAAATGGGCAAGGCAAGCCCCAGATGCTCTTCTCTTGCTGCTCAACCTGCTTCCTCTTCCCTTCCCCCCACCCTCTCTGTTTGGTGTAGCAGCTCCTTCAGCCGCCCCATTCGCTTGTCCCTCCTTAGCACTTTCTGAAATTCATAATCTCTCAGTAAAAAAAATAAATAAATCGATCTCTCTATATATGTATATGTATATAACTAAACAGCTGCCATGTGGCAGTCACCTGGCTGGAGGGTCCTGTCCCTACCAGCCCCATGGCCTTTTCTTGTCACTGTAGTCTCTGGGGTGATGGTCCAGGTCTTGCCCTCAGGCAGGACTGTTCCCGTATTGCTTGCACTCTCCCACGCCTCTGAGGTACGGTACCAGAGTATTTATTATATATATATATGTATATATATATATATATTTACGTATATATATATATTTTTATAAATTTTTGTTCGCCTGTTTCTTTTTCTTACAAATCCTTTGGAATTGCTGCCAGGGAGAAGCTAGTGAAACATGCTCCCCATGCCAGCGGCCGAATGCTCCCTCCCTGCACCTCAGGGACCCTCATCTGTTCCTCTTGCTGACTCCGTCGCCCAGCTCCAGCTCAGAAGAGAGCGGGGAGCTGCGGTCCCCTGTCCCCAGTCTGCCGGGGCCATCTGGCTCCTCTCCTTCCCTGGGCGAGGGGGTGTCCTTGCAGAAGTCCGTCACCCAGGAGGGCATGGAGAGGAAGCCCCGAGGGTCAACGGTGTAGAAGGGCTTGGCGCGGTGAGCGGCGGGGCGGCGGGGCGAGGGGCTGGCGTGGAGGCTGCTGGTGCTGCTGCACTTCTTCACCAGGGTCAGCCCTGGCGGCGGGGGCGAGAAGAGGGAGGTCAGCGAGAGGCTGCTGAGGGTCTCCGAGGGCTCGCTGTTGTTGCCACCCCCGCGCAGACTGCTGCCCGCCCCCTCCTCATCCGAGGGGTCCATGGAGTCGTGGTGGGTGCAGCCGGGGCTGGTGCTGCCGCCGCTGCTGTGGCTGCGCTGGTGGCGGCACATGCTGCGCAGGCTGAAGAGCCCCCGGCCCCGCAGGCTGCGGCGGCGGGAGGAGGGGGACAGGGGGCCTGCCAGGGGTCTTTGGCTGCCCGCCGCCGGCACGGGACACAGAGCCACCGGGAGGTCCAGGGTGCACTGGGGAGAGTCGCTGAGGTTGAGGCTGTCCTCCAGCGTGGTCTGCAGGCTGCCGGCAGAGCTGCTGCTCCGGCTGTCCAGCGACGTGTCGCTCTCGGGGGGCTGGGGAGCGGGAGCACGAAAACACAGTTCTCAGCAAGGAGACGGGCAGTGGGCAAGAGAATTTGCCTTCTTTGGTTTGGGGTGTGAAAATAAACCACAATTACAGAAAGGGGGAAAACTCCAGTTCTTCTCTCACTCTCCTCTGCTGGGGAGGGCAGCCATAAACCAACTAAGCAATGCTACGAAGCACCAGCTGTACACCCTGCCCAGATTTCCTTCTGTGTAAGGAGGAGGAAAGGTTTCAATATTTTACGCTAATTTCATTCTGTTTCTGCATTCTGAATCTACCCCTCACATGTGCAGTGCTCCACTAAAGGGAAGGGATGCTGGGTCTGTGAGCCCCGCAGCCCACACCACTAGGCTCTCCCTGAGCACTGATGGTCCAGGCGGCAGCAGAGCAAAGGTTTCCTGTGGTCCTCACTCATGGCTTCCCCATAAACCTGCCACACAAACTGTGGACACATCAAAACTATCAGTGGGACAGTAATCAGGGCACTCCTGTATAGACTTACTCTCAATAAAAAATCATCAATATTTGGGGAGAGAAAAGACGCCTCATGGTTCTTCTGACCAGCACTAGTGGCAATGATGGCATTTAGGGCAGAAAGGTGGGGTCACCTTCCAGCAGGAAGAGGAAACAGCCTTAATTTCCTTGTATCAGGGCTCAGCTAGTTAAGCTGCATTTCAGTTCTTTCTAGGCCATTGGTCTGCGCTATGAGATCATCACCAGGACACTGCACTGGGAATGATGCATGTAGGACTGGAAGCAGTCTCCATAGGTATTCAAAACAATCTGCATCACATAATCTGAAGTTTACCAGTTTGTCCTTTATAACAATTCAGTACCTTTGTCCCAGTGGTAKGCCAGCTCCAAGGCTCTTCCTCTTTGTGTCTTAACTTATACCAGAAGTTTCAATGCTGCAACAACTCAGTGGTCTCAGATCAAGGCTAAATTTATCCTTGATGAATTTATACACATTTGTATTGTGCTAACAGTGTTTGTCACATAGAGCTGGATAACATGTGATTTTAGTTTTTGGTTTGTTTGGAATAGTGTCCCTGTTCATGGAGTATCTTCCAAGAACAGCAATAGGAATTTCTCCTAGGCTTTCATCTCTGCCTCCTCTGCTCTTCAGAGACACCTGATCTTCCCCTAATGCTTTTATTCTTCTCTTTCACTAGTGAGAAATAGCTGCCTTTTCAGAAAGAGATGGCACCTTTCTGGGATTGGCACCTTAGTGAGAGCTAAGTGGGCACGCCAAAACAGTGAGCTTAGAGACACAGGATGTAGGTGGCGAGAAGTCTGTTCCAACCAAGAAGCTGCATGAACTGGAGTCACAGTGTTAAGAGGACCCGAGGAGGCTGTGCGGCTGTCATCTCCCTGGCTCACACCACGGCTGCTGTGCATGCAGGTGTCTGCAGCACACCCAGTGCCAGGGACCCAGGGGGGAGCTACAAAGTGATGTGATTTCATCTTCATGTGGGGCTCACTGCAGCTGCCAAACTATTTGTTGTTCCAAAGCAGAAGAACGTGTGGCTTCATGGAGTGAGGGCTTTGCAACACCCTTTCGCAATACTACCCTCTCTCCTCCCTTATCCTCCTGCATTCTGCAGTCCACTGTGCTCCTCCCACAGACCCAGATTACCCAGCCCCTGACCTGCCTCTGTCCTTTCTCTGCCCTCCTCCTCGTTCAGCCCCCTCTGTTTGGGTGTGATGTGAAAATCAAGTTTTCCTAGCAGACAGAAGCGGGGTTCCTCACCTGATGGAGAAGTGAGCAGTTCACACTTGGAGATCTCAGTGATGCCCATGAGCCTTGCAGAGAGATCTTAGGAAGGTTGCGTGGACATGAGACTTTCTCGGGCCCTGTTTGGGTGGCAGAGACGGCTGGGTGGAAAAATTCTGCTGGTACAGGTAACAGAGGGCAAGATGCACCTGGAGAGAAGGGGCTAGGAGGGACTGACAGAGCATCAAAAGAAAGGGGAGGAGAACAGAAATAGAAGGAAAAAAAAAAGTTGAAGAGTTCTCTGATTTGGTTTGGTACCTTTGCTGCTGTTACACTGGGGTTTCTCAAGCCCAGTGAATGAAGAATATTCAGTGTCACGCACTCCCTAAGCAGCCTCAGTCTGGTGTTCAGCCCATGGGTCCCACTTTTTTCACAAAAACCTGTACCAGACCTGGAAGATCTAACACAGCTCAGAGCCATAAAGTAACAGCCCAGCTTGCCTCTGCTGTTGCTCTCACAGAGAAATGCTGAGCTGTAAGGCTTTGATTCAAGCACGTATCACTGCCAGAGGACTTTCATCCCAGATCCTGTGAGGCAAGGGATGAAGAGAGATAAATTAAGTAGTGGTTTGGGAAACCTTGGGACCACAGGAGACGAGGGCATGCTCAAGAGTAGAACCAGAGCACTTCCACCAAGGGCAGCTATGTGTTCCCTGAACCTGTACTTAGTCTCAGGGGGCAGCAGTGTTTTTCTGTGCTGAGTGAGCACAATTCATCCAGCTGGCATGTCAGGAGAATCTGTCCCCACTTTCTCTGACCATGCATAGGCACCACTGTGAATAGGGATCAGCACTTTCACAATACTTCACATAGTCATGTCTGAGGGAGGATATAAGATCTACAATAAAAAAGAAGGAACTGCTCCTTGCACCATTCCTGAAGAAAATTAACAAACTAAAAGCTAATTCTTGGTTAGTGTAACCCCAAGTCACATTAGCTCCATTCCTGGCAGGGGGAAGGCAGGAGAAAGACAGATGAGCTGCACCAACACACACTTTCAGCAGACCTGGAGAATGACAGCCCTGCTCACCTTTGGTACTTTCATGCTTTAGCCAAGATTGAACTGAGTTGAAAGGAGTATTCTCCATTTCACACAGGTAACTGTCTGGGTTTGTAGAGCCATCCTCGCTGGATACTGGAAGCAGGCATTCCCCCAGATTGTCTGCCCCATTGGAGTCAGGGCTGTCCTGGCCATCCTGCTGGAAAAAATAAGTAAGGAGAAAGCCTTATAAAATTTAATGGAAGGTGATAGAACAGAACTTGTCAAAGCCTCAAGATGAGCTGATTCTGATAATACCTTCAAGCTAGCTAAGAGATGCTCAATTTTCTAGCTCAAATCCCCTAACTTTTGACTGATTCAGAGGAAGTTACTAACAGTAGTGAAGAGAACTTTCAAATACATATATCCTTTTGTTCTCCTCAAATCCTACTCCACAGTATGTCTCTATGGAGAAGCTCTTGAAAAATGACCAGAATTATATTCCTCAGCAGGGACACTTGGATGAATACAGAGCACCTGAAATGGGCAGAGGCATAAGTACAGCGCATAGTGTAACATGCCCATGACCACCTGGGGCTAACCTTGATCTCCTTAGGACTCAGCTGAGCAGTGTTTCGATTGTCTGACTCATCTCCTAGAAGGATGGAAGAGGACTTGTCTGAGTTGAGGGATAATGCTTCCATTTCAGCCAGCTGGACCTGCAGGAAGGGAAAGGAGCTATCACAGGTCATGCCTGGCATCCACATTTCAAGCAGTCACACTGTTTATGGTGGATAAGTGAGAGCCTGTAGACCCAAGATCAATTTTAGGTTATATTCCTTGGATACATCAGGAACTTCCTAACCCAGACCTGGGCTGAGCAGGAGAATTCCCTTTTTAAGAAAAGTTGAACATAAAATCTGCAAGCAGCCCACCGCCAGTCCATGCTCCTCTAGTGCCAGAATTGGAGGAACGAGTCCTGAATCTGTCACAGCGAGACAGCTGGCCCACGGCCCTGCAAGTAAAGCCAGGCAGGCAGAGGGGTCCCTCAGGCTGGTGACAGGGCAGCCGGCTCTGCTGTGGGGAGCGAACCCCTCTCTCTGAAGGCACCACAGACAGCCCTGCTTAAACATGAAGGTGCTTTCATTCCAGGGATAGTCATGCCTCTTGCAGTCCATGCCAGTATCATGCTTTTCTCTTACCTTCATTACTGAAACCCTGTTTCTCTCCAGCTTTCCTGGGTCCTCCCTCTCCCCTCCCCTCTAACCTACCCAAGACCTCACCTAACATCATTTCCCACTCTGCTCTCCATCTTTAAACTCAGCCCTCCTGCCCACCCATACTTGCGCTCTCTTACTTTCTGAAAGCAAGTCTGACCACTGCATCTTTCTTATTCTTGTGCCTCAGCTCTGCTCCAGTTCCATGCCTGATTTTGCTCCATCTCTTGGCCTGTTTCATACCACATGTGCTCTCCTCCCATCCTCTTTCCTCCAAGCTTTCAAGCCCCTTCTGCCTGACAACTCTTCCTCACAATGCCTGAGAAGCATCTCCTTTTTCTACAGCCTAAGCAGTTACTCTGTCCCTCCTGTGCTTGGATTTCTGTCACAGGTCTCTAGAGTGCCACCGGTTTGCACTGCCAGCAGCTAACTCTTGAGAGCAATATTCTGGGTTGTCTCAGTCAGGGCACCTTCTGGCCATGTGTTTGTGTTTGCAAGAGGTAGGTACAGCTTTTGTGCCATGAGAGCAGGTGAAACATTTGGGGAGATGTCTTTCAAGCTGGAAGTCTAGTGGCTTGTGCCAAGGCCAGAGACTGGAAGAGGTCTCCATCAGAGGGACAACATACTTTAAACAAACAGAATGGAAAACCGGAACTGGATCTAAATAAAGTGCACAAATGACATCCTTTTTAATATATTATTCTGACATGGGAACATGGTGCTGTTCAACCACGGAGAAAGCCCAAAACCAACAACTGCTGCTCAGAGCATGAACACACAGAGAGCCCACAATGAACTTATGCCAGGGACACTACACAACCACCAGTCAGCAACTACTTGTGTAGAGAAGCACAATCTTCATTCAGTCCCACTTAATGTGTGCACCCATCTACTACTCTCCTAAGTGCTTGCTACACCAAAACAGCCTTACAGCTGTGCTTGTAGAGACATGAGCATGACATGTGGCAACATCTGTGACTACTTTCTCCATCCATAAAAAAGGATTTCAACAAAAGCCAGAAGTCTGTTTGTCACTGAACTGCTTGCTTAAAAATACTGACCACCCTGGGATCTACACAAAAATCATAATCAACAAAATCATGAATAAATAAACTGCAGGTGCAGAAACACATTTCGCTGGTGCTCACTGACAAACTCCTACCAATTGCTTAACATTCTTCAGTCATCCATATACAGATGTCTATCAACCATCCCAAGAGTGAAAGGATAGCAATGACAAGAGAAGAGCTTAGCATTATGAAAAAAGAAGGTTTTGTTCTTACTGCTTCCCTTACTGTAGAATATTTTAAAATCTGCTGCCTAGAGATGAGGAACCAAAAAAATTTTAAAATTGCAGTGGGGGAGAAGGGGCTGTTCACTAGATCACAATCCATGAAACCTGCTAGGAACATCAACCTGAGACACTGAACCATGCACACATATCCCTTAGAAAACAACTAGCTGCAGATATATCTTTAAGAACAGACCCATAATTACAAAAATCTTTAAGTGTACAAATAATTGGTTTGAAAATAAAATGTCAGGAGCGTAACTGGGAAAGGCGCTGAGTGCTTCTGCTCAATGCTACAAAAAGCTTAGCACACATTAATAAGTTTGAGCATATGTTTAAATGTTGTGTCCATCCACTGTGCTCAGCATTTTAATGAATTAAACTACCAAAGAAATTAGAGCGAACATTTTTGAATAATACGTGATTTTTGTCACAAGGGCAGAGTTACGGGTGATAGCATGGACAGCAAACATACTGTGTTCTTCTAATACACACGTATTGAAGAGGAATAGATAAAAACACTTTTGCCTATGTAACTTGCTGTCAGTTGCTTCTGAGACTGTACAATTCTGTCTGTACAGTACTCATTTGGATATGCTGATGTACCAGAGTACACTCTAATTTAATGACTGTGTGCATTGCTGATGTTAGCTATGACTCCATATAGTGATTTACTATTGAAATTTCCTCAATTTTTTTACTTCAAAATATGAAGAGAAGATCATGATCAATCATGGCTTAAAATCCCAAGGTGTAGTTTTGATTCATATGACAAAAAATAAAATGTCAACATTTTATTACTAAAGTTATTCCTGCATATATAGATAATTTATTTTCAATTCCACATTTTGGACGGATTGAAATATCAATTTGGACAAACAATTTATGGCTTTATAACAGTCATTAGAAAATATGATCTAAGAATAATTCTTCAGTTGTGATTATTACATCAAACTCTTTGCTCTGGCTGTGGGTTGCACTTGAAGATTTTGCTATCTAGTTTCTTTGCTGGAAAGGTAAGACAATGGGTGGTGGTTGTGTTCATTCCTAGGTGGGATACTGAAGACTATCTGGAAGGTTTTCCAATGCAGCAAAATAACAGCAAATGACTTAACTTGGGGGTAATCATTCTGGAATGCCTTAGGAGATCTCATTTGCTGAGAAAGCTGAGCACCAATTGCTGAACATAAAGACCTAAGTAAAGCAATGGAAATTGCAGTTAATTGAAAGCTAGTTATTTGGTTGCATTAACACAGCATTCATTTGTGAAGTGTTGCAATAACGAGAAACCACAGCAATGTTTGCATTTTGATCCTTTCAAAAGGAAGTGATGGGGACAAGCAGATAGCTGAGAAGCTGAAAAAACATTACAGCATCAGAACTAGGCATCTGAAGCCAAACAAAATATTGCTTTCTTCAAACATGAAGAGAGTGATCTGCCAATAAGAGCTCTTTTCCCAAGATTACTTTTTTATTTATAAGCGATAGCAACATATTGACTTAGCTATGGGGAAGGAGAGGGCAAAGATTGCCACTGATGTACCAATTTACTGTCAAAAGAGCCACACTACTGCTCCAAGTCTGACCACACAAAATCAGAGCACTTAAACAAAATAAAATTATTTCAGAAATAAAATTAATTCCACTACTCACCTAATCCCTCCTAGACTACTTTGCTCCTCAAGTTTCACAACCTGGAAAGATTAATTGCTTAGGAAGTAGTTTTCCAAAGCATCTACCAACTTTAGTAGCTCAAGTCTAAGCCATTTGGTGTCCCTGCTCTTAGCAACAACCCATTTGTCAGCTAACAAACTTTCTCAGTGGGCCCATTTTTATTTAGTTTTTGTTCAAACTAATTAACTGGTTTTCACCACAAACCAATCCTTGCTCACAGACATGACTCTATTCAACAAGGCATTTAAACATGTGCTTAACTGATCAACCTCAACAGGGAATAAGCGAGCACATGCTTAAAATGAGGACAACATACAAGCCTACATCTCCACTGAATTGCTCCTGAGTGGTCTCACTGGGGTAAGATCCTTAGTGTCCTCTGTCCAACATGAGCCTGAACTGAGCCTTTTCTTGCAGAATTGAACGCAACAAGAGCTGCCAGGATGCCTTCACAGTCATTTCTCTACAGGTCATTCAGTCCCTCCTGACCTGTGTCCTGTCACGTCTCACTTTTCCACCACCTCAAACATCCACGTGTGGCTGAGGAGGGCAGGCCTGCACTAGAGGCAGTATCAGCACTTCACGACAGATAACAAACACAGGTCAACAAGCTCTACTGTCTACACAATCTACAGTCAGGAGCACACATGGGACGACCTGCGGGCACGTGGGTGTGGGTGTGCAGGTCTGGGGGGAAGAGTCCCCTCACACATCCTCGTACGCAGGTTACCTCTTGCTTGTCATGGTTACACTTCTCGCACATGGCCGGCGAGGAGTAATGATGGAAGACGGAGCCCGATAGGTTATCGATGATCATTAACTCCCCGTCGAAGGAGTCCTTAATAATTAAAGAGACACTGTCCAGCCATAAGTTCTCCTAGGGGACAAGAAAGGGGGGAGGATGGGAGAGATCATTTTAAGAATGTCGAGTTTTTTGCTTTCAAGTTTCATGTGAATTTGGGGCTGGGTTCTCCACCCTGACTCATCTGGTGCAGCATCTTGTTCTGTAGGTGCTTACACAGGGTCACTGGGGGGAACACTTCCTCCACAGGGTGCGTAAAGGTGCCAGAGTTCAATGAAAAAAAAATAAAATAAGGAGGAACAGTCTTCACTCACTTTCAGTGCTCACGCCTCCCTTCCAGCTCTGCAGGAGTGACTCACTCTCGATCTGCCATTTCCCCTGCACTCTTCTCCTGAGCTCCCCTCTCAAATTTGCTCCTGTCACAACTTTAGCTGATCTGCTCCATCCCTTCTCTGCTGGCCCTCAGGTTCCTACACCATGATGACAATGAACAGGACACACTGCTGTCACAGCCTTGTCCCTACATGATGCTACCAACTCAAAAGTCTACTGCTGAAAGCAAACCTCTCACCCTGAGGTGGAAGACTCTGCTACTGCTAAGCCCTCAGTCACCTAGGCTTCCCAGCTACTGCCCACAGCTGCTTGCTGCAGTCTGGTTAGTAAGCTCAAAGGTGTACTCACCTGGGCTGGGGAGTAACATCTCATGCACAGATGTCCTTCAGGATCTGTTCCACCACCACCTCCTCCTGTTCCTGCTCCTTTTCCCTGTCCTGAATTCGGAGAGCCTGACTTGTGGGAGCACAACCCATGAGCAATTTCCAGCTCAAGCTCAGCATCCATCTCTGCATCTTCCTGGGCCTCCTTGTTGCTGTCGTCAAGATGTTTCATGAGCACAGCTACCACGACATTGATGAGGACAAACTGGGCTGTGAGCACAAAGCTGACAAAGTACAATGGGGAGATGAACTGCAGGTTGCTGAGGCAGCTCCGGTCATCGTGGCTGCAGTCACGCAAGGTATCCTTGAGAGGAAGTTGGGATTGGGAGGGAACGATGGGAGAAAGGAAAGACTAAAGTAAGAATAGAAGCTTGGCTGCTCTTTCTGTCAAAAACCACTGATGCCAGTGGAAAGAACAAGGCAAACACTTCTATCACCCCCATACCCTTTGGGATAATGAGGTCCCCAAAGAATCTGGGACACTATCTGTTCATATGCTGTCTGCTTCAGAGCAAAACAATCCAAAGACATAGGGGGCAAACTACTTTCAGACCATCACATGTTGCTGCCACGGTAGCCCCACGCAAGTGAACGAGCAGTCTAGTACTGCCCTCTCCCCTCTATACTCAAAAGCACCACATGATCAAAGAACTTTCCTTTCCCCATGTCCTCCGAAGGAAGTATTTATTTTGTATTTTCCTGGTAGCTCTGCAGCTGGGTGCCATGTCCAACACACACACCTTATGCTCAGCTTTAATAACCATCCTTACTACAGTGAATACTCCCTCTTAGCCTGGACAATCTTCTTGTTCCTTCCAAAGAAAGTTGGCCCTTTTCTCAACCAGATGTATATAGGACTAGATGAGCCCAAGGTTTGAGTTACCATGGTGGGGAGAGAGACTCTGGACCAAGCAGGGACCTTATCTAGCACCCCAGGTTCTGTGTTCTGTGCTCCTTCCCTTTGCTAGCCCATGCACTGCTGACCAGAGCACACATCAGAATTTTTCTTTCCTCACAAGTAGGAGATCCTTGCCCCTAAGGCCCAGTTACCTTCATAATCCCATTCCAGTTGTCACCTGTGGACACCTGGAAAAGCGTGAGGAAGGCCATCCCAAAGTTCTCGAAGGTGGCGTGGCGGCTCATGCCCTCACAGGGGTTCTCATCATTGCACACTGAAAAACAAGGGGAGCGCAGCACTCAGGGGAGGACACACCACCAGCCCTGAGATCAACTGCATGAACTCACAGCCTGAGGAGCTCAGGTCATGAATGGTATCAGCACCCTGCCCAACACTTGGCTGTTGGCCATCAACATGGAAAAATCCCTGATGGCCCAGCCCCAGGATATCAGGCAGTCTAACTCTGTCGCTCAGGGGTATCCTCCCAACATATCATTGTGCTGCCTTTCTTCTTGATCAACATTCCATGGCAAGAAATGTAAATAAACTTTCACAATCTTTTCCTCATAATCTTAAAGGCAATGTCAGGGACACAATGCAGGAAAAGCAAATGTTTAAGAATATAAGAGAAACCAGAGGTTGCTTTTATTTTGTTAGACTGTTAGGAAAACAACAGTTTAGAGGGAAATTCCTCTTACATTAATTATGCATGAGGGAGAATAAAGTCCATCAAATAATTCGGTCCCTTTATTGAAGAGTACTGATTTTGAGAAACCACAACCAGCGTGGTTGTAGCTTGCACTGGAGCATCATCTGTTTGAGACTTGGAGACTTACCTAGTTTTCCAAAGAGCTCCACTCCTAGAGCAGCGTAGATGAAAAAGAGGAGCATGAAAAGGAGTCCAAGGTTTCCCACCTGAAAGCAAATGGCACTGTCAGCCTATCCCAAAGCCTATTTCATCTGTACAGGCAGGTGTTTCAGCCTTTCAGTGCCTGAAGGGAACAGCAGTGAAATCCTGGTGTACAAACACAACCAAACAATTGCTCAACACTTGGGAAATCATTGATGATGGCTCCAGTTGCAATTGGACTTGAAGGATGCTTTTTTCTCAGTTGCCTCCACTCCAGCACAAGCTGTGGCCAGGGCTGACTGAAATGTGCAGTTTCTGGGCCGGGTGAAGACAAGCACATTGGAGTAGGGGCACAAAAGGTGAAGCCAGTTTGGCTGTGTGAAGGACAAGCTATGGGTCACAGCACGGAGACATGTCCTGTAGTGCTACCTGCCCCACCAAACTGCCTAAATCCCTGGAAGTTATGATCATGTGAAGAGTGCAACAACAGTGTTCCAAAGAGACAGGGACACAGGTACACCAGCTCCTGCCATGAACCTCGCAGACCATGGCAGGGCAAAGCACCAGCTACAAGTGGAGATTACATCAGGGCTGTGGGAAGAGTAGGGAAGCGGTAAGGAAGAATGGTAAAGACACAGTTTTGAAACGTGTGTAGAGAAGGAGAAGAGAGAAGACTATGAAGGCATTAAGAGAAGAAGCAGAGTTACCTTTGCATCTCATGAACAAAAGGTCAAAACCTCATTTCTGGGCCTCCAGCGGCTGCTGTTGGGAAACCTCCCAACGCAAGGATTGCTGCCTCATGATGCACAAAACTGGCAGCACCACCAGCAGTATGGGCACTGCCACCAAGTCCTCACTATCCCAAATCACTGCTTGCCTCAGTCTCCCATCTCCCAGCACATGGGGCAGCCAGGTTATATATGAGAGTGGGTTTTGAAAGAGAGAGGCTGAACAGTAACAGAAAATGCCACTAATGGTTAGGACACTGTTGGCAGAACAAGAGAAGGCATGGAAAAATTAAGGACCTTACTGGTATATGGGTGTTTTTGAAAAACAGTTTCTAGTCTGAATGCATGTGGTCACTGGGCCCTTGTTAGGATCATCCACTTCAGGAATCTAATTTAGTCATTGCAACTGCTGTGCCATCCAAATTGAGGAGAGAAATAAATGATTCAGCCCACCCACTCACCTGGACTGCCACATCCTTGCTCCCTACATACTCAGGGAAAGGAATTATTTCTGATGACTAAATTAGACACCATAGTAAATGCTGTAAAAACACAGTGCTGGGTCTGTGTCTACAGGGTGTTAAGAAAAGGAAGTCAGTAAAATTTAGCTAAGGACTACATTTCCAAAGGGCTTTTTAAAATTAAAGCTCTATTCACTATTAAGAATTGCTGCAGTATAACAAAGACAGGAAGGGAATTGAAACAGGACAACTGGAGATGCGTTGTACGCCATTAGCAAGCCAAAATCTCTGACTTGAGTCTGTGCTCTAGGAATGAGAAGAGAAAGGTCAAGAAGAGGATAAAGCACAAGGGAAAGGACAGCTTATTTTAAACTGCTTCTTTTGGCAAAGCCAATAAATCTTGGAGAATAATATTACAGACAATTAAATTGTCCCCCAAAGACCCAGTGTATAAAGTATGGAGACTAAATTCATTCTTTTAATAGTGAAACTGTTGGATTCTAGACCTTGAAGTTCAGATTTTTACACAACTTTTAGTATGGAGTGATTTTTTTATCCCTGCTACACAACTTTATTAAACAAAGCCAACGTGATACAGGAGGTAGTAAAAGCCATCAATAGGAAGTCATAGGCTTTGATGCTGGAGGGATTAAGTACTGCTTGTTATTATCTTCCAGGGAATACCTAGAGGCTAAACCTTCTGACATCTGCTTGTTTTGTGGCAGATATTACTGACCTCTAAAAGACCTGACCCACCAATTTGGTTAGCAAAGGAGCTGTAGGTAAATGGGAGACAGAAAGATCAGATTTGAGAAAGTATGGAAGAATATACTTGTGGTTTCTGGCTAGGACCAGAAGCAGAGACTCACAGGTCCTGGCTCTGCTCTTTGCCATCCTGAGCAAAACACTTCACTGCCTGATGACTCCGTTTCTCCATCTACATGACAGGGATACAAATATTTCCTCCTCACTTATTTATTACCTGTATTTTAGGGATAGAAGTTGAATCTCATCATTTAAGTGCAAATATATTGCAGAGTCCTCTTACCAACAGTTTCTGGATACTATTTCATCCAGCTCTCAATATCTGTATGCGTTTATCTGGGTTTCAGAATAAACATGCCACAGACATGCAGACGCTGGATCTGAAGACCTGCTCCATTCCAGATCCTTGACTGAGAAAAATCATCTGTTGTGGCTCCTGGAATGGAAAAGAGCAAGGTGCAAAGAAGCTGCACTGAGCCATCCTGCGGCAGCAGAGCCAGAACTAATAAAAAGTTATGGCCCAGAGCTGCCTGCACTAAGAACATCCTTAATCTCCCTTTCCTTCTATTGTCCAGTGTATCTCAGCCCACAGCTATCCTGAATAATGACATTATATATCCTAGATATTAATTATTATTATTGCTGTTATTACTATTATTATGGTAAAAACAAATAATTATTGTTTAATAAAACATATGGGAGATCAGACAGAGCTCGAGATCCATACAAGATTACAGAGTTTCCCTCTTGCTTTTGTGCCATCAGATCCCTCTAATTCAGATCGACATTTATTGTCACCAACATCAGAAGTAAATTCCCTGGGTAACTACTCATGCTGTTTTCAGATTGATTCTCAGCTCATCATCACTCACCAGCACTGGCACATTAGCTGATAAATCAACTGACAAATGCCTGTGCATTTTGATATCACGCAGTAAAGTTGCCTTCTCAGGGCCTGCCAAGGGACTAGTCTGATGGATGATCCATAGAGCCACTTGGTGCCATCACTCCTTGCTTAACAATTCTCCCTCAACAATCCAAAAGGAAAGGGACCAGACTCCCTGACTGCTCATCCATCACAGAGGATGCTTACAGTGGGCTTGAAGCCTGTGTAAAGCACCGTGTAAGCATCTCGTTTGGGAACAGCTGCCACTCACAGCTCATGAAATCCTTCTGTCTCGATGTCTTGCGGTAGACACTTAACTGCCGGCTGCATGAGCCACAACAGAGCRTGTCACTGCTTCTCCTCTTCTGAGCCATGAGAGCTCAGAAACACAAAGGGACCCAGGAGGAGAAAACAAGAAGAAGTAGGAAGAGGGAGGCACTGGCTAAGAAAAGAAGTGACAAGAGTGCGAATGAAAGAGAAGGGGAGAAAAGGGGGCACACTCAGGGAAGGGTGAGAGGTGCAGTGACAGAAATACTTCCTTTCTTCCTGAAATGGCTTCCAATCACTCTTCCCTTCTTATGGAGAGGGGAGAAAGGAGCTGAGGACTAGACACAAACAGTTAGACAGTAGCTAGACATGATGAGAAGAAACCTACTCTTATCCAGGGGTTGAGCCTTATTTCTTTCACATGCTGGAGAACAGAGATGTGAGGTGAGCTGTAACTCGCTGAATGACATGAAAACTTGGACATGACCTTCAGGCAGTTGCCTGCACAACACAGCAGACACCACCTCTGAGACTCCACAAGAATCAACTCTTTGGAAAAAGGGACAGGAGAGTCTTTTGGGAAGCTGGTCTGTTTTACCTGTGGCAGGGCTTGAACAACTGTATCCAGCAGCGCTCGCATTCCTGTGGCCATCTTCAGTAGCTTCAGAACTGCCACAACAAGCATAAGAGAAGTGTTGGTCAGACTGAGCTCAGAAGGCCCATCCTTTGTGTGACTTACTAATGACAGCAGCACAAGACAGATGTCCTGTCTCCCCTTGCCCTAGAAAAACTGGACTATCCCCTCATGCCCCTTCTCCCTTTTGACTGTATAATCCCAGTTGTTCCTTCTCCTCCAGTTCATATAATTTTTACTAAATACTATGCTTCTGCTACCCATGCCTATTGGGCTGCTCCTGCTTCGCCCAGACACTCTAGCCAAGTGCTCTTTTTCCCAGGAACATGTATCCCAATTGTCCTTCTGCTTTGATTTTTCCTTTCATCACTTTCTCTCTCTTCAGCCACCACTGTTAAGCCATCTTAGCACACCTTGACCACCACCAGGAAGATTCAGGCCCCTGCCTCTGCAAATTTCAACCTGCTTGGTGGCCTCTTCTCCCTACACCACCATAATGCCCCATAAATGAGTAACAGAGAAAGTTCAGCTCTCATATGATCTGCCCACCCTCCCAGTCCTTCACCTCCAAGGGAACGAGAAAGCCTGAGCTTCTAGGGTGTCCTAGATCCTAGAATCCCAGCTGGGATGTGATGAAGAATACCCCAGAGGTTCCTCCAGGGCTGGGGACAGGGTGAGCCCATGACTCTGTGGCCACTGCTCAATGAGTCATGGCACCAAGTCCCACTCCACGACCACATAAACCCCTGCCTCTGGCCAGTGTTTCTCTCACCCCGGGCAATACGCAGCACCCTCATGATCCGGATGATAGTGGGGTTAATTGGGAGAGCAGCATTGATTTCAATCTCTTCCAATGTGATGCCCATGACAGACAGTAGCACAATGGCCAGATCTAGCTGGTTCCACCTTAAGAAGAAAAATTGAAGAGAATAAAGGAAGATACAATTTTTCCATTTCCCTGAAAAAGAAAGTGAATTGTCTCCACTTCAACCTAAACATTTCCTTCTGTATGAGTTCAAGGCCCCACTCTGAGTCAGCCTATATGGGCTTTCCAGACAAACAGAGATTCACTTTGCACACATCCTGAGCAGCCAGAGGCAAGCCAGCCTGATTTGAAAGCATGGAGCTGTGTTACTATGGCGCTATGCTTTGACTAATGGGCTCAGCTTTTTACAGCCTTACTACTTCGAATCAACTTTGCTATATATGTTCTGCTTCAGCATGCTCCCAGTTCGCCTCAAGGGCAGGAAAAAAAATGCCTCTCTCTAACCTCATCTCCTTTGCTTTCTAGCCTAACCAGCAGATGCCAACCAAGAGGCAATTTTTGGACAACTCTCACTGTTGCCTAGGCATTGCAGCTCATGGGGGATGAGGTTTAGGTCCATGCTGTGCAGAACTGGGAGGCAGTCAGGGCACTCTGCTACCAACTCACACTCTACATAGAGAACAATTCTCAAAACCTCCACCCCAAACCCAGCTGTCCCACAGCCACGGTTCACAACCCTCTGCTCACCTGTCTTTGAAGAATCGTCGCAGACCAAACGCCACCAGCTTGAGGACCGCCTCAAACACAAAGACGGTGGTGAACAGGTAGTTGCAGTACTTGAGGGCGGTCTCTAGGGACTGCCAGCAGAAAGAGAGGGTAAAGAATTGAGGCAAAAGCAGCATCAAGCACGTAACTCCCTGTGCAGGGGCTCTCCTAAGTGCCAGGAACTCATTGCGGGGTGGGAAAGCTGCCCCATGCCTTCTACCTACTTGAATGTGGAGGTTACCTACTAAGGGCAACCACCAGCCAGCCCCTCTGCCCCATGTTCTTGTCAGGATCAGTTATTGCTCCTTTCTCCTGTACTGTTCAGCATAATGCAGAGGAGGAGGCTATTGCAAGAGAATCCACAAAATGCCATAAGCTTTTTCTTCTGCCAGTAGCTAGTGCCACCTGAATAACACCTCGTTAATGGCACTGGCATAGCTATCAACCAGGAGCAAAGCACAAAGGTTACTCTGGTTGTGGATGCATGTCATCTCTGACAGGAGGAAACCCTGCTGTGCCTTGGTCTGAGGCCAGCATGTCACATCTCACAGCTGTTTGGCTTCTGGCTCTTTTACGTGCTGTCCCTTCGCCACCAGCAAGGACCAGTGTGAGCAGTGGGCAGCTTTTGGTGGCATTTTGTACTGGAAGGGTTTGAAGTGCTTTGAGAAGATTGTTTAACAAAGCCTGACAACAGGCTAGCATGGCTGGACTTGTGTTCCAGGGAAAGGAGCTGAATAGTAAGGAAGAGGAGTGACTTGTTCAGGAACAAAGGCCTGATGTGAGGATGCCAACAGATWAAATGTGAGAGTTCCTGAAGTGTAAAGCTGGGCACTATCTAAGGGGTAAGATAAAAGCTGGGCAGTTGGGCAAGATGGGCAAGAAAGAGAGAAGCCTGGCAGGATATTTGAATGAGGACAGATTCAGCTCCTGATCAAAGCCTGAGCTACCTTGGACAATCTGTTCAGACACCAGAGCTGTCACCTAAACCAAGGGTCTTCTGAAGAGAAAACTGACATGCCACTGGCCAGAGGTCATGATGAATGCTTTGTCTACATATGGAAGCAGAAAGGTCCTTTGATATGTGCAGCATACATTTTTTCCATCAAAGGCATCTACAGCTTTGCCAGGAACACTGAGGGGTACATGGYCTGTACCCAAGCAAAGTGTAAAACTTATTTGGCCTCCAAGGTGCTGTATTTGGAACCACGCCCTACAGCTGAGAAAGGCTCTGCTCAGCACTGGGGCTCTGCAGCTTCTCTTATGAAAAAAAGGTGGCTTGGTAAAGATGGCCCATCCCATGACATACAACCAGCCACTCTGGCTCTCTCAGCTCAGGCCATATGGCAGGGGAATTGGGCTGACATTTGGAAATCTGATGCAAAGCCTGAAGCTCCCAGGACACTGCTGCTTCCACCGCTCCTMTTAGGATCCAGGGGAACATAAAAAGCAGAGCAGGCAGCTAAATTTGGGTGACCCACATATCCACTTACTAATATAAAGCACAGAGACTTAATTGCACCATGCTTTCTAGGGGCTTGACTCTTGCTCAGATACCTTCTCTCTATTGATTTTAATGGATAGCTAGTGTCTGAGTAGGAGCTACCTTTCTGGATACATATGAAACTATTCACTCAGATTTTCCTGCTACAAAGCTAGSTCCTACAAAACTTTAACAGTAGTTTTTAGAGACACTCAAGTGTCCTACTTATGCTGGTGAACAGTGGTCACCAGAGCCGCAGCAAAATAACAACGCCTAGAGGCAGGGCTTATCTCCATGATGTCACTCACCACAGGTTGGTTGTAGTGCTCCAAGGACATAGTGACCACGTTGAGGCAGATGATGAAAGTGATGAAGATGTCCAGATAGTGGCTGGTGCAGACCGAATGAATAAGAAGGCGTATGTGGCAGTAGGTAGCATAGTACGGCAAACGCTGCGCCTCTTCAGTGGAAAGAGGGGCATGGGCAGAGTTAGAAAGAAATCGGAAGAAAGAGAGAAATGAGTAAGAAACACTGAGGAAGGAGAAGGCATAAGATTTGTGATAGGTGTTGAAAGAAAAGGGAATGAAGTTGGGAGAGAGAAAAACCRGAAAAGCATAGGTAAAAGATAAAGGACATAGGGACAAGGGGGGAAAAATGAAAAAAAAAAAAAAAAAGAAAGAAGAAGTGGGGAAAAAATACGTAGAAAAAAAGACAAAGAATAGAATGCTAGAAAGTAAATCTGTTAATCTGTTTGTGGGAATGGTGCTAAATCAGTATTTCATGTCTTGACAAATTAAGATCACTTATGATAAAAGGGAGCAGATGGTTCAAGGAGAGGCCCTGGGGTGTCATGGGAGAGGGGGGGAAAACTGGAGCAGAAGGGAARGCATGCCCATAGGCTGTAAATGGAAGTCTGGATAGTAGGGATGATTTGCAGGGGCAAGTATGCTTTAGCAATTTTTATCTAAAGGTAACACAAAACAGGACAGAAACACCAGGAAAAGAGGGTTTCCTTCACCACAGAGGATTTGGGATCCCAAGGAGTGACACTGCAACAGTGATGGAAAGAGCCAGGAACAAAACATAGGGGTCTTCCTCTTTTTTTTTTTTCCCTCCTCTTCTTTAAATTTGCAGTTGAACATAAAGAGTGGTCTGTCCAGGTCTTTCTTCAACTACCACCTGAGTTGCAGGAAGGCCAGGTGGGACTCTACCCCAAGCCCAGGAAGCCCCATGCACACCCCATGTCAATGGTGCCTGACAGCATGTGCACAGRGGTGGTTTTGGTACATTATCTCCTGAGGAGCAGGGTGTTAACTCCCCCCCATTGCCTTCCCTGGGGTCCCAGCAGACCTCATCAGCCACCCCTCTTCCCCAGACTGCCCCAGTGAGGTGTGTGGTGACACGGCAGTGGTGTGGGGAGGAAGGCTGAGAGCACGGCCACAAGCGATGTATTTTGGAGACCAGCCCATTGGGAAAGAAAAAGAAGAGGAAAAGGTTTTTCTCAGAAAACCTTAGCCTACGAACCAACCAAACACTTAGGCTGTGCCTTACTCCTTCGCTTCTTCTCCAAGCGTCGCAGGCGCTTCTCCTCCCGCCGGCGCGCCTCCTCAGCCTCCTGGTGCTGCCGGCACTTGTGAAAGTTCTCCACCACCACCCCCACAAACATGTTGAGCACAAAGAAGCTGACGATGAGGAGAAAGGAGATGAAGTAGAGTAGCATCCAGGGGTTGTTGTTGGTCACTGGCTGGAGAAGGGTCGAGAACAGAGGCAGTCATTGTCTTAGCAGTAGAGGAATAGGGATGCAGTGGGCAGCAGCCCAACAGTTCCTGCTTTACAAGGTATTGGATTAATCATCTGTGGGCCAGGAGGGAGCCAGCATGCCCAGAAAGGCACTTGGCATTATTGCTTCTTCATTACAAACGGATAAAGGCCCACTTTAAGATCCAAACTGMGTAGAGGGTAAGAATTACTACAGACACCCAGAGCATAGCCACAGCTGCGCCTCCCTGCATGGACAAGACAAGTCCATGGACCTGACCCCTTGCAAATAGGTGAGCAAAGGATTCAGAAGGGCCTGGAAGGGACCCTTGGTTTGAGGGAAGTATCTGAAGCAGGACATTAAAGCATTCTTCTGCCCTACTAGCAGAAGGAAAGTGAAAAAGGTCCTTTCACAAGAAAGTCCTTGTACCTGCTGGTCAACAGCCACAGCATCTAGTCCATTATACATAATATTGACCCAGCCATCCTTGGAAGCCAGAACAAAGAGGGACATCAGAGCCTGCAACATATAAAGCAAAGCAGATGTGGAGCAGGTGCATCTGGCAGGCAGGGGGAAAAAAAATCGTGGGTTTATGCTCTAACACACACAGTGCTGAAATACTTTTCCTGTGTCTCTGCACACATCAGAACCTGCTCCTTCTCCCGTGGAGGACAGGGAGCGGTGACAGGAAGCCATGTGCAGTCAGACCCACCAGAGGAGAGAAGTTGTGAAGARCATCTGCTTCATGGCAGGAGAAAATAGAAAATCAAGCTCTCTGCTGCCACCACTTTTCTTTCCCCTCCACCTGTAAGCATCATCCTGATACCAACCCACTAGTGACACAGCTTCTGCATGGACATTCATGTCAAATAACTGCTCCTTCTGGCCCAGGCATTGGCTTTCCAAGCACTGCATCTGTTCCCTGGGGAGGAGTACGTAGAGGGGAAGACAAACCCTGTGATGGGTTCCCATCAGAGGTAAGGGCTGTGGCAAACTCACCTGTCCCAGGTTGTCGAAGTTATACTTGTGGTGCACCCACTTGTAGTTGGCTGCCACACAGTCAGACCGGTTGGTGATGTTCCTGATGTCGACCCCCAGGCAGTGGTAGAACTTGCCCTTGAAGAGCTGCAGGAGGGGAGTGACCCCATCAGCCTCTTTCCCCACAGGGTTCCCCACGCTCCCTGGGATATACAAAAGCTCCGGAGATGCTGCATGGGCTGCAAGACTGCAAGCCACATAGAGCATGACAGGGACACCACCAACACAGTATACAGCACAGGCTCAAACACTGCGAGGAAGCCAGGACCACCCTTGTAAATTCACACCTGGCTTGTCAGCCTCTTCCACTGCCCCAGGCCAGCAGTGACTGTAAGCCTTACCATCTGACAGCCCTTAAGCAGTCTTTCTAGGTACAAAGGGAAAATGTATCTTCTAGACAATGTACATTTATCTTCTAGATAAATGTATCTTCTAGAGGAATCTTCCCTCCCTGCTTCCCAGTTACTGAGAGTGCTGATGGTAAAAGAAGATCTCATCTGAGGGTAAAGAACCAGAAAAAAAATCCTCTTCTTCTCATATACATTTTTTTCACAAAGCTGCACTGCGCTGCTGTGGCTCTTCTGCCCAGGGCTCCTTTCCCCATATGGAAGGTACTGGATTGTGCATTTGTACAGATGCATCAGAGCAAACTAAGTATAGCGCATTCCCTGAGATGGAAGTTACGCCCACACCCTTGCTCCTCTGCAATGCAACAGCTGAAAATAAAGAGGATTAAATAAAAAAATAAAAGAAAGTTGTGGGTGGATTTAGGGCTCAGAGTGAGGGCGAGAAACAGAGCTGACTGGAGGCAGGGTTCATGCAAGCAGGCACTGAGCTGCTTGCCCTTGTGGGTGACATGGATGTACCCAGCGAGTCCTGTGCTGTGCCAGCCTTGGGCTCTCCCTATGATGCTGAGCCAAACCCTGATCCAGCTGCTGCCAGGTATGAGCATTAACTCCTGTCTCTCACATCCAGCAATGCCTGCACTTGCTGATCACCTGTCTGTACTTGGCAAAGGCTATGTCAGCATGGAGACAGCTTGTGGAGSAGGACAAATACGGAAAATTTGCTGGCTTCCCTGTCTCTCCTGCTCTGCTTGGCTCTCCGTGTCCCCGTGGGTACAGGTGCCCATGGCAGTAGGGGTGGGAGCTCAAGGGCTATTTGATGGACAGTAACAACCTACCTGCACACCCAGGATGCCAAAGATGATGAAGAAAGCACAGCAGATGAGGACAATGTTTCCTATGGGTTTGAGTGAAGAAATGAGTGTCTCCACCACCAGCTTCAGGCCAGGGGCTCGACTGATGACTCTGGAAGGGAAGGAAGGGGAAGGGTGATAGAGGGACAGGACAGGGATGTTTGGCCTAAGCTAAGCATTTTCAGCAGCAGCAGACCCCTGTCTCCCTGTGCAGTGACCCATCAGTGGAGATCACTCCCCTGTGATCAAAARCCCTCTTCTCTCCCATGGATTTGCTGTTTGATGAGGTACCTCCAGCATCAGAGCCATATGGCTATAAGGGGGACCTCCCTGTGGCTTATCACATATCAAAGACCACACTTTTCCTGGCACAAAGATTCTGGGACCTTCCCTGGGGATAACCAGTGGGAAGAGGGGGCCGAGCAGGGCTCGGTGGGTTCTGACCGGAGGGGACGCAGGGTGCGCAGCAGCCGGAGGACTCGCAGCACCCCCAGGATTTTGGCACCGCCAGCAGAGGCCACTGAGACCACAATGTCAATAAGAGACACGAAGACCAAGAAGCCATCCAAGATGTTCCAACTGCTGCGGAGATAAGCCTGGTCCCCAAAATACAGACCTAGAGAGACCACCTGGAAGAGAAGGGAGAGAAGAGAGGGTGAAATGGCTCCTCTCCATGTTACCCGGTAGAGGGCAACTGTGGAGAGAATGGGAGGAGAGGGGAATAGTTATCAACTCCTCATGACACTGGAATGTCATCTCATAATATTTTCCTTTCACCTGGATGTCTRTGAAGGAAAACATCATTTTTTTTTCTGCCTCCCTGAATAACATGACACTGTAGGGGACACGCAGGAATCCTCTCCCTGCCACATCACAGACTCAGGGCAAGTGTCCCAGTTCAGAGATCACCAGGGAGGTAAAGTCAGGAACCAAAATTCGTACTTTGGCTCTTAAGGGTGTAGTTTGTTTGTCAGCAGTTCTCAAAAACAGYAGGTGCTACAGAAATTGGTGGCTGTGGGGAGAGCATAACACCCTGCGAATCATGGCCAAAATTCAGATATGAATTTTAGGGATTAACTTCCAGCACACAGTTTTAGGACTCTTTCCCAATCATGAGAAGGGAATAACAAGGTTTCCTCATTGCTGCAAAGTACACTTTGACATCTATTGAATAATTATCTCATCTAAGAGCACGTTACTATTATTGTTGTTATTTCCCCCATTCTTGCTCCRGGAGAAAGGGAATGGACATTTGATGTCATAATAAAATCCATACCTGAAGGCCAGATATCCCTCATGGATACTAAGATTCAATTGGATCTAAAGCCTAGGATAAACGTCCCCTCTATGCAAGATGGGACTCAACTCTGGGCAGTATCTGCCTTTACCAGGGTAGAGGGAAGGACTRGCACACTGAAAAGAAGGACAGATTTTAAAAGGGTGCTGAGCAAACATGAACCATATTTGACACTGGAAAAAGGCTCTGAGCAATTTGTCTCCAGTAACTTACCTTCAGTGTCATCTCAGCTACAAAAATTGCTGTGAAAATGTAGTTGGACACAGTGAGAAAGATTCTCTCCTAGAAAAAAATAAACAAATAAAAAAAACAGAGAAAGACCTTAAATGCATTTTGACTACTTCTTGTTATTCTGTTAGGTCCCTCCGATGATCTTGATATTTTTTGCATTCCTGTGAAGGGTCTGAAATTTGGTGAAATAAGCAAAGTGCCCTTGGCAGAGGTCAGTGCCAGGCAGCTTTCAGCTCATACACCTTGGCTGGGACAGCATTCTACGCAGTTCTGCCAGAGCATAGTGGATGGGATTTGCAATGCATCCTGCAAATCTGGTTTCAAGGCACACTCTGCCCTGTTCTGTCAGTACTGCTCAGTCCTGACCTGCTGCACTGACCTGGGACTCCTTCCCAAAGAGCTGCTGAGCACTGACTATAGATTGTGTCCAAGTGCAGCAGAGTCTGGGAGTCAGCTAAGGCAGACAAGCAGAGAAAGTAATTTCAGTTGCCAGCTTGAGCCACCTCCAAGATAGCTCAAGAGTTGCATACATGAATAATGGCGTGCCATTCGTATAGCATGGAAGTTATTCTATCTTTCAGTTCCCAGTCCTCGTCCCTTTTGCCATTCATCTCTTACATGCAGGTTCCTGAAGGACTCTCTTACTTCCCAAGACAGAATGAACTAGGCCTTCTGTATTATACAGTGGGTTGCCCCATTATAAGACTCTGCAGAGGAAGCACACACTACATCAATTGCTAATACTTGAATTACATTTGAATAAATGAGCGGGAGCTGATGTTTAATGCTGAAGTTCTTCCAGAGGTCATACCAGTACCAGGAACACTTAAGAACCACTGTTAGAGGTTGTGCTAAAAAGCAGGTGACAGGTAATGGTGCTCACCGTGCTTCTGTGTTCAATCTGGGGTCTCTCCAGGGCAATCGTGATGCAGTTCAGGAAGATGAAGGCCAGCACTACGTGGTCAAAGAGCTTGTGAGCAATGATGGTTTGGCAGAGGAGGCGAAATCTGCAAGAGAGTTCCAGTAGGCACCTGTGCCTTGGGCAGAACAAGTTTAGGAGCTACAACGACAGAGAATTAAGGGCTCTGGCCAAAACCAGGCTCTGATGTAGCAGCTTTCCTATCACTGATATTGATGTCCCTGGATGTGGCCATATCCCAGGGTGGTACATGGTCACACAGGGAGCCTGGGGCAGAGTAAGGAGCTGAACTTCCATCCATTTCCCCAGCACCAGAGTGGTCTCCTAACCATTATGACTCTGTGCTCCTCTCTTGCCTTGTAAAGAGGCTGAGTTCTAGTTTTTCTCCCAAATTCACACTTTGTACCACCCCACAGTAAAGAGACCAGTGCTGAAGGCTCAGAAGAGACAGGTAGGTTGGCAGTCATGGGGACCACACTTCTGTCCACTCTGAAAGACACTGTGCACCTTAACATAGGTGTCATACAGAGCAAAAACCTCTCCCTCATGACCTATAACGACAGCCCTTTCTTTTCAAGGGTCAATGCACATGGGTGAGAATACTGTTGGCTGGGGTACACGGACATTTTCTCCTGGTGAGAAGATCGCTTTAACAGGAAGAATTTAATCCAAATTTCCTTTTTTTTTTTACACAAGAAGAATTCTAAACTTTACCCTTAAAGATGTGATATGACTGCTGGTAAGTTGGGACTTAAATTAAATGAAGACACTATTCTGGTACCAAGGGAGGAAATATCAGTATTATGGAGTCATCAATAATACATTCTTTATCCTCTTTGTATTAACATTAGTAGTCCCTGCCTTGCTTTGCTATAAATATTTATGATTACACAAAATAAAAATGGGATGCTCCAAAGGGAGGGAAGATCACAATAGCTATTTAGGATGCTCAACTTTCCTTTCATTGCCAGAATCCAGGAAAAGAAACATTGTTTGGCTGTAGAAGGGACAATGGAGGAGAAAATACACATTCCTAACTGGTAAGTTTAAAGTTGCAACATAACATCAGGGGATGTGGCCAGCACACCAACAGAATCTGTCTCATCTTCTCAACCCTCTCATGGCAAGAACTGCACAAACCTGTTTTGTGGAGAGAAGAGATATATGGACCAGTCTTCCCGTAACTCACACCAGTCTGGCTTATAGACTTCCATCATCTTCCGGATRCGAAAGCACAGGCTCTGTAGGGATGCAGGAGAAGTAATTGTCACTGGTTATCTTCCCACTTACCTGAGAGAGACAGTCTTCCTTTCACATCTGACCCAAAACCACCACTACCTGCCTTTCTTTAGGCCTCTGGACAAGGAAGTCAGCTCAAAGGCAAGGAGTCACGGAAAAGAAGGTAGAAGCTGCTTTGCCAGGGCTTGTTTACCTCTTGGCAAGTTGTTTCCTCCCCAGATCATGACAAATAAAACTTCTGGTGTCCCTTCTAGAGTAGGATGTTTTCTATAATGCCTTCTTAGAGGTGTTGAAGGGGCTGTGTAACATGAGGGCAATGTTTCCTCCCTACCTCAGCTAAATGAGAAGCCAGGACAAAAAGGCCTTCTGTTGGCACTCGGGCTTAGAATTTCATACAGACATATATGTCTGCTCAAATTTCTACTGACCCTTGCTCCACTTTTTCCACCCTTTGATCTGCTCAAAGATTGCTGTCCCCCAGGCTGATACTGCAAAACCTACTTGCCTTGTCTGTGGTGCCTGTGCTTCCTGCTCTGGTCTGCTGATGTTCCCCATGCACAGCTCTCRCTGTTACTCAGCCTGACCTCTCCTGTCCTGCAGAAATCACAGGCTGCACTGCTCTGAAACAACAGCCCCTGAATCACCATGCGCATGTCACACATCTGCCTTCCTGCCACCATCCACCTGTACAGGTACCTTCAGGCAACCTAACAATGTGGTTTGAGCTTGTCTGTGTCTAGAAAGTCCTATCTGCATTCAGTGCTGTCCTCCAGCTTTCCTAAAGCATCTTTGCAAGTTTTCCCATCCACATTCAAGGAGACAAACCTGAGGATGGATTTGGGGTTTCCCACAGCACTGCGACATAACCCCAGGCTCCCTCCACCAAGTACTCACATAATCTATCTCTTCATCATCCTCTCCTCGTTCTTTACGGTTGTTCATCTTTGGGAAGATCTCTTTGACAATACTGGGCATTTTGCCATTGCAGTCCTGATGCTCACTGGCCCCAGGTGGTGCTCCCAGCTTATGGGTCACTCTGTGGCCGGAYGGGACCGAGGCCAACTCCAGCAGGTCACAGGAGCCTTTGTTATCCAGAGAGAGTGTCCGGCGGTGATGAAACACCCTTCCCGTCCCATCCGGCTCCCCATCTGCCACCCTGTGCATTTCTCCAGACAGGAGGGACTCATGCTCGGCCGAGGGAGGTTTGTGTTTCAGGCTGTGTCCCCGGGCCAGGCTGTTCCAGCTGGAGCGACGGCTCCCCCAGGCTCCGCTGCGGCTCCAGGCACCAYAGTGGGAACTGCGGGAGCTGGACTGCAAGAGAGCAGGATGGGGACTCAGTGACTCCGGGCACAAGGAGGGAGCATGTGATCCTAGTACAGATCCCAGACTTATCCCTGGGCCCCTAAGCCAGAAGGTTGCTATTTATCAGACGCTGAGCAAGTTGCATGGCGGGAATTTAGCAGCAATCTCTGTAAATCTGACAATAAATTGATAATGAGTTAGAAATGGTGTTGGCTGTGAGTACTTTATAGCACCATCTGTGTGCAAAGCACTTTTGGRGAAGGTAAGTAATAAAGCCAAAGGCCAGGTGGCTGATGCTGTTACACCTGCACAGAGCAAGAACAAAGCTCTCAAAAAATCTGATTGGCAGCTTTTTACACTGCCCTGGGGTTAAGGGTAACACAAGGTACAGAGTGATGGATAATCTGACACACGCTCTTTGAGTACAGTCTTAGTATAAGGAAGAAATGAGGGGAACAGGTTTGCTGGTTACAGTCTAGTCCAACCACATCAGCAATTTACCAYATAGTACGTGGCTGCTAGCACTCCATGTTTGGAAGTAACAGGGGCAAGAGCCCTTTAAGCACTGATGCACTCCCCAGAGCGGTGTATGCCAGGGGGTAGAAAGCCCAGGAGCTGATGTCACAAGGTGGACAGGTCTGAGAKGCACTGGTTAGACCGCCTGCAGTGCTTGAGGAAGTGTTATGGGTCAGCAGGATCTGCTATGGGCAACTCCAAGGCAAGACTTTTCACTGTTACAAAAGCTCTCAGAAAACCCATCTGTAATGGGACTTGGTTCCAGCATCACCTAGATGTTTCTATGCTCTTAACTCAAGGCATCATTTTGTGTCCTTTGCTTTAGGAAAACAAGGAAAAGGCAAGAGGAAAAAATGCGTTTCACTGTGAGAGGGAAACTGTCTTCTTGGTGTTCTCCATCTCCCACATTCAATGAAATGTAGAGATAGATAGACAGACTGACAGACAGACAGATAGAAAGATAATGGAATCCCACACTCAAAGGACTATAGATTAAAAACCTGGAAATAGACTTCAAAAATCTGGAAATTTAGATAAATAATGTGAACTGATGTGGATTMTAAAGACAGGCAATGCAGTTGTTTTAGAAACCTACAGCAGCAGTGCAAGCCCCAGATGATGGCAGAAAGAAAACAAAGCCTTCAAAAAAAGGGTACGACACACATTTATAGCCCCTCACTCACCAAGGACCGCTGGTCATAGGTCATTCTCCCCAGGGACATCACACTGCTCTTCCGGGAGCCAACAGCCACACGGATCTGGTCAAGTTGCAGTGAATTGCGTGAGGAGTTGGCGACCCCCCCAGCAGCGACTGGTGGGTTGGAAGAGGGCAAGGATGGGTCCAAGTGTCCATTAGGTGTCACAGGAATTGCACAGAGCTTGGGATCTGAGTGGAAAGGTGCAGAAAGAAGGATGAGAAAAGAAGAAGGTGGGTTCCTCTCTGTCCAGTGACTGCTTCGATGCCTAAGCAGATTAGCACGTTAACAGCAGCTAACAGAATATTAGCTCTTTAGCATCAATCAACATCCATTTCTCTGATTTAGGGTGTTGTCACAAATGCCGTGCAAGGTGGGAAGACTTTAAAGTAAATTCCTCAGCCTCCAAAAGTGACTGCATCTCTCCTTGGGGACAAACAGACGAGAGGAGTGGTGGCCAGGCAGCCTCAGACTGACAGGCAGAGCACGAAGCTGAACAAGGGGATGAGAGTGTGCTTCTGCATGCCAAGAACAGACACCAGCATCTTCAGGTCTGAACAAACACCACCGGCTGTCAGACTGCCTACTTAAAACAGTTAGGCTGAAACACTGAGCAAGAGACTAAGATGTAGGGATAGCTACAGCCATCCATGTACTGAGGTCACCTTAAAACTCCTGCAATCAAAAACTGATCCCAGTCTATCCCACTACACTGCACTTCTTCAAATGACTGATCATTGACCTTTAGGATCCAGGACACTTTTGAGGGAAATGTTAAGTCCTGTGGATGACCATCAGAATTTCTTGAGATGCATGAAGAGGAAGGGATATTGGATTGTAATTCCTGAAAGGACTGGAGCAATCATTTTTGTTTGACTTGTTGCATGATGAAGGTCAACTATTAGTGTCTGCAGGACAGAGCCATGAGGGCACCAACACCTCTTTCTCCTCTGCCATCCCAGGGGTTTGACTGCCTACGTTCAGCATAAGTTCCCATGTGGTGCAGCCATGTAACACAGGATTGGACTGCTTTGAAAAGAGCTAAGTTGCAGGAAAAAATGGTGACAAGCCAATAAGTGGAGCCACTTTTCCCTGCTGTGGGAGCTGCATTTAAGCTCATACATGTGCCTGTGGTGCTTGTCTGGGTTGTGCTGTGAGTATGCTTGTGCCTGTCCTTGCACCTTGCTGATCCTGATCTTGTCTTGCTAACTGGACTTCTTGACTTGACCTCATACCTGCCTCACCACTGTGGACTCGCATGGTGATCACTGAACCATTGGCAGACCCTTGCGARTGTCAGTGGACCTGCTCTGCTCACCTTGAGCAGGTATGGGTGGAGTCCCTGCTCTCCTGCCTGGCTCTCTGTCCCCCTCAGCTCCTGGCTCACCATCCATTGCAGAGCAGGTTACTCTCACTGCTCCCTGTCTCCCTGTGTTTGAAGTATAATACCTCTTGCAGAAAGACTTTCAGTCTTTGAGGCAAGGAGACCTTACTAGGAAGTTTGTACTCAGGTTCTTCCAACTGTTAATTGTCTCTCCTTGAAAATATACAGCTTTTTTCAGCTTGAATTTGTCTAGCTTGAGCTTCCAACCTTTACAATCTCATTATGCTTTTTTCTGCCCAATTAAAGACCTATCTACAATTGCAAATCTCTCCTTATGGTCTACAACTACAGAGCGAGTGATCAAGTAACTTTTCTGATTTCTCTAAGCTTCATTAGTCTCTYACTATGAGGCAAGCCTTCCAGATTTGCCTGAGTCCTTTTTAATGTCTTGGTATCCCCTCTCCAAATGTGGGTCCCAGATTTGGACACAGTGTTCCTGAAATGGTGCCCCTGAAGCTAAGCAGAGACAGTCTCACTTCTCACTTCCAGTTACCATTCTGGAGGTCATTCAAGAACCGTTCCGCTTAGTTACCACATTCCTCAGGATGCCAACATGTTTGTTTTCTCACAGATAAAGCCACAAACTAGCATAAAGTTCAAAATAAAAACTGGTAAGTTCTTGGAGATGGAATTTTCTGCAGAATCTGCTTTTAGATTTATCACCAAACAGCAATAAGACACAAGCAAATAAGACTGTTTGAGCTATTGTACCTGAGCCTTCCTGGACTTCTTGGAACTGATCAAACTCCTCCATGTTTGATGAACTCTGATCTTCATCTGAGTATGACCGGTTGGCATCACCCTGGAGCACACAAATTTAGATGTTGGGAACTCAAACAGAAAAGACCATTTGTTTGTCTTTCATTGCTATAACAACTGCAAAATTGTCCCTGGCAGTCAGGCATCCACTGTGATCACTGGAAAGAGCCTTGTATGATTTGGGATGGCTGGTATACTGTGTTGTTGCTTTTGGATGGGTAAAGGGCTCACCCTAAGGTAGRGTCTGTTGTGTTACACAGGACAGAAATTATGAATCCTCTTCTAGAGAGCCTGTCTCTTTCCTTGCAAGGATTAACACTGTCTTTTTTTCTTTTTTTTTTAATTGAAGACCACCCTAGAGAGTGTCATTTCACGAGTGAAATGACAGGCGTGTGATACTTTGTAAGTTCTCCAGTCCAGTACCCTCAAAGTGTCACAAAGGTTCCCTTTTTAGCACCTCTATTCCTGCTCCTGATGAAGCCTTGGTGGCAACTCACCTCAGCCTGGAACCCCTCCACAAGAATGGCCACCAGCAGATTGAAGAGTACATAATTGCCAAATGTCATGAGAGCCACAAAGTAGAGGGAAGCCCACGGTGAGGTGGAGGCCATGCCATTATAGAGTACAACATTCCAGTCCTCCTGGGTTAGGATCTGCAACCAGGAGCAGAGGTCAGATAAATGTGAAGGAAGAACATTAAGGGAATTCCCTGTTAAGGGCAGTGAAAGGATACACATCAGGACTGGATCAGGCCTCTGAACTTCCCCATAACCACACACCCATGGTCACCATCCAGCTATGGTACTGCACCAAAAACATTAGCTGAGCAAGAAGAAATTAGAGCAACCATTAGGGCAGTCTCATGCTGAGGTGAGAGTGTTAAATTTGGGAGTTGCCACAACAGGAGTGACCTTTGCAAACTGTCTCCTAGGAAGGAAGGAGCTCCCTCATTTGAGATATACACCAGTTGTTTGGTTCCAACATGCAACTGTTCTTCCTCCAAACATCACGACAGGTCTTTCATGCAGACTTTTGTGCTGTCAGGAGTCAGTACAGCGCTCCTCAATGAAGAAAAAGCATCTCCTGATCCTCTTGACTTTGCCCTGGCCCACCCATAGAGAGCAAAGTGGGCTCACCTGGAAGACAGTGACGATGGCCCACAGCAGGGAGTCAAAATTCTTTCGGTCAGGGACTGTATCTCCTGTGTCTGTCCTGAGGCTGAACTTGCAACCAAAGATGTGCATTCCCAGAATACTTTGGAACAAGACAGTGTCAAGTATAAATATCTCTGCCACAACAATGAGTTCATCAGAGTAATTCTCTTTTCCTCCCAAAAATCTAATGTAACATCACAGCAGCAAGGGGTGCGGCAACACAGACTACTGGGACCTATCTTTGAAGAAGGAACTACGTATTGCAGACCTGGAGCTCACCAAAAAGTTTGCTTTCCATCTGTGCTGACTCAGAGCTCATGTATTCTCTCCAACCTGACATTCAGATCTGTTCTCTCTATTGTTCTTGCTTGCTCTCATATTTCCTCATCTCGCTATCAAGGTATCCATGGCATGCACAGACAAACTTTCATTGTTGCTTCCTGCTGCCCTTCTGCCAGAGTCAGCCTCCAGACTGAACTGTTCCTGTAGCCAGTGCTAATTACCAAGAGACTTCACCTATAACATTATGTTCAACGTTCGCATTTGCCGGCAGTATTTCACCACCCCATCCAGGCCAAAATCTTCAGCTGCTGAATTCAATTTAAGGCAGGAGTACATTCAGCCCTTATGAACAAATAAATGTTTGTGAGTACTGCCTTAGCCTAGAGCAATGGGCAAGATGAGTTACGCAGTCATGCTCTGAAATTGCTGTCCCCATGAGCCATGCAGTGCCACTCCAGAACACTGGGAGCTGACTGCCTCCTCACCTGAATATGAAGATGAAGAGCATGAGGAGCATGCAGAAGGTGGCTACGTTGTCCATAGTCTTCATGAGCACCACAAGCTGGCGGCGCAGCGCAGGCATGAAACGCACCAGCTTCAGCACCCGAAGGAGCCGGAACGTCCTCAGCACAGAGAGGCCCCCGTCTGCCTGGCCGATGATCTCCCAGATGCTGTGGTCCAGAGAGGCACAGGCAGTATGAGGGGCAAAACAAAAGACAAGTGAACAAACAGAAGAAAGCAAGGAATAACAATGCTAAGTTTTCACCTCTCCATTTGCAGTATAAAGAGATGAGAGAGAAAATCTGTCTGAGCAAGATAGAAGTGTGTACTACAGGCTTATCCTTATGCGTTGAAAGCTGCGTTTATGCCTTAAGAACATGAACGTGGCACTGCATGTTGCAGGAATGAGGAAAGGATTGCAGCATTAAATTCTAGCAAGACAAATTCTTCTACCACACATTAAACCCTTGTAACATCCTCAATTTGTGCATTGAAAAAATGTTTCACAGCTAATATTTGTTGTGGACTTAATAAGGCAGTTGCAATTGCCTCCGTTCTACGGAGGAGAGAACTGAGGGACAGAAATGCTGYGTGGCTTGCACAGCACCAACATCAAGTATTGGGAAAAGACATCTTGGTCTGCCAATCCTTGGCCTTGTGCATCAGCTCAGCTCCTCCTAGCATAACTGTTAAATCCTTTTTGAAAAAGTGTGCAAGCTCTGTGGTACTCTTTTCTATGCGTATTTCAGTTGATCCCCAAGGCCCTTGTCACCTGATGATGACGATGATACTGTCAAAGATGTTGTAGGGGTTGCGAAGGTAATCAAAGAGACCAAAGGCAGCAAGTTTCAGGATCATCTCCAGGGAAAACATGCTTGTAAAGACAACATTGCTGATCTCCAAGATGTTGGTCAATTCCTCTGGCTAGAGAGAATGCAAATTCAGAGAGTCAGAACTGAAAGAGGCCTGAAATTATGGGAAATAAAGTGCTACCCTTCCCAGGGAACAGGGTTTGGAAGGAGATGCAAACTACCATGGGTGAAATTAGAGCGGAGCTGGATAGATCCACTTGCACTCCAATTCCTTTCCTGATTTGCTACCTTCATCATAGATTATGTCCCTAACCAGTTTTTTTACTAGAGGCGATCAGGACCCTCAGAACCATTCACACAGCCAAGGCTGATCGAGCATATGCCACATCCCACTCCATATCCTGTTCCCCTGGCTAAAGGCTACTTTATTTTGTGCAAAGAACTTCAGTATTTCTTGAGGGCAGGCAAAAGTGGCTGATTTGCCGTCAACCTCTTCCTTCAAGAATTTCTTCCCCTGAGGTTTGCACAGGTAGCTGGCACATTTTTTTTCTGAAATTTTGAAAACATTTAAATGACAGGAAAACAGTTCCCCATCTCCCTCTAAACCTCACTGCACTGATCTGCCCCTTTCCCCCATAAATTTTCACTTCCCCATTTTCCTCTCACCCTCTCCCCAACAAATCCTTGGTATGCATTAGTCTCCTGGTCTTCCTCTATCAGTCTTTTCTTATGCCTCTATCCTCAGAGTGGTCTCAATAATTATCCAAGCAAATATTGAACTATGTAAGACAACAGGAGGAGAACCACACTGTTAAAACTTACTCGTAAGGGACAGGAAGAGCAGGATGGGGTGAAGAAAAGAGAAAAATGGACAGCAAGAGGAGAAAGGCAAGGTGTAAGGTGAAAAATTCCAAGGATGACACAAGATGACTGTTGAAAAAAAAACCTCGCCTGAGCTATGCCTGGTCACCAAGCCACTCTTTTAAGCATCACATAAAATGGATGGGAACAAGAAAACTGCAAAAGCCTGTTGTTCAGGGCAAGAGAGGACAAACATTCCTGGCACTGTGGAAATGAAAAAGTGAATCCCTGCAGGTCAGAGCCAATATTTTTACCATAAAATCAATATTAGTGCCCACCAGGAAGGGGAGTCCTAGTCTCTCCCTGTGGTCTGCAAAATTGCTGTTTTGCTGAAGGGCGGCTTTTGCGTTGGCCGTGCTTGTTACTTATTCAGCTGGTGGAAAGGGAAGTGAGGGAGGAATGCAGTTCTGGTTCTGGCTTTCTGCCTGAAGTGGGGGACTGCTTTAACCCCTGCTCTGAAGCCCCCAGGGGCCCAGATCCTCCCAGGTGAACAAATCAATTGGAAACTGCTCCTCACATCTCTGGCTTTTGTTACATGCCCTTTGCCAATTTTTTTCACTCTTTGTTGCAAATTTTTATTAAAATAGTCCGCGTCTTTAAAATGAAAGAAGAGGAGATGGCTCAATTTCCATCCATAGTTACGTGTGAATAGCAAAACCACCCGGAAAATCATGGAGAAAGGAGGGGAGATAAGAGAGAGAAGGAATGAGCAAGTGCATGTGGAAAGGGAGAGATGAAGATCACTTCACAGAAACCCAGCAGTAATAACAGTTGCCGAGAACATGAGGTCTATATGTTAAACAGAGGTGCCAATTTCAGTCTGAATCAAATCATTATGTCAGTGAAAACGAGCAATGCAAAAAAAGCAACAGGTTATGATGGTGAATTATCCTTCTCTCTTCTTTCCATACATTCTCTCTTGTGCTGTCATAAGGAGCAACTGATGTTTGAAAAACCATGCTTGGATCTTGCTTGTGGAAAAGGTCACCTCTTCCTCTGTCTTTCCTTCCCTCCTTGACATCTGTTCCTCTACTCAAGCCTCACCTGTTAATCTGTTTCTAATGGGCCATCAATCAGCCCCAGCAAAGCATCCTTTCTAGAGATGGGCAGGAAAGACTGGGCAGAGAAAGAAAAAAGAAATGGGCAGAGAGAAACAGAGAAATCAAAAAACAAAGCTCATAAAGAATTTAAAATAAACTCACTGGCACCCACAGTAAGTAGAGGAGAAAATATTTGTTCTAAATGGTGTAGGAAAGAAGTAAAGGCTGGGAAAGGAAGAGCAACACGAGAGAAATGAACTCAGGAAAAAAAGAGGTGATAGAGAGGAGCCAGCTGGAGAGGCACTAAGGCAGATCCAGCATTGCAGCTGTTTCTGGGGATACAGCTAATGTGACAGAGTGCAAAGAGCCATCAGCTGGGAGCCAGGGCTGCAGGGTGGGGGCCACCAGGGGTTGTGTCCTGTGTGGAGATGCCCTTGTTGCTGGGGCAGTGTGGCCATAAGTGACAACGGATGAGGCAGGTGGCTGGGACACAGCTGGTGTAGGGCCTCTTCTCTGGCCAGGGAAGTATGAACGTGATGAAGAGGACAAGCAAACAGGAAAAAAGTGGTTCTCTCCTCTTCCTACTGACACTCAGGCTCTCCAGCACAGTGGGCGTGTCACCTTGCAGTTGGTGAGGGCCGCCCTGACTCCCACAGACAGCACTCAGGCATTCGTCACCAAAACCGTTCCTCCGCCCAGGTTTACCTAGAAACTGTAAATTGAAGCATGCACAAGGAAAGGCCTAAACTCAAGGTTATTTTAGTCCAAAAAGAAACCAAGGAACACCAGAGATCTCCCCACAAGCAGTCTGTTCACATTGCCAAGACAGGACAGACTGATTTACCCATCACACTAGGGGTGACACTGACCATAACTGTGGGAGCTGATTATTGGGGTAAAGAGGGTGGCTTGGAGGGGAGAGATCCCAGGGGTCAAGGCATGCCCAGAGCCAGTGTTTTAACCAGAATGGTTAACCTACCCTGTGTACGGATCTCTTTCCCAAACCACGAAACTATCTAATTCACATCTTTGTAGAATAAAGTCCTTCATTTCTAACTATGTAGATCAAATACTGAGAGTGAAATATATGATTCAGGTTTACTTCAGAACTCCTGTTCAGTGGTCAGAAACCAGAACTGGGGCAACAGAGGGCAGCAGCTCAGCTTTTTTCTCCTTTTGAGTTTCTTACTAACTTTAGGGCTCTTTGGTCAGATTAGACTGAAAATATAATTAGTCCATTATCTGACAGCAGACAGAAACTCCTGCACCATAGGAAAGGTTAAGAAGATGCAGATCACCATGAAGCCCCTGCAGGAAAAGTTTCTCCTAGCCAGGAGTAAATTTGCAACTGTCTAAAAACTGAAGAGTAATTGATATGACCTATGCAGACAAGCCTTACCAAACCACACCTGCACATCACTGCCTCTGTGATGAGAACAGGAAAAAGAAATATTCCATAAAGAGGTCTCTCCAGCCTGCCTATTTTTACTCACAATTTCCAAGTCACTTGACAATAATTAGAAGAGCCCTAGAAATCAGCTATGGAACATACCAACTAGCTTTTACTTAGTTTAATCACCACCCCACAACCAGTGCAGCATTTCATGATTGCTATACTCCAGTTTTCCAAGGCTGAAGTAATGTGGTTTCATCTACCACCCCAGGGAGACTGTTCCATCATTTACTAAATGTCAGTATGATGAGCTGGCTTGGACATTTGGTGAATGTTTCTGACAAGGAGCAAATAGTAAAAAGAGAAGCAGTAACTGTAAAATATGAACTTGTGAATGCAATAAATGCTGGTATAAAGTAAAATCACACAGGCTAAAGGATATGAAGGTACTGATCCACAGGGTGGGTCTAGTTCGGAAGCAAGGGATCATCATCTGATCCACACAGACAGACCTCATAAAGTATTGATCTGATGTACAAAGGAAAACTCTAAGTAGATACTGGAGAAGATAAATTGAGTCACTCAGCAATTGTCTAAAATGGATGCTAGTGGCAAAGAGGCTGGAGTCCAACAGGCCATTCAAGAAATACATGATGAGAAGAGGCAGTCTGGGACATTCAGCTGGGACCAGCCTTTCATCTTCATGCTCAATAAGGGAGAAAAGTCAGCAGCACCAGATCCACTGTGAATATTAAAAAAAGTAAGCCTCTTAAAAGGATTCTTCTGGACAGCCACAAGAATCTAATATTTTCTACAGYGGATTTTAAAAATAGACACTTCCAAATAGAGGCAGATCTGAAGAATGGCAAAGACTGTTTCAAGCAGGACAAGGCTGGAAATGGTGGGGTTTCATTTATGCAATGTCTCAGCAATATCTGAAGGCCTAATATTGAAAATATTACATGGTATATTGCACACTGATGGATTTGAATAAAGGTAACTATTTACAAGTGATATCTTGTGATGAACTCATGGATTAAAAATGACTCATAGAACTGCTGTTTCTCCCAAAATGAGCTGATTTCCCTCATAAGAAATACATAAGCAGATGGGAAGCTGCCTTGGCCACACAGGACAGGACAAAGGACTGGATGAATAAACTAAACAAAGCCCAGTTCCAAGGTGATTTGCATATGAGTAAAGTTGTTTTGAGTTGCTGAGGTTAAGTCTCCTGGAAGAAAAGCACTRTGCACATTAAACCTCTGAATTGCAACAAACAGTTTAAATTCATGTTTTTCTATCTATTGGTCAAGACCGGGGAACTGAAGATGTCACTCACACATGTGCTCCGTCCCTTGGGTTCCTGTGTTTATGAGCCTGAACCTCGTGCTTCACTCCTGCTGTCCTTCTCACCCCTTAACCTGATGGTTGTGGGTGCTTTGGTCAACTTGCCTGCGAATAGCTTGTGAAAACATGGAGCAGCAAGGAGGTGATACACATGCCATGAGCTGCCTGGCCGGATATGTCCCCAGAGCAGGGCTGGGCTTGTGATCTCCCGTGTACCAGAAAATAAAGGCTCTAGAGGTCTCTATATGCATTAGCTCTGGGTCGGAAGACATCCATATGATGAAGTAGCTGAAGCAACAAAAGCTTCTTCAGTCATAGGACGGTGCTACCCTGCAAACCACAGATCTTGGTGGGCAGAGGGGCTTTGCTGGATTTTGTTCTGTAAAAATTTGTGTTTCTGGGAGGAAAGACAACAGGAAAAAGAGAAAGGAAGGAGTGAAAAGGAGGCAATGAAGCACCAGCCTGAAATTTACTGATAGCACGGTTTGAGAAAAGCTGAAAGAGACCAAAGGGAAATACAAATATCTGTGTGCTTCTGAGTTAACTGCTGACTGAAAAGGACCTGAAATTCATGGTATGGTCCAAATATTTTTTAGTCTTGTGCCAGGGAAACAGAATTCAGTACACGTTTTGAATAAACTGGCTGCACCACATTTTTCAGTTACAATCAGTTTGGCTGACGTCTCTTCTAGTAGAAACAGCATGCAGGGTCATAAGCTTTTCCTAGCTACTCGTGGATAGAAAGTGATAGCACAATTTTAAGGATATGTCATTTAGAACCTGCTACTAGAAACCCCAAGGCTGCAGAGGCAGATCCCACTCTGCTGTGGGCTGTACAAACCCAGCAGAGGCGTTCTAGAAGGGCTTAAATCTGCACATACAATAGCCAGAACATGAGTGTGAATTCTCTACCTCCAGCTCTAGTATTCTTCTGTTAAACTGGTAATTCACGCCGTGTCCAATAAACCAGGATGAACAATGGCTCTCCCTGCTTGGTGCTCACATCTTTAAAATATCAGTGGGCAGTTTTCAAATTGTCCTGGGCTCCAGRCCTTAGTCATCTCTCTGCTATGTGATAAATACTTTGCTCTTTTTTATCTATTTCCATGAGTCAACCCCTCCAGCCTCTTCTTCATTCTTCTCTCCTCTGAGCTCCTGCCAGTATTTTTCTGGTACTGAAGCATCCAGTGCAGTTTTGCATTCTGGGATCAAATTAGGGTTTCCCATCCTTGTATCAGAAACTAGCTGGGCTTTGAAAACTGGTTTAAAGCTTGGTATGTGGGTGGGATCCAGACATCTGAGGCTTCAAATACTGGCTCAGACACTGTGTTGCCTCAAATAGGGAATTTAAGATACACCGAGTCTCAAGGCATCTCCATCCTGATACAGCACAGGACAAATCTGAGTGCCTTGCTTGAACCAGGTTCACTGCCTGTCTCTTTGCTGCCTGAGACTGTGTTCAGGACTAGACTTCACCTTGGCTCCAAAGCGTCAACACAGTCAGCATCTCACTAGTGCAGCGATCTCTTATTTTTGTGATCTGGGCAGACACAGGGAGCGAATCTTGGTCGCATTCAGATTGGTGGCTTAGGTCTGAGACATGGATGTACAGCATGGAGTCTTTCAACGCAAAGTGCAGCAGAGCTACCAGCCAGCAACGCAGATGCAAGGTCRCGGGCGTGCTTAACACCCTCTGACATTGCTACTGGACAAAGCCTCACATAGCCTCTGTTTCCCAGCTATAAAATAAGGGCACCCAATTCTTCTCCCTCTCACAAGTCTGTCATTAATGAATAAAGTGCACGGCTGACTCAGAGCTGCCTACAAACTATTGGCGTGAAAGTCAAACCTGTGCCGACACCTGCTCTTTTTGTCTGACCTATCTATCATTTCTTACTCTCAGGGCAAAAGAAAGGCTCAAGCAGTCTGAGCCCCCAAAATGACTGGAGATTGGAGGTGATGCCTTTCCTAGCCTTCTTTTATACATAGAATGTGCTCAGACATCTCTTAATTAAGTTGGGAAGGCTAGCAAGCTGATGGATTTGAATTGAGATGCTGGTGAAGTGCCTGTGACATCCCCAGAGGGCACATTAAATTAACCAAATAGACTAAGGATTCAGTAAGCTAATGAAGAGACAAACGAGTGAGAGAGATGAGGAAGAAGGAAGACATGAGGGTGATGGAGAGAGAAGCAGACAGAAAGAGGAGACAGGGCAAAAAAGAAAAACAGAGGTAGGAATGAGCAGGGAGGAGGAAAAGAGAGGCATCGAAAAGGGGTGAGAGAAAAATACATGGAGACAGAGAAAGCCATTAAGTACAGGGATAAGGAAGTAAGAGACCCTTCAAGATCCTGAGGCTTTCTCCAAAGTCATGCTGGGACCATCTGTGCTGCAGTCTGGGGTCCAAATTGCTCAATCTCTGTCTCCACCGGGTTGCATCAGCTGCTTAGCAAGGTCACAACCCCCAGCAGGATTCAGCAGTCCATGCTGCCCACGTTGTGCCCCGAGGTGCCTTACCTGTTCGTGGTGCTCAATGCCCATGCTGATAGTATTCACTAGGATTGCAATCATGATCCCACGGTTGAAATATTTGCTGTCCACAATCACTCGAAGCTTGACCCTCACTTCTCGCCACATGTCACTGCAGAGCTTCAGTCGTCCTCCTTCTTCCACCTCCTCCTCCTTCTCCAGAGCCGAGGCACCCTGGTCCTCTCTGCTGCCCTCTCCCTCCCCTTCACCGGCTCCTCCATCCTCCCGGTCTGAGTCAGCGCTATCCAGGACAGAGAGCCTTCTGGATGCTTCCTGCTCCACCCTATGGCATCGGGGGCAGTTGGTGGGATCAGAGGTTGCTGTCACAGCAATGGGCTGGACCAAGCCCTGAGGAGGGCAGCCAAGAGAGTTGTGCTGCTGGCAAAGCCCTGGAAAGAGAAATGGTGATGCTTAATGAAGGCTTTGAAAAAGACATTCAAAGGGGACACCTGTTTGGCTTTTGGGTATTTAGACAGGGCAATGGGGTTTTTAGCTGTAAGGATGATGAAACACTGAGACATCATCTCAAAGGCAGCAATAGAAGCCGATGCCATTGGGGGTTCTACACCAACAGGCTGTGTCTCCAAAAAGCATGGTACTGTTCAGCTTGCCTGTGATTAGGCTGAACAGGGTTCACATCCATCAGAGAAAGAAATCATAGCTTGAGATTCAGTAGCTTGTGCGAAGTGACAACTGCGGGGAAAAACAGTCATGAGAGCTTCTTTTGGCCACAAGTGGGGTCCGAGAACCCGCAGGCTGAGCCAAACTCTCTAAAATTAGGGAAACTACATTAGTAAAGCATCTCAAGAAGCCAGAAAAGGTAGCACAAGAACACTTCCTCCTGACAGTCTGTGCTCTGAATCAGAAGAGATCCCATGACTTCAGTGAGAAAACTAAATTTCTGTCCCTTGATCCTCCATTTGGGCCTGGAAGATCAGATGGACACTGGGGGAATGAAGCARTTAATTCATTAACACAGTGCATGAAGCTGGCAGAAACTTTTCTCCCAGCAAGTAAAGAAAACACAARTTTGAGTATGCAAGACCAGCTGAAGGAAAATCTGCCTTTTTGCTTGTTAATGGGAGCATAACTTAGGAAAGGCATCAGCAGGCAGTTAATACTACTCTATAAAACCATTTTTACAGTGASTTTTCCAGCCAGGAACCCAATTTAAATGATATCTCGTCTCTAATTTTACACAACGGCATGTGCTCCATCAAGAGAAATTGTCTCCGTTGTCCTTGCATATCAACCAGACTTCTTCAGCATCGCTCCTTAGGTTCATGCACCACCTTATGCAATTCTACTCTCTTTGCCTCTCTCTTGAGGTCCCACAGCAACTCAGTTTGAGAGGAGAGCTCTGGGGGACCTGCTGTGCCACCAGGTCCAATCCTTTGCCCCACTTTGTTCTATCCCCCTAATTCTTCTTTCTCCCAAACTGCTGTCATCACCCAGCTATAGCAAACATGGAGGGAGCCCTTTACAAGCCTCAGAGCCTTTAACTTCATCTCTTTATGGTCTCTGGATTTTAGGCCTGTATTATCCATATTCCCTGCTGGTCACCCCTGTTTCGTTCCCATTCTTGCCGGCCACCCCCACCTTGCTGGTCTGGCCATGGTGCCACACTCAGTGGCCAGTGTTAATTCTAATTCTGTGCTTGGTAGGCACAGGTCGTTCAGGAAGCTGGCGCATGGAGATGCTCCCAGTTACTCTCACATTTCCACTCCCGGCATTTCCAGCTTTACCCATGCAACCCTTACTGTAGTGCCTCTGGCTCTTCCTGTTCACGGCCAGTTTGGCATCGCTGGGCTCCCCGTGGCGCCAGCTCTGCACGCTGTTGTACAGCCCCAGGGTGCGGCGCTTGGCTTTGCGCAGGATGTGGCACACGTATTGGAAGATCTCCTCGTAGCAGTCTCCCGGCTCCATGTAGCTGGCRACAGTGCTGGAGGAGAGGTACCGGGCCCTTTGCTCCTGCATCAGCTGGTGCTCTCGCTGCTTGGTCTCCGAGAACTGCGTGGCGATGACCACCAGGCACAGGTTGATCATGAAGAAGGAGCCCACCTAGCAGCAAGGGAGAAGAAGGGACCAATGTCAGCACGAGGAAGAACATGTGGGAGAGGAAATGTAAGAGGAGAGAGCAGAGGAAATTGATTGGAGACAGAGGAGTGGGAATCAGTCTGCATATGGAGAAGGAGTTTCAGAGAAAGCCAGGAGTGCATGAGCTTGGTTTTGAGACCTCACTTGAGATCATTTCCATGCAGAATTTAGAGCCATGGACTGAAATTCAGGAAACAGGTCCAACTTTTGGCTCTTTTGGTAGGCTTTGGGACCGTTAGTGAGTCACTTAGAAGTTACATACAAAGGGTTCTATGAAAACTGGACTTTTTATTTCCCTCTCCTTTGTGTTAATTAGAAGGTTGGAGACAGAGAACCAGTTTGGTTGCTTTCTTCTCTGCTTATTCATTTACTACTGGAAAAATCATGCACTGCCATTTATGGTCTTCAACTCTTGGAAGAAATGCCAGTATTCTTGGATCATTTTAATGACATACCAGTACACTTGGGACACATTATTAATTTCTACCATTTACATCTTAATTCTCCATATAGGGAGATGGGACTTCCCTGAAATGAGAGAGCTCTGGAAATCAAACAGGATTATACAAAAACTAACAACTTTTAGAAGGACACAGAGTAGTCTGGTAAAACCACGCTTCCTTACTCCTTTTCTATTCTTCTAATACAAGACATATTATATTAGCTCCTCTTTAACTTGCCCTCCGATCTAGGTAGGCTTCCCATTTCAAACACAAAAACTGTAAAAACAACACCTTCAATTTCTTAGAAAGAACAAACAAAATGCCCAAGTTCTCCCTATTCTCCGTACAGAAGCCCAGATGTCTACGAGGCTTATTTTACAACTTTGTATATTCCCTTTAAGCCTCAGTTTTTCTATTTATAAAATGGAGCAAAGATTTCTTTGGTGCTGAGAGATCTGGAGGTAAAATAAACTTGCCCTGTGTTACATATAATGAAATTAGAGATGAATCTCCACTAGGAGGTCTATCCATAGATAAAAGATTTAGGAGAAAACCTAGGCTTCAATATGATAACAATTTCATACATAAAAGGGCTGGTAACCATGCTCAAAATAATTTTCAAAAGCTATGATGCCTTGATTGGTGCCTACGCCCCATAGAGCTTTAAGTGTAAATAGGGCATTGATAAAATGCAGAGTCTGAACTCTGCACAAGGACCACACATCTGCACGGCTCTGAAACAGACTCTGTGGGGCAGCCCCTGGGAGGACATGAAGCACCAGCTCAAGATTCCTGCTTCCCCTGGAGCAGTGAGTTTCCCTGCTAAGGGGCACCTTCGCACCAGTTTCTCCTGTATGAACCCACAGAGGACCCAGTCTCACCTCACTGTCTCTCCTTTACAAGCAAACAGCTCTGACAGAGAGCAGGCTTCAGTTCTGCCCTTGTCTTCACATGTGTCCTCCCCTGTAAAGCCTTTCCAGCAAAGGGGAGAAAGCAAGGAAAGATGGTGRTAACCTGACCCCAGTTCTTGTGAATGGAAAGGGTGGTTTTTTTCTGCAAGTACCCCAGCTTGTTTTACCTATCCAAGCAGCCTTTCCCTCAGTTCACAGCCCATACTACCCTGGCCAGCTTGCCCCCTGGTTGACCCATTCTCTTGCACACAGGTGCCCAGCACCTTTGTCCAGAGACTCAATACAGCAGCTGTCAGTATTCCAAAGGGGAGGTGTCCCTGCTAGCATGTCAATAAGCCTTTGAAACATGCAGCTCTTTCCAACCAGATTCAACATAAGGACAATAAAGTATCTCAAAATAAAGGGCTTTTTTTTTTTCTCCCCTCCTCCTCTCAGCACCCTTCAAAGCCGTTCTAATTCTGTTTCCCTTCATCACTGAACCCTTCTCTTCTCTCTCCTTCCCCCATATTTCAGCCTATTTTCCCTTCAGCTTCTGCATGCAGCCTTGAAAATTAAAATAATGCCTCRTTCAGATTCCTTTGCCTTCACCCAACACTTTTCCTAGTCTGTGATGTCTTGCATGTTTTATTTTAACTGATGAGGGTATGACTGCGAATCCAAATTCTTCTCTGATTCTCCTCAGAAATGCACAATACTCACACGGGCTTTCCCTTTGGCTTTTGTCCCTCAGCTTGCTCTAAGTGAGGCACGGCTGGGAGATGGACTTCAGCTGTGTGAGCACTTCTGAAACACTACTTGTGACACTGCCTGGTACTTTGCAACTTCCCACAACTCCACAAACAACAAGCACTTAGGACTTGCAACATGTTCTCTGTGGGCCACAAGCAGAGGAGCTGAGGGCAACAAGATGCCCAGGACTGCACTGTCAGCCCAGGGTTGAATCTGGAACGGAGGCCAGGTTCACATCACTGAGCCCTGTCCTCACAGGCACCGTTTGCTGCCATCTCCCACCAGATGACCAAAAAGGGGAGGATTGTGAGGACTGGATATGGCAACTACTCCCCAGTACTTATCCTTTTAGCCAGGAACATTGAATGCAAAGCAAATTAGCTTGGTTAATCCTTAAGACCACAGGCAAGTCCATAAACTCTGAGGCTCTGCTGAGCTTGACACTGCCTCCCAGCTAGGAGAATGACAGGAAGGGTCCCAGAAGGCTCCTAATTGAGTGATTCATCTCAGCTGGCTGAGCGGAGAGACGGAAAGTGCTGGACATGGAGTCAAAGCATCTGACAGAAGCAGATGGAGACCCCTGATTCAGAGCCCCAACACAAGGGTCCCGTTCAGCCCTGAGACAGAGCTGTGTTTTGATTAAGCAGATCCTGGCCTCATTCAGCCCGAGGTTCAAGCCCTATCTCTGCAATATCTAATAAAATCTGACTACTGCTGCAGGTGCTGACTTACTTGTCAATTATTTTTATTGCTTATGCCTGGATATTCAACTTGTCTTCTGAAGCCCACAGAGCACTTCAAGGAGGCCTCCAAGTGCTGCAATGCAGATGCCAGTCTAAGAGTTCAGAAGAGCTTGCTCTAGTCCAGGAGCCACAGTACAGGCCAAGTAGCTGGAGAGGTGACCAAGAGACAGCTGGACCCCAAGCAGGAAGACGCAAATGAAACACTGACCCAAGAGCAGAGAGCAGTCCTTCCTTCATGTCACCTCCCCGATCTCTAGCTAAGGGGGAAGCTATTTAAAATCTGCTGAATACATAAAATGTGTTTTCCAGGTTGTTCTACAAGGCCACTCAGAGTGCTAGGGTCAGTCAGCACTCTTCCCCTCAGAGAAGCACATCTGTGCAGGATTTCTAATTGTGCTGGGAATATATCCAGCTGGTGGAGCCTTCTTCCTGCCATATGAGCAGTAGCAGGTAATGCCCTTGTGTAGGTGTTTGAAGATAACACTGTAGGGAAGAAGCCATGGATGAAAGCACAGCTCTAGAGAGAAGCTGCAGAGATCCAGCTCCAGAAGAGTAAGTCTGAGCCAAGGCTAAGAATGTGTGTGAAAAAGCAAAGAGTCAGAGCTTAAAGTATGAGTGTCAGAGCAATCCTGCTTAGAAAGCCAGGCTTTTCAACCATGGAGAAGGAGGGAAGGATAAAGCCTGGAAGGACCATACTTCATGAGACTTAGAGAGGGATTGTCGTTTCTATAAGATTCAGACAGAAAATGCAACGAAGTGATGGCAAGTTTGCACTGTGATATTGCTATATGCTGCAAAAGATGCATCACACACGCCAAGAAGGTAACAGAAAGACTAAATACTTTTTTGGTCTAACTCCACCAAAGGTAAAGGAAATATCCCACCTAGCATACGGCTCCTTTGTTCTCAGCAGTCCCCAGAGTAACCTGAGATTCGTGTTCTCCTGTGTTTGATAGAAAGAAACCTATACRGCTTCTGCAAACGAGGAGGGAGTGTCTGGAAAAGTCAATGACACTCTGCAGTAACATCTCAGGTAGAGTGTTTAATTGAGGGTTTTCAGTGCCTGCAAATTCAGAGACAAAGTTTGAATCACTGTGAATCCACATGACATGAGCCAGCGTTAAAAGAATACTTAGAAACCAAAAATATTCTGACAGAATTTATGTAGTTTGAGATGTGGGGTGAGGGGCAGTTTTTGGAACTGGCTTACAAAAGACTGGGCATGCCTGCCCCAGTGGTTAAACACCGACCCTGCACTGTCCTCCCCGGCTCTTGGAGAGACTGTGGCTCTGGGACAAGAGGTAAATTCTGTGTCTCACAGCATATGCTACAAACTGGGGTATCCTGACCATGCTGCTCAAAGTGAAAATGCAAGTGGATACTAAATATCTATTGCACTGTGGCTTATAGGAACAAACTTCATGGGAAATTATTATTTTCTGAACTCACAAAAAGCAGTGGATGTTCAGTTTGCCCTTGAGAACAGAGCCTGTGGAAACTCCCCCCATCACCCCATCCTGTGCAATCACATTTCTGCGCTGTCTCTTTGGGACTCTCCAGCCTCAAAGGGAAAGCAACATTCCTTAAGATGTATTTCTCCTCTGCTGTCCAGGCTCATGCTTCAGCCTTCGGGGAGTAGGTCATATTTCTGTTTTTGTCTCCTTGTCTTGTGAGGGTAGGAGGCCATAAGGCAGGGTGAAATCAAGGATATAATGGCAGGGTGAAATCAAGGATATAATAAGTTTTTCATAAGCTGTCTGATCTGAATGGGCCAGTAAATTTGGGAGGGGGAGGGGCACCTTCCATATGTATACCCTGCAGAATTTCTCACAGAAACTGGATTAAAGCTTGTTTTATCTCAAGTCATTACATGTCAATTCGAATTTAAACTAGATCCTGTACTAGATAAGTCTGTTAGTGTTACTGGGTGACTGCTTCTAGAGATCCTGTTTCCAGAAGGGTATGGCCCCATAGGACAAGTGTTACGTGAAGATCAGAGTCTTAGCCGGGTCCATTCAGCAGCCCATCCAAATGCATGTAGGCCTTGGAAATACACACTGAGGTCCTTCCTAAGTAACCTGAACTAAATTGTATGTGCCATGTACAGATTTTTATACTTCCCATAATTTATCCTATGACTTTCCATTTTACTCTTGACTTTGGTCCCCATGTGAGAAAAGTGCAAGAGTCTTCATAAAAACAAAATCTTTCCTTGTTAGAAACAGGATATTCCCTCCAAGAAAATGCACTTATGTAAGTGAAGCCTGAGGAACACAGAGGCAATGGCACCATGTTTCTCAACTCTCTTCCCAGGTGCCGAAAATGAATATTGTTACAGAAAACCAACTTTCAAACTCCATTTGTATAAATCCACAGGGCTTATAAACTGCTTATTAAGTTCTCATCACTGACACATGTCTCTCTTTCCATCCCACCATCCACAAGGGATCTCACACAGCCAGTTTATTTTGGACGGCTGACGCTTTCRGAGCAGTAGCTCCTTTTCGTTCATGGTGAGGAAGTAATTCAGCGTGACAGACCCTGAATCTAACAAAATGTGAATCTGAGACTCTGAACCTGAGAAATCCAGGTGCTGCCAAAAGCCTCTGGCTCAACACGGCTCAAAAATTACTCAACAGTTTAAAATGTATAAAGAGACCAAATAGAAGGGCAGAGAAAGAAATGGTTTTCTGTGCTTTTAAGCCAACCGGTTTGGGGAATTTACTTGGCAGGAAGATCTGCCAATGAGAACATTATCCTATACTGGGCATAGATAACTTTAGAAATCAATCCTAAGTAAATTTTTTGAGTCAAAGATAATAACTTGGCTGACAACCATGTATGTGATCCTGCCACAGACTCTTGGTGAAAATCAACTAGCTGGATTTCTGAGATTCCTAGGAGTTTACTTCCCCAGTATCTGTGTTGATCTAAGACCTGTTTTTTGTAGGATCTTAACTTGCATTGCTGACATTAATCAAACTTTATACTTACGATTATCAGCAAGATAAAGTAGATAAAATTGTAGAAGGAATGGGCATCCATCACATAGTACATGATCTCCACCCATCCTTCCAGTGTGATCACCTGCAAAGACAAACAACAAGAGAAAACAGGAGGGAAGTGGGATTCCAGAGTTCACTCCTCAGTGTGTACAAGCAGATACTGGCAGGGCTGTTGCAACCCAAGAAAGGTGAGAAACAACAGTTCATTTCAAGGAAGCCAAATTTCCATTTTGGGAAATCAGCATGGTACTGCTTGGTGACACTGGCATACTGTCAAAGCCTGTGAGATCATTCTAGTCCACAGCAGGAATATTTCATTAAAATAGCTCATTTCCCTGGATCGCAGCGGGGGAAAACCCGCAGCAGGTTTCTGTGCCCCTTGGACTGGACACCGCGTACAGTCGGAGAAAAGAAAAGGCATGGATTTTAGCTCCCATCTGCAACGTGTGCTGGGAATTAAAAAAAAAAAAAAAAAAAAAGAAGATTCCTTTACTATAGTGGTCTGGATTGAAGGGGAAACTGGTACAAGTCAGCCTGAAGAACAGAGCTTATTTCAGCAAGGGCCTGGAACTGCCCTATGTCCCTCCCCATCTTCAGGAACAGCGTTCATGTGTGCGCTGTCTCCCCTGCCAGGGGAGTTACAAGGCCCTTTACTCTGCATCTGTGTCACACCCTGCAGAAACTACCACTGGAGCACAGAAAGACTGAGTTTGAAAAAACAAAAAATAAGCCTGAGCCTTGTAAGGAAGCTAACTTAGACTCACCTGAAATATCACAATCCAGGCATAGCCGATGTTGTCAAAGTTGATGGCGCCCTTGTGCGGGTTGGCGTTGCCGGTGCGGCACACGTTGTAATACTGATTCCAGTTGACACACATGCCGCTGATATTGAACTCTTGCCGGACTGAGTTGTAGTAATAATAATCATCCTTGTCCAAACAACACTCATGGCCTCGCTCCTTCAGTGGGGGTATTTCGTGACAGCCCATAATTCCATTGTCTCCTGACAGTGAGCAGATAAAGGGCATCTCATCATCTTCCTCAGGTTGGTAATAAGGGGGCAAGACAATGTCACCTTGTCTGCAAGAGTACAAAAACCCATAGTCAAATTTCCTGTGACAGACAGTTTCCCATCAGTGACACTGGTGGAGCTGGGAGCTCCCATTCTGACATAGGCATTGCACTGGGTAAGGGATTTCCAGGTTTATTGCCTCAGGTGAAGGGAAGGGAAGACAGGGCTCCTGAAAAACAAGAAATTTCAAGGGTGAGTCCCCAGTTTTCAGAGCTTTGTCTGCTGTCAGATCATACCAAGCCAAATTACATAATCTGCTTGCATGGAGATGAAGAAAAGATGGAATGCAGAGATTTGCAGTCTGATCACTCTCCTCATTAACATCAAAGCTAAATCAGATGCAATGACATTAAGGAAATTCATCAGGCTTTACTGTGATATGTTCATATATGTAACTGCTGATGGACATGTTTTATAACATTTGGCAGTGAACCTTCTGCACTTCTAAAAAAAATTCCAGTTCATGCATAATTAATGTTGCACAGATAAGCCTTAAAATTTGGAAATGCAAAGATAAAATTGACTTAACCTTAACTTTGACTCCTCCTTGACAGCTAGCATTATGGGTGCAATGTTTCATGACAAGTTCATGTCTTTTTTCCAAATAATGCAAGCACCTTCCAAATGCATGAATAATTAAAATCATCTATGCTTACCTAGCTGGAAATGAGCCAATATCAGAAAAGTGAAAGGTGGAGATTAAAAAATTTTTTATTAAACTTTATCTGGTGTATTCCTTGCAGTGCTACAATGCACAACTCTCACATTGTGTGAACGCAGACTTTTTCGCTTAGTGTTATTGGAAGAGGAGAGGTGTTGATGAAAAAAAAAGACAGTCTCTGATTCTCAGCTAAGCAGGACTAAACTACAAAGATATGTTGCAACTCATCCTCATCATTGGTGCATGGGTACAGTCAGAATTGATTTCCCTGGTAACAGTCGTCCAAAGATTTTCTAATATCTGTCACTTCGAAAGCTGTGGCCCCAATTCACTTCTCAGTTACATCAACTCTGCATGAATGTAATTACACTCATTAAAGTAGTGCTACTCCTGATTTACATAAAGGACAATCATCCTAAACATTGGTTTTTCCCCAAGGAATAAATAAACACAGGAAATGCCTGCTTTAGGCAGCTCCTACTCTCCAACTCCAGTGCTGTTCTGCACATTGTATTTTCACACTTTTTTTTTCCAATTGTAGAGGATCTAAAGCTTCAGAACTGTTTTAATAAGTCTAAACCGATCTACAGCTTTATGTTTTCTTTAAGCAGTCTACACTGATAGCATGCCTGGGATTAGCATACGGTTTTAAGAAAACATTTTAAAGCCTGAGATCTACTAAAGCCAGAAAGTCAACAGGAGGAGCTGTGCCCTGAAACTGAGTAATAGGAGAATTCCTGGCAGGCAGGCAGGCAGCTTTTCCACCCCACTGCCTGTAGGGAGGAGTAAAGCTGTGCTCTGCAGACTCGTCCCTGAACTCCCTGAACAAACTCAGATACCTGTAATCGACCCCTGTGTGGCTTCAGGCCCTCTTTGCCAGAACTGTTCCCATGTTTCCCCATGAGTTTTTCATCCCATTCAAACAGTCATTCTTTGCTTTAAGATGCTCTCACTTCTAACCCAGCTGTGGGGCATCTCTCCCACTAGCCCTCTGTCCCCTCCCCATGGCACTGGCCACATGCAATTCTACTCCTGAAGTTTTCTAAAAATTTCCCAGTGTCCCTTCAAAGGCAATGCACTACTGTCCAAACAGTGACCCCAGCTCCATCTTTGAGATGTCCCTTGAAGCATCAGGCAGCACTATGTCTTTCAGTAAGACTCCTGTGAATGTTGTTTTCTGAAGAGGGAGCAAATTCAGGAGAAAGACAGCATGGCTGGTGTTTCACAGTTTCAATTCTTGCTGGGTGTAGGAGCAGCATTGTGTATCACTGGGCATTGCTGGAGAGGGCAACCATGCTAACCTGTGCCGTGATCAAATCCAAAGGAGCCTAGGCACCTGCTGTGAAGATGGAAGAAAAGCAGCTGTCTTTGCCCACCCTCCCTTTCCACTGCAACACCCTGCACGCCATCAGCCTACAGCCATTTGGAGTAAGCAATACACAGAGAGCCTGGCAGAAGACACGAGCAAGGAAAGGGAAACATCCTCGGAAGAAAGGAAGGAGATGTTGTCTCCCAGTCACTCACATTGTGAAGTTCTCCTCCATGAAGCAGCGGTTGCGRAGCAGCCCAGCCCACAGCTGCACCCCGATGATGCCGAAGATGAAGAAGACAAAGAAGCAGAGAAGAAGGACGTTCCCCAGCATGGGCAAGGTGTCCAGGAGCAAGTTCACAAGGATGCGCATGCCTGCAGGGGGAGAAGAGAACCAGAAGGAGCAAGTGTGGGACAGAGGGACAGAGAAAGAAAAAGGGAGAGAAGAAGGGAAGGAGAAGAATAGGAAAGTATTTACAAGACAAGTATTTAAAAAAAAAAAAGCCACATGAAAATAAAAGCAGAGTGTCAGAAATTAACTACGGTCCAAACCAGGCCAGATTTATGGTTATTGCCCTTTCTTGTCCTAAACCCTACTGACAGGCAGCCAGCAGAGCTGCTGTGATCTCTTAACCTTAGGCCTCCATCAGCAGCAGAGAGAAGGAAAGAGAATGAGACTTTTGGTGCCATCAGCTATCTGACTGACGTCTCTCCCTCCCCTTTCCTTGCAGAAGGACAACAGAGTGACGACTGTCCCAAAGGCGCACGTCAGCTCAAAGCCCCATCATCAGATAGCCTGGACTGAAAGTCATCCCAGTTCAACAACTGCATGCTGCAACCTGTGAGAGCCRTATTGACAGACCAAGGCCAGGCTGCCAGTGGGACGAACTTCTCCAGAACATAGAAACTGGCATAAATAATTGTTTTTTTCAGTAACAGTATCATCAAGGAACAATCAGAGAGACCACAGTCTCCTCTCTTGGCCAGTCCTTGTGCCCCACTGGGGCTGGAGCACACAAGTAGCAGGCACAGTCCAAAACGCTTCCAGCACAGAATCTCTGCCCAGTGCAAATGTTTCCAAAGAACTTTTTTTTTTAATCTCTAATTACTTAATGAATTATTCCTGTGGTTTTATTTTCCCCTTGGCTCTTCAGCTCCCAGCTGCAAGTAGGGGTAAACATAGGCTCGTTTCTCTATGGAGCTAATGACTTTTCCTCTGCTCTCCAGGGATGGTGAAAGTCTAGAAATTCTTCTGAGCATCACAGTATTGCCTTTACCCCCGTGCACACCTCACGAGGCTGTCTCTCCTCGCCTCCGTGGAGGTCCCTCCCCCAGGTACCCAGAGAGTTCCTTCACTGAAGAGGTTCCATGTAGGCCAGCAAATAATTAGCTAATTAGGTATTTATAACCAATTCATTACTTCAGATGGCAGTGGAAGGGGAAAGAGGAGGGGAAGATAAGATTAGGATTCTCTGACAGCCCTTTGAGGCACAAGATAATCCCCCTTGTGTACCCAGCATCAAGTAATTACCACACGATACTATACATTATGCTCCATGCCTATTCCCTGGGCTGCTCACACTGCAGAGAGGAGAGAAGAGTGGCACCCGTGGTGCAGCAAGCAGGCATGGAGTGCACAAACACTGTGGGGAGAGGGAGAAATGTGCCTGCTGTGGGACATGAGACTGGTTTAGATTAGCAGAGAATGTTTTGGGGACAGAGGGGGATGGAAGAGACAGGAGTGGTATTTACAGGWAGGTTATATGTAGGAAGGAGAAGATGCTTAATGATGGCTACATGGGATCATGAAGGACAAGGAATGATGGCATTAGCTCTAAGACCAGGCAGTGAAGCAGTAGTTAAGCCCTGCTGCCTGACTGCCCAGCTGTGTCCCCAGTCACCACGTAAGGCAGCTTCTAGACAAGTACATCAGCAACTCAGCAGCACAGGGGCACAGCTCCAGCCACTCGCTGGGGATCACAGCCATGCCATGAGTCACTGACAGCTCTCTGACCTCTCATCACACCAAGCCCAACAGCACAGCCACAGTGCCCTGCTGTCTGCCACTGTGACCTGCTGGGCCCCAGAGAAATGCTCTGGACAGCACTTGGACTTCAAGACCACACACACTCACTGTAGTGCTGCGTGTTCCCAGCATTAACGTTGCGTCACAGAACGAGCTCTGTAGTTCTCATAAATCGTCCTGGTCAGGACATTAGGGAGAGCCAAGTGACATGGGAAGCTGTGCCAGAAATGCTGCAAGAGTGTGTGATATTTTTCAGATCAATTGATGCTAGCTCCATTCCAGAGCTGGGTAATGGGAGGAATGAGACTGCCCTCATGCTGAAATGCAGAACAGACAGAACAGACACTCCTACCAGAATTTTACAGCCAGCACGCTTGTTGGGTCAGAATTTGCAAAAATTGATTTTGTCCATGTTCCAAGAGAAAACAAGTGACTTGCAAAACTTCTCTGCCTTTTTCTTGGAAACATCCTGCCTGTCCATACATTCTCCATCCTAACTCTCAGAGGGATTACTAAATGTACAAGATTATGCTATCCACAGCTCCAAGATCATAGCTATTGCCCTCACGTTAGGCCTTCTGGGGTACATGGGGCCATGACACAAGAACTGGCAGGTGGCCCCAACACTTGGTGTCTTTTCCACACCACAAAGAATTTGAGCATTGACAGGTTTCATTTGAGTCCAAATGAAACCAAATTTTTTTTTTTTTAAATCTCACAGTTAGATTCACCTTTCTCTTCCCATTGATGCTGTCTGTGGATACAATATTGATTCTTTAAAAGGAGGAACACTGAAGCTACACCCATCCAAACATTCAAACATCAGTTGCAATTGCAGGAGAAAGAGGGAGAAAAGGCTGAAAAGCCTAAGGATAGCAGGTGATGATTTACTGTAGAGCCTGGTGGCCAAAATAAGGAGGTGTCTAAAGCAACTGCTGGACAATGGAAATGGGCAGTGTAGCTTTGGGAGCATTCTATTTTGGGGAACTGGGATGCCCTCCCTTTTCCAAAGGGTCTTCACTGGACAACCTGCCATCCACAGCAACATAGGTGCATCTTGCATGACAAATTCTGAAAGGTCCTGGAAAGCCAGTTCTTTGGCAAAATCCTGCAGCTGCCTCCTTCCTACCTTCCACCGCCTCTGCGTGCTCCTCTGCCACTTTACTTTTTTCTTGCAGTGCCTACAACTCCTCCCTGCCTCTGTGCTGCTCCTCAGCCTATGTGCACATGTTTCCTGGCCTCCCTCCCCACTGCTGCCTTTACCCACATCCCCATTTGTCCTTTACCATTGGCAGAGCAGAAGCCACGCTGGCTCACAGCAAGGAGGGGATATGAAAGGGACAGTGACCTTTTCTGAAGCATCCTTTGAAAAAAGGAAACTCTGCTCAAGAAGAGAAAGGAAAAGGGGCTGGGCACTCTGGAGGAAAAGCGAGGAGGGAGAGAGAATGTTGATGAACCAACATTCAGCAGCCAAACAGCCTTCCAGGGCATCAAATATGAAAAGGTTTTGCTCTTCAAGGGAAAGAAAAGCTAGAAACATTAAATATTCATGAGTGCCAGGTGTGGGCTCTGAAAGGTCTTTTCTCCACTCACCCTGACAAGGAGACCAGGGGAAGGTAGGAAATGAAATGGCCTGGGCTCTGGGCATCCAAGGAAGGACCTTCACAAAACAATGCTCACATAATGCTTCCCTGCTGCTCACCCATGCCCTTGGGCAAGGGGTAGAGAAGGGTGCTCGATGGTACCTCGCAGTCAGGGCTGCTTCTGGTAGGATATCCCGCAGGAGCAAAGCCACGAGCACAACACAGATGCGTTCACCGCTCAAACACAGCAGGAGACAGGGGGAAAGTATGCCACAGAGATGATAAATGGTGGAAAGGTGAGAGAAGCGCCAGGAAGTGAGCTATCAGAAGGAAGCACAGGGCTGAGCAAAGTCTCTGAGCTCCCTCCGGGGTTTGGAAGAAGCAAATCGTCTGTCTCCCTCCGGTGGCATCCAGAGGCCCTTCCTTACGAAGTCTGCAGACACTACAGTGACCCTAGCTCCCTCCAGACACTTGCCATCAACCCTGATTAGCCCGGCCATCACAGCTAAGCGGACTCGTCCGCCGTGTGCCAGCCCCGGGGAAGGCGCGGCGGCGGCGGGGTCGAGCAGGCGGGGCAGGAGGCGAGCTCCAGGCGGCCGGACCCGGCTGTGCAGGACAGGTGAGCCCGGGCACGCCATCCCTGCCCTGCTCAGCATCGCTGCGCTTCGCCTTCTCTCCGCCTGCCTCCTCCCAAGAGCGAGGACCGCCAGCTGAGCTGATTCACTTCCTAGCGCTAAATCACCCTGCGATACGAACGGGGGACTGGCTCAGGAGGGGGTGAGAAACCCTGTTCTTTCTGGTTTCTTACATCTCACTCACCCTCTGAGGCTTTCAATCCTCCCCCGCTATGCAGCGAGGGACAAAGCTAATGCGTGCGAAGTCAAAAGAAGATAGCGGTTTGAGGCAACCATTCCCTTGCTTGGGGTAAAACAGATGAAGAAGAACATAATTCTCATCTCATCTACATCTACATCGTGGACCAAGCCACCAATTGTCATTTTAACTGGAACAAAAACAAATCTCCTTCTCATCAGCACTTGTGACCGTAGCTGGCAGGACATTTTACAGAATGCAGAGACTGAAGTGTCATTATGTGCTCAGCCAGGCTGCTTGTCCAAGCGTGCCTTCTTTCCTTCCTCCCCTGCCCCAGGACACATGGCAGTCCATCCAGCTAGCATGTGGTTGGCAAGATTTTCTTGTGCATTCTCCTCTACGGAAATTTTCAGAACTGAGGAAAAATTCCAGCAGATAGATTGTGTAGAAAGTACACGCAGAGAGACATGCACCTTATTTTTTTTTTTTCCAGCCAACCCCTGTAGTTAAAATAATCTCAGTTTGTGTGCACAGTGCAAGCTCTGTGACCCCCCTGACTGATCTCTTGCTGACCTGAGGCTTAGCTGTCATTTCACACATTGCATTCATGAACATCAGCTAAATGTGGGGCCAAATTACCACAAAGACACCAATCAGCTGTGTGTCCAACAGCAGACACACTGCCAAGCTCACTGATATTATAATCCACAGCTCCCCTCACCACACAGACCTTTTCCCTTTGCTGCATTCCTCCTAACCGAGGGCTCTTCTGCAAACAACACATGCAAGCTAAAGGAGCTCAGCTGGAACAGCCAGTGTCCAGCTCCAGATGCTTTGTCCTCACGCTGCAAAGCCAGCCTCACTCACATCGCAGACCATCTTCACCTGCTTTGCACCAAGGCAAGAGAGAGCATGTCCAGATGGGTGGCCAGACTCAAATTAAATGAACTCTATGGAAAGAGAGGTCCAGTTGACAGTATGAGGTACTGAGAAACCTTAAGCCAGTTCTGCTGCTGAGGAAAAACTGCCCCAGACACAGTGGCCTCATTCAGAGAAAACCAAAGTCTTCCCATTGATCTCTTTGTTAGGTTCTGGGTGCGTTTGCAGGATACATTTAGAGTTGGAGGTTTTGCACTTGCAGATGGTCAGCACGGCCCATACCTCAGGAGCACTGGTAACTTCCTCACCAACTCCCCACTCTTGCCTTACTGACAAGCAAAGCCTTCTAGCATCTCTGACTGGCTCAGACACCTCATCCTACACAGCCTGTTGATGACATAATCTCAAATTATCTTTGTCACTCCTCAGTGTAACCAGAGAAAATATCAAAACATGGCATTTCCAGCACTTATAAAGCTTCAGCCAGTACAAAGAGCAGTTGTTCATTTTGTCAGGAGCATGGGCACATCAAGCCTCATCTTCATACAGTGACTTCCCTTAGAATACTGTATTAAGTTCAAGCATTAAGTGCCCTCAGTCCTTACCTTCAAAGTACTCCTCATCTTTAGCCTCTCAAAAGAGAGGCTAAAACTCCAGAAAAAACCTGTTGGCCAGAGCTTCACCCTGCTGGAACAACAGAGCTTTCCAGAGTAGGCTTAAAAGTACACTCATGTAAGAGAAAAAACTCTCTTTAAGCTTGCTCCAAGGCTGTAGAAACAATTCTCTTGGAATCCATGGACTAGCACAGACCTCACCTCTTTTCAGTCAGAGAGCAAGACATAGATCAGGTCAGGTCATGAGCATCAAAAAGTAAGAAGGGAGAAAAAAATGCACCACTTAAAACACGTCCCAACAGACATTCAGCTAAAACAACTACCAAATAGACAGTGTAAATGAAACCAGAGATAAGCTGTTTTCCTTGGAGGGGAAGATGAGCAAATAAACTCATGGGCACTGCATAGCCACAGTGCTCAGCAGGCTGCCAAAGGGGGCTCAGGTGGTGCTGCCAGGTGCTATGAAGAAGCAAGCTCAGAAGTGAAGCCTCCTAATTGCAGACCTGACTCCAGGGTTGCAGTGGCCTGAAGAAAGAAAGCAAAATCCAGAGCATTTACCTTGACACCTAAATGCTGACATCTCTGGAAAAAGAGGGCCCCAGTCCAAGCTGTTCTGTCATCCAAAAAGAAGGAGACACCCAAGCTCTGCAGCAGGCTGCACCTTATTACGGATGCTGTAAGCCCAGCTAAAGCTCACAGGTAACACCAGAAAACTCCTCCTCCACAGGCATTCTCATTCAGTATGTGCCACCATAGCATGGTTGGTAGCCACATAATCCATGACATTTGCAGAAACAAATGCAGGCAAAGGTCCCAGTCAGCAGCCCCCTTCTTCACTCTCTCCCCATTATCCCCTTGCAAGCTTTGGACTGTTAAGCAGCCTTGTCTTGGAGAGTGATGACAGGTGTCAGATTATTTCTTAGAGAGGTGTCTCTCTGGGGGATTTCTGTCGTTCTGTTCTTTTTTGTAATACTGAACATCTAATAAGCAACACCTACTACCACCTGCTACAGTAGTTCATTCACTGATCATCTCATTTTTTCCCCATTTATCACTGCAATGATGACTGCATTCACTTTCTGTGAAGAGTCTATTAAAAACATACAGTGCCAGCTTTTCTTTCAGAATTGCGGGGGTCACCCAACACCAGGGACAAAAGGTAACTCCAGTGCTGTGGCTGCAAGCCACTTGCCTCCACTCTATAAATATCCTCAAGTTCTTTACACATCTCTAGTGCCGTGTAAGTGGGACAGAATAATGAAAATATTATGTAAAACAGTGTTAATGCAACTTCTGGTTAGGATTTAAGAGGGCTAATTTCCTCTTGCTGTCAGTAGCATGAATCATGTTTCTTTCTCCTGCAGGCAATGACATGATGTTACATGAAATGAGTATGAACAGGAGAATCGGGCCCAAAATACACAAAAAGAGAGAAATTTAAGGTTATGGTTGTAAATTGCCCTGCCCACACACACAAAGTGTAATTTGCATTAGTGTAAAGTGACATTATCATTCACCCCATAATACGCTGTCATTATTGCTCACATTTCCATGGTATCCATTGCTTGATAGGTCCCATGGGACAGATTTTGCAAAACAGCTCAGCTCCCATTTAGGCAGCAAAATACATGGCTGGGCTTTCATGAGCACTGTGTACACTGGAGGCTGAGCTTGTTTGAACAGGCAGCAGAATTGCCACAATGGGAGCTGTGAGGCACTAAGCGTTTTTAAAATTCTGGCTCTGCAGGTTCCCCTACAGGATAAGGGAGAAATAAAGATTCCGTCAAAGGTCTGTCTGTGACTGGTTTCTGTAATGTTTTGTTTTGTTTTTTTTTCCAGGCTTGCTTTACTTCCAGTGACACAAACTCTGAAGTGCTGTTACCGACTCTTGCGATTTTTATCGTTAGTCTTGGGATAAATTGGCAGAAACCTTCAGACGTGAAATCTTGCTATGACTTGACAATCTCAGATTACAGAAAGAAAAAGAAAAAAAAGAAAAAAAGAGAGAGAAGTTTCCATTCTCCACTATTATGAGTGGAAAAAATATATGAGTCACAGGTCTAAAGGTCTGAAAGCCAAGGGAAAAATAAATATAATCTGTGATTGTTTTTCCTTTTCAAATCTCATGGCTTTAAACCCATATGAAAAACCTACAAGCATACAATTTGTGACTTTTGAATACTTGCTAATAATAATGAAATTAAATGGACTGGTTCAGAGAAGAAAATATTACTTTCTCTCATGATCCGTCACCAGAAAAAGTAGAAACTAAGCAATGTATGGTACTRAAAAAGGCATTTCCAGGTACATATTTCCTGTATTTCATTGTTTCCCAGCTCCTTGCCATGATGCTACATTAACAAAGGAATATAATTTTCATTATGTTTTGGGGTTTTTTCTCCCAAATTTACTTTGATTACCCAGTTAAACACCTGGCAATACACTGCACACTTGGAATCCACATGAAAAACAGCACTGAGATCAGACAAGTAAAAAAACTGGAGCCTGTCTTCAGTGACTGAAAACTTAAATTACGTACACAAAGAAATTGTTTACTCTGAGTTGTGAGGAACTGGAACATCCAGAGAAGTTGTGGATGCCTCATCCTTGGAAGTATTCAAGGCCAGGCTGAATGGGGCTCTGAGGAACCTGCTCTAGTGGAAGGTGTTCCTGCCCACAGCACAGGGGTTGGAACTGGATGATCTTTAAGGTCCCTTCCGACCCAAACCGTTCTATGCTTCTATGAAGATTTCCTCCAGCACTACAAAATGTGGGTCTGATTACAGACCAATTGGTTTGTTAAAAAGCTTCAGAAAAGCATTGATTTGCAAACCCATGCAGCATATTTATCTGTGAGTCAACAGATTTTCTTTATACTATCCTTGACTTTGTATCAGTTTTTATTTCCTCCCCTTCCCTCCCTCCACCCCACTTCTCTGCATTTTCCTACACACAGAGGTGCATCACGCCTTTGTGTGCTGTGCCTGGCAAACCCTACCACTTGCCTCGTGTGCATTTCTCTTTCCAGACCCCCTCCTTCTCATCTCTATTGATCCTCCTTCTGCTCTGCTCCCCTTTGCACTGTTTCCCTTTATCCTGAGCATGCCCATCTAATTTAGGACTTAACTGACTTGATAAAGAGCTGCACATAGAGGATAGTGCAGCTCTGAGTACATTTCCATCTATGATCTGTCCCCCTCTTGGAGGAAAGGCATCCTTTAATGGCCTGCTCCAGGCATAAATCACATTGCTCTATTCAGTGCTTTGCTCCATTTGACTAGGAGATTGGATTGAGAAGGGAGGACGTAGTCTGAACTTGACCCCATTGGTCAAGTCATTCCCTGTCAGCTTTTCTCCATCCTTTCCCTGCCCACTTGTCTGGGACAGAGCCTAYGGAAAGCTGGCAGCTTCACCTTTAAATACATGTGAGTCACACAGCCTGACCAGGGAATGAAAAGGGCTTTGGGACCTCTTAACTTTTGTGTATGGATGATGCAAGAGAACATCACTCCTGTAGCTGTACTGACCTGCTCAGGCTGTATGTGGATACATCTGTGTGTATACACATTTGCACATGGTTGTTAGTGTGGTTTGTGTGTCACTGACATGTGAGAATAAATATTACAGAACAGCTTATACAAAGAACTGTGAGTGGGGTGAGTTTAAATATTTTGAAAAATCAACAGTATCTGAGTTTCAGTTATTGCTTCACAAATAAAGATAGGGGCGGGGGCATAATGTACTTCCAAAACAGTCAAATAGAAGAGTACATTTTTGAAAGGGAATCATCATTGGAAGAGAACAAGCGACAGTCCTCTTGCAAAAACACTGAAGCATCTGAAGCAGAGACCCTATGGGGGGCGCTTAGAAGAGGAATCTCATAATCCCTTCGCGTTTCCAACTGCTAGGGCAGGACTGTGCCTGTCAAATGTGCTTGGGTTTTGTCTGATCTAGCTGTAAATGAGACTGTTTTACTGCCTAATATATCTCAGTCAGAAGCTAATTTCACACACGCTCATCAGTGAAATTAGTTCTTCAAAAACACATTTAGAGAAGTAAATGTCATCACTTTTCCCCCATGCCAAGTGCGGGGTTCGTAGCCAGATTACTCTGTTTTAGGCACTGTTACAGCACCAAGCACAGGTAGCTTGGTCTGGAATACAGATTTAAGGCAGTCATATAAATGTAAAACTACTGCTTTTCCCATTCCAGCGTTCAGCCGCTTCAGACTATTTTTATATTGGTGCTTTAGTCTAGTGAGATGAATGTGGAGTGAAGAGTTAGGAGATGTCAGTTGTATTCCTGAGTCTGCTGGTGACAACCACTGCATCTCACTAACCTGGTCTGAAACATGAGAAAGACTAAAATAACAAGCCTTTCTTTATACCTTTGAGATCTGTAGAAGGAAAGTAGAAAACTCCAGTCTGTTTGGACTCATGGAGCTACTATATTTACAATCATTTAAAAAGAAAAATGGAACTAGAACAACATTTTCATACACAGCACTTCTACCAGCAAAAAAAAAAATATCTGATTGAAATAAAAACAATGCAATAGTTATTAAAGCATTTAGCAAAAAGAAAAGGAGAACAAGCGGAAAGGAAAGCATTTTTATATTAGAATGGCATGATTAAGGATTTTTGATTTTTAGAACTTTTTTCAGGACCAAGCATAGGAAAAAAAATCAAACCAGACAAACCACCTAAAATTAGGCAGCGTAAAGCTGTATTAAAATGGATGGGCAAAGATTATTTTTATTCTGACTGAAAAAACCGCTTTTAGAAAAAGTGGAACTTCCCACAAATCTGAAATTCTATTTCCTGCACAGCTATATAAGAATATAAAATTATTTTTCTAATATATCTCCACATAAGTATTACTGCACTTACATACAGAGTATTAGCACATATATACACTTTCTACTCCATAAAGTTGCTCTGCAACAGATTCCTTCACTTCCATAAAGTGTGCTCAGCTGAAGTAATCTGCTTCCAAATGATGAATCAGCTACTAAATTGTAAGTGGAAACTGGAAGACATCAAATGCAATGCAAGGGCTCTTCTTCACATAAGGCCAATGTGTCAAGAAAGAGTAAACTAAAGAAACAGTTTCTTCTTCAATGTCAAAAAAATTTAATAACAAAAGAGCTAAAAATTCAAATTATCAGAAATGACTACAGACTCCCTGCTCAAAAGCAGGCAGAAATAAAACAAAACCAGCCTCTCCCCCAAACCTTGTGCCTTCCCATGAGAAGAAGCAACAAAAAAAGAGCCAGCACAAGGAGCGATATTTCACCCAGCAACCTGCCACACAATCATAAAAGGATAACAACAAATGTATGCGGAATTTCACCCCAAGACCAGGACACAGACATGCCCAGAGCAGAAAGCAACTACCTCTGAGAGAGACTTGGAGGGTATTTTTTTATTCTTTACACTTCTTCAGTGACTTGCAGAGCTTGTCACACCAGCTCACTGCCTTGGAATTGAATCACATGGCAACAGGATGAGAACAATCTCTATTTTTTTTATTTCCTGCATTTTCAAACATAACCCCAAAAGACAGAGTTCCTGGGGTTGTAGTCAGGAATGCAAGAGATAAGAAGGAATGTTCATGAAGGTGTGATACATATTACAAGACCAGGGCTCCTCATGTTTTCTCTAGTACACTTCAAAGATGACATGAGCATGGAGGAATGATCAGGTGGGGCAGAACCCCAGACTGCTTCAGAAAGGAAATCTGAAATGGTCAGTAGCACCCTGCTAAGAACTGCAAGAAATGCAATCCATTGCTGATAACCAGTAACTAAAGATCAGCTCTAAACCCAAAGGAGATTTGAAATCTAGAAATGTCTCCATGTGTGCTCTCATAGAATGGTTTGGGTTGGAAGGGACAGTGAGGATCATCCAGTTCCAACATCCCTGCCATAGACAAGAACACCTTCCACTAATCCATTTCCTCAAAGCCCCATTCAGACTGACCTTGAACACTTCCAGGGATGGGGCATCCCTTGGAAAATCCCATTTTACTTCCTTTACTTGCACAGTGCCACTTCCCATGGCAGCAAGTTTTACAGCCTAATTACAAACCGGGTGGAAAATGTCATTCTTAATGGACATTTACCACCTTTTGGTTACACTCGATGCCCTTTTCCTCTTCCGTCATAATTCAGAGACCCTTTATATCCCTTACATGCATCCTTTATACCACAGATAATGAGTACAGCACACACAAATAGAATTTGCCAGCTCCTTGTGGGAGATTGTTTCAAAGCCTCAGAAGTCTCACTGTGAGGAAGGGCTTTCAGTAGCATGTTAAGAATGAGCATAGGTAAGCAGAATTTAGACACATCTGGTTTGGGCATTTAAACTTCAGCCTTGCCCACCTGCCAAGAATATAAAATAAGTTTATTTAAATTACTTAACAGGTAATACTTTTTCCTCTACCATGTTGCTGCTGTTTCCTTAGAAATTCCTTCTGAATTTCCTCTCTCCTAATTCTCTAGCATCACCTTTTTTTTCCTTTTGCTTCATGTAGTACAGAATTTCTCTCAAACCTCTCCAGAAATTTCTCACTTAAGCATGTGGACTTTTCAAACATTGGCTGATTAGTAGCGTGTTACTGTTCTTCAGGCGCTAAATAATCTACCCTGACAGACCACTTGAGCACCCTTCCACTCATGCCCTAATCAGTCAAGCTCCTAATCACTTTGTCCATTCTCCTGATAATAAACTGCCATTATTCAGTCCACACAGCCAGACTCCTCTGTGAAAATCAGTCCCTACCTGGGTGCCCCTGTGGAAGCCTTTGAAATGGCCAAGGTGAACACTGCACCACCCTGTCCCATCACAGCCTTTTGAACATGGCCAAATATCTCCCTCTGGGATTAACCACACCCCCCTCCCCGCCTCTCCCCAGATCTCTTACACTCACAACCATGACCTCAATCTCCCTCTGCCTCCTGCTGTCCTATTTCCCACTTTCTTTGCTAGCACCTGCAACACCTCCAGCTTGGTATCATCAGTACATCTCACTAATAGACTTTCCTCTTGCTTCAGATTAGTAATGAAGAACTTTAAAAAGACATTAAAAAAAGATTTGTGGCCAAAGGTCCCATTAATTATGTTTGTTGTACGCCACTAGGCACCTTCTTCTAATGCAGCTCATTCCCATTTATCACAAGCCTTTGTTTACAGCCTCTTCACGAGTTTTCAGCCCTCAAGTCAATGCTTCCTCTCCCAGGGAATCCAGTTTCTTTCTTTTTTTTTTCATTTTAATTAATGGCAGGATGTCTTTTTTCCAAAACATTTTCTGCATATAACCACAGATTTATGTAGCAAAAAAATACATAAACGTTTAACCACAAAGTGGAAATCAAAACAGCATCAATTTCATACAGGTAAAGTTTTATACTGATGAAAAGAGCAGACGGGCAGTGTCATGGCAGGGACAGCCAGAGGAAATTCAATGGCATGTGCTCTGCAAAGGTCAGGAGAGATGACGGAAAGCACCTCTGGTCCTTCTGTATGGATGGAGCAGGTCTCTGGTGGGTCAGTTCTGACTGTTCCTCCCTGGGGCAACTGTGGCTGTTCCAGGAGATAAACAGGAATAACAGAAAGCCTCAAGTTTCTGTCAGTCAAGCTTTGCTCCTGACCACCTTTGTCCAGCAATTAAAATAGCAGACACCTATAAGAGTTAATTGAATGTTGTTCCAGATGTTTCCTTTTGCCACCAAGGTTAAGTCTACCCTGATAACAGGGATCAGTCTCTCAAAGCAGTCTTTGAGGACAAACTCATGGGACTCCTGATGAAGCGGGGAGGAAAGGAGTAACATGAGGATGGTGCTGCTGTCACATAGCTGTCCCATATGCTTCCTGGAAGGGACAAGCATGCCATGCACAGCCTCCAGGCCACCCCCTCACTGAAAGGTCCTACCATCATGACCAGGGCTGGCTCCCAGCCCTCTCCTCTCAGGAGAAGGGTTAGAGAGATTGAGACATGCTGGGAGAGCTGTTTTGCTGACAGTGAATAGACAAAAGCTTGTCTTGACTCCCATCTTTATCATCTCATGATGGAGCTGTTACATTCCTGGCAGTTCTCTCAGTGCCTTGATCAGCAGCTCTTCTGCCTGGAACCCTCTTGCCACGCTGGGCATGCAGGACCGTGCCTCAGCTTCTCCATCACACCTTTCAGCACCCTCTGTTCATGGCTATTGCTCAAAGATAAAAGTACATCCAGGAAGAGGGACAAGACCCCTTTCCAGAAGGGAGCCAGAGACCCTGAAATTCGCCTCCACAGCGTGTTCAAGAAATAGGCATCAACATGAAGGTGGCTTTGGCACAAGCAAGAACGTATGATGCAGACCAGGAGGTCAACTGTGCAAACTTTCTCAGGACTAGAAAAGAAAAATGAGTATCTGAGAAGGATTAGGAGATCTCTTAGCCTCTGCAGACAGCCTGATCAAGGAGATTATGGAGAACAGCGAAGGGACTTCTGCCATTCTGTAAGACTGAAAAAGTTGCAAAAGAAAGGCTTAAAGTCTCCCAGGGCTGCATGTGGGAGCCACTGCCTTTGCACATGGAATAGGCAGAAACATCAGAGTGACACAGTGGTCTGAGTTCGGTGCTCTTGCAACTTCCTGATCCCAAGAGCATTGCAGCCTGTCTCCCAGTTCACTTCCATCCACCTGGATACAACCACTGCAAAGCCTGAGCCACCTCCATCAATGTTTCCTGCAGTTCAATAACAGCAGCAACACTTGCTCACTTGCTTCAGGGTTGCAAGGAGAACAACACTGATGAGGAAAAAAAGCCAACTAAACAAGGAGAAGCAAAGTAAGGGAAGGTGAGGGAAGAATAAGTTCAGCACCACCAAAAAATGCAAAGCATGGTGAAGAACCTGGTCTTGTCCCTACCCTCTGGAAAGGGAAGATGTGAGGGTTATAGAGGGACGACCTCCCCTACGGGCACAGGGCGTGTGTGTGGCACATGTGCCAGGGCTGCAGCACCTCCCTGGTTTGCATGCAGAGCTGAGCTGGGGCTGTGTCACAGACAAGAACAGGCTGCAGGGCAGCAACTCAGCTGCTGACACATCCAGCCCTGGCAGCCACATGCCCAGCGGTGCTCAGCCTAGCTCATACACACACAGCTGTTCACAGAGGGGATAGCTGGCACAAAAGGAGGAGTACAAAGCACAACGTGAGGAGGAAACAAAAATCAGCCAGTGCTATGCATCCCTAACCTGTAACGGCATGAAAATTTTTCAGATGAGAGGATCTAGAAGGCCACGTGAAAGCCTGAGCAAACCAATTCTCCCTGCTTCCCCAAGCTCATCCTTCTCCAGACCTCACAGGCAGCCCTTTTTGAGGCTGCAGACATCGTTAAACCTGCAATGTCCTTCGGTAAGAGGAAGAAAAAACACTTTCATTTACTGCATATTGTTCAACTTCAGTTCCTGAGCCACCAACATGGCCGTGCCCAAAAGATGACTGCACAGATATGGTGGGACTGTTGTTTTCCTGCCCGTCCAACACCACCTCTTGGCACTGTGATGGGGAAAACCCTGCACACACTCTGTAGAAGCCTCTACTCAGTCTGTACCTGAACCCTGCTGGGACAACGCCACCACCTTATTGATCACGTACTCCCCACAAGCCGAGGTGAAAGGTGTGAGAGGGAAGCACGACTTACTAGGCACACGGTTGATAGCTTTCAAGGGTCTCAGGACACGGACAGTACGGATTGCAGACAAGTTAATGTTTTGGAGATCCAGGGAGTACTCCACCATCCTGCAGAAGGGGGGAGAGAGGGAGAGAGAAAGAAAAAAGAGAGAAAAAGAAAGTTTAAAAGAATCCAGAATTTTGGCTTGAGCCACAGATTTATCATTTCTTCATTGAAGAGTTTCTGGAAGTCATGGGGATGAAGCCCAAGTCTTTGGAAGCAGAACCAAAGTCTCCGAGAGCCCTCTGGGAACAAGCCCAGAGCCCACAGCTCCTCTGGCAGAAAACCAAGGAAGCGGCGAGCGCGTTCCACATGGACGCAGGCCAGGAGATGCGATAACGCATACCTGCTGCGAGCGTCAGGAGGGGAAGAAGCAGCATGAAGATGCACTGGCAAGAAGCGCAAGCTCCTGGCCAGGGCACACACGGGAGGTGGCCACTGCACACAAGGCCAGGAGGAGGGGGCTGTGTGGCCAGTTTTGTTGAGCGTTACCTGCAGCACAGTGGGCCACTCCCCATGTTCCCCTCATCTCGCCCTGCAGGACGTGGTCCTGGGAGGCAGCTTCAGCTAACCTGTTTTATCTCCCATAGAAACAAACTCTCTTACCTAAAGCACTAACTGCTTCGACTAGGTGGAAAGGCTTCCCTCATGGCTGTAAATCACTCCTTTCTGACACCAACCAAAAAGGGAAAAGGCTAATTTTAGGACTTATGCTAGACCTTAGTGTTCCTAACCCAACAACATATGCTCTAAATAACCTCAAAGTGCAAATAGGTGTGACTAATGCATTGGCTTTGCTGCAAGAGCAGCAGGTGCAGGTGATAAAAAGTGACCTGGCCCAGCAACCCTTAGTCCAGAGTTCCCTTCTTACCAGGATGGCAAATGTCCTGCCTCTTTGAAAGCCTGGCGAGAAACTATTACACCAACCATTTACTCTGGACAGCTATTTCCACCTTAGGGTCTCAAAGCACCTTACATGTTTTCATGAACATAGGTGCTTGAGGCCTCCAGGAAGACATCGACTGTTGTCACCAGCTTCCCTTGGGTGACCCTGATGTGCAGATGGGATCAAGAGGGTAACAAAGTGGGCAGGTGAAATAGCAGCAAAGTCAGGACAGGAACTGCTTCTTCTGAATCTCTTCTCGGACATGAATAGTAAAGCCACAAAAAGTTCCCTTTTCCTTGGCCTTTTAACAAGGCTCAAGAAAAAGGGAGGAATTGGGGATACAGCCTTTTGTTACTGCACCCCTTCTCAGAACAAAACCATTATAATTTATACAGAAAGACCCACAAGTCAACCTAAAGTTGATCCAAATCCCTCTGCCCAGGAACCAGTGAGAATTGAATGAGAGAGCCAAAGTGAGACACTGAGAGGGAAACGGGGTACAGCCAGTCTGTAAAAAATAATCAAGGAGAGGCATTGAGTGAAATGGACCAGGGGACTCATCCTTCTATTGATTGCCCTCCATTCAAGAGGACCTCGAAGAGCTAATGCCTGGTTATCTGTCTACACCTTTTGCAAAGGGGACTTGTCAGAGTGATAGATTTTGAAACACGGTGGGGTAAACCTGTCGAAGTGTTGTGATTACTTTCTCTCATGCTCCCTTTCTTTCTCTCCCTCATTCCTTTCACTCTGTTCTCTCATGCACTTCTAGGGTAATTGCATGAAATAATTCTTCCTCTGAAATGCAGCGGCATTCATTTACCTCCCTGGAGCTGTCAGTTCCACATATACCAAATGCAGAAGAAGAGACAAGGGATTTCATGCAGATAATCAAAATATTTCCACCCCCAAAAGAAACCCTGACCCCAAACCAAGCAGAAATATTCAACTAGCCTACAGAAAACATTAGTGATAGCCAGAGGCTTAGGATCCAGTCAGACGAAATTGTGAACTGGGTATGAAAGGAGGAAGAATGCACACAGATATAAATGCATGGACATGGCTACAGGTCATACCTGTGTGGTGCAAAGGGCCTTGTGTAACCACTGACCCACCTTGCTTCAAAAGCATAAAGCAAGACTGTCTCATCAGTGTGTTGTTGCTCCAGAATTAGACAGACCTGCTGAACCTTTGGAACTACAGTTACGGGCAAAGCCCACCATAGACACAATGATATTGCTCCCAGGACATGAGCTAACAGCTCTTCACAGAGACCTGGCATGTTGAGGCAGCTTCCTGACTGAGGGAGCCCCTGTGCTGCAGCCTGTTGTGGGGGGAGGTACATGCACAGAAACATAAAGGCCTCCAAGCTTGCTGAAGTCGCACTGAACTTCCTTTCCTCTCCTAAAAAAACACAGCCCCTAACAGTAGTAAGTTGAGATCTGACCTCTGAAGGCAAAAAAAATATTCTTTTCGAGCAATAGCAGAACAACCTAAAACAGAGTCAAATGCCAAGTAAGCTGTTAGCCCAAAGTACATCTGATTTCAAAAAGTGGTTTTTTCTGAACTGCAAGGAACCAAATGAGAAGTCCCAAAAAACACTGTGGCCTTCACGGAAACTGAGCACAGGGGAAAACACAGGGCTAGGGCTGACAAGAAATCAGTGGGCAGATGTGACACCTTTTCTTAGCCTTAACCATGCAAAATTAATTTAAAAATAAAACCTCTGTTTACAAATGGTTTGGGTTTTGTCCTCTTGTGGCTACAGCCGTGTTGCTGGCATTACAACTGAAGTAACCTGAACCAGGTGCACATCACTGTCCTCTCCTAGCAGGAATGAGTTTACCACCTATGGATTACAGTCCATGTGTCACTAGAAAATTATTAATCAAAGTAATGACCATGGGTCCTTTCAGCACAAGACAAACACTGCCTTAGCTCAACTCTGCAGTGCAGACAGCAGCAAGCCAGCCTCCTGCAGCCCTCAGTGGCCACAGACTCACTTGCATTACGTTCCAGTGGAGCCAGTCAAAAAAAAGCCGAACAGACAATCACACCGACAGTGAAAACAGCAGACTGTTCCCACGGATGGGTTAGAAAAGGGCAACTGCTAAATTTTTCAGAGAGCAACTTCTAACAAAAATGAACTCAGCCCTAGGAGGCCCCAGGGCTTCAGCTCGATTAACAGACCCCTTCTGCCTTCAGTTCTTCCTGAGGCCTCCTGGTCTTGGCTGTAATAACAGAGAACATCCAGGATACTTAAATCCCTGCAGATGAGATATGACTATTGTAGTCACGAGGATTGCATCCAGAACAACTTGAATGCAATTCCAGTGTAATTTTGCATTAGGTCCTCTCATTTTTGCCTTTTCATTCCAAGTGAGAGTTTTAGCATCAGCTTATGTTCACATTTCTTCTTTGTATAAGGGTGGCATGCCCCTGCCACAGAGATGACCAAGATACAATGAAACTCCATCGGTTACCAAAAACCCCCCCATCTTCTGTGTAGGTAAAACTGATGAATCCAAATTGCTTTCTTCCTCTAATGAAATGGGATCTCTAAGTGACTCTGCTGAAGTCCCCAGGCATCTGCAGCATTTCAGGGATTGCTAGCCCAGCTCTTTTTGTTATTGTTGTTCTCCAGCCAGCCCTGCTCCCTGCTGCCTGGAAACCCTGGACACTTAACCCCCTCTAGGGTTTGGGCTGTACCCCATCTCCTAATGCCATACATGGAAGTGATGTCAGGTTGATACAGAGTCAAAAGAACTCATCGCAAAAAGTGATCAGTCAGAAGCTGTCAGCAGATTTATGTCAAGAGGTTCACATTTCCTGTGTCTAGAGATCTTGTGATGGTGGATCAGGTGTACTGTGCTTATTTGGACTTTCAGGCAGGCACTTCAGCTTCAGTGCTTAAGTCCCAATCACACCAGCAGCCTGCGGAACCCTGGTTCGCAAACCAAGAGCAAGGAAATATTACAGCTAGTACAGAATGGCTGCCACCTATCGAACTCCAGGAGATTTCCAGGGTCCTTGTCCTTGCTTTGTAGCCACTCAATACCATGAGCAAGGGTAACCCCCATGACCTGACTACCTTTCATCTAGTTCCCCTCTCTTTCTTGGCTGCTTAAAGCATGTCTTGATAGTAAATACCATAGATTCTTTAAAGTCCAGAGGCAGAAAAATTGTAGGATGTGGGAGGGGGGGAAAAAAAAAAAAGCCTGTGCTAGTTGTGAGTTCTTTGCCTTTACATGAGGGAACAGGGTGAAATGTATCTCTTCTGAGGAAAACAGCAGCTCATTTCTGGCACCATTAAAGTATTTTGCGGCCTCTGGTGTGAGTGAGTGGGTGGAGGGACAGGTTCAGAAGCTTAAACTATGCTAAATCAGACAAACTTCTCATCTGTGACAGAATTTGAGCACTGAGCTGTCACAATAATTGAATATATACAGTAATTCTTCTTCCCTTGCTAGAGGCTTTCTTCTTCGAAGCTTTCCACATGAAACTCCTCTGGAAGAAGGGATTGACACACACTGTCCCCACACCACACAGCTCAAGAYTGATCATGTTGGGAATGCTGTCAGGGTGAGAAGTGGGACCAGGGGCACTGGCTGCAAGCATGGGGTTCATCCTGCAGAAACAGGGGGATGCCTGGCAGGGAACACCTCTCCACTCGAGCTCTGCCTCCCTTCCCACTCTCAAGATATCCCGCCTGCTCCCTGCCTGCTCTCTCTCTTTACATCCATCTGACTCATGCCTGCCTGCAACATTTCCGCCTCTCATTTTAATCTTTTTTCTTAATTCCCATTTTTCTATTTGCCCCTTGACTTTCCTTCATATTTTTCAACTTGTCCTCATATCCTTCAATTTCTTTCCCATTCCTTTCTTTCCTTTTCCATATTCTTCTTTCTTCCTTTTTCCCCCTTCCCTACTGATCATCTTCCTGTTTTCTCCTCCAACTTAGCCTCTGCCTTGCTAATAAACTTTAGCCTGTGCCCAGGTAAGTCTGCTCAGCTGAACACACAAGAGACCTGGAGTTAAACAGAGCTGAGACTAAGCCAGCGCAGGGAACAAGTGAGCAATTTGTTAGCACATTGACCCTGACCAGAATGTGCCTGGTCTCATGTACCTCTGTCCCGTGTCAAGCCGCTGGGGCAGACAGTGAGTACACAGGGACAAGGGGGCATGCAAACCACCAGCAAACCTTCAATGCTCCTGAGGCCTCAACAGCACCAGAATAGCTTCATCAGCTACAGCTTGGCACTTATTTTGTCCTCTGCACCTGTGAGCTTGAGAGTGGGCTTGGATCTGCCTTGGCACTCGAGAAGAGCAGTGCTCACTGTCCAACAGCAGAAATACATGGCCAGCGTGGCTCTGTGCCAGGCACAGGAGAGCAGACTGGCCAGCTGGGTAGAGGAATAAAAACTAAGACTATTTAACACAGACATAGTGAGACTACGAAAGCCATGTAAGGAGTCCAGAAAATTCAGACTTTATCTTGCTGCACGTGTAACCCAAGATAATGTACTTATGCAATGCCTGGCTAGCTGCTACCTTGCAGTTACATTCAATGAAATCCATTATTAAAACAGTTCAAACATTACCATTTACCTCTTCATATTTACATCTCCTTATACCTTTATTAAGTACTTATTAACTTTCCTAATCTTGGCTTCTGAACTTCTATTTGCTGAAAATTAGCAGCCAAGAAATGGTATTTAAAACCTATTCTGAAATCATTCATGAAAAATACTGAGGCAGTATTTTTCTTATGACACAAAGCCAATATGTTTTTGTCAAATTCAAAAGCTGCCTAATTCCCCTTCTCTGATAGAAGTTTTCAATTGAAATCTAATTAACTGCAGTCTAATCAATTCATATTTTTTTGTCAAATAAATTTGGGGTTGGCACTGAAGCCAAAAACTTCATGGCTGTGACTTCCTAACTGTAATTTCAGACTTGCTATGAGTCTCTGGGAAGTGAAGCTTTTCCTGCCTGTGGACTTCTATTTGGTCCTTACATCTATAAGCTCCTGATGTGACTACGGCAGAAGACTTTGATTGCCCTCTGCTCTGAATTCCTCCAGCTTCTCAGCTATGTCAGGAGTCAAAGCCTGTGTGTATCTATACCATCACTAGATGGGATTTAATGAATGTCTTCCATGTACAAGCATATTCCTTTCTGTCCTTGGCTCCTTGATTTGGCAATCAAATTTTACAAACTCGAATTTCTACCACTTTGAAAATCTAGAACATAGGAGTCCATAAGAAAAACATAAGACTGTCAGTTTTGCCTGACTGAAATTTTATTCAGTTATCTATGCCAAAATTTGGAGCTGACATCTCTCCATTTACGAAAACATCTACCCCCCTGATATATGAGCCATTCCACAGCTCAGATCTTCCATCTGAAATTTGTGGGGTAGTGGGAGACTGATTTGCCCCTAAATTCTTCCACTTTGGCCACACACACCAGGATGAGAAGGTCTCACTGCCTCTGCTCTGGCTTCAAAGACTGGCTACAATACACAGAAGGAGCAAAGCCAATACTCCCACTGGACAATGTACTTCAATGGTCCCATAACTCTCCTCTTACATTATTGAACCATCCTGGAGAAAGGAAATCAAAACAAGGCATGTGCATCGTTATATCCATGCAGCCCTGCTCCTCTGTGGCCAGAGCCATGGGCAGGGAACCTGCAGAACAAGGCTGGCCAGGCTCCCCCAGAGACTCTATAGCTGAATCTGTACTGTGCAAAGGGAATGCAGGCAGAAACATCCACCGACTGGGATCCACAACTGCCTGGATAGTGAGGACCACCAGCACTGGAGTAACAGCAAGGAGGCAGGAGAAGAGCACACAGATAGGCAGGAAGAAGAGCACACAGATGAAGATCTAGAATATGGAGCACATGTGGCGTTTGAGAGATCTCTTGAACGCTGACATGCCTGAGCTTGTACACAAGGAGATCTGGAAGAGGAATCCAATCTCTTATAAACCCATCTGGACATATTAGAAGCAGAATCAGAAGATTTTGATGACGCCTCGCAGACACTGGGCAAGAGAGGAGGGCTACTGCTTCCACTCAGAGTTTGCAGCCACAGGATGTACACATACCAGCAGATGCAGACAGGCTACTTGCCAGCACAGTGAGGGTCCCAGCCAGGACCTATTTTTTTAAGATTTCTGCATCATGCCCACTCTTTTGCTCTGCAGCTGGAACCACATCCTTATTTTCCCCAAAGGTCCCAGGGGCTATGGCAAAAGTTAAAAACTCTTTCATTATTTGGACCTGATCTTTTGCTATATGGACATCATGGTGCAGGAGGCATAGGGCTGCCAGGCAGACCCCTGCACCGACCCTGCTATCAGCTCACTTGACATACAGCTGAAGAGCAAACTGTGCATTTGCACCCGTTTTGCACAGTTTGGTACCTCTGGGGCCAGGCTTCAAAATGCACCCTAAACAGATGATCCAAAATCCTTTCAACATCTGCTATAGAAAAAAAGGAATAACACAGTAGGCCTCCAAATTGCTCTGCAAACCACAGTGTACTAAGCTAAGTAGTCCTGCTTATCTCTTAAATTTAGAGCTCATTATGCTGCAAAGACAACTCTCTGCTGACATAAAAGCTGAAAGATAGAAGAAAAAAAAATCCCTTGCTAGTAAAACAAGGACTGCAAAAATTACACCTTTTTTCCCTCCTTTATAAAATATAATAATAATAAAGAGTATATAATTCTGTTAGTAAAAGACATTTCCTTAGGGAATAACAGATCAATTACTAATTACGCAGTCAGCTCCAGAGCTGTAAAGCTTTGTATTCTTAAAAAAAATAACCTGCAACTGTCCCCCCTCCAGTACAAAACATTTTTTTTTTACCTTTTTTTATATTGCTGTGCAAGCAAAAGCCGCTGAAAGCTTCCAGAGCCTGTGAGACTGGTCCCTTGCTGCCTGGAATGTGATTATTTCACACCCTGAAACACTCAAGATTTCTCTCCAAACTGTGTACTAAGAGAAAATGTCAGAGTTTCTTAATAGTTTCAGAGACATGATATGAAAAGACATAAGCAGGTTTTCACACTGTGATAAGAAAGCCAGAAGGAGTCGCCAAGCTCAGATGACTGTAAACAAGTGATGAGGTCTCACTTTTAAAAACCAAGAGTCAGAACACAGGCTCTGAGCTCTGTATTTCACCACTTACGGGAAAAAAAAGAAAAGAGAAAAAAAGAAAAACAAAAAAGAGTGACAGCATTTTGGTCTTTTGAACCTGCTTTTTGTTGGTTTGGGGGGGATGTGTTTAGTTTTTTTAAAATAAACCTAACATTCACATGGTAGGGAATTAATTTTTAGGAAGGCAAAAAATCAGCAGCAATAATTGAGAACTACACATTATGCAGGCAGGGTAGTGCTGCCTCCCTGTTTTGATTCTTCTCTAGTGTGATTCATTTCGTTTTGATGACTGCTTTCATTTCAATATGTTGCACATCTAGGGATAGTTTTACTAGGAGAAAGCAAATGAAATAATTAGTATCATTAAGGAGAAAAAAATGAGTGCATGTTTGAGGGGAGGGCTGTGCTGCTGCTATTTCTACCTTTGGTTAAGATGCTGTTTAGCCTGCTGCTTGCTGGTTTCCATCTTCATCTGATCACTACTTGAAACACCTAATTGCTATATTTATTACAGTTTTCTTTAACGTGCCATAATTTTAGAGAAACTTCTATTTGGCATTGAACATTAGCTAACTAGGATTTTCTGAGCATTCTGCTGTTTATCCTGCTGCTAATAAGTATTTAATGATCTGAGATTTTAAAGTCATAACTATGCAAATTCTGGCCAGGTCCCTGAAGGACTGTAGTTAATTAAAAGCAAAGAAAAAGCAGAAGATTGGCAACACACTTCCCCATTTTGTGAGATTAAGGCCAATTGGTGTGTTTCAGACTAAGATGCATCTTCCCAGTGTGGAAGGACACCATGCAGGGGCAATTTTGTTTCCTGGAACCAGGTGGGCATTTGAGGCTGGGGGATGGGTACCTCACATCCTTCAGAGAGCTGCCAGTTCCCTTTCCCAGGCTCGAATGGAGAGGGATGAACTTAGGGCCGTAAGTGGTTTCCATGTGAGGAGAGTTGGTGCTCAGGAGTACACACAGTGATGCTGCCCAGGTTTGAAAAGAGCTTGGATGGATGAATTTGGGAAGCATCATTACTCCAAGCTTATGGAAAGGATGCAATATCTAAGGAATTATGGGAAGAAGAAATCAAGGACAGCAGATAATTATCAGAAAGAGAAGGTAAAAGTAGTATCTCAGTTGATAGAAATACTTCCCAGGCTCCCAGTGTGGAAGCTGCATAAAGCACTCTTGAAGAAGCAATGAGCCAAAAGGCACAGGGAGTGAGAAGAAGTGCTCTGCTCAATCTAAGGGGCTATCAGGCTTGCCTGAGAAGATATCTTTATCTGTACAAAAGCTTCTCCAAAGGCTGCATAACTACTCAGAAAGGAAACTATGCTTTGGAAAAGAAATAAAGATACCAAGAGAGCTGTGCTGCCATACTATAACTGAAATGAAATTTAAAAAGCAAATTTAGGAAGGTTTTCAGACTTCAAGTACAGTATTTACCCATGATGATGTGTTTTGAAACTAATTGTTTTTCTTATCATGATAGATATACCACATATTATAGACTTGGATTTATGTCCCTTTCTGAAGAAGGTGGACAAGAAATATTCAGCTGAACTTCTTAGTGGCACATTTTGGCAACAGGCAAAAAAAATGGAGGAATCTGGTAATGAAGTGCTGGCTTGGTCAGCCACATAGGGCATGAGACTGGCAGAGCACTGGGCTAATCCTGTGCAGAAATATTAACCAGCATTTCATCAGACGAATAATTAGGTTTTAGAGAACTGAGAGAAAGACCAGTCAGAAGACTGTTAAATGAAAGACCAAAGGGGAAAGGGATAAAATTAGGAAAAGACYGAATTCTTACAGAACCTCCATGTGACGAACAAAACTAATCAAGGCACTAAAAGATGTAAAGAGGAGAAAAATAGTGTCACCTATACACCAGTGCCACGGGCCTGAGTAATAAAGGGAATAAGAATTGTTCATTTTATGAGCATAATGCCTAAATGTCATTAGGAAAGCCCGGTGGGAAAATTTGCATGAAAGGAATATTAAAATCAAGGATTTTAACCTAGCTAGAGAGGTTCAAGTGGACAGAAAGAGAGGGGGAGTAACACACTCTATCAAAAACGGCATTTGCTAGTACAGAATCAGTGACAAAATACAGATTCATCTTCTGCCATCTAGAGAATTCCTCCTGGCTGGAAAAATGGGCTGACAGGAGCCTCATGAAATTCAACAGATGAATGCAAGGTCCTGCCTCTGTGCTGGACTGACCTGCTGCCTAAGGACTGATGGATAGTGGTGCTGCTGAAAAGGAGCTGCCTGTCCTGGAGGGCAGGTGACACAGCCCACGTGAGGAAGGACGATGACAGACCAAGCTGCACCAACCGGAGCACAGCCGGTAGATGAGGGAGGGATTACACCGCTCGCTCTGCACTTGGTAGACCACGTCTAAAATAGAACATTCATTTTTGGCCCTCCAATAAAGGAAAGGTGTTGATAAATTGGAGCAAGTTCAGTGGAGGGTCACCAAGCTGCTCAGGGTTTGGAGCATTTGTCCTGTGAGGAGAGGCTGAAGGATGTGGGCTTGTTCAGCTTGGAGATGATTTTGGTGGGATCTAACAGCAGTTCCTTGGTACCTACAAGGCAGTCAGTAAGGAGATTAAGCCAGAATCTTCACAGCATCACATGGCAGGAGAATGAGACACAACAAGCATAAGTACAAAGAGGAAAGGGAGGTTCAGACTAGTTACAGAGATATATCAGCAGTGGGGCTGGGATGAGGAAAGATGGTGCTGTCTCCATCTGTGGTGGTTTTCAAGACTTGACTGGACAACTCAGAGAAACTTAACCAAACTTAAGTTTGCTGTTCACCCTCCTTTGAACAAGAAGATTGGAGTGGAGAGCCCACAAGGTCTGTTCCAACCCTGATTACCTGTGATCCTATGAATGTGGTTAGGTATGTCCAGATCACTCCAGAAAACAGGCTGACTAGCTCTCTTGATAAAAGTACTCTCCTCATCCATCCCTACAAGCTGAATTTGAGGAATGCATTGGGGGTACCTAAATCTCTTTGCAAGTTCCCAGCCTCATAAATCACTGAAAATTGCATTCAAGGGTGGAAGATAAAGAGACTGTCTATTAAGGTTTTTTTAATTAAATTTGATTGTAGAACTTAAAGCTAGGACTACTTGATTACATGTGTTACATACAAATCAAGTAAGGTCATCAACAGCACCAGAAATATTTGTTGGATTAGAGAGGCCATATTCATGAATTTGAAACCACACAGAAACAGCCATGGAATCATAAAATCATTTAGGCTGGAAAACACCTTTGAGATCATTGAGTCCAACTCAACTCAGCCAACTCCACCACTAAACCATGTCTCTAAGCACCAGTCAAAATCTACATCTTTTAATTACCTCCAGGTATCAAACCTGTCAGACTTCAATTCACGAGCTGTGGATTAGTCAAGTGGTGTTTAGGAATATTTATCAGGTATCCAAGAAGCTTCAATAGAGACAAGAAAGGTGAACAGGCTAAAAAGATAGTACAACACAAATGAAAGCAAAAGCAGCAATGTAATAGCAGGAGAGGGGAAGTTGATACCAATGAATACAAATTAAGAGATGGAATTGTAGAAAATTTGTAAGAGAACTGAATAAGCACATAAAATTGTATAAGTTTTGGAACAAGAAAACAGAATTGTCACTAACAGTGTAAAAAGGCAGAAAATGTCAGTTAAAAAAAAAGTTCTCTGAGGAAGGTCAGATGATATATGTGCACCATAGATCATAATGAGCTAATTTCAGCTCCAGCTGTGATCAAGTATTTTAGGCTGTGCCTAAATAGGGATTTTCTAAGATAAGCAAGCCTGGACAAATTATATGCAGGAGTTTTAAAAGAGATGGCCAGAAAAGATCTGGACCAGTACTGATAATTTTTGATTAGACTCAGAAAACTGGGAAAGCATCCAAGGGTCAAAGGAATTCTGATGTTGTGCCAGTACATAGTGATCTCAATGGCTGGACTGATGCTGGTGACAGTACAGTAATGAAATTGTCAATATGCAGCTTTGATAGATTATGGATTAAAGGTGGATAATAAAATTAACCATAACCAACACAAGTTTAAGGAAAAATAGACATCATCAAACTAATGTGCTATAATTTCTTATGAGATTACAAATCTGGTTCACAGAAGTAATTATGTTGATATGGTTGGAACGATATGTAATCATCATGACATACATTAGCTGGAGAAAAACTGTCTAAGTAATAAACCTCACATGCAACACTAAATGGGGATTCATTTGTGAGCAGATGTACTTCTGTAATGCACAATTCTTGCCACTCTGTTCTTTATTTATTTATCACAACCTGACAGAAAACTAAAAAAAGTCCCTGATGGATTTTGCAGTTGAGGCATATTTTTGGGAGAACAGAAAAGAAATGAAGATGACAAGTCAGGGATAGAACAGCATGAACTGCTTTGGAAATGCAAATAATATGTATTCCAGTGTGAAAAAATGGAACCAACATACATCTATGAACAAAGTTTACTGTTTCTACTAATAGGAAGGGGTTTTCTCTCTTCAGAAGAGGAGATAGGAAAAAAACCCCCAACCAATCAATCTTGGAGCCAATGAAGAAAGCAGCTAAATGAATTGATAGAGAGATGCTGTGATTGAATGGCTGGGCTACTGCAATACTTGGCTATAGGAAACGGAAATTGCAGGCTGGAATAGAGAGACAATATTACAACCAAAGGCACTGAAGCAGCTACACAGAGTACTGTGTCTTGTTCTGAAGTCCACCACTTTTAAAAGCTGTTTAAGAACACTGCAAGAATATCTCAAAATGCCAAAATACCCAAAACGCCATTCCTCACACCAAAGGCAAGGTCAGGATGAGATTTGACCACAGTGTGAGATCTACATGGCAAACTCCACTGTGAAAATGGAGAGAGGTAAAGACAGGACATTCTCTGACAGATAGACCAGCCCCTCCTCAGCCATTGGACTCCAAGCAACAAGTAGTTAAGGAAAGATTTTGGGCATATTTTGGGGACGCACCATAATCACAATCATCCCCCCAGCCGCATAGTGAAGCCCTCTCCCCCTTAACCTACCTACCTATTTACACAAGTAAGTTGAGTAGCAGGACATGTCCCAGGAATGCCACAGAAGAGGGCAAAGACAGACAGAATTCCCACCACAGATGGTTAATTACAGCACTTGGTTCGTGAGACGCAGAACACCCACTCCCTCAGTGGAATTCAYGCCCAAAAGGCCAGGGGAACACTCGGGTCAGAGCTGCAAAGGGATGGTATCTCACTTCCCAGAGGGACAGTGGCATCATCTCCAACCACATGTGAATGCAACTGTCTCAGAATAGAGCAAGCAGGAGAAATTGTTCACTCTTTTATTGCTAGAGAACTGCCTGGCTTAAAAAGTTGATGAGTACGAGCCCAGAAATAAGTGACTCTTCCCCTAAACTCACACACATACAGACTCTGGCTGACATTTCCAATGTGATTAGTGTTCACATTATCTCAACTTTCAAACCATCATAGGCTCTCAACTTTAGGAAGCTGCCCTCTGAAGTTGCCTCAGATCAAGCTCTCCAAATGCACCCACCAGTGTGGGAAACAAATGACGACAGACGAGACCTAATCACAAACGGAAGGGAAGAGGGRCTCCCACCAGGACAGCTGGTGTGACGAGCACAGTCTGCTTGAAACGTCTGGGAACTCGCAACCTCCTGTCACCAGCGAGCAGTTGGGAACTGGAGCATCGACAAGCTGAATCTGCAGCCTTGGTTGTTTGTGCACACAAGGGCATTGGCACTCTTCAAACCAAATTGCCTCGTATGATTTTTGGAGCTCTGAGGGGAACAATGAGGGAGAGAGTTGACTTACAACTGCTGTTTTGTTTTTTTTCCTAATCTTTTCAGAAAAAAAAACCCATGTTGAAAGTGGTTAGGGGAGGGAGTGTGCAAGAGGGGAGAAAGTTCTGGTGATGTCAGCTCCTATCGCCATGGAAACTGAACATTTTTAGTGACAATGGAGTCTTCCTCCTTGAGCTGCTGGGTTGCGTGGGGAGCAGGGGCACGCAGGGCAGGGGCACATGAGGGAATTCAGCTAACTAAAACTATAGCTTCTGGCTTACCAAGGAAGTGAGGAAATAACTACAAATGATTGCCTGAATAGATGGTTTATGTAACCAAAACACTGTCTGGGGCAATAGCAGCAAATAGTCATTATGCTCTTGGATCAAACATGCTGTCGTGCAGCGAGCCAGATGGAGACATCCCAGCTGCCCAGGAACACCCGGCAGAATGGGCCCTCGCCTGCACTTCGCTTTTCCATCCTACAGTTCATTCTTCCAGCCTTTGCTGCCTTGGTGGTGTTTATTTGGAAAGAGAGAAGGGAAAGCCTGGGAAGTACAGTCCTTATTCTTGAAACTGAGAGAAGTTGCATGTATTCTACTTCCCAACATCACAGATGTTTCCTTAAGAGCTGAGTTTATGAGCTTCCTTGCAGAAAATGAGGATCCAGGATCATGGAAAGGACGAGACTCTTAGAAAAAACTGATTAGCCCCTAATCAGGATCTAACTCACTGGCATGGAGAAAACGTGCAAGGCCTAATGCAAGATGTCCTCTCGAAGTCAGAATGCCTAAGACAGCATCTGGATCAAAGTAAGCTGAAGCCATGATCCAGGTGTGGGATCAATAATGATAAAGGATGGGGCTTACATCTGAGGTTAAGTAAAAGCCTACAGTATGTAAGGACAAGTTAAAGCCTTGGATTTGATTTAAACAGTGCAGACTATTTTAATGAATTTCAAAGAATAATGAATTAATAACCACAAGCTTTTATAACTCGAAATACATTATATAGTCATTAGTTCTATGTAACTAAATGGAAAAATCTTTCTTTAGCAGAAGTCCTTCGAGATCAGATATTCTAATGAGATTACTATCATTTCATTCTGACATCTCACGAAGACAATTGAATAGAAATCAGGAAACAGATTTTTTTTCAGTTTTGGACCTGAAATGAAAAATCCTCCACACTGATTATTTTATATCTAAGGAGTTGATTCGAAGTCTCCTTGGCATTGAAAGAAGTTCAGATATGAGTTYTTTTTTCTAGTACTGCTATCAGATGCACAAAAGACTCTCTCTCTCCTCAAATTCCTGCCAGCAATGGTGACAGAAGGAAATACGTAAATGAAATTTGCTCCCTTCTCATCTAGGTAGTGTGGATGTCCCTTAATTTCTGCATGAACTAAGTACTTGAGCTCACCTCTTTGATTTAGCATTGCCCTACTGATTTCACCATCTCTTCAGACAGCACCACTCACATACCATACTTGCAGGGAGACCAGGCAGAGCGAGAACCCCAGTTCACAATCCTTTTACCTCATATGTTGGTGCTGCTGTGCTCACCTGCAGCAGAGTTTCTCCCAACATACTGCAGTATATCTCGCACACAGAGCAACACTGTGGGCTCCAAGGTCCCCTTTTCAAACCCACCAGTTCTTCCCTTCCTTCCTCAAAGACTGCTCTGTGAGGATCTTGCTTTCCCTGCACCCAGTCTCCAGCAATTTTGCCAGGAGCTCAGGCTAGAACATACAATGATCTGGCTTTTCTCAGCACCATGTCTCAGCGGCTTTAACTTTAACTGGCAGTCCTCATGTCAGGCCATTTTAAATCAGATGTTAATCACAGCAGGTGCAGCTACAAGAAAGGTCTTACCATCTCACACATATTGTGTTAATTTAGAAAAGCCTACAGCTTTCATCTGGCTGTCCTCTTTTCATGCACATCCTGGCCGAGAATCAGCTTTCAAATTTTTACAACTACACTGAGTTTGAAAATCTCTGCTCCTCCCAGAAGCAAACAATTATCTGCTCCTCCAGAGGAAATGACTTTCAAGTCTTGCTGTAGAAGAACTCTGTCAAAAGCAAATATAAAGATGGTGCTGCTCCACACCACGGGGGAAAACTCTGCAAAGTGAGCTCGAACTCACTGCTGGCTCAGTCAGTAATACCTGCACTGCCAGGCAACAGTGGAGCTGGTAATTCCAGGCTGGGAGGAAAAAAAAAGTGAGGGTTTCTGTCTGAAAAGATGTTAGCTTTTTTCTATGAGAATAGCAATATTACATATTTATTTCTGACTTTTTTTTTTTCATTATACCACAAGGAATTCTAATTGAAAATTAGAATTCAAAAAAAGCACATCCCACTAGTATCAGAAATGGACATTTTGCTGTAATTTAACAGGCAAATCCTGGTAGACTTTCCACTTCATACATGCAGAGGGGAAAATCAGAGCTTCACCATAGCAACTTCGTTGTAAAAAAACCTCAAATGTCAACTTGTCCCAGTAGTACTATGGGTAACGCTGGTGCAATACAAAGACAAAAAGTCCTGAGTWACAAAAGTTACATTCCTACCCATGAAACACTGCTACTGGAAACAGAAATGCTAGCTTTAGTTCAGTTCTGGTAAAGGTTACACCTCTCCTACCCAGACATCTTAAAAACACAAAAAACCAGAAATGATTCTGGGCAAGTTCTTCTGCTGGTACAAATTAACACCCTCTACTGAAGTTGTGCTAGACAGATGGCTGCACATCAGCTGAGGAGCTAAGCTACCTTGTCTGCTCTTTCTTCCATTGGCTGCTAATGCCAGCACACCCGATTCCTCCAGCTTGGCAGCTGTACTGGAGTAGCACCAGAGTGGAAACTTTCCCTCAGTTACATCATTTCTGTTTCATATAAGACTCTAGTAAACCCAGAACAAACCAACCCAGAAATTATCAGCTTACCCAGCCATGACAATGAAGAAATCCAGGCGGTTCCAGGTGTCTCCAAGGTAACACTTCTTGCCAAAGATCCCCAGGGCCACCATCTTTAAGACCATTTCCATGGCAAAGAAGATGAAGATGAAATCATCAAATACCTGCCAGACAGAAACCCAAGAGCATATTTGACAAACATTCTCAGCCTTAGACTTTAAACCATAGAATGTGAGAAATATACTAATTTCTGTACTTCTGTAAATGAGTTAGAGGCAGGGCTGGAAAAGCTTCTTCCATGTAGCCCTGTCATCACAGCTTCCTGCTGCTCAAGTTCACTGAGAGCTTTTACAGTTTTTTCACCTACAGGTGAAGTAATTCATGTAGACTCAGAGATTCCTTACAGAGACTTGAAAGGTGGTGTTGGTGCAGCACCAGCAGGTCCAAACCCCCTCAGGAAAACACTGGTTTTCCAAGATCCCCCCCGGGAGGGACTTCTCATCACCCTGCTGCAAATGGCTCAGCTGAGGACATAGCACAGCTTCACACACAGTTTGAACAGCACACACCAATCACAGAGAGAAACTTCAGTACCTGCGCCACAACACTATGGATGACACCCTTTGCTTTCACCTTCTCATTGGGGAAGCAGAAAGCACAGCTGGTGCATTTACATGCTGGATGTACTCATGGCCCTTCTAAGCATTCCTTTTATTTTCTTTCCCTTTGGGCATCCTGACTGCCACAGTATCTGTTGAATCAGTAATACTCTTGTGCCTCACCAGACTAGCCAATACATTGGGGGCTGCTGTTCTCTCCTGCCTGGATAGTATAACCTTAGTTATTTCTCCCTGGCTGAACCCTGAGCTATGTATCTTGTCCATGTCAGGAAACCTCTGGTTACGCACAGGATCAGGAACATTAGCAAGTGTTCACTATTGTGTGGTCACAAATTCATTCCCTCTCTTGTCCCATTCCCCTCCTAAAAGCAAGCTTTTGCCATTTTACAACAGGATAGTTCACTGCCAGGGACAGTCTTGCCAGTCTCTCTGGGAAGATATCGCCCACACGCTGAAGGAAAGCATGCATGAAAATTTGTGACTTGGACTGAAGCACCATCACAACAAGAAGGAAATCTGCTTACCTGCAAGATTTTACACCTGTCAGAAAGGCAGTCCATATCCTCACATGGCTGGTACATTCCTAGGGTAACACAGTTTAGCAAAATCACCATCATGCTGACACACTCGAACCAGGTGGAAAAGAGTCAAGGAAAACTTCTGCAAAAGCATCATGGCTGAGATAAAGCTTGCTCTAGGCTTGAAGKAGCAAAATAAGAAGATTTAGGGAAAGAAGTGCTGGTAGGTTGATTTATTAAATTCTCACACTTCTCCCCCCTTACTTCATCACTACTCCATTCCTTGATTAAGCCAAAACTCTTTTGAAAAAGGGAAAGTAAAGGCAGCACGGAAGGCCTAAGGTATTTACACAAGTCAAATCATCGCCATAGTTAAACGCTTGCTCTTCTCCTGTTGGTTTGCTGAGGGCCTTCCCTTATTGGTTTACTGAATCTTCCAAATACATGGAAGAGACTTTTCATGGTGGCCTATACCTAACTGTATCAGAGATCTCCGAGATCCAGGGATCTAAATCAAAATGGACGGATTGATCTCAGTGTGAGCTTAGTGATTAGTGCCCTTCTGGGCAAAAACATGAGGCTAGAACTCTCCCTCCTCCCCTCTCAGAGGAACTTGGGGATAAAAAGTGCCAGTGGTCAATCTAACCTGTTATTATGCTTCCAGCAGTGACCCACACCATATAACACTCCACAATGTGCCCAAGTTACACAGTAACTGTGGGGAGAAATTGCACTTCTGACCCCAGATGGTGATCTCTTCATGCCCTAAAGCATGAGGATTGATAGTCCTTGTAATTGTTTTCTCAGCTACGCTGGTGTCTCTGCAGATGCTTTGCTTATTCATTTGAATTCTTTGTTGATAATCTTGCTAAAATATCTGCTTCAATAATAGTTGGCAGCCCTGAGCTACATTGGCTAATTATACTTTACATTAAAAAGTGTTCACTCCTATTTATTATTAATTTGTTGTCTTATAATTTCATCAAGTGCCACTTCATTTATATATTAGAGAAGTGGATAAAAATGGTGTATTTGTGTGACATTCTCTGTACTCTACACACCCTCTATCTGCTCCCTCTTCGCCATCCCTCTCCTCCCGAAGGAGCCCAATACACACTTTTCCAAGAACTCATTTACAGTTTTTTAACACCAAAATAGGGTGCATTTGTGTAATACCTTTCCCGTGTTCCCATTGCAAAGCAGTCATRTAGAGTGAATAGACCTCCAACCTCTGGCAGACACATTCTTGGGTATTTTACACACATCACAATAATATGTCTGCCCAGTTTCCACTGCCAGACAATTTTATCTTTTTTAAATAAAAGAGGCATGAAACGATCTACTTAAAATACAACCCACTGAGAGCATCCATTTTCAGTCCTTTCAGTACTGAATCTAAAACAGTGGCCTGTATCTCTGATCACTTCTGAAAGACATTCAACTTCCATGGTTTGTTCTGAGCACCTCTTCCATGCTCAGTCTCTGACAGTGATTTATGACTAACCTGCATAATCTGATCTAGAAGATTATTAATTCTCTCTCTTCTCCCCCCCCCTACCGCCCCCCACCCGGGGGCCACTCACCATCCTGGTGACAGAGGGGCTGCAAGAGAAGGACAGGCAGAGTCAGCGCGGCTCCTTGGGGACATGCCACCCNAATCAGACTAGAGCAGGGCATTAATGCTACTGTGCCAGTTATGCCATAAGGTGGTTTCAAGAATGCGTTATCACTATCCCTCATGAAATTAATCCCATGTGCTGTACAAAGTAATGTACATGGAGCCCACCCTCAATATAGCCTTCAAAACCAGAGCCCTTTTCTGGGAGAAATGCATCAAATAGGTACAAATAAAGTATTTTCCCTCAGGGGTCTGTGCAACACAACTTCAACTTTCCACCTTCCTCTCTCTGGCACATTTCTTTCATGATCTGATCCAAAGCCCAAGAAAGCAATTTGAGAGGTTTCCATTAGCTCACACAGGCTTTTCAGATGAGACTGCAAGTCTTCTCCAGACTTCAAAATCTATTTGGCACCATCATTCATAGAGTTACAGAACCATAGAATGGTTGAGGTTGGAAGGGCCTCTGGAGGTCATCTTGCCCGTCTTCCCTGTTCAAAGTACCATCAGCTACAGCAGATTGCTCAGGGTTGCACCCACTTGGGGTTTGAACATCTTCAGGTATAGAAGCACTCTTTGGGCAACCTGCTCCAGCATTCGATTGTTTACACAGGGGAAAAGTGTTTTCTTGCGTTTAAATAGGACATCACACTTTTCAGTCTGTGCCCAYTGCCTCTTGCCCTGTCACTGGGCACCACTGAGCAGTCTGTGTCCTTTAGCCTGCCCATCAGGTATTGATACACATGGATAAGATCTCTCTACACTGTCTCTCCTCTAGGCTGAGCAGTCCCAGCTCTCTCAGCCTCTCTGCTTTGCAGCAGGTGCTTTGACAGTTACTGGAAAGGCAGCACCAGCGAAGCCTGATAGAGGGATCAGTGCTGAATGACATTCTTCAAGGGGCCAAAAGAGTTTCAGAGTAGGCTGAGCCAATGGTTGCAAAACTCCTTTTTCCTGGGCATAAGGAAGTCAGAAGATACATGGACAAAACCAGGACTTAGAAGAGTTCTGGATTAAATTAATATATAACAAATGAAAAGCAGAAATTGTTTAAAAAGCTGCTTGGCTTTTTTTTTCCTTCTTCAGAAAACATGACAAGAGAACTAGAGGCAGAGAGTACTACCCTGACTGCAGCCAAACTCAGGAAATTCAGGCAAAGGGGGTGAAACTCAGGAGGTTTTATTTAATACGGATCTACACTTCTATGCACATGCTTTGGCAGCAACAACGTGTGGGTGGGTCAGGATGCTTACATGTTCCACTCACTGCCCCTGCAGTACCTCCCACAAGGCCATGCAGACCATGGCAGGGCAGCTGGTGAGACCCCGAAGCACAAAACCTGACAAGCCATGGCAAGCACTCCCAAAAAGGTTGAAACTTGGGCCAGATGTGCAATCTCATCCTATCTTCTTGCTCAAAAAGCTGTGGCCAGCTGCAGATGGTTTCTCCTCCCCTGCTTTTTAGATATCAGCTCTCAAAGTTTGCCAGCACTGTCCAGGCTTCCCAAGAATGCTGTGGAACTGCTGGCCATTCCCAGGCTACTACAGTGGTGTTAGAAAAAGCCGCTGCCCCACGGTTTTCCTTTCAGAGCAGTAGGGAACACTGAAGAAGCCCATCCAACCTGCAGCAGAAAGTATGCACAAGGAGAAAACCAGACCATCTCCTGCCCTGAGTCGGGAGCGGTTGCTGCCTGCTTGGGTCGGTGGAGAGGATAATTGGAAGTATCTGCTGCCTTCAATGTGTCACCGTTGTCAACCACAGCTACTGACCCCTGTCACCACAGCAACAGCCTGCAGCCAGGTTTATCATCTTTCTTTCACTGATGCCTCCCCTCTCCCCTCTCCCACATCCCTCATCCCCCATCCCCCTCCTTTTCCCTGTGCCTGAGCCTGTGATTAATTGCAGCTGCTGACAAAGCCAGTCTTCATAATCTGCATCATTCAGTCTGAAGTTTCATTATTAATTAACTTCTTTCAAAGTTTAAATCTCCTAATTACAAGCAAACCCATGCACATGTTCTCCCCACCCCACCCCACTCCAGCCCTTCCTCACTGCTGCTCTCCCTTCCCACAGCCTCATTCCCAACATCTTTCCCAGTGAGGTTTGGGGCCTGCAATAGGTTTARGAGACCCACACAATTTCTGCCCATGGTCAGCTTCTCTCCTTAGGCACCACAAGGTGCTTCAGAGGAAGGTACCAGAAAATCCACAGCAATCCACTATGTAATAGCTTGGCCTTAAAGGTAAGCCTTTTCCCCTAATGGTGACAGTTTGCAGTTGATTCAAACCCTTCCAGCTAAAAGGACCATGGCCTTCATTTGAAAAAAAAAGAAATACAGCAAAAGAGAAGCATTTCCTGAGCTATTCACAGAATATTCTGAGTTGGAAGGGACCCACAAGGATTATAGAGTAACCACAGGCTAGTCTCATTACCCACATAAATATCTCCACCTTATAAAAATCTTGTTGAACTCTTCATTTCAGGACTGTCTTGTGACATGAAGATGAATACGTAGATTAACTATATTTTGCCTAAAACACTTGTATTGGTTCTATAGCTGGTGCCTGCCTGTGGCAGCAAGGCTTTTCGTTGCTGCTGAGTGCCATCCCTGTTCTTCAGCACCTTGAGCAGGGTCTGGCCAGCTGCCGACGGCCCCTGGGTATCCATGACCCTCCACCCTGTCTTCCTATGGACAGGGCAACTCTGGGACAGGGAGAGACTCAACAGGAATACGCATCAGCRGCACACACCAGGAGAGACCCATCATCCACCCAAAACCATCTGGGATGCACTGAAAGCCACAAGTTACAGGACAGTTAAGGAGATATACAGGTGTTTCTGGGAGCTGGGCATGTTTTGTTGTAGCGCTTGATAACACGATTATGCATAATGAAAGATGATGTTAGAAACAGGTGATGGGAGACAGGCAGACCTTTTGGGCTCAAGTCCTGAATGACAAATAGCAGAAGTAATGTCTGTGGTGTTGGAGCTGTAAATACCTTGCACCTAAAAAACTTAAGTACCACTTAATGTTCTTGGGATTGGCCTTAATTTCTGTTTTTTATCACCGACAAAAATACAACATAGAAAAATAAAACAGTACTCTTGGGTCCCCTCTCCTCTTTCTCCATCATKGGCTGAAGAGGCACAAGGARMTTCCCAGAGGATGGCACTCCTAACAGCACAGAAAATAYATAAGCTTTACAAGCATTACAATCCCTCAGTCTTTCCTGCTGCTATTTCCAAACTACTCCTAGGGATGCCTTGTGCCAATTAAAGTCCAGAGTATACTAGACCTGTTTAACCTGCAGCATAAACATCTGAGTAAAAAGCGCTTAGAGCAAGGGGGAAAAGCCAGCCCCGTGGTATGGCTGGTCATGGCAGAACCTGCTCCTGCCCCACAATAGAGAGAAGAGCAGTTCAGTGACAAGTGGAAACATGGAGCCCCATGCAATGTATCCCAAACACCAGCCACTCCTACAGACAACTTCTTGTGGTCTCATATCTCTGAGCTGGCGGCAGGCAGGCTCAGCTGAGGGCACCGTGCATCACATCTGCATGAATACTCCTCTCTGCTTCCCCCTTCGGCTCYTCCCCACCTACTTTTCATCCCACCATCCTTCCCACCGGCTAAACGGCTTCAACCTGTCATTCCAGTCTGCAGTGCTTACGTTTTCTTTCCCTCCTTTTTAAATAAGCAAAGGACAGAGCTGTGTTCCTTCCCTACTTTCTTCCCCTGCTTTGTGACTCTCTTGCAAGAAGSCAGTAGGATGCTGTACTTAAAGCAGGACAGTTAATATTCCATTTWTAAAGGAAGGAGTGATTTGTTGTAAAGGTCAGAGAAAGCAACAGCCCCAAGGAAAGAAACGCTCATTTTCTCTGCTTCATTGCTGTTGTCTTTTGCAAATTTTTTCACAGCCAAGTTACACTTTCTGTCCCCTCCCACTTTTTCTTATCACCGCTCAGGTTTTGCGGGTTTTTTTTCTTTTCATGTTGATACATAGGAGTTTTGTCTTTTTCTACAAAGCAAGCTGGCAGAATCAACAGGGTTCTTTCTCTTCAGCCTCAATCTGCTGAGCTAACTCACCAGAAGAAGTTGAATGTAACACTCTGTTCACTTGAAGAAAAATACCTCTCAAGATGTGTTTGTGTTCAAATAAATCAAAACAATCAAAACATTTTTCAGAACAAAAAGCTTTAAAACCCCTGTTTTGGAARGACTGAAGCATTTCTTTCTCTTTTTTAGTGCAAAGAAAAATTTCAACATAACAGAAAAAAAAAGGTGGTATTTTCTTGACCTGACATAGAACACTGGTTTTGAGCCCTGAGTTTCTGTCAGAAATTAAATGCCAACACCCAGCATTGCAATGYTGGGATTTCCTGGTGGCCAAGCCACAAGGAGCAGCTTTTTTGCAAGCATTCAAGGTTGACATGCTCCAAGCGTTCCCATGTCATCCAATCTTGTACATGTTTGCTTTCATCATGTCATCATTTATACACTGTTGTCATGCAAGAGGAACACCTGAACTTCAGACACCTGACATTTGCATTGGTAAGGTCTTCAAGTCTTCAATAATACTGATGCAAGGAAAAGATTGCAGTACTGCCAAACACAGCAAGACTGTTACATTGATTTGAAAGGCACTAGGGAAGACAACTTGTGATGGTATTGCTGGAAGGCAGGACAAGAAACTACAGGAGAGGGAGGCAGTAGAGAGATTTTAAATGCTTGGGCAATGCTTCTGTGTTTCCGCCCTTTGGAAGGGACTTTCTATCTAGAAGAGATTCATTAGAAAAGGCAAACTCAGTTGTACCCATGTTAAATCAGATAAACACAAAAAAACCAAAGCACCATTGGTCAGCCTCTCTGATCTAACTTCCAAAGACTGCTCAGAAAGTGGGTCCTGTACCAGACCACACAGGCTTTGGCTGCATGTCTCAGTTTTCATCAGGCAGTAAGTTAAATTCAAATTGAAGTCAGTTGTTTCTCATACACCACATCATATTCCCCTTCAGAGTTTGGCAAGGATTGAAGATGGCTTTTGAAGTTTTTTTAGGTTCGCTTTTTTTTTCATTACAGAAACAAAATGAAGCAAGTCTCTCCTTTCTTGAAACTCTTTCCGTGATAATTTATTCAGATCTTCTAACTGTGTCCCTTAAACTCTCACGTCCTCTGAACCCAAAAATAATAGAAAGAAATTTCCGCCAGGAAAAACATACAGCAAAAATTAAGAGGCTAAGAAGAAACCTGAAGAATAAACAAAGGTATTAACACAATGAGACAAGTCCTCAGATATTCCAGAAATAGGGAGACAACAGGAGATTTCTGGCCTAGTATAAGGCCCCTAATGAAACAGGAGGCTGCATGGAGAAAGCAAGGCTTCTTTAAGATGCCCTTCACCACGGTGACCCCAGGACTCACTGACAGTCGAGCCAGCACAAGTTACAGCAACAATTCTGGCTGTCTGTCACACCATTTGCATGGACATACATTGGTCTTCTAAAGCAATCCGGTGTTACCTTCATAAGAGGTGTGCAGATACCACCACTAATTATTCAAATATCTCACAAATATAATGCATCTTCATCAATGCTGCTACACAGCCCTGCTATTAATGATTACCTCCTGCCTGCAGCAGCTGAGCCCCAGAGCCTCTCGACTGATAATGACCCACCTCCAAATGGCATCTATATTTCAGGGTGCAACACAGCATCTGTTTAACAGTGTGCAGCGTTCCTACAAAGCTGTTTACTATAGAAAGCATGCAAAAAAATACAGTACCTAGGAAAAAACCCACCCGAGAATCTCTTTTTTTAGGTCAGAAGAAAGTAATTATCCAAATTTAAACTTAAGCAGGGTATTAGAGGTAATGACTGTTCCTGGAGAAAGAGCTCTTTAATATCCTCAGATGGCTGGGATTGTGGTTGCCTGTCTTTCTTGCCARGAAAGCAATACTCCACCATGCTGTGGAACCAGTTCAAGACTGACTTGAGGAATCACACCTCCCGCTGACTCCCAAATGGTGCCTCCTGCAGCATTTCTGGCTCTGCCTTGGAGATTGCCATCCAAAACCTGACCTGGCTTCACGTTAGGAGCTTCAACAAGGTCACAGCATGAGGCAATAGGACTGCAGCTTGGAACATTATTATGCCGTATGACAGGTGAAAGAATTTTGCTCCAAAATCTCCTAATCAAAGTGGCAGGTTCAGTGTTGCTTCCTGCTGCACATGGAGCTGCAGGAGTAACAGACACTGGAGAAGGACCACCTGAGGAAACCCCCCTGAACCACAAAACTGGGGTCCAAACTTTACAGCTCTTACTACCTATTGATATTTCAGTTACCACAAGCAACTCCCTACTGACATCAGTGGCAAAGTAAGGACCTTAGACAAGACAGTCTTTGATTTTGGACTCAGCTGGACCTTCCAGCTCCAGAGAAGAGCTGAACTTGGCAGGCCAAAGCAGGAAGGCATTTACAGTCCAAGAGTGGTTTCAATTAGTAATGTGCTCCAGAGTGACAAAATCTGAATTTTAACAGTGGAACTGAATGTTCTGATATAGTACTCCCATGACCACCATGAAAGTGACATGATCCGACACCGGTGGAGTCAACATTCTCTACCCAGAGCCTGAGTCATGGGGAGTGGGGTGGGTGTTGGCTTTTTATCAGATTTAATATGGCTGTGGTCAAGCTTACTTGGTGGAAATTTCCTTCTGAAGTACAGAAATAGTATTTTGCAAGGGGGAAAAAAAAAAATCAAAATATCTCCCAATCCTCCCTTCTGCTTCTGTGCTTCATTATCCTGTCACCCAGCAGCTTCATCCAAAGTTGTGTAAGTCTTCCTCAGCACCCATCAAAGTGATGCAACGGCCCTGCGATGTTTGGTAGTACTGCAGTCCCTTCTTTTGCCTCTGTTTCATGATGGGGTCCTTATCTTGGGTGGGCCCACTAGACATAACCACTAAATAAATACAGCACTGTAATAGCAGTGTTTGTGTGCCTCAATTTCAAGAAAGGTAGAGGAAAGAACTAGTGATGATGGATGCGGGAGAGCAGGGAAGAGGAAAAAAAAAGCAAGCCTTGCTTTTACCCCTCCTTACTGCTTCTAATGTTTTTTTTTGCTTGTTTGTGGATAGCTGTGGGGTTTATCCTCTTGTTGTGGGTTTTTAGGTTCTGTGGGCCTTGGGAAACAGTCTGTAGGACAAGGATATTCTCATGAAGCAGGTGCTGTTACGCAGCTGCCAGTCACTGCCCAGGCTTGAGCTGGGAGTCACCTCCCCAGGACTAAAGGCACAGACATGAGAGATGTGGGTTCTGGGTGCTAAACTTTACAGCAAATACAACAGAATGATGGAAACATCTGTCTTTGAATAAGAAGCTATTTCTCTGGAGAGTGAAAAGAGTAGAAGAAATTTCACCAGCACTGAAGGGCTAAAGCCCACCAAACAATTATTTTGTTCCTGTTCCTTTTCCTTGCACTGGTCTCTTTGTTCAGCATTGCTGTCTTTCTAGTCCATAGTAGTTTTCAGATGTTAGACTGCTTTTTCCATTCTTTGCAACTTCCCACCTATCCCTGTCAAAGGCCACACAAGTTCAAGCTGAGCTTAGAGGGATGTACAACTCAAATATGCCTGAAGGGAGTGCAGGGCACCTTTAATAAAAGGTCATCTTGCCTTGCAGGAATGTGAAGATGACAATGAAAATACAAAGGACAGATTACAAACCTTCTCAGTTTTAAAAGGTGTGTATGCCCTTCTGCACAGGGGCTCTTCTCTCTGCAGGTTTCAGGGGAGTATCTTGTACCCCAGCACATCATCTGGTGAAGGATGTGGAAGAGAGCACTTTGCTCATGCAGACAGCTAGTTTCCAAGGCTAAATTATTTTAGAGGGTACTCTGACTCCAGTAGAAGTCCTAGATTAGAGGGGCAGAAAGAAAGGCAAAGTGGCTTTATCCTTTCTCCCAGCGAGGTGATGTTTTTAGTGGATGGAGCATCACTAAATCCTATGCTTGGTGCTTAGCTTAGCAGGCTTTTCTGACAAGTGCTTCAGTACAGAAGAAAAAAAGTCATGTGGTGAAAAAGCTTTGCAGCAAAGTAAATAAAGATTAATTCAGAAGTGTAGGGAGTGCTTGGGTAAGGTCACTCAAAAGAAATTGCATACAGTCTAAGCAAAATGCAGGGTAATAACAAAGAGCTGGGTATGAGCTCCTGTTGTTTGTTTCATTATTGGCTGTTATTAAAACATAATTTTGAGAGTTTAAGTTGCCACCAGCCCCATCTTGAACACACATTTTTCCCCTCACAGCTTTTAATTTTTGAAGGTTTGTAGCTGGCCCCTCTACCCTGGTTCCCAGAGAGTACTTCAGAAGATTTGGCACTGATGGCCTGCAGGACACATGCCTGCAGAAAAGACTGCAAATGACTGAGCCAATCTGTCTCAGCAGATAACTGGAAGCTAGGAGCTGCAGCCAGCACACAAGGCTCACAATAGCTGCTTGAACCTCCTCGAGGGCACAAGTGGGCTATGGATTCACTCCTGAAAAGGAAAGTCCTGATGTGTCCACGTGACAAAGGTACCTGCAAAGGGTGGGAAAGAGTCTCGTTATTTATGCTTCTCATCTGAGRAGGAAAAGGGACCCTGTGGTGGATGAGCAGATTTGTCAGCACTCTCCTAATACATTTGGTCTCTTTTCCATCCCTCCTCTTACACTCTGCAATAAAGAGCAGTCAGAGAAAATTAGATTATATAAATCATCTAGTATTTTCCTTTAAGACACTGTGTAGACTTTCACTAAATTCCACATCTACCTCTTAAGGTACATAAATACTTCCCCTGTGTTTCTGAAAAAAGCAAGCAGAAGAGGAGCAGGGTTTTTTAAAAGTGTCCCCTAGTTTAGGTTTTCCAGTGCATGAGCTTCTTAGAGATTGGTTTTCAGGAGTGTGTAATACTTGTAATTTCTAACACAGCAAACAAGATTTGTGAAGCTCCAAGCCTCGAGGTTTCACTGTCTCGAGTCAGACACCCAAAGATCAGAGTCCACTTAAAAAAAAAAACAAAAAAAAACCAACCAAAACAACCCAAAAAACACATTACCCAGCAGTGACACAGTAAGTTACTGCTAGGGCTGCATTACGATCCAGGTGTTCCTGACACCCAGTACATGTTCACTAAAGGCCTCAGCTTTCTGGCTAGTTGACAGATTGCACCACGCCAGGGAAAGGAGCCAACATGACTCATGCTCAATCACTGCGATGTCAACAGTGCTGAGTGCAGTTTTAGGGGGAGGTTAAACGCTGTGAATGTGCTAAGCATTAACAATATTAAAATATTATTAGTCTTATTTATGAGGTATCTCCACGTGTCCTAGATGATGCTAGCCAAGATCAAATTATGCAAAATGTTACATAAACATGCGGTAGAACATGCTGCCTGCTCCAAAGGGTTTTTAATCTAAGTGAACAGGACAGGCTAACGATGCATTATGATCTCTGCTTTGCACACAAGAAGCAGGAGCACAGAGAAATGAATGCATTTACCCAAGGGCAGACAGGAGACATGGGGCACAGCTGGGAACTGAGCAAGAGTCTCCCAAATTGTTTTCCAGCATCTTCGACCTAAGACCATTCTCTATCTCAACTACTACTGCATTTGATGAGGACAGTGCTCACAGGGAAAATGGTTTTCCTTTTAACCTTCCTTGAGAACAATGGGAAAAGCACCCAAGTTCTACTCTGTAGAGGCAAGTAATGTACTGTGTATAGATTATCATAAACATAGGGCTCCCTGCATCCAGAGAGGTGTCTGGCTGTTCAGGTGTGTAGTGGATGAACAGGCAAGAACAGGAAGACACATGCTCTCTGCCTCCATCTTCCACTGATACCTTCACTGGGACCTCAAGATAAAATTCAGCCCCTAGTTGTGATAGTGTAACACTAAAACCAGTCTAACACCCACACATCTCTCTCTTTTCCAATCCACCAAAGAATTTGCTACCTTTCAAGAGCACTCCAGGTTCCTTTAAGAGGCCTGCTCTGGAAGCACAAGTTACCAACACGTCTGACTGCAAAACGATCTCTGAAAAAGGCAGTTCCTACACAGCGTGTTGCTAATAGGGAAGGCTAGCTAAAGCCTCCATCAATCAGTTCAGCATAGCTCTACTGCCTCTTTGATGTCTTTCTGCCTGTTGTATTCATCACTTCTGTTCAGATTTAGCACTGGTACCACATTTGTATTCCTGTGACCTATTTGTTTTCATACAGATTCAACTTCACACTCTATTTATTCTAGAGTTTTTGACAGCTTCTGGAAATACAGGTTGCTTCCTCTTATTTACAGTCTAACTTATTTCTCCCTGTACAGTTTCCAGTCAGAAACTATGGTTGTGCGTTACTCATTTCATTTTGGACACACTGGTTACAGCCTAGGCCATTATCCCATCCTTCCTTTCTAGCCATGCCAAGTATTTCCCTCTCTTTTCAGAGTCTCTTATGAGCATATTGGTTTTAACTTTTAACAACCATTCCCTGCTCTGTGTGACTCTGTAGGAGCTGCTTCTTTATCGGATTGCTTTTCCCTATCTCACAGACATCCATCTTTTGTCCCATTAATTTCTGAACACCAAAGGATCATGTGCATTTCCCCTGTTCCATGCAAGATGAGACATTGTCAATGGGGAGCACCAGTGACCAGATATGTGACAAATTAATGCTTGGTGGATTAGGATGGCTTCTTCATGCCCAGTACAGCTCCTGTCAGGAGCAGTAGCTTCACGTGCTGTTTTCTGAGATAACATTCCATCTAATACTAGACTCAGGATACCTGCAGCTGGAAGACCTATCAACTTCTGCTCATTTATTTTCTGAACTCTACGTGCAGTATCCTTTTTCAAACAGATTCAGCAGTGACTTAAAGCTCATCTTCTCTACACGATTTTTTGGTTCATCTGAGAATGATTCTTCCTGCCCAGATACAATCATACATGAAATCAGAGGTGTACTAGATAAAACTACCACAGAAGATTTAGGCTCCTTACTAATAATCTATCCTTATATTTCAAGACTTATCTCCTACAGATTCTTTTATGCCTGACACTGACCTGTGCCCCAAGCACACATCCATTTGCTGCCAGGATGCACCCTGCTTCAAGCACCCACTCYCATGGGACGCTGCGCTGTGCAGGAAAGATGTGTGTTTTGGTCCGAGTCAGGTAAGGGTCAAAAACACTTTCCCTCGGGTAATTGCAGTCACCATTTATCAGCGAGGAAAAAAAGGACAGCCCTGCCACAGCAGCCCTTTGAAAGAGGAGGAACCCCCTCTGCACCACTGGTTTTTTCTAGAAGAGGAGTTGCCCTACCTGTTCCTATGGCAGGAGGCTGAAGCAGGAGGCGTTTGCACCTGCACAGCACATACAGCTCAGCCTCCTCTCAGGCATGCTTTGAGCGCCCACTTAACTTCACTGCGTTTAAAGAGCTTTCATATTATTTATGACAGTGAGTGGAAGGAAAAGAAAAACCAGAGCGTAGGTCAGGATAGTAAAGACAGACTTGGCACGCCAGGAGGAGACAGCCACTGTGGACCAATAGTAAATCTCAAAAAGTGAGTGCAAAAGAGCTCCCATCACTTTCCCAGAAAGAACAGCCTGTCCCTAAAGCCAGCTCTACTCCCAACCCCTCTGCCATCAGAGAGAATGACAAATCCCCAGCTAACAGAAAGATGGCTGAGGTACTGCAGCTCTGTGGGGACCCTTGCCAGGCAGTGCTGGGGGCTAGGGCGGCCACAGTGTGCCAGGTCTGGAGCCAGACACCCACTCAAACCCCTGCATGCTGCACCAGGCTGATAAAGCAGTTTTCCCCACACCACTCTCCCTCACCCTTCCCACCCACCTGCCACTGAAACTGGGGAGGAAGGTACAAAGGAAAATCAAATTTGCACTAATATTTTGTGCACAGTGACCCCATTATAATTTTTTCTTTGTTTAAGTTTAGCTTCATTTCTCCAGGATAATTAGTTCTAGCAACACTTCAAAAAAAACTTTTCAGCCTCACAGAGCCATAAGTTTCCAAATGACAATTGTCATGTCAGGCTGCACTGACACATACAAAGCTTTTACTGGTCCTGTCTATCTCCATGCTTTAAGACCACTTCCACAAAGACTCCTAACTCCCACCTAACACATGCCTGATCCTTTCCTCCCCTGATAGCAGTCACACTTTTCCTCTCACACTCTTCCTTTCAGCTTCCCGGATGCTGCCTGACAGGATTTTGTTTGAAGGTGGATAAAAAAGAAATGACAGACTAACATTGGCCCCATTACTGGCTGCTGCATTACAGCTTTTCAAAGCAAGTATGCCTATGCATATGTAACATATGCAAGGATATAGGCCACATACATAGGACAGTCATCAGCTGATACAGGTCTTTCACTGGGAAGGCCTGTATGTTCAGGTGATTTGTTTCTTCACATTAAACGCCCAGGCTTTTTGATGACATATTTGATACACTTGTTATTTTTAAAATTATCAAAGTTCTCTATTTTAAACCATTCATACCTATTTGGAAACTTAATCATTCTTTTGAGAAGGCCTTTACTTCCCATATTTAAGAACTCCCCTATTTTTTTCAATTAACCCTAATTTAAAAGAAACAGAGCAATAAGAAATCATTACTCTCTCTCCTCATTGCACTGAAACTCTGTGCTCTGCATAAGGAACTGCTGTGATCTTTTAGCACCTTCTCCTGTAACTACCATCATCAAGGTCCAAAACAAAGCCACTGAAGCCAGCAAACCTCTCCATGTCTCACAGACAGGGTCCTGAGTAATCCAGCCACCTGTCAGCCCGCAGCACAGAGAGCTTTTCCAAACACAGATAAGATCCTGACAACTTTAGTTAGGGTTAGACAACCATTTCCCCTTCCCAGACTCCATCAAATCTTGGCTACCTCACCTCTAATCTCAATAGTACATAAACTGGGGATCCATATTTATTTTGTTACATAATACATCAAGAGGGAGCAGCATGGACATGCATGTACAGGTTTGTCTGCTTGTTTGGGAAAGAGTAGTGCTAACACATTCCCTTTTCACCCAGACACTCTGACCACTCTGGGTGAAGTTTTTGCTTCTCATTTCTCAACCCAGAGCACTGTGCTCACTGACAGTTCCACCAGCAGGCTGGCACAAGACTGGAATAAAGCAACCAGCGCAGAGGAGAGCTGGAACTCACAAAACATATCATTCCTATGGAGGCACAACCAATTTTGTACCTGATCCAGGGAGAAACACCCTTCCATAGGAAGGAACCTCCCACATTCTCACAATTCTCTTGCCTCCCTTCTAGTTGTGAAATGGCTCAAAAAAAGTAAAAAAAGCAGTTTAGCATTGGTGAAGTTATCATGAGCTGCCTTTTAGAAACAGAGCTGGTTCTTTCCAGCAGATGGAGGCTGATGGCACATTATCCACCTAACCCTGGCAGGGACAGAAAAACAGCTGCAGGAAAACAGATCTCAATTCCCCAAGCCCTTCACAATGCAGCCGCTTTCTAATGTGCTTTAGAGCATGTGGTGGTGTAATGGAAAGGTTTTATTAACACAGAACCTGCATAACTCAATTGTAAGTTTTAACCCAGTACAAACCATGTCAATAAAGCCCATTCTACAGCTGGAATAGCAGAGGATGATGGCTCAGCTGAAGGAAACACAAACTGGGGTAACTTCAGTGCTTACCACCCACTGGCTTTTCAGAAGGGTTCTATATTTGTACATGGAATAGCCTGTAACTCCATTAGTCAGTGGGGCTCTATACCCATTTACATACCAACATAGAATAATATCTTGGTTGATTGCTTAGGTTGGAAGGGACCTTGAAGATCACCCAGTTCCAACCATCACAGGCAGGGATACCACCCACTAGATCAGGTTGCTCAGGACCTCATCCAATCTGGCCTTAAACCAGAGGAACAGAAGACGCCAACTTCTTCAGTCTTGCCAGTGTGACCAACGCTACATGTGGGACAGGACCACACAATTGCAGTCAAAAGCAGAGCACAAATTTGTTATGGTTGATTTATGAGACCACTTACACATATATAATCACATTTTCTGCAATGCAGAGATAGTACTGGGCAGACTCAACCTGGTTCTAAGACACTGAAAACTGCACAAAACACTTCCTCACAATGAGGCTGGGACAAAGATACCTCACCCATGGGAGCTAGGCTCCTCAGGAATGTTTAAATGGAAGTAGAGAGACACCCAGCACACATTGTCTAGTAGGAAAGCCAGTTAGAAAGCCTGAAAGACCTGTCTCAAGTCTAACATGGAAGATAGTGAGACAGGGGTTTTATCAGTTACTACAGCAAAAGAGAGAGAGATTTGGTGCTTGTGACAGAATGATGAAGAGTGAAGCTAAAATCCAGGGCAGGGCTTGCATGACCAAATTCAATCACTCAGCTCTGTCACTTCTGATTTCAGATTAAAACTTCCACCTCTTCCTATAGCAGCACCTCCAGCTTGCCTTGCCCCATGCACAGGCTAGTGAAACATTTAGTTATGCTTACAGTGTCAAGCCTTGGAAAAAGCTCTCTATGCTGCCAGGCTCCTTTTGCTGGTGTCCTGTGGACAGGGTCTCTTATTCAAGCATTTCTGTTCTCTTTCTTTGCCATGAGGCTACTCTGTTTCTAGACTACAGAATTACATCAACAAGGTTCTCAGCAGCTGTACCATTTATTTGAAGATGATCAAATCTAGAGAAAAAAAATAATGCAGATACCCATAATGTTGCTGGATGTGTAGGGAGGGAGGAACTGTTAATTTTTTACTGACCCTTTAAAACAAATGTTTTCCTGTCTGGATTAGAAACATGCATCATCTGAGTAAAATTTAGCTCAAATCTCCTTTCTGTTTTTCTGTTGCTCTTCAAACAGGGAATTTCAGAGACTGCTTCACTGATGAGAAAAAAATGGATTTGGTTTATTTCAGGAGCGGAGGTTGTGCCTTGGTTCTCTCAGATATATGAAACATCCCTTGATTGTGCAAATGCATCCTGATGGTGTCTTTGTGTTCTTGTCACTCCTGATTTATGGGGGCCTTTTCTACACTCAGAAAAAGAATTTGCATTTCAATTTCCATTACTTGTAGCTCTTCCCACAGCACTCCAGCTCTGGAAGGGAGCTTGTACTCTGCTTCCTCCCAGCTGCCCCACATTGCTCTGGCATCAGGGAGGATACAGGAGAAGGGGTGCTACAGGCTCTGCTCTATGGAAACAAGGTTCATGCTGCCATAGCTCTGGTGAGATCTATCTTTGCTTATGCCCAGCAAGGACTCTTGGCATGTTTGGTCCTCCCGCCCCTTCCTCCATGCCGTGATGGAGGGGGAAGGCAACAGCCTTGTCTCCTACCTGGTTCCCAACACAGGCCCTCCCTTGCTCACTTGTTCTGAGAAACAACAGCCAACAAAAGAGCAAGAAGAACTACGAATCCTCACCCCTCTGCCTTCTCCACTCTTGCAGGGATGGCCAGAGGACAAGCAAGAAGCCCTCCCTTGGGCACTTGTCCCTTCCTTGTTTCCTGCAGGGTTGTCCCTGTTCTAAGGTGAACTTGCAAGCAGACTCCTATCCAAAATCACCTGAAAGTATAGCAAATGTCTTGGACATGTGGGTTACAGGGATTAAACAGGTGGGTTAAACAGGGATTCAAAAGCCACTATCCCTGCCAGGCTTCATCTTTATCCCTCCTGCAAACTGTGGTGGCCGCAGTAAGTTCCTGTGCCAGCCCAGGCACTGCACTCTCAGTCCTGCACTGCCTCTTCTCATTTGTGCAGCTGGATGGGCTGTCACAGGCACCCTGAGCATGCTACAAACCCTCCAAGCCTGCACAAGTGGTGGGTTTGGAGCCAGCAATATGTGGAAAACCACATGGGCTGCATTGCAGACCCCACCATCCAGCTCACAGCTGAACKGGGGCTTTGATAGATGTAGTTCATGTCTACCTCTGAAACATTACAAGCTTTGAAAGAAAAGATAAAAGATAGCTTCAGAAACAGAGGAGGAGTTGCCAGGACACATCAAGCTTTAAAGATGCAAGTTGCAGAAACGCATGAAGGCTTGTTGTTCAGAGCTGTCAGCCCCACAGCCGTTATCAAAACTGAACTCGGTTAAAAATAAGAGAAGCAAACTGAACCTTATTGAGCATTTGTTTGGACATTAAGACCACGGATTTCTAATAGGCTGTTGGAAGTCAAATGTCATGTGCCATAAGCCTGTGTCATCTAAATTTGCAATGGCCTGAAACAATATATTCAAAAATACATTTTACTTCGACTTGTTTGAAGTACATTGTTTTGACCTCAGGGTTTTGACTATCACCATTACCAGGTTGACTTTTACATTAACATATAAAGCCAAAGGAAATACGCTGAGCTGATTAAAACATGCACATCATTTCCAGGGGGTAGAAGAGTGACAGTAAATTTATGCTGATTTCACTGAATCAGCAATTTCCAACTGAACCCAGTTCCAGGGCAAAGTTCTCCAGATGCACCATCAGAAATTCTTATGCTGTCTCCAGTGTTCATCTGAGACACTACACATGTCTGGACAGTTTCACACACCCAACTTTGGCCCCTTTTTCTCCACTGGGCTCCTTTTTTTTTGACTTCCAAATGTTTGTACAGAGTGCTGAAAGCCATTATGTTCAGCAATATCTGCCCTATTTATCCAGCTCCCAGCTGGCTGCAGAGTAGCTTTCATCAGTGCGTCTGAACTCACAAATGCTGACACAGAGATTATCTGCCCCGTGAAGAACAGTTTAACCAGATTAATCTGCGGGAGATCCCCTCAGCCTCTTCCCTGCAGAGCCCTACAGCAAAGGATTGGCATAATCTCAGAGCCTATGGCACATACCCGTGCCCCCCCACCCCGCCAAGAGGAAGCTACCCCATTCCCCAAAATGCTTAATCCCGTTTTCCAAACCGAGTTTGGCTGCTTTACAGTGCCTACCCTCCCCCTTCAAGTAAGGGCCAAGCCTGAAGAACAATGGTGTGATGGGGAAGGAGATTGCACTCATTTTCCATACTCTGGAGCTGGCAGCCCTGGTCCCAAGCACAGTATATTATGGTAGTAGGGGCACAGAGCAAAGCCCCATAGCCCTTAAGCCCTTAAACTGCTCAGGTTTACACAGCAGGGTGAAGTAAGGGGAATTACTGACAGTCCTCTCTCACCTGCTGACTCCAATTTGCTTGTTTTTGTTACAGCAGATAAAGAAACACAAACCAGTTAGTCAGCAAATCCAAGCCCAGAAATCGATCACATTCCCTCAGCAACTTGTGCATTGTCAGACGAGACAGAAGCAGGAAAGACCAATCAATTAACACCTTACCCAGACTTAAATAAGGGAGGAAGGTTTGACATTAACATTTCTACATTTGCCTCTTTTTTTTTTCCTTCATTTACTCCCCGCTCTCCCCTTCAAGGCCAGCTTTAAACATCTCAAAAGGGGCTGATTTTAAGGTGAACTAGATATCCTGGCAATGGATGATGACTAATACCCTATGAATGACAGAAACTTGGTGGAACACTAAGAGGCAAGTGAGATATTATAATACCTGGCTGCAAGTTATATAGAAAAGTGGGTTCAAGCCAAAGGGTTGAAGGAATAATGCAGTCTTTTCAATACCTCCGTGGAGTTAATTCAGAAACCTTAAAACTCTTAAGGGGGAAAAATATGTGCAGACTATCATACCATCAATTCTGCATGAATTCACAACCCCAGGAATTGCAATATATTTATAATCCCATGCTGCACATCTATCATCAGGGCTCTAGCTAAAGACAGCTGGGTATGCAGTTTTGAAACGCACAATTTAAAGAAAATTAAGATGGGGGAATTTACCTGTAAGCTGGCACAAAGAAGACAACAGCTCCTCAGCGCTTCAAACAATTGCTTCTTGGAACAGCTAATTCGAGCACCCACAAACAAAAGCAGCTATTCCTGACTCAATTTTCAGCAACATGCAGGAAGAAAATCAAGAAGTGACAATATCTGAGCCCTTAAGTAATAGGGTTCACAGTGTAATTAAGTACAGTGTCCTAGGAGGAGGCAGTGAATGAACAGATACACACTAGATTTTAGAAGACTTTAGAGCACAATGGGAGTCACTCAGAAGGACATTAATTCAGCATAAAGGAAGCAAGTGCTGTACAGATGGTTTAAATAATACATAAGTGATGTGGGAAGAGAGCTCTTAGTGGGGTCACAGAGTCTGCAGAAGATACAGGTTATTTTGGGTAGTCCAAAACAGCCTCTCAAGACCAGAGAGAATACTTGGGTGCTGGACAGAGACTTAACCAAAGCAAGGCAGATGGCCAACACAATGATAAGTGACACTGTCAACTAAAACAAACTGATTATTCTGGAAAACCCACATTAAAGCTGCTCCAGGTCCTCTCACAGGATTTTGAGTGGCAACAGCCCATGCACAGGAGCTGGGGTCCCCTCACCCAACTCAGCACTGCCTGGCCAAGCACAGTGCCACCAGAAAAGGCATCCAGCTGCAAAAGGACCAGAAGGAGGAAGGACACAGATAATAAACAGGACTGCTTATCTCAGGTTGCAACAGCTTTTGCAGAACCTGAGGGGATTCAGAGAAAGGCGACAGAAGTGATGGACAGCCTAGGAATGCTGATGTCTCCAAGGAGGGGAAACCTTTGGGTTGGTTTTCTGGTCCCTTTTACCAAGGAAATCCTCTTCCCACTACAAGCACCAATTACATTAGCAATACCCTTCATTCCTGCCAGGCAGGGCTGTCACCACAGTATATTACTGTCTGAGATTTTTTATCTGCTATTGCATCGGTCCTGCATCTGCTGTAAAGCACACAAAAATATTTCACAGCCTCTGACATGTGAGAGTACATTTTTGGCAGCTGACTCTGGACTTAGCGCAGGGGCTCACGATTGTAGGGTGCCTGATAAGGCAACTCCAGCCATCCCTTTGGTCCTGAGCTCATCTAAACAGAAAAAATTATAGAAGCGTATAAAATAATAAAACCTATAACTGGCAAAATTCTGTGCTCCCAGCACAGGGCCAAGAGGATACACAGTCATTAGAAGATGGCAAATCCAAACTGGCAGATATGAAACACTACTCTGCTACCACCCCTCTCCTCCCAATTTCAATATATGATTAAACAGCAGAACTCTGCCACAAAAGGCAGCAAGACCAGGACCCCCACATCATTCAATACAGAACCAAGCAATCCACAGAAAATAAATCCATATGCAGAGTTATCATTACTAGAGAGACCCAAAGCCCCATCACTTGCACCAATCTCTAACCCATACACATGRGATAAATCCACACTTGCCTGCAGCAAGGTCTGGACACCTTTTTGTGAGGTGCTCCCTGCTGTGGTTAATCACCAGCAGTTATGTACTACACCAGCCCCAGCCCAGCCACTCCTCTTTCATCTGAGCTGGATGACATTTATAATCAAGGCAATCACATTTACTGCTTGATTTTTTGAAGTGCCTAAGCATATTGGAGTCATAGGCTGAAAAGCAACCTTTGAGCCAGAGAATGAAGCAAGTAAAGGGCAGCTACGAGTTGCAGCAGATAAAGTGGGTATCAGCATTAACTTCCGTGATGCTCATTTGGATCTTTTTCCTCTTCCAGGATGAGTTTGCTCTCATCATTTTGAGTCAGACCTTCACAGATCAGGCCAAGCAAACCCTGCTTAACACCCCACTTTCAGTTTATAAAAGCAGTTGTTTGTATTAGTACAATTGCTGTGATTCATGCTAGTTAACAGCCCAGAAGGTACCTTTCAGGCACCAGTCACTTGTCACCTTCCCCACCAGTCACTGTCAGAGAGAGGCCAGACCAACATGTCACACTCAGCCAAGCACCACACATGCTCAACATCCTTTTCCCTCTTCACATCAGTTTCTTCTGTAAGATAAACAAGCAGAGGAATGTTTGCTTAKCTCAGTGTCCAAGGAAAATGCAGCTAAAAGATGGTATTGCACTGAGAACTGCTGAAGTGACACAAGCCAGTTTCACGGTAAGTAGATCGTTTTGCCAGCCAAATTTTTTTGCATGGCTTTATCTAGCTCAGTCAGCCTGACTGCCAAATGCCCAAGCCTTCTCTGAGCTTCCAGCTCCTTTTCAGTCATGGCACTTGATGATCTTTTCTTTATGGATTGCCAGACAATGAGAACAATGCTCCCAATTCCTAATTAATTTGCTACTCATTTCCTTATCATTGAAAAGGTGTATGCATGCAGGATTGCAGCTTGCACACACGTATTATGAGCAGCTAGAGCACATCTCCCTTTCAACGTAAGGTTGGTCTAAATCTCAGTAACGTTGCTCCCTGCCTGCTGCTGCTTTTCACTGCTCCCAGAATATTATTTATTCCTTCTCACATCCCTCAGGGTATTCCTCATCTCTTGTTCCTTTTGCATCACTTCCCACTCCTTCCACCCCCCACCCACTTCCCTGCCCCACTGCAACAATTCCAAATTTCTTCTCCTCCATTACTCTCCTGCCACCTCGCTAGATGTCACTACTTTTATTCCCTGCACATTTCCACCTTTGCCCTAACATATTCTCACTTTGCAGCCCTTCCTCTTCTCAGGAAAGCAGAAGGAGGAAGGGAAATGCCACCTCTCATTTTTATACACAGCATAAACCCAGCCTGTTTTTAGATCAGGCTCTGACAGAGTCAGAGCACTGGAACTGCCTGGGATAGCTAATGATCTCATCTTCTGCAAAGCAAACCATGAGCTTTTCCCTTGGCTCATTCTCTTTGACCTTAGCACAGCCTTACATGTTGAACTGCTCCATCCTCCTGGAATTCAGCATTGGCATCTCTTGTTCCTGYCCAGCTTCCCCTCATTTGTGATAAAGATGCTCTCCCTCCCATAGGTAACTCCTTTTCTATAGTGCTATCTCCATACACACTCCTGCTTGCTATGGCCTTCCGATCCCCTTTTAAAAAAGAAAACCATATTTGGTCCCTCCTGGACTGCAGCAGTATCTGGGAACTCCTGCCATCATGGATGGAGGGGGTCCCAGTTTTATCACTCCTGATGACGGCACCCAGTAAAGTCTAGGACACTCTTAAAGCTTGTGGTGTTGGGCTAGAGCCAAGGAAAAAGTGATAGGGCTTCTAGTCTGACTGACTGGTAATTGGCATATTCCCTCTTAATTTCGTGCTTGAGCTGATGCTTCTCTTCCTAGAAAGCACGGAATATTCAGAGTTGAAATGTTGAAGGTGTTGAAAGTTTGAAGGATCATTGAGTTCAACTCTTGAATGAATAGCCCATATGGGGACCAAACCCACGACCCTGATGTGTTATTAGCACTGTGCTCTGACCATCTGAGCTCATCTCAGGGCTAATATGCAAGTCAGCAGTGTCAGAGACATGTGGAGCAGCCAGGCCTTTTCCCTAGGCTCCGACTCAAAGGATCCTGGCACCACTGTTGCTCGTGCATTCGAGTTGGGTTGCAAGTCCCACAAGCCACAAGGCATACATCAGCTGAACACCCTCACATGCATAAAGCTCTGTTGAACATTCAAAATATTTCGTTCCTTTCCTCCTCTGTAAGCTTCCAGCATTTCTACCGCCTTAAAGTAAATCTGCTTCATCCTTGGGACAGAAACTTTTCCTATTGTTGTAAATTACTTCCAGGCTGCCCCTTGACTTGTTGCTAAATCAAACAACCCATAACTGGAACTTTTAATCTTTCCTGCTAGGGAGGAAAAAAAAAAGAAAAAGAAAAAAAAAAAATCAATTCTTCCAGATCCTTTGGCATTTCCCTCGTTTTCTCTTTCACTGCTTTTCCCATTTTGCTCTTCCCAAAATCCCTCCCAAAACTCAACATGTAACAACCCCAATCACACAGGAAAAAGGAGGACTACATGCCAGGTCTACAATGTGATCTCTTGCTGGACATCTAAACGAATTCTTTAAAGCAGGGACCATTTTCTCTTTCTAGTTTATACAAGGTCTACCACAACCAGGTCTTGATCTTCTCACATAACAGGAAGAGCAAGCTGCTCTGAGCTGCAGAATTTATTAAGCTTTTACCATTTTTGTCTTAAACCTCCAAAAGTCCCCTTTTCACGAACAGGTCTCTGCCCCATTGCTCCTGAGGGTGACCCTTCCTACCGCAGGGAGAGAGGGTTCAAGGGCTGGGACACAAACACAAAGCATCATTAGTTCTGCTGCTCACAAGACTATGCTCTTCAGCCTCTCTGGGTTTGCCCACCTTCCAACATACTTCGGGTCAACTTCTCCTACAACTCTATGCACTCTGCATCACACCACAGTGTTTTACTTCCTCTCTATGCTCCCAACATCTCAACAGTTTACCACCATGCCTAGATCCATTCCTTGTTCCCACCAGTGCACTCCACTCAGCACAGAGTGCCCTCCCAGAGAGGCAAGTGTCAGCAGCCACCATGGGTGCTGTTTGGCCATCTGGCACCACAGGCTGACTGCCCACATCACTGCCTGTCAGCAGCTGGTGGACCAAGCAGGATAGACAACGTCTCTGCTCTGCCCATCCTTCCTAGAGTGAGGGCATTAGCAGGACTGCTGTCCTCCATCCACCCACCGGAGACTGAAATCAGCCAAAAGGTTCTTACCATTGATCACGTCCACTTTATTTCCTCAGGAAATAGAGCCAAAAATAACAGTAGTAATAGCATTAACAGTGCAGTTCAAGACTGCATTGAACTTTTCTTCTGATACTTTGATTTGTAACTTCATATCTAATTTACCTACCTTTATTACCTGTAGGACTCTCTAAACATGTGCTGTACATCTGAATGGCTTTCAGGCGTACAGATGGGAACAGTTATTTAGGGAGAAGCCTAATTAATCACCACTACACTTTTCCTGACTCTCCCTTCACTGCAACCTTCATCCACACTTTCATTTCCTCTTATCCTGACCCATTTCCCTATTTTGCCTCAAGTCCCACTTCACTCGACATTGCCCCCAATATCACTCTTATTGTTCATGTGGTATAAGGAAAAGCTATCATATTTTTTGCTCTTGAATAGATTCATTAATCTCCAATTCATTTAGAAGAAACTAGTTTAAATTTCCACTTTAAAAAGTTTTGTCTCTGGCCTCTTTTCCATCCTTTTCTGCACTAAAAGTAAAACAACACTGCTGAAGACTGAGGGACCAGGAGGAGAAGCAGCTCAGGAACAAACCAATATGATAAAACCCAAAAAGCTGCTACTCCCAAGTATTACACCAATGATCTCTAAATGACTTGCAGTATGAGGCAACTCGATCACTTAAAAATTCAGTAACATAAACCAAATTTGGCAATTAGCAGGCCACACATTATATTTGGAAAGCGTCTCAGAAACCAATCCAGAAACCTCTGTACAAGGGAGGTTTCAAGTTAGGCCCAACAAATGAAATAAAATAATTTTTAAAAGTACAGTATCTAAACATCTGGAAGAATATGCTATGACAAACTCCATTTTTTGTTATACACACTAAAGGAAGTAGTGTCTTACCACCCCCTGAATACTTCAAACATGACAAGCTAGCGAATGAATAAAATCGGTCAATGTTTGTACCACATCAGTGTTAAATCCTTGCTATAGCAGTAAATTTTGTGACAGATAAAGATCCATTTCTAGGCTGTGTCACATTTTACTTAAACACACTTAGCTGGAAATGAGAACACACAGCAAGTGACAAAATTGCAGACAACGCCAAGTTATTTGCGGTAGCCAAAACCAAAAGGAACGGGGAAGAACCTGAATGAGACCTAAGCAAATAGACTGTGATAATAAGTTATATTCAATGTTGCTAAATGCAAATAATACCTCTAAAGAGGAGAAAACTGTATGTTATTCACACATCTTTCAAATTTATGAAACAACTCTTACCAAAGAAAGCAATCTAGATGGCAATAGGAACAGCTGAGTGCTGAGCTCAGCTTACTGTGCAGCTGTGGCAAAAAAAAAAAATAATGAAACAACCATGATGTCAGAACACAGGAGGAACAGGATGAAGCAATACAAAGACTCTGCTGAGCCCTCTATAATTCAGGGCTGGAATCACACTCAGATTATTATATGCAGTGCTGATCACAATCTCAAAGCAGGGGGAAAAAATGGAAAAAAAATTGAAATGGAAGGGTGGGTAAAACAAAGCCATGACCATGATCACACTATGCAATTTAGGAGATCACTGACAGCTCTTGCGCCCCTGTAGCCTAAGGCCATTCCCCATGCCCCTATCTTCTCCACTGCATTTCAGGCAAAACGGGCACCGAGATTTCCCTCCATGTCACTCCCTACCAAGGTATTTCAGTTGTTTCATGACTGGCCTGCAAAAACCAAATCTTGCATTGAATTTAACTCCTGTGCCTATTAAAGCTCATAGCTGGAAACATCTCTCTTGTTTTTTCAGTGGTTGATTTCTCCCTTCCCTCTACTGTTGCTATTATTGAATTCCCTACTTCTGTTATGTAAAGTAATTTGTGCTATTGTGTTCAGAGAATACAGCTAGCACAGTAGATGGCACACAAAATAAGACGATATTGTATCACTTATCTGAAAATCTGTGCTTACAGCAGAGGAGAAAAGAGGAGAGAGGGCACCTGCAGGAACAGCAGGTAGGGGCTCTGTGAGGGGACCTGGACTAGAGCGACGAGGGCACTGCCTCGTGGCACTGCATGTGCCACTCAACAGCCAGCAGCCCAGGGGACATGGCACATGTGTATCGCAGATCCTCAGTCCCCACCGTCCCAGGCAACGATCGCCAAGGAACAGAGCAAATACATGGAGCAAAAGGGGTCTTTCCATCCCTCTCTTCCTATGCCAGGGAAACAGTCTGCAGCAGTGCAGCTCCTGGCAGCTCTGAGGGTTGCCCAGCTACTGGATCCCGTTCTGTGCGTCTGAAAGAGATGCTGTGGCAGAAATTATAAAACTCCCCTCCTTTTGGATGAAGGAAAGGATTTTGTAGCACATGGTTTTGCTTTGGCTAATTAAAAGCACGAGGCCATGCAAGGAAAGCAGCACTTTAATGGCTGAAAATAGCTGGAATTAAAACTAATCATGAGTATTTAGCATGGTACAGATAAAGATGTTTCAAAGTGTTTCAGCCTATGGGCTGCCTTTGCATAGCTACAGGATAAAAGGTACAGAGTCCCTTATTGATGCAGCATCACATCCACCTTCCTGCCTGTGTGCTTTGCCACCTTCCTTGGGGACGTAAGAGCCCTGCCGGGGAGCACAAAGAGTACCAGGGCTCCACTCCTCATGGATCAAAGTTTAGCTCCCACCTTGTCACAAAGTCACCTCAATCCCAGATAAGGGAGTCTCCAGATTGCACATGAACAGGACACAGAGTGGGTGTCTGCTTTGCAGCATGGAGATAGACCACCTCCAAACTCCTAAGGCAACCAACCACATTAGACAGCCAAGAGCCACCATGTACCTCATGCTGCTGAGGGAGGGTGTCCAATTCACCCCAATCCACCTCTTACTCCAACCTGAAGCCACAAACTTGCCCAGCAGATGTCCTGTCATCCAAACCCTGCTCTCTGACATACACCCAAAATGGGAAATCACTTCAGGCACATGAAGGCTCATAGATCATGGGCCTCTGGTTGGACCAGGTGTTTCATTACTGGAGGCTTTCCTGTTATAACATTAAGTCCATGGCTCCATTGATGTCCCAAATGTGGACAGAACTCATGTTTGAAGCAAGGTTTTTATTAAATTTGAGGTTACATCAGGACAGTGCGCTCTTTCTAGCTTCCTAGAAGTTTCCTACATCTCCATTTTCTAGCATCCTCCTACAGACCCTAATCATGAATGATTTATAACAAAATTCAAAAGAAAGGGGACTCAGCTTACAGTTCTGAATGGCTTCTCCCTACAAATTATGTGCTACTCCTTTTGCTGATTTTCTACTGTATTTCTGAATATTCAAATTGCTGCTGAAATGCCCTGCTATCTATTAATATTGTATTTCATCTACTGAGATGCAAAGGTGTACAAGTGAATAATTCTAGCCCATAACGACACAGTCATATGAAACCAGCACTGGAAGTAAAACAGCTTTTGAGCCTCTATCGCAGGTTATATTTTCATGAACCCATAGCTCAGTGTTCACATCAGACCACACAGGTGAGGACGCTGCTTGCATGAAAACAAGCGTCCACTGTGTGAAGGGCAAAGATCTGTCACACTACAATGGAACTTGGAATTTAAAGTACACATCAGAGTCTTGATCAGTTGAGCATCACTTTTACAGGCATGTTCTCTGCCCTTAACCACACTCAGCGAGGCCTAGGACTGCAGGAGGACTGAAATGATTTAAACTGACCTCCTGTGTGACAGATGGATAACATGACAGTTACCCTGCAGACCTAAACAAGAGTCCAGTGTTTCAGCAGTACCTGGTGGCACATGTTCAGCCATAGGAGAATCTGGCCRCAGAAACTCAAAATGCTTTGTTTCCAAAGGGCCTGATTTAATGCCACTAAATGATAGAAGCCAGAACGTCACTATTTCCAAATGAATGATTAAGAGACGTGGGGGGTTTTGTTTGCTTTTCCCTAAAAGAGGCAAGCTTGTCCTTATCCAAGCAGCAGATCCCTTTGCAATAGCTTCCACCCACTATCAAATCATCCTTTTTTTTTCTGATGACAAGGTCAGCAGCTACACTTTACCTTCAGAGCCCATACCACCCGCAGCAGACCATCTTCTCCCATATGACAAATTCATAGCAGAAGTGAGCCATATCCTTTCTCATCAGAATTGAGATGGGGGACAGTCAGCTATCAAGCAGGGTGACCCCCACTCAGATGCCACCCTGGCCAAATCAGACAGTATGCTTTAAAGCAAAGAATGGTTCAGGAGTACGTGTTCTGTCCCAGCTGCACAGGCAGCTAAGAGCATATAAAGCCGTATTGTCAGGACTGTAACCAGTAGGTTAAGGAAAACGTTTATTTCCCTTCATACTGCACACTTGCTAGACCTTACATGGATATTTGGATCAGCTTTGGATCCACAAGATCCAAAGGTGTTGATAAACACAAGCAAGGTGTTGATAAACTGGATCAGGTTCAGTGGAGGGCCACCAAGAACCTCAGGGGGCTGAAGGACTTGCCGTGCAAGAAGAGGCTGAGGGACTGAGTCTTGTTCAGTCTGGAGATATTTGAGGGAACTAATAGCCCTCTACAAAGACGAGATGGAGCCAGGCTTTTTACTGCAGTACATAGCAGGAGAAAAGGAAACTACAGTCTTTAAATGAAACAGAAGCAAAAGAGTTTTCCCTATGTAGATAGTGCAGCTATTGCAGTCATTGCCCAGAGGGGTGGTGCAGACTCCATACTCAGAGGTTTTCAAAACCCAGCTGGACAAAGCCTTGAGCAGCCCAGCCTAAGTTTAATGCTGACCTTGCTTAGAGCAGGAGGTTGGATTCCTGAGGACCCTTCCAGTCTGAAGGATTCAATGATATTTTTGCCTCTCAAAACTACAGCACCGATTTCCTCAACTTCCAATCCCATCCAGACATTCAAAGACAGTGGACATCTCAATAGCTAAATAAAATGGGACAGCTCTTAAAAACTAAACCTGTTCCTTAATCGCACACACAAAAATCAATAGATATTTGAGGGAATCTTCCCTCCCTTCATCCTTCACAAAGGCAATGCCCCTCTGACCTCTGCGCAGAGCATTCTTTCCTGAGTACGGATGCACTATTTGATCTTTCACTCTTGTTTATTATGTTACAGCTCTACAGCTACCCTTACTCTAGGATGTGACAGCCTTGTTCTCTTGCCAGAAAAGGAAGAAGTTTCTCTGCTATGACATGAAGAGATGTCATTTTTGTATTCCTGTCGTTTTCCCCAGATGCACATCACTCTCCCAGTCTCCGAGGGAATGTGCATATACATATACAAAGTTGGAAACCAATATGCCTGGATCAGCCCCTAGACTGGGCATGCATACACAGCCTTGTGCTAACACACCCACCCACTCAAAGATTAACCAAATTTTGACCTGATTGCATCCAATTAACCTGAATTTCTCACTTTCTTGCACAGCAGTTTCCTTTGCAAGCCYGTTGGCCTTTACCTCGTGGCTATATTGTAAATGTGATGCCCTAGAAAAATGCAATGCAATGAGAGAAAAATAAAGCAGAGAGTATTAATGGGAGGAAAAAGAGATAGGAGCAGGAAGATGTGCAAATGGAACAGAGAGGAAAAGGAGAAAAAGTGAAGAGAAATCAAAGCTAAATAAGGCACAGAAGCAAAGTAGRTAAGGCTAGTAAAAGTCATGGGGGTGCAGTGGATCAAAGAAGAGTTATAGAAATATATTTGGACCAGGAGAAAAAGGCTCCAGTGCAGGGGGCAGAAGGACAACACAAAGCCAAACCCACAGAGCTAATTAGAAGATATACCAGAGAAAGCTACAAGCTACAGTCAACACAAATTGAGTTCCTGGAGCCTATCACTCCCCAGCGCTCCCCAGACAGATTCGTAGGTCTCCTTCACTGCAGGTACATCTCCGGCACAGCAGATCCAGCACGAGCTGAGGACATCACATCCCATGGTGACATAGAGAGAAGGCAGGCAGGCAAAGATGGAAAGAGAGTAAACCAGAAATGGTATTAAATGAGACCAAGCCCATTTATCAAACAAAGCAGGAAAGAAATAGAGATTTATTTTTGGATAGTGCTTCTGAAGTGAGTAACCCTGCCCCCTCCCTACTTGGTCCCGTAGCCCACCTCCCTCCCTCGGTTCACTGCTCTATTTTGGGTTTAATTATACACTGTGCACAGGGACAGAACACGCCAAGATCTTCCCTGGTGCAGAATTTAAACTCCTCTGTTTTACCTTTCCCTCTTTTCATTTCATACAGACTTATTAAAAGAAGGAAAAGAAAATAATTTTCGCAGATGAACCAAAACACCATTTGTTTTTCGCCCCTTCAATCAGGCCTCTGTGCCTCAGTGTCGAGGCAGCTCTGTCAATTAAGAGCAAAGGTTTTACAAGGTCATTTTTTTTAGCTCCTTTCAAAAGAGGACATAGCCTAAAAGGTGAAAAATGTAAACAACTGTAAAGTAAAAAAAGGGGAACCAAAACGAAAGGAAGGGGGAAAGGACATATTTCATTTTTCTGTAAGAAAACAAATTATCTCACCCAGATACTGGAAACTATTTCTGCTGCTCTGGGCAGGCCCCCCAAATACTGCTGGATGCCACCTGGCAAGACCAGGTAGCCACTCTTGGTGCACCAGCAAGCTGTGCCAGGTCTGGTGCATATCCTTGGCCACTGAGGTGGGAGGTGGCAGCAGGGAGAGACATGCAGGCAGCGCCAGGCCAGTGATGAGGTCTGGGCAGAGGTAACGTGGGGCTAGAGGAGCCCATCTGGCATCAAGAAACCAGCATCCCCCTCTACAGCCCGGGGCTGCCTCCTGCAATAGGTGCAAACCTCATTTGGAGACACCCTGACACGAAGAAAGGAGAGCACCGGTTTTGGGGACAGCACACAATGAAGACTTTGAGCAGACTAAAATAAATTAGCCCCTCCTAAGTCACAGGTCAGAAGTGTCGAGAGCCCACACAAGATTGAAAAGAAGCTGATGCCATCACAAAAAAGCTGTGCTGATGGTACTCAGGATAGACTCACAATTTCTACACATTTTTTGTCACAAAATAAAGCCTTCCCTTGCCCAGCCATCCAGCTCCAAAGCGTTCCTCTACTGCCTGAGAGCTTGCAATTAGCACTATTAATTGTTTGCACAACTACAGTGCTTACATGCCCTGGTCTAGTCAGGGCCCATATCCCGGGTGCCAGACAAAGGAAAAAGAGAGACAAAACCTTCCCTCCACCAGAAACCACCAGGCAAATCACAGCAGCCATGGCATTTGAGGCAGCAACATGAAATTAGGGTGGAGGGGGTGGCTCTTCCTCTGCAGCCTTTAAGAGCAGGCAATGCAATCCCTCCCTGCAGCGGGCTCCCGGCAAAGCAGGCACAGTGGGCTTGTAGATGAAGGGGAGGATGACAGAAAACAAGGCACAGACAGATGTTAAGGCAAGGAGCCTCTTCCATGCAGAGTTACTGGTGTGGGACCTTCCTCCTTTATTCTTCATCAATGGAAAGATGAATCAGTAGATGCATATGACAGACTTAAAGCTCAAATATGTCAGTCTGAGGAAATATGGTTCTTTAGTGAAAAGATTAAGCTCATACACCAAATACAAAAGGAATGAGCAAGTCACAGACTCATGTGGAAAGCTGACTTAACCTTAACCCAAGCCAGAGAGATTCTGAAAAATCTGTGAAATGCAAATATGTTTTACAATTAAATGCAAATTTAGGCTCGAGACAGCAGAAGCAGCTATTCCAGGTGATATCATTCAAAAAAAGACAAAGAAATCCCCAGAGCTGAAAGATGCAGAAAACTAAAGCAATCACAGATCATCAAACTAGAAGTACAAAGAGCCAACTCCACACCTCATCACAGGCAAAAAATGATCCTCTGCTGCAGCTGTAACAAGCTTTACACAAACAGATAAATAAAAGCCAGAAAACACTTAGCATTTAGTCAATTACATCATCAGTGCTTACACACAAGAAATGCTTTCTCAAAGTTACATTACAGCTATAGACAAAACTTCTGCGTGGTTGGGCAGCACTGGGACAATGATTCACATCTTTTGTTAACTGCTGTGACCACAGCAAAAACTGCTTCAGGAGTTGGACTTCCACAAGCCTTGTGGGTCCCTTCCAAGTCAGGATATCGTATGATTCTGTGATTGCAGCTACAGCTGAATAGAGACAGAACTCTATCTTGTTATGCCAGACATTGGTGCTCTGGGCAGCATTAATCATAGAAAGTAAATAGCACATCTAAGGAAAATTCACAGAAATTGAAGGCAAGGCATGCTGCTTATTCAGGACTTGAAGTACAGTGCAAATAACTATTTCCATCCTGGTCAAAGAGGAAAAAAAAATGACAGTAGCACTTGGTGACAACTTTCCATAGAGTGCACACAGATTAATGCCCTGTATCTGGAAGCCTGCCTGACTGCAGTGCCAAACACTGGGAGAAGTGCTGCAGGTGTCTTCTGGTACAGCATGGCTGTCTCCAAGGCCCTGCAGAGAAACACAAGGCTCCTCTATCAAGTTGCCCTTCCCTTCATGAACTGCATTAAGATGGAGGGTAATCAACACTGAGTCATTCAGATGGAACTGAAAAACAAACTCCAAGCAGGAGGAAGAGGAGGCGGAAGCAACCTTCAGGCTAGAGGTCAGCCGTCAGATGCATTTCGGAGGCAGAGCATCCAGGAAAAGTAGATTTTAAAAATAAATTCGAAGAAAATCTTGTCTCTGTTGTGGTCAAATATTCATCTTCCAAGCTGCATGGATAGCCAAGGGATGAAGGTTTCCCTTTGTTGACAGTATCAACATGGAAGCAGATGAGTAGCAGACTCCCAAGGCACAGGGCTCTGCAGGGAGCAGGGGCTCCCTTGCATGTGTGTGTTCCAAGGCTGAACAGCCACGTGAAGTCCCTGCTGTCTGACAAACTGTGAGTGCATGCTGCAGGATTTTTGCTGCAGAGGCCTTTGTATGGTCTTTTAAGTCTAGGTGGCCTCCTTGCAGTAGCTTTGCTTTGAGACCCCTAATCCTCTGCCAAAAGGGGTTCAAGAAATGGATGGTGCAGACACCTAGGCACTTTGCTTTAGGAGACAGAGCTTTATTTCTCCCAATATACAAAAACCATAACAGTATAGAAATTCTGGAGAGTTGTAGAAGAACTAAAGCTTCCTGTAAAGCCAGAGTCTTAGATTGTTACTGATAGTGTGAACATTGCCTGAGAAAACCCACGTTCCCAAAAGACACAGGAGATTACATATGCAGGTACATACAGCATTTTGGCAAAAAGCAAGGCTTAAGTTCAAATTAATGATTGTGCACGTTGTTCGGATGTCGTATGAGAGCTCTCTATCTGGCTTTAAATCTCCTCTTCAGGTCTTGCAAAGACTAAATACTTAGAACATTACAGAATTACAAATTTGTGCATTTTAATTATTAAATAATGCATTTCTAATTAGGGTAATCCATTAAAGGAACAATTAGAGAACAGGGCCTAATTCTCCCTGTGTTATTCCACTTCTCCTAGATTCTGCTATGAACATGACATAACAAGTGGTGAAGAGCACCCTACAGACAAGCTTAGCTGCAAATACACAATGTATTAAAGGCACACTTATAATAGAAAAAAAGCATTTGCACTCCACAGTTGAGATTCCCAAGATGAAGCAGCTTTCAGCAAGCCACACAACAGCACAACTCCAAACCATATCACAGGTTTCCCAAGACAAGATTCCTGCTGTTCTTCAAGGTCACTCAAGCCCACCTTTTGAGATAAAAGTCACAGATGTTAAAGTATTCTGCCACAAGAACAAATTTCAGTGGCTTTTGCCTATTGTACTTCACTTATCCATTTATCTTCAAAGTACAGGGTGGCAAAATTTTCTGGTCCCAATAGGTGCTGAACCTTTACTTGTGGGGAAGATGATTTTGAGGAAAAACTGGATGACCACTCATATGTCTCATTAAATGCAGAGAACCTCAGCACACCTGCTTGTGTGCTCTGGTGCTGCAATAGTCACATGCAGGCTTTTAAGTCTTGCCCTGTGTTCAACTCAAGTAATCCACAGACAAAATCCATAACCCATAGGCTGATCACAGGTGCATTCATCCATGCAAAAAACAAAGTGAAGAAATGCATCTTCCACATGATAAATTTGTGTGCAAAGTTTGCATGCATACATGAAAGCAGCCCTATTTCATGGTTACATGTGCACAGAAAAACTAATATGAATGGACATATATTTATATGCAAAGCTTTAAGCATACATTTCACATCTGCCAGAGATTAGAGATCCAGCAGTACCTTGGTTCAGAAAACAATACAGACATTTGTTAGTGTTGTTCTCTGCAGGGCAAACAGTTCATCTCTGCACCTAAATCACAATTCATTTTCATTTCAAAAGCCCAGCTAAGGACAAACTTGCACGCACACAAGTTCCTGATGAAATACAGGCAGATACCACAGAGGAGGATTCTGTACCTATGCCCAGCTAGGAGCCAAGCAACAGCCAAGCTCGGGATCACCCCCCTTTTATAAAAAATTTGACTTGCAGTGAACAAAGATGGCTTAAAACAAAATAAAAGCTATGCGGGAAACAGCCACACCAGAACCTATTCCACAATTTGTGAGTGTGATAAAAATTGAATGGAAAAGCAATGCAAATCTACTATTAAACAGCAAAACCACTCCAGGAAAGTGCTGGAACATGGCTTGCCTCCAGCAGCTGGTTTGAGGGATGTAGAACACTTAAACACACTGATCAACAGGCCAACTGTAAACTGTAATTTAAATAAGTCAGTTGTAATGCCAGCAACATCCATCCTTTCCCTCTCCCCTCAACCCCCCCAACCAAAAAAAAAGTTCGGAGAGCATTTTGTCCCCTCAAGAGCAGAAGCCAGTTGTATTTGGATTGCAATCTCTACACAAAGCTAACAGAAACCACACCCAGGTGTTTTGTAACCTTGCTTTCAAACATAGTATTATATGGTAGAGAAAGATTTAACTGGCTGAAAACCTTTTGAAAGGTTGTATGCCCTTTAGTTTGGTTTATTTTATGCCTACCTTTTAATACAGAATAATAAACTCCGTGATCTAAAATTACAATCTCATAAATATCAAACAGATGGCTGTGAGCTCGTCTTAAGAGCATGCTTTGGAGCAGCACCTAGACTACAATATACGATGCCAAAGCTGAAAACATAAAGTTTGTTTCACCTAAAAAATCCATTTTGCATTTCTAAAAATGACTATGTAATGGTTCATGGGGAGGAAGCAAAAAATTGTCCTGTATTTCCAGGTAGAATACAAACTGAGAAAACTCCAGGTCGAGGGAGGCGATTGTCCTCCTCTACTCTGCTCTCATGAGACCCTCCCTGGAGTCCTGTGTCCAGCTCTGGGGCCCCCAACATAAGAACATGGACCTCCTGGAGTGAGTCCAGAGGAGGGGCACAAAAATAGGAGAGGTGCTCCAGCCCTCTGATCATGAGGAAAGACTGAGAGTGCTGGGGTTGTTCAGCCTAGAAAAGAGAAGGCTCCAGGGAGATCTTATTGCAGCCTTTCAGTATCTGAAGGGGGGCTTAGAAGAGAGCTGGAGAAGGACTTTTTACAAGGCCACAGTGATTGAACAAGGGGGAATGTCTGTAAACAGAAAGAAGGTAGATTTAGATAATAGGAAGAAAAATCTGTATTATGAGGATGGTGAAGAGACACTGACACAAGTTGCCCAAAGAAGTGGTGGATGCCCCATCCCTGGCAGTGTTCAAGGCCAGGTTGGATGGGGCTCTGAGCAACCTGGTCTAGTGGAAGGTGTCCCTGCATATGACAGAAGGGTTGGAACTAGGTGTTCTTTAAGGCCCCTTCCAAGCCAAACCATTCTGTGATTTTATGAAAAGGCTGAGCACACGACATCAGCATTGCTTCAGAGTGACATCCTTCAATATGCAGATAACAGCAGACCAACTTCTCCCACAGGCAGAGCCAGAGCACTTTCCCACCAATACCTGGTTTTGCAGTTCTCATGCAAGTGTTACAACTGGCTATCTCAGCTTTCATTGGAAAACCTGCTACCTGAAAGGAAGTCTCTCGTCCAAGCAATTTCAGTGAAGAGTTTTGAAAAATGGCACCACTATAACAAAGGAGTAAGAATTGCACCTTCATTCTCCAAAGCAAAASGTGTTTTTTAGTGTTTATTGTTTGTGTGTGTGTGCATTACACTTCTCAGAGACGACAGCACTTGCATAAGCAGGTTTTCACAGCTTTGGGGAGGACCAAAAGCTGCCCTGGCCTTGTTCTTGCTCAGCTCTGAGACATTTCATACATAAGCTATGCACACACTTATGGAAGTGTGTGGAAGCAATGCACACTCCACACTTGTGCTCAGAACCAGTGGGAAGCTGTGACCACACCAGCACAGCACTGAGCCCAGTGTAACACAGGGTAACGCTCAGCACAATTTACAGCTTTATTTCAGTGCCACAGGTGATGCCAGTTCAGAGTGCAGGGGATCAGAATCTCTGCCTACATCAAACGATGGCAGACACAGCCCTAGCAAAGCAGCTGTCTCTCCACATCCAGATGTGCAGCGTTTCAAGCTGAATGACAAAGAGATGCCTTGTTTCGCATAAGCAGCAATTAACAGTTTCCCAAACATGGCTTACAGCAGAAGCAAATTGGGATGGCATTGGCCACTGAGGGAAGAAATCAGTGATGAGTGTTCTCAAATGGAGCAAGACAGACTACTCCAGCAACACCAAGAAAGACACTTGCTCAAATGCACAGTGGTCGCTCCTGCCTTGGAAACAAAATGCAGGTAACAAAGTGACTTTTCTTCGTATTGCAAAATTAAGCTCAAACAGCATACTAGATAATTTACTGCAAATAGAAACACAGGAGACCAATTCTTAGCTGTGAAGTTTTCTAATTACCCTAAAAACACACTCATTTCACCTTTTTACCTCCTCATCAAGATGCACACAGAGAACCAGACATCCCATTGGACAGCAGATACATATGACTAAAAGAAGCTAAAATTGACAATAAAGAGCTACATCTATCTCTGCTGGATCCTAGAAACACACCAATGGAAAGATTAGATTTCCTATCACAGATGCCAACAAGTAGACAAACAAGTACTTTTATCCCCCACAAGACATCAGTTATCCAAATCCAAGCAAACCCCAGACTTGCAAACACAGCTGGGAGAGAGGCAAAATAAACCAAAATTTTACTGTGACTTATAAAACCATCATTTAGACAATCAGCCAGTATGGCTGAGATCAAACAGTTACAGCTGGAAGTCAAAAAGTAAAGCTGCTAGCCCTCCAACAGCAATGCAATTACCCACTGCAGAGGGCAGCAGGTCAGAAAAATATTTCCTCACCTCCCCGGAGAAAAATCTTTAGTTTTGGCATTAAATTAAAATACTGATTACAGAAAAAAAATAAGATTAACCATTTGAATTCTGGAATCTGGCTCCATGGGGCTCTTATCCACTTGCTAAGCATTCAAACTTCTCTCTGTATTTGGTCCTTATTCATACCACTTTTGTAAAGCACGGCAGCTATTTTGACAACCAGGAGTAGCAAATCCTGACAGCCAGGTATCATCAAGAACAGGTGTCTGAATGCTGACATATGCTGCAGATGAGCTGCTCTGTTATAATGAGCCAGAACTTACTGCAGAACCTGGATACTCAGGGCTTACAGCAATCATTACAGGCCCTGTGCTGTTATGCTTGTTGCCCCAAATAATCCTTTTTTGTGAAGATGAGACACTTTCCATGGCAAAGCTTCCATGAAATTGAGAAAACAACTTTCTATTGAAAGACAGTTGTGATGAGAAGCTCTCTGAAAGAGACTGAAATAACAAAGGCAAAAAAAAGTAAATAACTAATATTTACCCAAAATACCCGAGAAAATGCAGACAGAAGTTCAAACAGGTACATAGACCTAAATGGGATTCCCTCAGTGGAACCATATTTCCCATATGGGAAACTTCCCAAATATTCCCTGTATAGGAAAAGCAGAACCCATATTTCCCTGCTTGGAAAACTGGCAAGAGTTTAACACAGGTGTTTGACTCCAAAACAACTAATTGATGGATGTTCCCACCGAGTGCCAAGATCCCACTGATCAGCTGTCCCTGAGGAGGCTGCAGCCCCCAGCCCTGCTGAAATCGAGCAAGAGCTACACAGCCAAGGGTCTCACACCACTGCAAGCTGAGGGAGCAGCTGCCATGGCCGTCACCTAGAGAAAAACATCAGCATGATCCCAGTATGGTGTGAAGCACCAAGGATGGTTAAGCATTGGAACAGGCTGTCCAGGGAAGTGGTAGAGTCACCATCCCCAGAAGTGTCCAAGAAGCAACTGGACTTGGCACTGAGTGCTGTGGTTTAGTTGACATGTGTTCAGTCAAAGGTTGGACTTAATGAACTTGGAGGTCTTTTTCAACTGTAATGATTCTTAAATAAGTCACTTCAAGCATGTGGTCACTAATTCTGTTATTTTCATTATGCACTGCAAAGCAGAAATCTCAAGTACAGAGTGAGGGATGACTGACAGCTCACTTCTGCATCTAAGGCACTTTGAATATTGCAAGTGCTACACTCCACAGACTCTGAAAATTACTAATCCCATGTACTTCTAATTAGGATTTCAAGATTACTAGATGCTTCTGATTTCAATCTGTGCCCACTGCCATCCCCTCTGTATAAGCAGAGAGCCAAGAAAAGCCCTTTCCTCCCAGGGGTGTTGTAAAGATAAATTAATGTTTGTGAAGTACTTGGGTTCTATAGTGATGAGCACTCAGATACTACCATGATTAAAATAAAAGGACTACGAAGAAATCAATAATCCCATCTTCAGAGCAGGACTTACACAGTGTGTTGTCAATAAGGCCCAGAGCCACGCATTGAACAAACGCAGGAAAACAAAGTGTAATCTGGCTGCTCATTAAGTGGACATCATCCTTCAAGCACCTGACAGAAGTAGGAGAACAATGGGAAAAAACATGGTCTGTGAACACATAAGAAAAGGCACTGGCCAACTTATTTAATTCTGCCGTTTTGAACAGTAGAAGACTTGGTTCTGCAACAGTTCCTTATGTTTCCATTCTCCCCTTCTATTACTCAAGGAGGCCTTAATTAGCCACCAGGTGGTGAAGCACAATTTTTATTTTCAGGTGAGTAACAAGTATAGAGAAGTCCAGAAACACACCTAAGGTTAACCTCAGAGGGAAAGGGAGAGTTTAGATTATTTCAGCCTTAAATTTTCACTGCAGGACAGCTTTCCGGGTTTTAGCTGCAATAGAGTTAATTTTCTTCCTAGCAGCTGGTACAGTGCTGTTTCAGCTTTAGCACAAGAATCCTGTTGATAACATACCAATAATTCAGTGGTTGCCAGGTAGTGTCTTACCCTAGGGTCAAGGACATTTCCATTTCCTGTGCTCTGCCAGTGAGGAGCTACACAAGAAATTGAGAGGGAGCATGGCCAGGACAGCCGACCCAACTGGTCAAAGGGATATTCCATGCCATAGAACATCATGTTCAATATATAAACTGCAGGGAATTGGTCAGAAGCTGCCAATCACTGGTCAGGAACAGGCTGGGCATTGGTCAGCAACTGTATTGTTCATCACCTGTTTCTATCAGGTGTTATTCCTCTCTCTTCTCATTACAATTATGATTATAATTAGTAATATTAGTATTGTTATTATATTTTACTATATTTCAATTATTAAACTGTTCTTATCTCAACCCACAAGTTCTACCTCTTCCCTCCCTGATTCTCCTCCCCATCCCACTGGGGCTGGAGGAGAGCGAGTCAGCAGCTGCATGGTACTTCATTGCCACCCGGGAATAAACCACAACAGCAGCTCATGCACTAGTCAGATCCTTGACTGAAAGACCAGACTTGAGCATAGAAAAGCTGTAATGACAATGCTTTCTGCATCCTGATTCAGACAAAAAGGGAAAAATGTTGAAACATTAATACTGACGTATTCTAGTAACTGTCATAAGAGAATGATCAGCTGAGCACTGATACTTGTTTTCTTTCTGTGGAAAAACATCCTCACAGCAATTTAAAGTGGCATTTCCAGACAAAACTGGGGCCATAAATCCAATACTCAATTCTGGTGGACCCAGAATCTAGTGCTGTGACTCTTACCCCAGCTGAATGGGCAAACCTGGAAAGTCTTGTTCCCCAGAAAGAGTAGTCCAGGTTTTGTTGGACTGCTCTTGCTTCAGCCAGAGTTATTTTTTATATCATGAATAAAATTAGGAGGATTAAACAAAGCAAAAAAGGAAAGGATGCTTTCCTTGGTCCTAGGGTTAAGGAGCAAATACTCTCAGTAGGGCTAAGTAGAGCAAGTCTGTACATGCCATGAGATAGCTATCCACCAAGGAGAACAGCAAATTAAGCGAGTGCCAACAGCCACCGCGCATTGGATTAATGACAAGAAACAACATCTTTATGTAATAAGATCCAGTGCGTCTAGCACTGTAAACTGCAAGGCAAAATTGAAACATGTACAAAAAAGCTGAAACACTTCCAATTTTTCTTGCATTTTTTCAAGCCTTGTGCACACTGGGACACCTCTTCCTGCCAAGGCGAAGAATAGGGAGGATCTGGGGAGTGAAGGCAGAGAAAAGGCAGCAGCAAAAAGAGCTCAGGAGTCAGAGAGAGTTCCTCACATCCCTACGCCTGAGGAGCAGCCTCATGTTTTCACACACACTGCTCCACTGACAACCCCATCACCTCCTAGAAATCAGCACCAGGGAACAAAGCATCCAGTGCTCAAGATTCCAGTCTCATCCCTGATGAGAGCCCCCCACGAGGACAAGGTGCCATTAGTGATGTGCAGAGAGCTGGTGCACTGTGGCTGATAGCAGTCCAGGAGAGCAGAGCTGCCTCCTGTGAAGCAGGACGACAACCAAACAATACACGTTCATCATGGATAATGGCAGATAGCTCACACACACACACCCCCTGATTCAGATTCTCCTCATGTCCCTTCAGCCAGGAGACAGGGAGCCCATGGGAAGGTAGGGATGCAGTTTAAGCTGGTAAATCAGGCTCCCTTTCTAGTCATTGGAGGGTACAGGCACCTTCATGGGCCTTCGCCTCCAGATATCACCCCCCATGGAGAGCCTGTCTGAATTTGAGACATCAAGTCTCAGCCAAATGAACCCACTCCCAGGGGATCAGGCTCTCTGAAGTGACTCAGATACACCAGCACAGTGCTCACCTGAGCTCAAGAGCCACTGCAATGCCAAGGTGCTTAGGACACACACTCTCAAGCCTGCAGATGCTCCACAGTGAGGTTGCAGCTGACCACAACCCCTTTGCTATCCAAGCAGCTCTTGTTAGCAGTTCTCCTGGAGGTGCCCATGCAGAACACGTCTACGGAGGCTGGAGACATCTAGAGCTCTCTGACTGCTCTCTGCCTCTCAGCTGAGCTGGCTGATCACATAGGCCAACTCTGCTGAAGGTAGATAGAAAACCATCTTGCAGAGCAGCACCATCATCAACCCTCCTGCCAGTTCCCTGTCATGCCGCTTAGGAAATATGGATCTGTCCCAGGCCCCAAACAGCTTTAACTCCTGCTTATTCCAGGTTGCTTTATCTTCTGCTTTCATTATTAAGCCCTCTCTCCATTTGACACAGTATTTCCCTGTCCCTCGGCTGCCACCCAAACTGCCCTTGTGCACCAGGACCTGGAGGAGGAAGTGCCTGGGGAGAGACAGTGCAGGAGCAAAAGGCTCACTACTGAAACATTTCTGGGCATCACTTGCCATATTGTGGAAAGTTTCTGACTCGCATAAATTCCCTCATTGCATAAACAGAGTAGAGGTTTTCAGGTCTGGTTTGTCTACACCACCAAAGGTCAGAGCTGACTTAAGTTACATAGGGAGCCTGGAGGGGTCAGTTCCCAATCCAGGAAACACCAGATGTCCTGCTCCCCTAGGGTACTACAGCTGCACTCTGTATACTTTGAATCCCTTTCCAGTATCCACCAAACAGTGCTTCCTTACTACTGCTCCAAGAGAAAGCAGAAATGTCAACTGAGGTTGCAATGCATCAGTGAGGGGTGGGGAAAAAATAGCATCAGGTAAAGGAGTCACTGAGAACAGTAAGAGACAAAGAAGAAAGCACCCTGGGGAGGTGACGTGAAGAGATTAGAGAGATAGAAGCAGACATACTTAATAAGGTAAGAGCTATCAAGGTGATAAAACATTAGATAGGGACCAAGGTGCATAGAACAAAACAGATGGAGAGAGTGGTTTGGGAAGAAGGCAAACATATTTATATTCTACTACAGGAGACTTCAAGGTAATGTTGCACATACACCTGAGTGCTCTGCCTACAAGCCTCCCTCTGAGGAACACAATATTCATCCTTCCTCCTCTTCTAATCAGGGCTCTGACACAGTTTCATTTTGCTTTCTGCCCAGACAGGGATAACTCACAACGGAGAGCTCAGCCAGATGATAAATAAATAAATCAGTGTCTCGACCCCACTGCCCATCAGGCTGCACCACTCACTGGCAAGTGAACACCTCTCAAACTCCCTCGGTGTTCACAACAGCTGCTGAACAATCGTTTTCACCTTCTAAAATTTAGCCCGGTGCTAGGGAGAATTTTTACAAATTGTCACTTTCTTTAAGCAACCTCTTAGGCAAATTAGGCACTTTATCCAATTTGAATGAATCTGTCCCTTCAACATCTGTCCTGCCCCCAACCTCAATTCCCTCCAAAATTGCTAACAGCTGTATCCAAACACTTTTTCATTTTCCCTTTTGACTTATTTAGGTGTACAGGCTGCTTCTACTAAGAAGGGGGAGTGGGTTCACTGATGATGCACCCCTCCAAAGCCTTGATCATCTTTGTCTACATTAGCACTAGGCTGTGTTACTGTCGATATAACACCTGTGAACAAGGACCAGCTCCCAGGGGTTGAAAGCAGACTTTACCAAGGCAAACAGCATTTTCTCATCCTTTTCATTAAGAAGTTAAATAACCACTCCTCCATGACCCCGAGTCCTTTACAAGGTTGTTTCTTGGATGCCCATCAAAGCTTGTGTTATTCATCCCTGCATCTTCCTTCCAGGCTGCTTCATTCTTGCAGTATCTTATTAGGTGTAGTCCTGAAAATTAGGCATAGCTTTAGAAAACAGCTTAGTAGGTCTTAAAATCTCAAATTATGTTGAGTCTAAAGAAACAGGCATGAGAACAGCACTGACAGCTAAAGCCATTATAAAAAGAAACACTGGGTGGGGAGGGTAGGAGGATTATTCCATATAAAATAACACTTAAGTTACTTTGAATAGCATTTTAAAGAAAAGTCAGAAATAAGCATTTCTCTCAGACAAATACCCATCCAACAGCAGAAAAAAACCCAGTTCCCTTTAAATCACCTGCATCTCTTCCTGACAAATACTGGTGTTATGACTAAATCATAACTTCAACCTGTGGGAGTTTGAGCTGTTGTGAGAGTACAGAAAACACTGCAGGTCTGGTGTAAAGCCACAAACGGGAAATGCAAAAGTAATGCGACAGGTCTGGGCCTTTGGGCAATGAAACGAAAACTTCTGCCCAGCCAGTGCTTTCCTTCAGCAGCTTCAGGCTGCTGAATTGCCTGTGTACTTGATTGCTGTGCCACAGATTTATCCTTAAACAAGCTTCAAGACATGGCTAAGCCTCCAACAAGTAAATAAGTTGGTCTAGATCTTTCTTTATAATCATGGACTGTAACTATCACAGCCTGGAAGGAAAAAGTCACTGCAATTAAATGTGTAGACCAAAGGCTCACATACACTCAAGGAAGAGAGGGAAGATGACAAACAAAGCAAACCTTGAAGTAGAATCCACCGTACAAGTTAATCAGAGCCAGGCTAACCTGCCCAACCAAGGCCTTCGCACTTGAGGGGCATTCCAGCCTCTCAAAGCAAGCAGTTCATCTCTACATTGCATCTATTTTCCCAGCAGAGGAGAGCCACAGCCAATATTTACCTCCTTCCCGTGGGGGAGCTCTTACTCCTGATCTGTTTTGAGCAGGAGGGATGGAGGATGGGACAGCACAGAGCCTGGACTGGGACACTTCTCCAGCCTGCTCTCTCAGTGCTCTAGGCAGCAGCAGGTAAACATGGGGTGGGCACCACCAGGTGCTGAGATTATGGTCTCCAACCCCACCCCCACACCTACTGATCATGAGCAAGAAATCCCCACCAAGAGCTGTTGAGTAGAGCAGCTCCTGTTCCCTCCAGAGCTGGAGGTCCCAAGTGCCCCTAAATGGGGCACCCATCCAAAGGGCAAGTGTCTTGAAAGAAAGGGGAAGTGGGGGTGGCAGATGGTAATAAGAATTAAGCAGAAAAGATGTTAAAAACAAAACCACAAGAGACTTTATAACAAAAACAAATAAAAATGAGCATCTCAAGTTGGACAAACATCTGTCCAGACTGGGCTGCAACACAGCTGCCCAGAGAAGTGTGTAAAAATGGGATGAACAGACACAATACTTCCCTTAGGCACTCTTCCAGCTGCCAACCACTCTCAGCTCAAGGGCTTCCTGAGCCAAATCAGGTTTCTGTATTTTTCACTCCTCCTTCATGGATTCCTCCTAATGAGGAAGGAATGAGAACAGCCAAAGAGAATAACAACATTTGAGGAGAGCTAAGGTAATGCTCAATATCCATCTTGATACAAGATTGTAGAGAGACAGCATCAACATGCAGGCTTCCCATGCATAATCTACTCAGATGTGAACTGCCACAGTGCTCTTGCAAATTCAGATACATGTTTCACATCTTTGGAAGAAATCAGATGAAATGCTGCTGTCTTGTACTGTGGATGTTTTATCAATAGCCTTAAACACACATTTCAGTACCTAGGAATCACTATAAAAATTATGGGGGAAAAACCCAAAAGGTTTTCTGAATGTTTTCTGTCTGTTAATACCAAAGGGTGGAAAAAAAACCAGCTCAGGCTTATTGGAAGCCATCAATCTTAGGGAGGGATGCTGGTTCATTATGAAAGCCTGTTATTTTGTCGTCTGAGATAACATTTACTTTTTGTTCACTTCTTCACATTTATTAACTCATGCTGGTGTCACCCTGTAGCACATCCTGCCTTTAAATACAGTAGTATTTGTCTGTCCCCTGTGATATTTTCTGATGCCAGACAGAGAGCAATCAAGAAAACCTGGAGACCAGTCCTAGGCTCACTTGCTTTGTGATCCACATCAAATGTACTTCATATCCTTCCCTCCAATCTTGCCCCACTCAAAAAAAAAAAAAAAACACCAACAAAACCCAGCTTGCTAACCTGTCAGCTGCAGACCTCAGTTGGATCAGCAGGAAGAACAGACTAATTCCACTATCTTAGAAATGATGGAGCGTGGTTCACAGGGATGGGCAGTCAGCAAACAGTGGGCAGGACACACCATGCACAGGAAGATCACAAAAGAAAGATGCAGTACTGACCACCCCTAAATGAGGTTTCCAGAGCTGAAACATTCAGAATTAAGTCTAGACTCCTTTCTCATTTAAAAACAGCAGCTGCCACAAATGTTGAGATTTTTTTTTTTTTTAACATTACCAAAGCCTGATCTATATTACTAAGTGAATTTAACACAGGCTTTTGGGGGCATGGAAAGGGAACAGTGTAGTTATTTATTGTATTTTTTAACTTAACAGACATGGTTTTCTCTCCCTTCTAGATTTAGTTCCCAAACTAGGTCATGGTGATTACACACATCCAGTCTAAAGGCACCAGCTCTCTGCTGCTCTCATGAAGGGAAGCAGGAAAAGCAAAGGGTGATGGCATTGCACATAAGAGCAGTATTTGTCTCTAGGCAGTGTGCAGTACACAGTGGTCTAAAGCCTCATGAGCCGAGACAGTTGAGCTTTCTGATTTCTCCTGGGCTCTGCCCTTGCCTGGATCCTCAGACACCCAGTGACATTCATTACACTTCAAGAGCTTTGCCTCTGCCAGCCAAGGTGGGATAAATTCAGATAAATCCTTGTGGATACTGCTCCTGCATCACCTCAGTTGAGCTCGAGATTTTGCTGAACTGGACACAGGTTAAGTCATCCCACTCCCAAGAGCAGATGTCAAAAGGATCAGGCAGCAAGCAGAGGAAGAAAAGGGCTTGAGAGGTGACTCCCCACCCAGTGTCCCCAGCTTCAGCAAAGCAGGGTCAAGGAAGAAGAGACATTTGTGCCTACAGGGGACAGAGCTACACCCTACCCCAGCAGTAGAAGAGGGGAACAAGACTCAGCTAGACTGAAGTTGGTTACTGTGTGACAGATGCTGTCAGTTTGGGGAACAGGAAAAAGAGGAAGAACATGAGGAAATATAAAGCAAAAGCAAACTAAAGCTTCAGAGGTTGAAGAAACCTGTCCTTGTGTCCAGTGTAACTACGCAGCATTTTTACTCTGGAGAAAGTAAGATCATAGAATGACTCGAGATGGAAGGGACCTTCAAGATCATCTGGTTCCAACCCCCCCTCCCACATTCATCCCCTCAAATGCCACCCACTAGGTCAGGTTGCCCCAGCGATAAGGGGAGAGATGTAAAGAAGAGAGCTACATGTTGTCAGAATATTTTTTTTAATTTCTTATTATCAGCTAAATTTTTCTTGTTCCTCCTACCCAGCATCTCACCACCATTGAGAAGCTAGTTTGATAGAGCATCTTAATATGTCATGCAGCCTTCAGACTTGCAATCCTTCACTCCCCATCTGCTTCAGCCTGGCCCTGCCGACATCTCAGCAGGCCCATGGCAGACTGCCTAGGCAAGGGCTCCTTTGACCCTCCTTCTYAATCCACCTCTGTCTTCTCTTGCCCTATATTAAGCCTCACATTTTTCCTTCTCTCTATTCTGCCTCCAAAGAAATCAAGTCCCAAACCAAATTTCTTCCTCCCTTTTTTTCAGACTTCTTCCTCACAATTCCCTTTTCTTCAGCTTTCAGCCTCTTCATTTCCTCTTTATTAATTTTCAGTTTTATTTTCATTAATGAGATATAGCAGGATTAATAACCCACAATTCAGACACCCGTTAATCCATCAGTAATCAAGTGTGTGCATGAGAAGCCTGGCAGCCCGCTGTGAAGGAGGGATACCCACTGGCAAAGCTGCATGGGGGCCTGGGGACCCCGCAGAGCTGAAGGGGGACAGAAATCAAAGGGGAGAGCAGCCTGGGGGAAAGGGCAGCAAGGCTCACCAAAGAGGGCTCCAGTGGGGTACATCACCTGTAACAAAACTCAAGCCCGGTTTTCCCAAGCAAAGGGTGTTTGCGCTGAACCCTGACAGCAAAGGGTGTCTTTTCACTAAAAGTGCCTCTGGCTAAAACAGGAGTATTTCTGGCTGTCATGAAAGGGGGCCTGTCATGGGACAGGGAATCTCTCCATGGAGGAGCAACAGCTTAAAGCAAGGAGAGATTCAGCAGGCTGCATTCTGAGAAACAGGGTTGTTTCTTCTCCACTTTGGAGTCGCTCCCTCCTAGAGCAGGAGTTTGGCTCACTCAGGAGCCCCTGCAGCAGCTCCATCCCACTGAAGGGAACCCTACCTCACTTGAACTGCTCAAAAACCACAGGATGGTCACCCCCATCCAGAGGAACAGCAGCAGCTTCTCCCTCTATCACCACTGCTCCTTCCTTAGAGATTATTTCCCCCCCATTAGATGCTGAAGGAATAGTGACTCAACTGTCCTCCCATCAAACAAGGGGAGTGGAAGAAGGAAGTGATTTTTGCAGATGGAGGATGACTGTAGGCACAGACAAGCCAGGGTCATTCTAGCTGCACAGGGACTCCTGTGCCACAGCAAGTCTCAGAGACAAAAAGACTATGGCAGAGTAGTGCAGAGAGACATTAGGCCATAATCAGAGGACTGGAGTGAGCAAGTTGTTGAGGGGCAAGGGGTGAAGACAGTGAGATTCGATAGGGCTGGTCCCCAACACCCTGCAATGGAAGACAGTGTGGCTCACCCAGCTGAGGAGCCAAGGCAAGGACAGCAGGCACCAGCAAGTAGGAGATCCAGAGACAGTTGGATCACAAAGCAATGTGAGGTGGACAATAGTGAGAAAAGTTTATAGAAGAGACACAGAGCTAAGCAAGATGAACAAGGTTAGTGGCATCCTGTGTCTTTTCCTTGCTACTAATCTTTCTAGGTCATGTTATCTGTAATATCTTGTAGTCAAGGATCTTTTGACATTTCTACTACAGGACCATTAACATACTTAATAACAACTGAAGACGAAGCTAATTAACACCAGACCTCCACAAACCCAGTTCTGCTCCTGTTTAACCTAGTGGGAGTATTGCCATTGGTTCTGCTGCCTTCAGTCCTGCATGCACACTCCCAGAAAGGTCCCTGTCCCTTCTCCCTCTCTGCTTTGTTGTTCATGCTGAAGATGTGGCAGGTGTTCTCCCAGGCTCCCACAACGTGGGAAAACAACATATTTGCCTAGGGCAGCAGGTACCAGGGAAGCTGTTTTACCCAACCTGAGTGGGGGTGCAAGGTGTAGGGAAGCCCAGGTGGTGGAGGGTGCAGAAGCCAAGGAGAGCACACTACAGCAGGAGGTAGAATGCCTTTGCTCTGCATCGTTTTTAATCTCTTCGCCATTCTTCTTTGCCTGAATGGAATTAGAGAAGCAACAAGGGAGCTTTACTGCCAGGCACACCATGGCAACACATCAGCTTTAAAGACATAGCAGCTCCTAGGAGCACTAACACACTGCTTCCTCTCATCCCCCAGGTCCTCTTTCCCACGCTGTTTCCATGCTCCAGCCTGCCTGGCCGTCCCAGGAGGTCCTCCCTAGCASCTCTCCCTCAGATGGACAGATTGGGTACTTCATTGGTCCTCTAACTGGGAACCTTCACAACGTTTGGACTTTCTATTGCCTCTGCTCACGCACCTTCCTGATCTTTCCCTCCAGCAAGACCTGCTGCCTGAGCATCCCCACAGAGCACCATCCCACCGATGCAAAGGCAGCAGCCAGGCAGCAGCTCCTCTGGGAGCTCAGCTCCCTGCCTGCCACCAGAGGAGAAGGCAGATTATGTTCTGCTTTGTCTCAGTCTTCCCACTGTGCCTTTGTGAAAGCAGAGAAATTACAACAGCTGCCTCCCTGTCTGGGGGATGGGTGGGATGTACGAGCATTTGGGGGAAAGGAGAATTAATCTGAACAAAGCACAAGCCAACTGAAGCTGAAACTCAAACTCAACTTGCCAGCTCAGATTTTGTTTCAGTAAATGCCTGACCTGAACAGAAAATGAAAACAGCACAGACACAAAGGCTGTTCTTCATGTTATATTCACCCTGACCAAAACAAGAAAGGTGGCCTAAGTCCTGCAAGAGAGAGCTTGTTCTCTTTTCTAAAATTTACATCCTAGTTTGAGAAACCCGAGAGGCCCTGAACTGGGGTTAGCAAAGAGAACTCTTGAAACTCACTGGAGTAGTGCCAGTTTATTAACTACAGCACACACAGCTCAAATGCTTGAGCACCTGCCTGCCCCCAAGACCAGCATCTCTGGAGGCTCAACTCACCTTGCATGCAGTCAGCAGGCACAGACAGCCCCATGACCACCTGTGCCAAAACAAGGCTCTCTCATTACCAGTCCATTTCCCGGGTATGAACTCCAGTCCCCACCTCTCATCTGTCACTGGCTGCCTGGGTATGTGATCCCACAGATGTGAGAGGTGCCCAGAAAGAGCTAGGAGGACTTCWCTCACAGCATCAGCACAATTTTTGCACTGGTGGTTTACACTGGGATTCCAACACACCCGAACAACTTTTGGGAGCTCACTGATTTTAATTGTCTGATGACTTTCAGTCCCTATCCTCCCAATCAGTAAGCTCCAGATGGCCCAAAAGACAGAAGCCCGCTACATTTCCACCACCATGACCTATTCTCTCCTCATAACTTCAGTCTTCCCCCTATGACTTGAACAATAACAATAAGTTTAAATCCTCACCTTCCTGTCAAAGACTTTTTAGTCCCCTCAGTATTTTAAACATCAGTGAAAGCCCCCCCTTTTCCCCTGTATCCCTCTGGCATCACACAGATAGACACACAGGGGAAGGTACAGCAAGCCTTTCCCAGGGATAATTACAGAGGAATTCACCAGTAGGTCAAATATTTACCCAAGACTCATCAATGCAAATGTCTTCTAATCCTCGTGTATCTTTCAGGGATGGTAAAAGAATGGTGAGTACACCTCTGATTTATACAAATGCATGTAAATTAGAGTAATAAAGAACTCATTTAGATGATTTATTATGTAGTGATTGTATCATTGTTAGTCAAATATCTTTATTGTGCATGTGTATCAATATAGGAGTTAGTAGTCTAAAAGCAATACGTACATTGCAGTAACAGTTCCTGTACCTTCTGCCCAGTTCTCAGTGCATTTTGATGGTCTGACTGCTGCTTGTACACATTCCTGCCGAGAACCACACTGGCTCCAAAGAGTTATCTCCCAGGCTGCATCTCAGCATGCACATGTTGGGGGTGCACGAGGCCTTCCCACAATTTCCAAGCACAAGCAGGTAGCTACACGCCAGAGGCCACCAGGCATAAGCAGCACACTTGGCAAGGAAGGGGTGCAGGATAAGCCTCTAAATACAAAGCTTCAATGCTATTTGGGGGAAGTAGCAGGGTCTCAGAAGAGGTCATTCAGTGGGGTGAAATAATCCCAGGTGTAACTATTAAATCCAGCAGTAAAGACTTGGCATCAAACTCTCCATTGGGAATGTCTTTGTGTTCCTGAAAAGCTACCTGAGACCCATGAAAACATTAATCATCAGAAAGGAATAATCCTGCATCCTGTGGGGAGAGGTGTCACAGCAGTGGATGAGGAAATACTTCATGCATGCAAGCAAGAATGGGAAATGCCATAGGTACAAGACAAAGTCTCAAGTGCATGACACTAATCAGCTTAATCGCACTCAAGAAGTACCCGGAGAAGTCAAGTGGCTTGGGAAGGAAATAATCACTTTTGTGCTCTCCCGCCAGAGCTGTCTAACCTGTCGCCTTTGCTTCCACTGATGGGATCACAGACATCCTCAGTCCTGTGGGGCACATTCCAGGTCATTCACCCACCCATCCCCTCACCTCCACACAGCAACTCATATCTTTATTTCCGGTGATATCCAGCACCTTCCTGTTTTCCCCACTCTGTGCCCTCAGTGACAGCTTCCCCCAGGGTTATTCTCCTCAGTCCCTAGGAAAGTCTGCCCAGAAATGCCTTGACAGCAGCATGCCTGGGCTCACACTTACCAGCAGTGAGGACACTGACTGCTACCACAACCAAGTAATCCTTGGGCATTTTTACTGCCCAGAAACTCAAGAGTGTATCTCCCAGGTTGCACACAAGAGGGGCGTGCCACATGCCACAGGCAAGCTTTTGAAATGTTGAGCTGGAAGTCTCTTCTGCCCTAACATGACAAAACAGGGACTGCTGGTGCATTTAAGTACTCTACAAGAGACACCTGGTATTTATCCTGACTACGTCTGTCTCAGCAAAAGGGAGATGTTGGCACAGGAGTTAACTTCAGGAGCTTGCAGCAGTTGCACTGCTCACTTCCTTCCCTCCCCTGCCTCCCCCTCTGATGTTGCAGGCCAAACAACAGAGGGGCCTGTCCCAAGCACAGTGGTCAGTCCAGGAACAGGAAGGAGAAAATACAGGGACAATTCATCATAGCACAAGGAGACACAAAGCCACATTCAAAGAGAGTAGAGAGGAACAGGAGTCAGAACAGAAACACAGATCAGGCCACTGCAAACCCAGGGATAGCTGGCCAACACAGCAATGACAAATTCCTTTCTGTCTGTCCATAAACCACAACCATGCAAAGGTGGCCTGACATCTAAAGTGACTGCAGCCCTGGAATTTATGACTCCTCCCTAGGAGTCAAATTCAGCACCACACAACCCTGAAGTGCCAGCTCATCTCAGGAACCTGGGTCACAGGCATCAGAAGTTCCTTGAAAGTTTACTGTCACCTTCTCATAGAGGAAGACTTAATGCTACTTCTGTATCTCCATAGCACACTGAGAAGTCCATGGAGCTATCCTAGAACAGACCTCCCCAGCCTGTTTTCCCCCCTTTATAGCCCTCAGAGAATGTTCTTCCATGGGAAGTTCCCCTTCACCCTTGAAAGGGAACACATCTTGCCTTGTGCAGTTTACATATGATCTGGATTCATGTCTCACACCCAGACAGAGAATCCCTGATGTGACAGCTCAGGAAAATCAAATGAAGTGTCAACCCTCTTTCATTTTCCAGTAAAATAACCCCCATATGGGAGAAAACACAGTTTCCCCAGACATCTGCCACACGTTCCAGAAAAAATGCATTACAGACATGCCACTAAGTGTGAAATAGATTTTTAAAAGTTAAAAAGCTATTGGATATTTAAAGGATGTGTGACATATCACAATATGCTGTAAATGCATTTTAAAGAAATAACAGCACCTCAAAGATACTGTGGAGGGATGCAATTAATTCTGTGCTTTGAAAAAAATCCTGGGTTATGGTTTTCTGGAGGAGGAATGTTTTTTTAGAGTACCTACTTTACTAGTTAATTATTGCATTGTAGGGGAAACTTGAGGCTTCAGAGAGAGCTGACCTATATGGTGGAAGGCTGCATGCAGCTACACTGATAACACTAATTTTAATTAATCCCACCACAAACTCTTTTTCCTTTCAACACCCGTTTTCCTTCAAACACTCGTTTGCTTAGAGCTTCATCTGACTGGCAGCTTGAGCTGAAACCTACATAGCAGGTATGACTGCTATGAGGAAAAACTCAGTTGAATGTCAACGGTTGCAAATTAAGAAAAAGTTTTTTTGTCTGTACATATTCCAGATGCTTTCCTGACTAGCACATGTTGCTGGATGCTCTGAAACACTGCTTTCACCCTGGGCAGCAGGGTAACCCAAGACCTCTTTCACTCATCCTCTAACAACCCATCTAAATGGAGATAAATTAGCAGCTGCCATAGGGAAAAAAAAMCTGTGCTTTGAATACGCTCAGGAGAGATTGTTTGATATTACTCAATCCAAGAAATTAAGACAGAATTAAGGATGCATGTGGAATCCCAGTTTCTCCCTTTCCACACCACCTTCACAACACAACCCTTTCATTGCATGTTCACATGTTCAGGGATTTTTTTCCACAGGATCCCTGCACCCACAGGGTGAAGACAGTGATGCGATGCCTCTTTAGCCAGTGGGCCTTACATGAGTTTGCTGACAGAAGGAGAACAGAAATAAGGAGGAATGCAAAGCATGTAGGCTCTAGGGTAGGGACGTGACTTTGCCCCTGTACGTGGGATGCTCCCATCTCACCCCTTCTTGCTGCAGGCTGAGCCCTCCAGCCTGCCTCCACTTGGGCTCACCGCCCCAGCCTTCTCAGCCAGCTTCTCCCCATCCACCCTGGTTACCTGCCCCTCCATTAGCCTCACCCAGCCTAACCAGTCCACTCTCCAGGCTGCCCCCTCATGCCATTGCTGCCCAGTCCCTCCACTCTGGAGGGCAGATATCCGGTGGATAAGCTTTCCACTTCAGATCCCTGCTGGCCGCCTGACCCAGTGGCCTTACCGTCCTCCTGGGCTTCTCAGCCCCTATCCTTCCCCAGCTTTTTGCCTGCTCTCAGTCTCCCAGACCTCAAAGTTTCATTAAAGGATAAAAAGACYGTTACAATGGGAAAAGTTGGACAACTTTCAAAAACCATGCCACGACCTCATGTAACAATGGAAATTATGTTTTCCCTTTCTTTGGTTCCATTTGTGTTCATGGCCCTTGTATGAGCTGTGTAAGATTCTTCAGAGATCCTGCTGGGCAGAAAAGGAAGCAAAAACATTACTCAGCAGCCAGCAAGGAAGAAAGCATACAATATAAGGAGTTTGTCCACATAAGGAAAGATAACAGGGTCAACCTACAAAAAAGAGGAAAAAAAACTGGGAAGCTGTAGCAAAGGATGAAAAAAATGCTGCAAGAAAACAGTGAGAAGACTACTGTCTCCAAAGGCTTTTCCTGTATAAAACAAGTGGGATACCATCTACAGCCTCCTCCACTCACTAAAATCCCACTTCCAGAGAGGGGTCCAGATGGGAAGACAAGAGCAGTTGCCAGCACAGAGGCTGCTAAAGAGTGGGTCAACAAGTACAGAAAAGAGAGGAGCAAACTCCAAAGCTGGGAAGAATCCTCCTCCATCAAGAAAATTAATCAGAAAGGAGCCACAGGGAAAGAAAAAAAGCAAGAAAAAAATTGCCTTGAGGGAAAAATACATCCTTCATTAAGAAATATCACAGTTGGCCAGTGGCACTGAACATCAAGCAGTACCAAAGGCAATACATTATTACTGTTGCACTTCTGTGAGCCTGTCTTTTTTAATATAACTCACTCATGACAAACACTTTCAAGGTCTGGCCTGAATCTCACATGTGGACAAAGCAGAGCCTGCCAGAATCACCTACAAAACCAGGAGACTTACTCAAAGCAAAAATTACATCGCAAGTTGGTAAATATGTGAAGAAAAACAATTACATAAAAACTGTAATACATCACAAAACACACTTTCTCAAATATGCTTTAGCTTGATTATTGTTAACAATTCTTGTTAACAACATCTGCTAGCTGGCTGGTAAATGATCTGTAGAACATTTTGTAGAAAATAAGGACATGATGTTCTTAGGGGAACACTAGAGTGAAGCATTCTTGGCTGAGAAGCAAGATGCAGGATACAGGTAAAGACAGGAAGCATTCCTTTTGGGATGTGTGAACGATGGGGCAAGGCAGATTTGTTAGGTACTGATATTTCAATATGCTTCCAAATAATAAGCAGGGCTTAGAAGATGAGCAGATATTTTGGATCTTTGATGTGAGAGACTATCAACCTCTGCATGAAAGAAAATATTTCTCCACCCTTAAATATTGAGCTCCTACATCTTTCATGCCATGAAACAGAACATCTGCTGTTTGTTACAAACTGCCTGTTCCAATAGGGAGGTTAATATTTTACCAWGTGTTTTCTTTCCTTCCTTCCCTTCTTGCCTGTTGAGGCAAATCTCATAGCTAGCATTACAAGCATTGGATTCAGCAGCTTTCTCCTGGATGAATTTGTACTGATGTTAGCCCTTTTCATCCGTGACTCTTTAAGAGGAGAAATCCCCCAAGAGGTGCATTTGGTTCACTCCGCCTCTCACAACATCCAGTTACTTCCAGCTACAAGCAGTCGGAAAGCCCTTGTGGTATTTCTGCGTTTTTTTGCTACCCTGGGGAGGTAGTGATAAAGAATACCAAGTTATTAAAGCAAAGATGAAACAGCTCTCACAAAGGTTCAGGGGTCAGGAACAAGGCTGAGACAGCACTGTTGGTTCAACTTTTGTAAGCGAATCCTTGAGCACCTTGCCCARCTTCCAAGCTGGGGCACAGGGCCAGGAGAGCGCAGCCACACAGCTCCCAGCCAGCATGCTGAGCTCACATCTGTCTGTGCCTGCCCACAGGAGCCAGCCCTGGTGAGCAGGCATTAGTAGAGAGCCAGCTACATCCCAGAGAAGGCCAGGGCCAGCTGATCCAGCAGCACGTCTCACCCAGGCTGCCTCTGGAGATGGTCACCTACCCGCACCCTGTCCCTGCTTCCAGGGTAGATGCACCCCTCAGACTCTGCCACCCAGAGATGAGCACRCTGCTCCCACACACTGACAGTTCAGGATGGGGATGTCAGGGATGCCACTAGCATGTTGGAGGGCATAGGAAGATCGTGGCCAACCTTGACTTGGAATAAAATACTCTGTATGGGTATGGAAAAAGCCTGTGAGTACAAGGAAGAAGCGATCCCACCCTGCCATGTAGAAATCCCTTCCAGATGGAAGAAATCCAGTTTTCATAGGTAAGCTCTCACACCTCTGCAGAGGCCCAGCCTTTTCCCTCATTCTGACTAAGCCAATGAGTGATGTCCTCTGTTTAAATCCTACCTCCAGATCTTCCCTTTAAGCCCTGACCTTTCACCCCAGGAAGCCTGTTGTCCATAATACTGGCCAAGAGAGGCACTTCACAGAAGGAGCCAATTCAGGGGCAGGAACAGTCAGTGCAGACAGGCTGCCAGGAGCAAAATGCAGGAATGACAGCAAGGGAAATAAAAAATAAAAGAGGGGAAAAATGACAGACAGAGAGGAAAGAGGATAGACAGTGTGGCTAGTCACAGGGCAGGCTGATAGAGGAGTTGCAGGGACTCAGAAGCATCAAATCACACTCAAGGAGGGGGAGCAATGGCTTCTTTCATAGACTCAAGCACAGTAGGTGATGACAAGGGGAGACTGGGGGAGAGAAAATCAAAGGAAGAAAGGATAAGCAAAGAGTGTGATGTATCATTAGCGAGGACAGATTTATCTTTCCTCTTGGATGAATTGCAGTACATAAGTGTAAATGGCACCATTGTCCCGGGGGGACAGATGGTCCYCCACATCACAGCTCTGCGCATCCCCCATCCCGCCTGAGTTGCTCCCCTCCCTGATCTGCACTGATGCAATGGGTATGGAGAAAGGTGGAGAAGGGAAAGGCAGGGAGGCCAAGCTGAGTTTTCCACCTCCATCCCCACGCACTGACACTGCAGTCAGGGATGAGCAGGTGAAAGCTGTTCCAACCACAGCACTGCAGTCCAACTCCAGTCCTCAGACCAGCCAACCCATCCAAACACCTATGCAGGTCTTCTAGAAGGCTGCTTGCACTGCCATCACACTACCTTCTTATTTCACCGATCCTTGATGGCAGTCAAAGATCAAGCACTCCTGCTGATTGTCTCAGATCTGTCAGCTGCCTTTGATACCATTGATTGCAAGGGTTTGCTGAGATGCCTGCCCAGCTCAGCAGGGATTTGCATCATCTGTTCCCCAACCTAGATAACCTCCACTTATCACTCCACATCAGCATGTTACATCTTCACCATCACATTTAATCTCATTTCACAGGTCCAGTTGCACTCTCATCTGCCTTCCTTACTCCTCTCAACCTCATTCTCTGGCTGCTGGTCACAACTCTGATGTCTCCTCCAAATGGAATAAAAAACCATCCCCCTCAGCTAGCCTGTCCCCTCCTCCAAATCTTTTACAGAGATGATTCCTGCTCATTTCCACAGCAGAGCCCAGAGTACTCACCCAGGGAGGGGAGGCAGATAGAGCAGCAAAGCCAGCAGCAGCCCCTTCCTGATGGAGGAGCACAGCTGACAAGAGGTAGCACAGCACAAACTCGCAGCCCAAGGAGCAGCAGCAACCAAGAGCAATCCACCACCAAATTTGTCCCTTTGAACAGCCTGCCAGCTAGTGGCCCTTCCCACCACTGCTCAGCCCTCATCGGCAAGAAGCTGCAAAACCCCATTTAAGAGAAGCACATCAAACAGAGGACCTCCTCTCCTGCCCCTCAGGGGGACAGGGAAGCACAGGAGAGGCAGTGGCACAGACATGCATGAGGGACTCCATGAAGGGCTGACCAAGTTGTGCTCGGCCAACCAGGACCAGTGGGCAAAGTAAGCATAGCACACAAGTGGTTGCAAGCTTGAGCCTGCTCTACCCTACACTGGACTAGAGCCTTCCTACACCATCATCCAAAGACAGTGTCTCTCCAGGACTATAAAGATCTTTCCAGCTTAGAGGCTGACAGCTTGGCAGACTCTTTGTTCCTGTTCTCTCCATAGGTCTGTTACAGGCCAAGTTTTTCATACAGTCTTTCCTCTTAACCATACTGGGACCAGCTGCAGGCCATTTGCTGTAGAAGAGCTATAACACTGTTAACTATTCCTCACCTGAAGCAGCTCCTGTCAAGTATTATGCTCACAACCCACAGCTGCAGGCCTTTTCTCATGGTCTAGGGTGGGAAGAGTGTCAAGCCCTCAAATAGGCAGCTGGTCAATTTGTTAGTGGTTAATTTCATTAATTCACATTGTTATAACAGGACATGCAATTAGAGGTCTGGTMAGAGTATTTTATAGGTCTTGAACTCAAAATGAGCATTTTTATTGCCCTTTCTATTCCTACAAGAGCCTCTCTGGCACTCTCGCACACCCTGCTCCAGTGTTCACAAAGGCTGAAAAAGGCAAACTGACCATTTTTCAAAAAATAAATTGTTCTCATCTCCAAGGCAAAATATATTCCAGCGAATAAACACAATATGCTCCAGAAAGGTTTTTCAGCATTTGTTTTGGTTCAGAAATGCACTTTTTAGAGGGATGGGGAGGTCCCCCAGAGTAGGCACTGCTACCATCCCTGCATCCAGCTGAGCACATCATCCCTCTCTTCTGGCCTAGCACTACCAGATACCACCAGACTGCCATAAAAACATGGTGCTATATCACAATCTTCCCAACCTCTCCTGAAGAGCGATGACTGGTACATACAGGTCTGTTTTCACTAGGTATAGCAGAATAACACTGATTCATACTAGACAAGATTATGACTTTCATCTTCTACTCTCCCACCTGCTTCCCTGCACTTTTCACATTCATTTACCATAAACCCAGGGACCATATTAAGGCACCTCATCAAAAGCTGTTGCAGTAAGAGTCCTAGCCCCACTTTCCTGAATGCCCATGAGGGCATGGAGGCCTCGAAGGTCCTTTATTGCTTTTGAAATATATTGGGGAAACAGGGCAATACAAATGCACAGCACAAATACCGCTCTACCAAACCATAGTGTCCTCTCAGTGTTTTGCACTTAGCTCTTCCTCCAACACTAGGAATTTATCCTCCAGTATTAGCAAAAATGCTCAGAGCTTTGAATGAAGACAGTAAGGATGCACCATGAATTTTCAGTCTTATTTCCAGTTTTGTTAGAACGTACAAACACTAAATCTTCAGTCAGAGCCCTGGTTTTGTTTGTGCTGTTGTCCTGCTTCATTTCCAAACCGTGGTCTTTGAGTTCTCACTATAAAAAAAGCCTCCAGGGAATAAGCTAAAGGGATGGGAGGCAGGGATTTATCCTGTTTCAACATTCGTGCTTAGATGCACAGGGCCAGCTTGCAAGCCAGCCAAATTTAGACCTCATCCCTTTAAATCTGCCCACTTGCCTGGAATTGCATACATCTCACATACACACAAGCCAGCCAATTTCTTACAGATCTCAAGCACGCAAATCCCCTTCAAACATATCCATCCCTTGTGTGCTACTAATGACAATGCACGAGTTTAAATTCCATTTACACCACATCTGACTGTGCAAGTGATTCCTCTAAACTTCCCATTGTAAATTTGCGCATCAAATGACCCGCACTAATGGCGCTCCCTTGTTACTAGTTTTGCAAGACAGCTTCCTTCCCAACTACTCGTGTAGGTCCTGAGCTCTATCATGTTCCCCCTGCCACTTCCTTACCAACCACAATCAGAAAATTTGGTTGCTATCCTAAAAAAAAAAGCTGGAATTTACAGAATTACTTTTCCCCAATCCAGAGTCCAGCTGGATGGGGTTTCTCTCCTCTCACAAAACTAAGATTGCCCAATATTTCATTATGGAAACACTAAAATGTTTAGACTGCACAATTTTCAAAACTAAACCTGCTCCCTACCTTTCCCTTTGCCTTCATCCAGAGCATCTGGGAAATGAAAGAGCATAGCAACCCTAAGTGCAGCCCAGGATGCCGCAAACCCTGCAGCCTGCTATCCAGAAACAACTTCTTCACTAAAGGAAGAATAGGAACTTCCAGAGAACTCCTTTACCCTCTGAAAAGAAGGGTTTAAGTTAAGCATGCTGAATTTCCTGCTACAGTCTGGCAATCTGTCAAATATACACAGAGAGAGGCTGGATGGCTGGTTTTCAGACAGGTGGAGTTAGATGGGGTAAAGCCTAACCAGCTTTCCAAGGGCAGAATTAACAGGGAAATTAAGGGTCAGTTCACAAGGGTAGGAACTGTCTGCTTTAAGACACATTGCTAACACAAAAGGGGAGGAGAGCAGTTAATGATAGATTAGTCCACTGCATTCAGTGCCTTCAAATATTAATCAAGATAATGGACAATTGATTTATTAGAAGTCACCCTTATTTGCTAATAGCAAACTTCATTCCACCAGTAGGGAGCCTGGCAGAGTGGCAGAAAACCCAGCAGGACCTAGAGCAGTCTTGCTCCCTTTTAAAGCTTGAAAAGCATCTGGCACATCCCTGGGGGAATACCAATGCCACCAACACTGCACATCCACTGGAGAGCTCTGGCCAGCTCAGTTTCCCATGCAACAGGAGCAACAGCAAAGTTGACTTAGCATGTTGTGGCATGCAGAGGGGTTAGGTAACCCCTTACAGGGGAAAAAAAAAAAATAATCTTGCACTTGGTGGGTTTTGGGTGGACAGATATATCCTCCTTGGTTGGAAGGAGGGCACAGCAGCAACATCTGCCTGATTACCTGGAGTGATACAAAACTGTCACAAGTCCTCACATAAATGCCAGACTCTTCATATGTCTTCTGAGACAGACTTTTTAAGAGAGACAGGAGAGAGCTGCCTCTAAAATGGAGACACATGAACAACACTTCACTGTTTTTCAAATATGCACATAAAAGCTGATACCGATGACCCCAAAAGTAGAAAGCCATGACCCCTAGGTCCTCAAGAATGATGAATTCTGCTTAAAATTCATAAGCCACTCAATTTTTGATGTATTATTATACTTTCTGGTCACATTTCCAAGCTTCTCTCTACCTACTAGAGATGCAGGAACTATTATTTTTATTTATACATACACACACAAATAAATATACACACATGAAAAAGTAAAACTCAGATGATTACAGGAGCTCAGACCTTAAGACAGTCATCAACTTGCAATAAATTCACAGATCATATTTGCTTATTAAGTAACTACATCCAGTTGTTATGAAAACTGTGTCCAGGTTTTGACAGAATACAAGCTTAAGGCAGAAACAAGTACAACATACACAGAACCTGCACATGTAATTTCACTGGACAAAAACAAATTGCCCAAACTGGTATTTGACAAGGGCATAGTATATAACACACTTAATCACCCAAAGCTTAATGAACAACAGATTTGTTGTCCCCTCAACCACACAGCACCTGAAAAGCAGTGGTTTTGGCAGCCCACAGTGCCCATGCACCATGGCACCACCTGCCAACATCATCAAGACAAGTATTAATACACATACACATTTTCTTCGCTCCTCCCAAATTTGATTCTGCATTTAGCTCTCAGAGGCCAGCATGAAACACCACTATTGCCATCATCAGCCATCCTATACTCCACTGACTCATATATAAGTGATGTCTGTGGCCCTGGGCAGGGAGGAGGTGGGAAATAAATGTGGAAGTTTCCTCTGTTTCCAACCAAAATGCCCGAGGCCAGTCCTGTTTCCTTGTGCACCGAGCACACAGCCCAAGCCAATAATGCTGCCAGTGAAAGCTACAGGAAAGGTACCTCCAGAAACAAGGCAGGACTTTTAGCAGCAGTTATGATGGCAAAGCCCCAATTCAGCAGATTTTAAAGCTGATGAGCTACAAGGCAGCCTCTCAGTACACACAGTCATACCAGCCTTAAGAAGTCACCCTGCTCTATACTGTATAAAACACAGCTCCCAGTACTAAAATTTAAGTGCGTATATAAGCTTTTGCTCAACTGGGACCTGACCTGCTGCTCCTACACCACTAAAATCAGCTGGAAATGCAACACTTCATTGCCTGAAAGCAAAACAGAAGCCCAAATGGCCAACACACTTCACCAAGGGGTTGGTATATAACAAAAAGCAAGAAAATGACAAAGTGGTGAACTGCAGAGCCCTTCTCATTACTGCTACAGTTTTAGCATTGATTTTATTTTTTAATGGCACATTTCACTCATGCTCTCACTGTCATGCCAATATTATAAATGCAACAGCAAAGGGAGGTCTGGGCCTCCTGTGAAGCATTTCTTTTAAAGAACAGCTCAAAGGACAAGCCAAATCTATTGCATTTGACCCTTGGGATGGATGAAGCATAAAGCCTTTATGGAACCCCAAGGAGTCAAATAGCATTGCAGACATCCAGGCATCTGTAATAATTCTCTCATAATTTGCAAAGTGCATGAAGATCCATTTGTAAGCTGTCATCTGGCATTATTGCCATGACRTTACTGCCATGACCCATTATTTAGTCCCAAACCTTTTATAAATTCATGTGATAAATGCTATGCTATTGTTCTGGAAACATGTTTTTACGCTTTCCACCTTATTCTCCATCCAAGCTTGACTTCAAATCCTATATGACAAAGTTTAGGTTTTATAAAAGGCAAAAGAAATCTTACATCCATTCTCATAACCATATCTCAAATATCGAGTGTATTAACATTGTAGCTGCAACAGCTCCATGATCTACAACTCTGAGTGGTGCAGCCTTCAGTTATCAAAGCAGAAATCAGCCTAAACAAACCAGCTGGCAGGTGCTCATGTGCTGCATCACACCAACTCCTTTCTAATTGGGAGACAAGCCAAGCTCCAGGTACATGTTGCATTGCATACTCAGCTGATACAGCACTTACCTGTATCTAATAAGGTATATCAGGAATGAAAAAAAATCTGCTTCCCAATAAACTAGGGTTATTCAGGCATTCATTCATGCTGTATGTAAAGCCATCCCCACAACATGCAATCACCAAACTTCAAAGCATCAGGCTCCTTTTCATCACACACTACAACAGCAAAAAGCACAGTAAATACTCCCTATGGGGACAAACACCTGGAGTTTCACATGGATCACAGTCTTCTTCTTAAAAGGGAGTTAGGATCTACAACTTTTGCAATGACAGCATCACACATCTCTACACTAATATACTTCCAAAAGTGATTTTAAAGGAAAGAAATAAGTGGTTCTTTCTCCTATTACTGCACTGCAGCAAAGCAATATGGCAGCTGTTTAATAGCACATAACAAAATCGCAGGACTGCTCATGAAAGGAAAAATAATCTTCGGGAGAGGGGGATTTAAGTAGTTAGAATGCAATTACCTAAATTGAAATTTGGTGCTTAATGACCTCGTGCTTAAAAAAATTGCTACATAGTCCTTAACTATCAGAGCTTCCATTTTAAATCTCATTGACAGTACTTCCATAACAGCAATCATGAAGCTCTAGCCTAGTAAAAAATTCCACAAGAAGATTAATAGGCATTTAATTAATGCCCCATCTTTTTGCTGAATCTTCAGGAAAGGCCAAGTGTTGACCTATAGCAGCAACTCATCCTGCCCCTGCTTAGCTTAAGCACATTGGAGACCCAATAGCTCAGTATAACAGGGATGAAAAGCTCATCTAAGGGAAAAGCAGGGAAGCATATCAATTCTTAGGAGACACAATTTGATTTTCATAAAAGCAGCTTTTACAAAGAGTCTGATTCCCAGCAAGGGAAGAGGCCACAGCAAGGCATCTGCCACCAGGCCACGGAAATGTATCCTTTCTGTGGTGCTATTAAAAAGAAGTGTGATGCTAAGAACATATGATTACAGGTAAGAAGCCTTCAGTGTGCAGAAACAACCCCTCATTTGAAAAAAAAAATTACATGAACTACTGATTGCATGATCCATTCAAAAAGAGGACCACAAGGGGTTCAGGGGGAAACCAAAGGAGGAGTTGAAGCCTCCCCTCTCAGTCCCTGCTAGTCATGTAATCTCCCAACTTCACACAGCTGAGCGGAAGCATCAGGTCTGAAACAACCCTTCCAGAAGGTTTCCAGCAGCCCCACCATTGCCCTTCATTCCCTAGTGTCACATGTAAGGTCATCAACAGGCAATGGGATGAGGCTTTTTCCTTCTTTGTATAGTTTCTAATAAGAGGAAGTCCTTTTCTGTGTCAAAGATCACATATGTCTTCAGATTGGAACAAAAGTAACATTCAAATACTAAAATTGCCCAATTTCTTACATAATAGTTCCAACAACTTAAAGCAAAGTCCTCGTAATGCACCAAATTGGAGGTATCATTTCAAGGAACGTTTTAGCCAGAAACAAGGACAGGCTCTTCTCTTCTTCTCCCATTCAAGAGCAAATCTTCATCCCAAACCCAAGCTGTTACTCATCTTTCATTTCCCAAATCTCACCTTTTATTAAGACACAAATGTCTCATGCTTTACTCTGAGTTCTGCTCTACCACATGCTGGGACAATATTCCCAGGACATAATAACTAGCACAGGCACACAGTGATAGAAAAGTAATACATAATTCAAGACAAAGTTTTAAAATTTTATAGAGCAGCCAGTAGAAAGGAAAGCAGAATATCTAAATCTCCCATGTGTTCTCAGCCATAACCTGTGTTTGGGACTGCAACACCTCTTCAGCAGCTTTCGAACCTTAAGACAAGAGCTCAGAGCTCAAATACAAAATTCAACCCACACTTGAAATGAAAACAAATCTCAGCAATGTAAGGTCAGCTATTACTGCTAACACTGCCTCAAGTCTTAACCCAGGGTTTGGCTCTTAAAGCTGAAAATACTCTTAGAAACATTTTACTGGYCTCTACTTCATGCCCAGAACAAGCATTCTTATAGATAATACTCACTTAACTAAGAACTGAGAAACTTCCAGGTAGAAAGTTCTATCACTTGAGATTTCTGGCTAAAAAACCATTCACATAAAACTTCAGACCAACCTCTCTGATGACTCATCTTCTTCTCCACTTCCTCTACACCACGAATGCTTCCCCAGTTCAAAGAATAACAACTCTTCTCTGCCTGGTTTTTAGATCACATCCGGCTCAGAGCCACAGAGCCCTCCGATAAGATGTGCAGGTGGCCATCATTTGCACTGATGGGCTGCAGGGGCCTCCCCCCAGTCAAGGCACTGAGAATGAATGGTAACACATGTGTGTGATTGCTGACCTTGGAAAGGAGAACATGCTTCTGTCCCAGAGGTCTCTCCTAGGGTGTATGGAGCACAGCATCAAACACTCCCATTCGTTCCTGAGCAGACATCACAAGACACTGGCAGGACAGTGACATGTGCTAAATTGAAAGGGGTCACCTAGGTATCCCTGCAATCAGGGTGCAGAAAGAGTGGTGGTTACCTCACCAAGGGCAAGATGAGCTCTCACTAAAGCCTGTATCCTCAGACACCTCTGCCATTCATGGCAGCCTCCAAAAACCTCCTGGGCTAACAAATCCTACTCTATTCCAGGCAAAAAGGGAGCTGGGAAGGGGAAGAACAGGCCTTTCTAATGCACCTCTCCTCACGCCTCCGCTCTCCCCGCATGCAGTCCCCTGTGCCTGGGACTGTCAGAAGCTCTCTCTGAAGTCCCTTCTTTCATAATCAATTTCTTTTGATCACATACTAAAACAGCTGAGGTTCTGTTTAAACGCAAGTGATGAACAAAGAACGTTATTAAATATGTAGTAAATGTTATTCCTTACCTGCAAGGCACCCTGGGAGGGCAGGATGAGGGAGGGCTGGGGCAGGAGGGAGCCAGAGGCAGGGAGGGAGAAGAGGAAGCTCAGAAAGGATATGGGTTGCACACCATTTTGATGCACCAGCTCCGTGGGCTGGTGGTCTGCTTCAAGCAGAAGAAGACAACTGGGGCCAAGTCGGGGTAGGGAACATCAGGATCCGGTGGAGAGGTGACTTCTTCATCCTCACCCAGTTCTGGGGAGGACGGCGGCTGTTCCGGTGGTGTTTGTTGCTCCGAGATCCCCAGATCCACAGGCTCCAGTGGGCACATGGCAGAACTGTGAGGCGGCTGTGGGCCTGCGGGCCAGGCRGAGGGAGGCTGGGGGACGTACTCTGCCATGCCAGCCACAAGTGAGAACCCCTGGGGAGGAGGCAAGAGAGAGAAATTAAATCCAACAAGGAATCAGCAGCAAAAGCACAGCACATCTGTGCTCTCCTAGCAAGTCCGGAGCAGGGGAGAGCTGCAGGACTGACACCTCTGACAAATGATAAACCACATTCGTACTTTGTGCTGAAGAAATTCTAAGCTCTTTTCTGCCAGTCACTCTCTCCACCAAGACTCCTCTGGCCACTCCTCTCCATCACCATTTAAACATCCCTGTATCCCGTGAGACAYGCTGTCACAGTGCTGCACCATCTCAGGGGATGGTGCCAGCTCTTTTGGAGGCAGCCTGAGCACTGTGTTTTGAGCAGCATGGGCCCATCCTTACACAACAGAGCCATCCTGCCCTTGCAGTCCCTAACGGGGTCCTGCCAACTCCAGGTTCACCTCTGCTGCCCCAGCTCTCACATCCAAGGTCGCACTGGGCTGCCCTGTGTCACACCATCGCACAGGCTCTGTCACACTGACACTGACAAATGCATGTCAAACCCAAACACGACAGTCACTCATTCAAACAGGGAGCTGCAACACGAGCCAGAAGTGGGATTAAACATGAAGCACCCTTTACTGGAGCTTGTTGAGCTCTCCTATGCTGGGGCAGCGGAAACACCATGAACACAAGTTGCAAAAGTTATTCCACTAAACAGAACAGTCAGAGAGCACAGGTGGGCACAAGAAGAGCAGCTCAAGCTCTCTGGCACCCTGTGCTGCTTTTGGCTGGGGAAGAGTTAATTTTCTTCATAGTAGCTGACGTGGAGCTATGTTTTGGATTTGTGCTGGAAACAGTGTTGATAATACAGATGTTTTAGTTACTGCTGAGCAGTGATCACACAGCATCAAGGTGTTTTCTGTTTCTCACATCRCCCCACTGGTGAGTAGGCCAGGGGTGCACAAGAAGCTGAGAGGGGACACAGCCAGGACAGCTGACCCCAACCGACCAAAGAGATATTCCATATCATATGACATCATGCTTAGCATCCAAAGCTGGGGGAAGAAGGAGGAAAGGGGAACATTTGGAGTGATAGAGTTTGTATTCCCAAGTCAGTGTTAGGCATGATGGAGCCCTGCTTTCCTGGAGATGGCCGAACACCTGCCTGCCCATGGGAAGTGGTAAATAAATTCCTTGTTTTGCTTTACTTGAGTCCAAGACTTTTGCTTTACCTATCAAACTTCCTTTATCTCATTTTTCTGCCTTTTTCTCCCATTTAATATTTTGATTCTCCTCCCATCCTAACTGGAGGGTATTGAGCAAGCGGCTGTGTGYGGCTTAGCTGCCAGCTGGGTTTAAACCACAACACTCCTGAGCACTGCACAGCACCAAGATTTTGCTAAAAAACATCACTTTGCTGCCTGGGTGCACTTAACAGCAGCCTTGTTTTGGGAAAACACAGGCCAAATGTTGTCCATTAAATAGCAGAGTGGGAGTGGCTTGTCAAAGTGAAGGGAATGAAATAAACACCAAGGCTTGGCTTTGGAGGAGTGTTAGAGGGACACCCTTAGGAAAGAGAGCTTGGCCAAGGACTGCCCGTTTTCTTCCCTTCACCCTGTTGGAATGTTCAACCATCTGGAGAGCCCATGCTGTGAGTACAGACTCAAAAGAAACACAAGAGCCCACAGACACACTGTAATACAGAAAGGGATGATCAGCAGCAGGAAAAGAAGTGTCCATCCATGGCACAGAACACGTCTCCTTGCATACTGGCCGTAGGTTACCCTCCCTGGCACTTGTCTYCGTTCACTTCAGGATCACAAAGCCCATGCGCACCTCTGTTGACACTGCTCTGCCTTGGCACTGCACCCTTGACATTTCAGCCCGAGACCCTTTTGATGCCCAGACTGCTGGATCCATGATCTCCAATGCTTTCCAGAGCACTCACCTGTCAGGTGCTTGCCAACCCTTCCACCTTGGGTTGCAGTGCCCTGTCATTCCCAGATAAGACCCTGAAAGCTCTGCCTACCCATCCTGTTTTCTCAGCCTCCAGCTTCCAACACACACTTTGATCCAAAGCTTTGCTTGTTCTTCGAGGCTTGGTATTTGTCAGAACAAAGAGCAGCAAGTGCAGGGGTTTAGAAAGCAGACATAGTATCCCTTAGGGGATAGCAGAGAGATTCTTTGAATTCATTATCCCAAAGACCCGCAGCTATTTGAAAGAACAGGTACTATGTCTCCTGACTGGCTTTTGGATGCTGTTCATAATTTTTTAAGCCCYGTGAAAATATTGCCAGTGCATCCTTCTCACCACCCGGCACCTCTGTTTTCAGAAACTTTCACCAGATTTTTGACTCTGGGCACCCATGCAACTACTTGTGCCACCTTTTCCATTCCCTATTCCCACCAGCTCCCTATTGCCTGCTCTGAGCTGGCTCCCTTGCAGGGTGTTAACATGCAGCGGCTGAGCCCAGCTTCCCTCCCATTACAGCACAGAAGAGAAAGATTAGCAGAGACAGCCAGGAGGAATTACTTATTATGGTGCTCAGAGCATGCACACTGACGAGGGCATGACAATTCCAAACGACGTACAAAGCTTCATAATTAACAGTACAACTGAGCAAAGGAATGGGAGAAACGACCTCATCAGCATATCCCTGCTTTCCCTTCAGCAAGCATCCAGGGCCTCCTCTCCATCTCACCGCTGCTAGATGCAGCTGGGACTTTGGGATGCTGCTCTGCCCATGTGAAACACACGTGCACAAACTGTGTAGTGTGTACATCACAGACAGTTTATCACTCCAATTTGTGCAGCTCAGATGGACTCACTAGGGCTCATATGGACACAGAGCTGGGTGCATCCCTTTGGAAGTCCTGAAGCTACATGCAGTCCTTGAATGACAGCTGCCTCTCTGGAGATGTGAGTAATACCCATTACCTTCCTAGGATTAAATCCCGTTCTGCCTCCCAAAGCAGCCCCAAGGCTGTGATCACAACATATTTCCTACATTAAGCAGGATTAATATTCTGTGTCAAAAGAGAGGGAGGGGAAAATCAAGCAGTGGGGCACTTCTGAGCTCTTCATGCAGTCAGTCCTCCCATCTCAACTTCAAAGAAGAATAGAGTGGTTTTCCTGCCAGAGACAGGTCCAGGGTCCTCTCCGCTACCATTTCAGGTGCGGAGGTTGGAATCAGCTATTTCCCCTATTTTGGTCAGGTTACAACTCATGCAATGCTGTGATTTTCTCTGGGATTGCAGTCACTGGCCTTCCCATGCTGTAGCATTGCTCTTTAACTTGACTGGAGTCAGCCTGCTACAAGGGGAGCCCTGTTTAAATCAAAATGAGGAATGAGTTTGGCAAACATGCACATCTGCATACACAGAAAAATGTGCATCAATGGAGAGGGTTCCTACCCAGATAAAAGACAGTGATAGTAAGACCCAACAGAATTATAAATCTCCAGAACTTGCCTTTGGGATGCCTCTAACCTCCCCTTTGTGCAACTGCAGCTTACTGTGACAAGGGCAATACAAGAGGACAAGGATACAAAAGGATGGTTATGGGGTGGCCAGACGCATGTTCTTCTCACTCAGCCTTTTGTTCAGGCAAGCCTAACCCCAGCAGGTGTGTCAGGGCAGACCCATCAGGAAAAATCAAATCCTCCCCACCCTAGACTTTTCTGGCCAAATGTTCCCCAAACACATGAAAACATTCCCCTGCAAAAGTCACATAACCGCTGGAGGAGCAATGCTACACCAGCTGCAATTCCTTCCCAGGAGAAGGGAAGTTATTTGTGGGCTGGCAGCTCCTCCTGCTTCTCTCCCTGCACAGCCTATGCCAAAGCCTTATGTGGAGCCAGGTCTCAAGTCTTCACTGTCCATCCCCAAGGACCATTTAAAACCACCACCATCCTGAGCTGAGCACCCACTGGTCCTGCATCCGGCACACACACCTGCCCTGGACACGTGTGCTGGCAGGGAGCTCATTGACTTGGCAAGCACAGGAGAAGCTGACAGCCTCTGGCTCAGCCCTTCCCCAAAAGCACCTGGTCCTGCCAGACTACTGACGAGGAAGGGAGAAGGATGCTCTGAAACAGCAAGAGAAGTTGTGGACTTAATGAGAAGTGGAAATTGGTTAGGAATAAAAGGAGGAGATGTCACGATGGAGGAGAAGTGCTACAGATTAGGGGTGTCTGTCCCCAAAGGCTGATTTCACCTTCTGGCGTGTATTGCAGAGGTCTCCACTCAGACATGTTTCACAATCAGGGCTGTAACCAGCATCCCAGGGCTCTTAGTGCCATGACCTGCCATGAGCGAGCCAGCCCAAGGTGTCCTGCAGGCCCCACACTCCAGCTCAAGCAGCCTCCCAGCTCCTCGCTACCCCCTTGGCAGAGGGGCCGACAGGGGCCATGGGTGAGGGAGGACTGGTGGGATCTTTACAAGGATCATGCAGGCCTTTCCAGACTATTGCATCTTAACAGAGAAAGGGCCTTTTGCAGCCAGCCRGGAGAGGGAAATACTGGAGAGAGGTCCTCAGAGCACCATCCCAGTGCTGGAGGTGATCCACCCACAGTCCAGTGGGATGACGACTCCCCTCTCATGTGGAACCATCCTCAGAGTTCACCTTCCCCACCACCATCCCTAATCTCCATCCCTTGCCCCGGAGCTGTCCCTTCCTGCCTGCACACTGCTCACACAGGCAACACTGGGGTCCACATGAAAAATGAAAGTGCAGAGTATATTTCCTTTAAGAGCAGCTCTATGTACATACAGCACCTCCCGTTCTGAGGGTACACAAGTCCTTTCCAGACCATCCATCACCATCAGTCACCCGTTACTCAGAATCAGCAGGAAGCACAGCAGCCACTCTGTCCTGCTAACACCCTTGTAGAAGAGGGACAAAAATGACAACCTCCAGCTGGTGTTGCACGGAAGAGCGAGATGGTCCCATCAGCTGGAGCAGCACCTGAGGCACACGTATTTATTTATCATCTCCAAACATCCGTCTGTGAGCTGACGAGCATCTGGGGGCACGGCTCTTGCAGCCGGCTTCAAACAGGCCCAGACTTATCTAAGGAGGTCTCTGACTGCGTGGCATATTTACGAATGCACGTGGGTGACCCCATTTGGGAGCTGCGCGTGCCTGCTGGGGTGGTCTGCTGAACACGGCGGTGAGCCCGCGTTTGTTTGTTGCTATAACTGGCAAGCGTTACCTTTGACGCGCGTCTGGCTGTGTGGATGTGTTAGTCATACAGGTTTCACATTTCGAGATTTTGTCGTGGTACAATATAATTAGTGGTACTCAGCTCCCTCTGTGTTTGTGTTCATCTGGCACCGGCGTGTTTCTCTGCCTGTTCGTGTGAGGCAGTGCCTGTTCTCATCTGCTGGTGTGCGTGGAGTTGTATGAGTGCCAGTGAGGAACAGGGTCACTTTTATTAGCAGCTAATTTGAAACAGGAGCTTTTACATCTCCATCATCTCAGCACCTCCAAATGCAGTGGGACGTGGCAGAAGCCCAGCAGGGAGTGTTCCAGATAGTGCCCGAACCCATTGCTCAGAAGAGCTGGTGTGAACACACGCCCCGAAACACGACATCCATGGCCTGCACCAGAGCCAAGGACCCCTGTCTGCCCTACCCTGGTCAAATGCCCACAACCTGTTGCCTTTCAGCTGCATGCTGATTGATTGCTGTGCCTTCTCTCCACCCATGTTATTATCCTCTGTTAGGTTTGCTTGACAGTGTTGCCCTTTTCACCCTGGTGATTTTGCATCCCTCCTCCTGCTGAGGACAGGGTGCAGAAGAAACTCCTGCATCCCACTGAGCAGGGGAAGGAGCAGCCCAAACAGCACAGGACGAAATAAGCAAACTGTCTATGCTGAAGCCTCAACAATACCCTGCCTTCAATCTTTACCACAGGCAGCACTCTGCAGCTGTAGGAAGAGCAAGCCCTGATCTCCTGGACAATTCCACCCTCATCATCACCGTCGATGTCCACTGTCTCACTTCCCTCTCGTGTGGCTGGGATAGTCCCATCTTGTCCATACCTCTGGTCCCTGCCCTGGCACAGCAAAGCGTCGATCTCCTTATGTTTCTAAGAAGCCTTTGGCCAAGCCTGAAGGAGATGCTATGGAGACCAGTAAAAATATTGCTGGAGAAATCGAGAAAAAGTAAACAATGAGAGAAGAAAAGACATAGGAGTAATATAGTCACTTTGGGTGTAGGAGGTACAGATGAGAAGGAAGTTTCACATTGGAAAATCATTACCTCACCTAAACTCTGTGGGGCATTTGAGACCCAGAGATGAGCAATACTGAAGACCTTAACTTTATTCTATTGCTTCCCAGAGAATATGCATACTTGTTTTCAACAAAACATTTTCATTTTTGGCGTTCTAAATAAACAGGCACTAAAAATCTCCTTTCGGGGATTACTCCGCACTGTAACGGACCCATCTATGTGGAGATTCTGCCCCAGAGTCAGTGTTTTCCCTTTCAAACCTGCCCCACTCACCCCCTGTAATGCGCTTTGGGCTGCACTGCTCCCAGTGATGCACACGGACACCTTTCACGTGAAAGGATTCCTGTCATGTCCTCTCACTTAAACCTCGGTTTAGCCAAGCCACACATCTTTAGCACTTAATCCTTGCTCATAAATTAATCTCCTTATCCCCGTGGTCGTTCCGTGCAGATCTCACTGAAAGCCGCCTCTCGCCTACCAGTGCTGCGCCGATAATGATGTGCCAAGTGCCGCCTTCCCGCAGGGCTGGCGCCCGGGCCGGCCGCATGGCCGGGCTGCCAGCCTGATGTCTCTGTTGCTGGCCCTGTCGCGCTGCGACTCCATGTCTGATATGCCATCTACCATCACACCCCGATCTTGTGGCCTGGGCTGTCCCTTCCTTGCCCCTCACCAGGTCCTCAGACCCCATATTTCAGAGTATTGACTGCCCCAGATACATTAGCTAGCATTTTTCCTAAGATTAATCTCATTAAGTTATTTTCTGCCCATCTTTCTGACCTCACTAGTTCCCTTTGTGTTATTTTGCTGCATCTCCACTGGCACGCAAAAATCTGATTTATCCTCATCCAGGGAAGTCATGAATGTGCTGTTTACTCCCTCCTTCACATCAGCAATGAAGATGACGACTAAGACGGTTAGACGAGGATGATGAAGAGGAAGATAGCGGTGTCATAGGCTACTAGCAATGATGGCTTTGAGGCCATCCTCACACTCTTAGCCCTTGAGCCAGAATATGAAGTGCTTGCAGGAAAGGCAAAATGTGCAAATACCTCAACTGTGCCTCCCRGAGCAGCCCACGCTGGGAGAACAGAGCTGCAGCTGCTGTCCGTCACAAGGACAGATGCCCAGTGCTGCAGCTGCCAGCATTGCACCTGTACAAGTGGATGGAAAGGGGCTCCCACCCAGGCTAAGCTAGCAGTGAGAAGCTCTGTTGTTTCACACCATCCTTTCTGGATCAACCTCTCTGCCCTTTTTGTCCCGATCCCAGCGCCCAGCCCAACCCAGTGTTCCTTCAGGACCTATTGCAGTGAGTGGGAGTAGGAAAACGGCAGCATAAAAGGAGTGGAGAGACCCCAGGAGACTCCCTGCTCCCTGTCACGGCACAGCACTGAATGCAACCTCCCACTGCTGCACAAGCATCCTCACCCCACCTCCAGACTTTGTCCCAACCCACTGTCACTGCTCACATCTGGAGAGGAGTCTCTGGGGTGAAAATGGAAATGGAGAGGTGGAGACTGTAAGGAGCACATCTAAAGGGAACACAGTGCTAAGCTTTGGGAGCATCAAGAGTTACATCTAACAACTCTCTCCTTCCTATAAATTACTGCCCTCCCTCAATCCCTCCAAAGGAGATAATCTGCATAAAGCCAGCTACATTTTGGAGCAAACTAACTCTTGGCAAAAACAAAAACAGGAAGGGAGCTGAAGCTGTGTGGAGTGATGATGCCCCAGGCTCTGCCTCTAGAAAGGAGAGAGGATATGGGAAAGAAATGTAGCTATGAAGAAGGGAATCTTCTAAAAGCAGAGGAGGCAACATTGCTAGCTCTTCTGCAAAGGCCTACAGGCTGTTCGATCTCAGGTCAACAGATACTCTAGGACCTTGTCATGGTTCCCTGTCTCCCACATGATTTGACTACTGACACTGCTACTCATTTACATAAACCTGAAAAGTCCCCTTCTCTCCCTGCTGTGACCGGAGGAAAAAAAAATCAAAGCTTGGACAGTTGCTTGAATAGAGATCACTGAAAAGCAGCAAGGGCACCGATGCAAGCATATTTGACCACAGACCTGAAATGGACTCCTATAGTCCAAACCAAATCCCTGCAACCTTGACAGAAAACCCTGTTCAAAAGAGTCCATAAACAGTTACTCTGCTCCCCATACCCCTCCAACCCCACTGGCAAACTCAGAGTAGGTCTAAAGGCAAAATAAGGAAAAAAAATGCCCAAGGAAGGCAAGCAATTGAGGGCATCACCACTGCCAAAAGTCCCCACTCAGAGAGGAGATACGAGAAGGTGCTGGGCACTCTGCACACTTGTACACACATGCAAACAGTTGCAAACATACATGTGCAGCAGCAGAAACAGGATCCCATCCATTCCTAATCGTCTGACCCGCAGGAAAAACCATTCCTAACCTCTGTCCTGGAAAGCAACTTAATTGACCCTGTCAGCCAGACACACTAAGAACACCTGAGAAATGTTCAACACCACTAACCCCACCTGCGCTCTATACAGCGCTGGTTTTGTAGCCATGACCAAATTCTGACACTTCAGAGAAAGGAAATAAAAACCTTCCCCACCCTCTGCTCTCCATCTCAATGACCAGATAAATACTTTCAGCAGTCACATCATAGCAGCAAAATCCCTGGCACCCACCACTTCACCAGCTACCAACAGCACAGGTCAGCAGCTCCTCTCCATCCTGTTCAATCCCACTGCCATAACCCCAACTCCAGTGGTTTCACAAGGACACACCCTTTGCTAGCCCTTCCAGGATGCCCCCATGGAATTCTACATCAAGGCACAATGGAGCAGGATGTGGTCCCTCTGCTGCAGACGATGGTTATGTCAGAAGCAGAGACCAGCTGCCCTTGGTTTTGTTTTTTTTTAATACACACACACACTTGATAAAAGGGTAACAACCTTTCCGTTGGAGGCACCCTTCTGATCCTGCCTGGGTCACACGGAGATAGGGCTTCTGTACTGCACTCCGTGGGTGCTGGGAAGCACAAGCTACCGCAGAAAACACGAACAAACAGCATTTCACACCAGGAGCCCACAGTGTGTCCACTAGCCCACAGGCTGCAAAGACTGGTATCAACCTGCAAAGCCCCTGATGACTGAGCCTGGCTTAGCCCAGAGACCACCTCCCTCCTACGCCACCACAGCAGCACATACCTTCAGTCCAAGGCAAGTGATAAGGCATTTTCTGAGATCTTCTCATTGCAATTAGTCCCTGATACACTGGGCTGATTGCTCYTCAGGGCACACTGCGGTGCTTCAAACACTGGGGCCTGACAAGTACCGGGAGAGCGAGGAGTTTATTACCAAGTTACTGGGTTGATTTATGCAATTTGAGTCATGATTAGAGGGCTTAAATAAATTTTGTATCAGTATAAGACATTTTTCAAACCACTGTGTGATTTCTAAGAGCTTCAAGGTATGCACTTCAGACACAGATGAATAAACTAAGTAAGCTGCCTATATTAGGTCATTACAAACAATGATGCACCTCCGCATAGCTGGGAAAAAATCCCTTTCTACATCTAATCTAGAGCTTGAACGCTCCTAAAATCAGCCCTACATTATCCCATCTAATGATTTTTTAAAAATACAGCTAAGAAATGATACCACATGATCTTGCGGATCCACCTGTACCCCTTGATTTCCGAGCCCGTCTATGGACCCAGAGATTTTAGTAAGGAACTGGGCAACTGCAGAAATTCACCTGCTTGCTTGAATGTGCAGGATTAAGACTTTGATTTAATAAAAGATTAAATTTATTTGAAATCAGTGCCCCACTCTTTTAAAGATTCCTAACACTGTGTGTGCTTTTCATGAGTTTCCTGCTGTAGATACTTGTTCTCTTTGAGAAAAATGAATAAAAATTGGTTTCAACGTTATTTTTTTTCCATAGGAAAAAAAGCTGACCAAGCATATGGCTTCTTTGCAGCACAGTCTGGAATTGCAGGCTTTTCCCAAAATCAAAGGTGGGCAGGGCTCAGCATAAGCCGCCCTGGTGTGGGACATCCTCCTGGTGTGCGTTGCCGTGAATTGAACAGGGTAGGGCTCTAACATTAAATAGGGCTGTAGGTTGGCACCATGTTGCACTGGGCATGGACTCATGGGTTCTCCAAAACCAGATCAGGCAGCAGTAATGCAGCCAGGTGGGAAGTTGGTTAGTGGAAGGAAGGAAGGAAGSAAGCAAGCAAGCAAGCAAGCAAGCAAGCGCAGGACTAGAGGAGATGCCAGAGCTGCAGCCTGGGGCACAGGTGCATTATTGGCACTTCGAGGATGCTCAGGACTGGACCAGGAAGGAAGGTGCTGCTCTTGGTTGGGACAAGAGTGAGGACACAGGAGAGTTCACCCAGTATTGCAGGTGCACTGTGATAGACCCCAGGGAGCCCAACTGGTCTCCTCATATCCCAGCCAAGGCCGCTGTGCCTACCCAGAAACACCCACAGGCAAGCACTAACCTCCTTCTGAGACAGCATCTCCCTAATATAACGCTTCCCCTCACTCCCTTGATGGCTGTGGATGCACTGGCCCTGCTTCAGCCAAATCCACTGCCTGAAAACACTCCTGAGGCAGAAACAAGGGAAGATTATGAAAGATAAAACATGAGACAGGTTGGCATAACCCTCTTTATAATAGGCACTGTCAGATTGATCCAGGCTTCACAAGGCAAACCCCTTAGATGTGACAGATCAAAGCTCCTTCCTTGTCCCCCTGACTCTTCCCTGAGATATTCACTACCAGATCTCCTGGCAAGGCACGTGTGCATCTTCTGGTGCATTGAGGTGGCCAGTGTTTAGACACAGGTTTCCAGTGAGATCTGCAGGAGAGCTGTTTTTCCCCACATTCCTGACGCAGACAGGGCCAAGGCTTTCCCAAACAGGTACTGCACTCTCGCCCAGCCAGCCTGGTGCAAACACCCTGCCAGTGGGCAGGGAATCCAGCGCAATGCCCAGATTCCATCCCTGCCTGCCTCCCAGCTCACCTGGGAGAGGATCGTGGCACTAGACCTTCACTGACAGGCATGCACCGCGGCCCTTCTGAGGAAGCTCACATCAAATGCCAATGCCATGAAACTATTATGTTCTTTAAYGGAGAGAGGAATAAAAGCTCTCAGTGCCTTGAAGGCAGCGGGCAGCTGCCTCCTGCCTGAGGCTGTGTGCCTGCCCAGACCTCAGGGATGGGGCAGCGTCGGCTGGGGGAGAGTTGCTCAGGTGTCCTTAAAATATAAGGGGAAGGGAGGCAGAAAGAGGGCTCTTGGATTTCCTTCCCAGTGCTCTGAATTAAAAGTTTCTTTGCAGGCAGGGTGTTGAGAAGATAATGTGCTTGCAGATTTCTTTCCACTGACAGAGAAGTTTACGCATCAGAGTTAAAACATGGAGGGGTAAGTGAGGTGAGGGTCAGCAGACCCCCTCCTTCTTTGAGGTAATAAATCCTCAATCATCAGCCCAAATTTAAGACTAGGAGCTCTGCAATAGCACACAGAAACAACTGACAATTAACATAGCAGTCTTCTAAGTGACAGAGACACAGAACCAGTAGCAACCCCCAGACCAATGAGAAAAAYGCTTCCTATTAGCAGAAAAAAATGCAGAACAAGTTCTGCTTTTTGATGTTTACCATTTTTCTCTGCAATAATTTGCAGGGAAATGATACACATTTGGGATTTTTTTCTTTCTGGCTTTTTATTTTTTTAAAGCCACTGGTACTTTTCACACAGCTGCTGTTACCAAGAAGCAAAAGGTAACCATCAACACGGTTACGAAAACCAGTATCGGCAGAAAATATGCGTTATAATTGCTGGTCAACAATGTCTAACATTATTTCTGTTTCTTTTCTTTTTCAATTCTTCTATTTCCACCCCCTCCACCTTCTGACTCCAGCCAACAGCTTCCAGTGATGTACAGAAGATGATGCATTTGCTATATTAAAGTACATCCTATTCCGTGTCCCTTTTCAGGATATTGCACATGCAATTGAAATGCAATAACAACCATAAACAAAACAAGAAAAGACAATTTATGAAACCTGAATCCAAGACCCAACTCTTGCTTTGGAAAGAAAAAAATTACCCCAAACCCAAGGAGACCTAAACAGTGAAAAGGTTTTAAGAAAAGTTATATATTTACAAGTCTCAGGCAGTTACCTCTCCAGGGAGGAGATTTTGCAACCCTCCCTCTTTCCCACCATCCTTCCCCATCGTAACAGAACAAACTAACCAGGGCTAAATTTGAAATTCCTGGGATTATTCACACTCTTTGTATCATTTATAGTCACGTATAAAGAGCTGCTGATTATCTGCGAGATACACATTCCCTGCTGCAATCGCTCATGGACATGAACTACTGGACACACAGTCATTCCCTTTCCACCACCACCACTGCCCAAAACACACACCAAAATCAATTATTGCTACTTGTTGGSTAAACAGAGGCAGTCTCACATACATGGGCACTGCACACRGACATACACRTACCACTGGACATGCACAGAGAAAMAACTTTCCTCTCTGGAAAGACGAATTATTAACATTACAGACATGTCTACCCTCAGCTTTTACTTCTGCCAGAGAGGAAACAGGTATGAAACAAAACAGGAATGATGCAGGTACACGGGTGGGCACAAGTTTTCTATTAAAAGGACAGCAAAAACAAGCAAAACGAGACAGACACAAGGTTAGCCAGGTGTACATGCGTCTCACCTACCTTTGCATGGAAAAGAAATCTCCGAGGGAGAAGTCTCCAAGTCAGAGAAGCAAAATAAAATAATAATGAAGACGCTTTGAAAAAATTCCCCCACCAAGAAAAAAAAAAGGCCCCCCACCTCCCCCCCTTKCACACAGGCACACTCACACACAGACACACACACCTCGGTGCCCGGGGTGGGGGGGATAGGAGAAAAAAAGATCAGGATCAGCTGAGTGATGGGGAGCAGAGAACCTGCCGGCGAGAAGCGGGGAGTTGTGTTAGATCCGTGCCTGCAAGGACTGAGCGTGTGCAGGAAGGAGATGGTTTAAAAGGAGAATACATGGTAAGAAATTGTGGCTGCTCAGGCTGGAGTCTGAAGCTCTGGAGTCAGAGCAAGCAAAAAGAGATAAAAAAAAGGACCGCTTCCTTCACTGGAGGSCTTGGGGGGTTTTGTCTGTGTGTGTTTTTCCAGGCGGATGGTGTTAAGAAGTGACAGAAGCTTCCTTCCAAAAAGACCAGAGAGAGGGTCAAAATAATCGCAGGACGATGAGAGGTGATGGAGGTGTGGGTGGGGGCAAGGTTAGCTATTCCATGGTGGGAAAGTGAGGAGGAAGGGCTGGTGTGTGGTTTCTGTCTGTCTCGCTCGCTCTCTGTCTCATGGTACGTTCACCAACGGCTTATGGAGCGAACTGCACAGAGAGAGAGAGAGAATAACTGTACAGGCGGAGACGGAGAGTGAAACACCGTCCTTACAGTGACACCAAATGTCTTTAGGGGAACCTACAATTACAGGCACAGAATGCAGGAATTCATACAACAACAGAGGAAAGGAAGAAATCTCCTTGCACATCATCACACACCTGTATCCATGGTGGGGTCTCAGGACAGCTGTTTTATCCCTGCCTTCAGCCCACTCATCCTTCCTTTTCTGGTGGACACTGGCTTCAGCATGCTTGCCTTTCCTTGAACKTTTAAGGATGTGTCCTTCCACAGGTAACCGATCAAGCAGGTTAGAGAATTATCCTTTGGGAAGAGTTTAAAAACCAAACCCACAACCCTCCCCCAAAAGTCCTTCCCTCAAAACCAGTCCCTCCTCTCCCCCCCCATCCTACTCCCAGATCTGTTACGGGAACTYGGGGGGTGGGAACAACTCTCTGTAAATTAGTTTCCCATGGCATTTTGTGAAGCCAGGSGGAAATGAGAGGTATGGGTAACATGCAGGCATGCGATCTTCCAGTGGCTAGAACAGAGTACGGCCACCCTGAGCCTCATCCAATGGAGGGYCAGCCCAGCCATCTCCGCCACTGGTCCCATCCTGTGGCTGAGCAGCCCTGCCCCATATCAGCACAGGCCCCTCGTTCTTGAAGCATCAACCTTCAATTTTTCTGCTGGAGATCCCGAGTCAGCTCTGGGAAAGAGACACTACATGAAGTCATCACAGTCCTCAAGACTTTTCATGGTATTTTCCTGTTCAGACCAATAAAACCCCATGTGTTATGAGACAGTGACATTCTTGCTTCTACCATGGGCATATATTGTAAATAAGGAGCTAAAAAATTGCCCAGTTGCCAGCTGGGGTATGGTGCAACATACACTGCAGCCCAGAAGCTCCTCTGCTTCCTTGCAGAGTTCCACAAAGCCTCTCTAAACCTTCCTCACTAGGAYGACGTCTGCACAGACTGCCACAGGCTTTGCAGTGCATGGCTAGAGTAGCTGGGTCAGAGTAATTAACACATCTAAACTAAAAATGGCTGGGAAACCACTTCCATCATACCGTGAAACAGGCCCTTGGATGTTGACTCTCCACAGGAAGGCAATGGAGCAAGCCCACCTTCTGGTAAAGTCAGGACCACTCCGGGTTTATCTGGAGGTAGCTCACACGCATTCACTATCTAGGGTGAAAAACACCCAGTAAATATCCTCTCCTCTGCCATTCATCTCCATGTGGCTTGGCTTTGCTGTGCCAGGGACTTGAGGCAGAAGTCAAGGAGCCTCTAGCCACTTACATCACATAAGCCAAGCTCCTTGGAGCCTGAGAAACATGGTTGGCACCATCACTGTCTCTCATGAGGCCCTTAAAAGTCTCTTGAACAAAGACAATGGCTGCTGTCCGCTTTTAACATAACACTTTCGTGTTTTATAAAGTGTCTAATCTTGTTACCTCTCCTGAAAGGCAAACTCAGCCCTCAGAGGATCCTCAGGCTGCTCCAGGAGTGCTAAAAAAAGAGAGAGCAATGTTATAAACAAAGGAATGTTGTGAGCATCAAAAGTTACCTGATTAACAACTCCCATGAAAAACAGCTCTTCCTCGGACAAGTCCAGCCTGTCTTTCTTCATAGCTTCTGACCAGGGCTGCAGTTCTATGGTGTACCCATGCATCTTCCACAGGCTGGAAAGAGATTTTATTCCAGGATAYTATTTTTTTGTGGTGGTTGGACCTCTCCCCACCTGGGGCCAGAGCCTGTGTGTATTGAAGCTGTGCAAGACACTATCTCTGGATCCCTGGTCACCTTCGGCCCCGAAGATCATTGTGGTTACTCTGCATTCACTGTCCTGCATGACCTGGAGGGCTGCCGTGCATGAGCAGGGAGGCTCAGCAAGAGCCTATCCACAACAGAAAGCCCTTTGAAGTGCAGGATGGACGTGCTTTTGTGACATACCAACCTCAGCTTCTCAGTGCGACGGGGATGTGGTGCTGGGCACAACCCCAGACCCACARTAGAGTTTGGGGTGATGCCAGAGCCATCTAAGTGCCCCAGAAGTCGGCTGAGGGAGATGCTCAAACAGATCTCTAGACAATCACTATAAACACTCAGGTGCCGTGCTGCTCCTGCCTCAACCAGTTCAGGGCAGCCCCCTAAGAGACGTTACTCCTCCCTAAGGGCACCACTAGCAGCACACAGCAAACATGCAGCAATCACAGGCACCAGCACTCCATATACACACACCTGCCTACATACGCCTTCCCCATTCCCGCAAACACAGGAGGGGCTGGCTGACCTTCTAGTCCCCTCTGCTAGCAGGTCCACCCTGTGCTGCCAAGGTTAATCTTGGCTTCTTCCTCACCAGCCACAGGACACTTGCCACTCCCTCTCYTCATAAAAATCATCTGTTATTCCTTCCCAAGAAATAGAAGGGCTTCAGTTCTGTTCCTGAAATGATGAATCTGAGCATTATATGATTTCAGATGCCTGTAATTCACCAACAAGCCCCTTCAGGGGGAACAGGGAAAAATGCAATTGAATTTATTCATGCATGAATATCAAATGGGAAAAAGAGAATGGGGAGGAGGGCAGGATAGAGAGGGAGAGGGTGAGACAGGGTGGAGAAACAGGGCAGCAAGAAGTGAAGGAAACAAAATGGTGAAAGAAGATGAAGAGTACATGCAGAAGGGGCACAGGAGGACAGAGGCACATAGAGACACACTCAGGRTAATCTGTGGGTCGTCTCTCATGTCTACATCCTAAGATCAGGTCTGTTTGCCTTCCAGCGTATCCACAGCATGGGGATAAAAGACATTTGAACTCTCACTCAGACAAACCCCCCAAATCGATAAAAACATGCAACAAGCCTGGAAGGAAGGGAAAAGGAGAGGTGCCAGGTGGGAAAATGGAGTCATGCCATTCATCACTTCACAAATTTGGAGCTGGTGAAAAGACCAAGCCTGGGGCAGCTCATGCTCCAGAGCAGAGCCCCCTCATCCCCACACCCCTCCCCATCCGTACATACTGGGGAGGATTTTCACGGGCTTGCTGGTGCGTACACCACAAGCATCCCCCAGAGTGGCAATCCCAAGCCTTGGGCTGGGAATCTGTTGCCCTCTCCAAGCAAGACACTCCTCTCCACCACCCACAAGGGAAGGGACTGAAGATGGTCTCCTTGTCCTGCAGCTTGCAGTAGTCACAGGGCTCCCACTTCAACCCCCAAGGCACTTTCAGAGAGTTCTGTCATCTGCCCTGAGTGATACAGGTGGGCTCTCTTGGAAGAGACCTGGTAGTAGATCACACCAGAGATGAGCATGGCACAAGCTGACCAGTCCTACAGATGCATCCAGAACATTTCCAAGGATCCCTCTCTCTCCTCTCTGTAATTTTTGAGAGGAACAGGAAAATCCACATTGTTCTTGTCACTACCTGACCCAGCAGCACTGGCTGGTGAGTTAGCAGGGAAAGTATGTGATTCACTGCAACTGCTTAGGAGGGCAGACCAGGGGAGAGGGAAAAAGCAGGAAAGTGGGAGCCATATCAAAGCAGAGAGTCTGCAGGGATAGCTCAGGGAGATGCAACCCTCTCCTCTGTAGGCTTACAGGTGGCTGTGGGCTGAGCCCACCAGGCAGCAACCTACACTGGATTTAAAGGCATCTTTTAGCTAAGTCTCACAGGCACCTCCTGCCAGGCTGATCCAGCCCCAATCCTTCTTGCCAGCCCTGATGGCAAATCCTGCTCCCCTGCAAGGCACACAGGAGCCAAACACTAAGAATCCTGTTGCTGTGGCCCCAGGAATGGCTGTGCAGCCCATTCCATCCTCCAGCTCATCTGCACMGTGCACAGACCCCTTTGTGTGCCAAGATTAGCCACGGCCGCATGTTGGCTGAGCTCATTCCCCGGCATGCAGCAAGGAAGAGGAGCAGTCAGACAGAAAGCAGTATTTGTCTTAGTGCTCCCAGGTAGGGCATCAGGTCCTGCATCTGTTGCTGTTGTGGGTTTGCTGCTTCCAGGAGATGGTGCCCAGCTTTTCCCACACCTTTCAAAATAGAAATAGAAAGAGAGAAATAAAATGAGAGAGAGAGTGTAAGCTCTGACGTGAACCTAACTTTAGATCCAAGGGCTGATGACTCACTCTGCTGGGGGAGAAGTGGCTGAGCTGGCTGTAGGTTTCTGTTTATATACCTCACTGAGCTAAATATATAGACTGAGAAGTTCTTCTGTTCTGGCCCAACAACTTCAATCTGCATTTTATCCCTCTAAATCTTAATGTTCCCTTCCCTACTAAATCTCTCTCTCTTTTCCCCCAGCATTGCCTTCCTAATCCCCTTTATGCTTGCTTTGTTGTAGGATATTGAAGAAACATATGTACCCACCTTCCACTCTGGTGTTTATGGTTAGACTGACAGGGGATTTCTGGGAAATGATTCAGTGTTGTGGTTCTTAAGCACAGCTCCTCACACAGATCTGCCTATGCATTTCAGACCTGGCCCAGTGCTCCCAGTCACAGCACTGGCAATCAGATCCCATAACATCTCCTGATCCCCTGATCTTGATGGTTACATGGCTCTCAGGATGGACACTGGTCACCTCCCAGGGGTTCAGCGTGGAGCTCCGCTCCTGACCCTGCCCATGTGTCTCAGGGYTGGCAGGGTGCATCCCTGTCTTTCCAGCCCACCACCCCAGGGCATGATGCCACTTTGCCAATATGCCTCAGACCCTAACTGTCACAGTTGGGCATCAGGTCCTCCATGAGGAAGGGCTGACAGCTACTGCCAGCAATTCTCCGCTTCTGAGACAAGAAAAGGGACTTTGTCATTGGCAAAAGGCTTTTATAAGAGACCTTCATAGTTCTTTTCAGTTGACAGAGCAGGGGACTTGCATCCTCACTCACACCTGCGCTCATACCTTGCACATTTATGGCACAATGGTGCCATGGTCACTCTCCCAGTTGTCAATCATCATCATGCAGACATGGGCTGCAACCTGTCCATCATCTGCACAGGAGGTCAAAGGGCTTACTGAGAGGGGTCCCACATATCCACTGCTCCTCTCTGCTGGGTGCTGCCCTCCCTCCCCACCACCTGATAAACACAGCAGCATCTTACACGTTGGTAAAGAAGCCCTTCAAAAAGTGTAACATCAGAGAGAGGGAGTGCAGAAGCACATGATACTGCAGGAAGGCAACATCCACATGCACAAACCTGTCTGGGCTTCCCAAAATTACAGGTCCAGAGTGGTGTAGCTGAGCTGAAATAGATGGTTGAGGACATAAGGACCATTTCTGGTTGAACTGAAGGCCACTGTGGATCTGTAACATCTGCAAGTGGGGATATCCCCTCACCTCACCCCTCCTCATCTGAAACAGCAAAGAAGGGAATGGTAAAAAAGGAAGAGCTCAGAAAAAGACAAGAGAGAAATTATAAATTAATCCCTTCAGCAGASGAGAGAAACAAAGAGAGTGCAAGAGAAAAAGTAATCTCTGCCCTCAAAGGGCAGCTCTGAGCTATGGTGACAGAAAGGTTTCTATATAGGAAACAAAGACCATTTACAAAGAGATGGTTTTATGAAAAGTAACAGTGGAGAAGAAAAACATAATGTGAGAGCATGCATTTGAGAGAAAGGTCTCCAAGGGATGGAATTCAATTTAACACAACAGCTCAGTTTAGGAAAGGAACATCACCTTTGCAGTTTGCTAAGCAGCTTCTGGGAAGAAGAGCATTGTGTTCAAAAGCCCTGTATGAATCTTCTCTAGATGTAGGTCTGTGGGACCCGATGGTGAAACCCAGATCTGAGGTTCYCCAAGGCATCCCTTGGATTTGGACCTAGACTGAGGTACATCAGTCTCTAAGGGACTGTCTCATACAGTACCTTTTTGTCATCTTGCTCAAAACCTTCTCATCTTCACTCAAAATATTAGAGAGCTGGTTTCCCAGCTGGTGAACAAGCATTAAAGCTGAGCCATCCTGACCTGCTTCACCCCACTGATCATCCAAAGGACAACACGGAGAGCCTGGACAGATCATCCTCCATGCAAGAAGGAYGAGCACTTCATTTGAAGAGTGTAAGCAAGCTAACAAGTGTGTTTGCACAGTGCCTGTTGCAGAAGGACAGGCTCTGTCTAGGCAGCGGTCAACAGCATCCAAGAGATCCGAAACCCTCTTGGCTCAGTTGTGCTCCCTGGCTCTGTCAGGCAGCCCCTGCCTGCCCTCACACAGCCAGAGGGAGGCCAGAGCAGGCAAGAGGCATCCTCTGATCAGCATCTACTCCAGGGAGCAGAGCAGAAGGCAGCAAGGGCTATAGAGCACTCCAGGGTAGACTGGAGTCTCCTCTCAGGCATGTTCCCTGCTCCTTAAAAAAAAGAAGAGAGCAAACTTGCACCTCAAATAAAAGACAGTCCTTTCTATCACCCATCCATCACTTTGGCCTTAACTCTTTGAGGCTCTGTGCCACGTTCTGCACAGCTGCTTTGTCTCACCTGGCTTTGGAGCCAGGGAAACTTGCAAGGAAAACCAGACAAACGTCTGCACTCAGCTGAGTGGCAGGGAGCAGCAACAGGTTGAAAARGAAGAGAAAAGGAGGAAGATTTAGAAAGGCAAAATAACAAGAAAGGCAATCKTGTGGTGCCACCTCGTGATGGGTTTGCACAACATAGCCTGGGCAAAGAAGTCCTGGGACCAAGGGCAGAAGTGGAAAAGCACTGAGGTGGAAGTCTATATGGAGTAAGATCAACAAAAAGGTGAGACTGACCCATTCACATTTGCTAAATCTTGGAAAAGGCATGACTTTGACTGAGAAACTGCTTTTCCTGAGAACGAGCCCAGGGAAGGCAGTCGATAACTCTCAACTTAAATGATAGAGGACACCTAAAATTCTGAGGATTCAACCTTTTCCCATCATACTGTACCCTCTGGCAGAGAAGCTTGTGGACTAAAGGCACAAAACAATATAGGAATGAAAAGGACAATGTAGTTTTTATTCTAAGACTCACCACTGCAGTGGAGGGTTGGCTGCGAAGATGCCTTTTCTTGAATCGAAAGCATAAACTGGCACAACATGAAAGGTTTGAGATTCACCTGCTCTCTAACATAACTGAAAATTTATTTCAACCAACAATCCTTATTCCAGGTTCTGGAGCAAGAAGAAACAAGATCAAATCTCCAGGATATAAGCTGAGAGGAACCTTTCCCATTGGGGTGATTATCTGCCCAATATTATCTCTTTCCAGCTCTATGTGAAGCACAGTGAGTACTGATTTCCCCCTCATTGGGGGGAATACGCCCTTCCATGTACTTGATGCTACCAGTGAGGAATTTTCCAGGTCTAGAGACTGCTGATGTACTTTCTCTTCTATTGTTGAAGTACAAAATAAGGCATCTCCTCCAGCATTTTTCAGATGGAGAGATGTTATATAAGCACTTGATGAAGGGAACATATCTAATTAGATCTCATTTTAGGGACAAGGAAACTGAGGTTCAGAGAAAGAAGGTGATCTATCCAAGATCACCCTGCAGAGCAGATGCAAATCTAGGTCTGCCCAGTCCCAGCTCAACACCCACACAGTGGATCATCATGTACCAGCACCCAGCTGGGAGATCCCCTGAATACCAAATATCATCAAATGGAAACTGAATCTGACACCTCAAGGTGTGCACTGCCATGGGGAGAGTGAGGGGGGTGTTTCCTGCCAAACCTTCCATCACACAGCTGTATTTTTCACTTGAATGGGCAGTTTAATTTTTCTGTGGAGGTGGGGTATGGGCAAAAATTAAGATCTTAGAGTAAATCAACTGATGCAATGTGGCATACCCTGTGCTTCTAACTCTTCCCAAGTCTCACAGTCCTCTTAAGTTTATTTTCCAAATAAGAAAGAAAATATAAGAGACAGAAATATATAAATATTGGAGGCTAAATTTGAGCTACAGCAGCGCCTGAGGGAGAAAAAAAGAAAAAAAGAAACACAAAAAAACAAGAATCAGAGAACAGTTTATCAGATGCAAGGTTAGGAAGGGACAGAGGTTATGGTTAATAATAAGACAATTTGCTGTTCTGCTCCCAGGCTACAGCCCAGTCTTTCACTCCCCTCCCCCAGCTCCTCCATCRCTCCCATCCCGCCTCCCACCCTCCCTGTCGCTCACTCTTTCTGCTCCGTCACTTCTCGTCAGGCTGGGAATTTGATGCAAGGCTCCTGCCTCCTCCCGTGGCTTCCTACCACTGACCTCGCCGTCAGCATGGCCACACCTGCTCCCTGGGCTCACAAATCCCCCTGCCAGCCCTCTACCAGACAGCTGGAAGGGAGCGCTTGAAGCGCACCAAAATTGCAGGGCAAGAGTTCTGCATTGGCTGATGATGGAGCAAGGAGAATGGTCTGTCTGAGCACCCAGGGCCGCCCAGCACAGCCGGAGCTGAAGGGGATGCACGGAGCCACCAAGCTCGGCCAAACCAGCTTGTCCTGCTGATACAACCACTCCAGTGCTGGCACCCAGGCAGTATCTACATGACACTGCAGAGTGCCTTATATACCCCCTCAGGCTGCTCAGGAGGCCTGGGCAAGGACAGCAGGGCTTATCTCCAGCTTGTGGCACAAGCAGGCGCCATGCCACCCTATCCTACCCTCCCAGCTGTACAGACTTTTGAGGGGAAAAGCCGCCTTCTCCTCCTACTCTGAAGCCCACTGGGACACATGAGGTCAGACCCAGCAATGTGCGGAGCAGGCAGGTGCTAGTGGGTTGGACAGGGAGGAAAGAACTCCAGCACTTACAACTGTGAGTTGAAGAGCAGGAAGAGCTCCATGTGGAACAACTCCCCACAATACACCAAGAAGAGGCCTGCAAAATACTCTGCCTGAGCGACGWCAGAAAAAACACGTGGCTTCTTGTCTCCATCAGTCCTCCAGAGCCACCATTTCAAAGAGGAGCTACCTTGATGTCAAGTGGGGAGCAGGGCTCAGGCAAGGGCCCAAATAGGCCATGAGCATTTCAGAAATGCTCACTCTCATCTGCAAATCAGGAGAGCACGACACCATCCGCCCTGCAAAAAGACTGCCACACAAAACTCCTGGGAGAAGGCTGCCAAGCTAACTGGAGCACTCCAAGCCAAACAGAGAGCTCTCAGGAGCCAGCACTGAGCTGGGATAGAGCCATTGGTAGCCAGAGAGCTACTGTGGCATACCAGGCACAAACTCTGTCTCTCACTCCCTCCCAGGCTCCCTGCTGGCATCAGTCACTGGTGACCTTCCTCATCTCCCTTCTCTGGCCACCACGGGAGTGTGAAAAGTAGCCAGGCAGAGAGCACAGTTGCTGTGAAAGCCACCAGGGCCAGGAGGCCTGTCTATGCCTAGAGATGCCCTCCAGCACTCACTTACCTGCCTACACGTGTGCACAAGCACTCACAGCCAAAACAAGGTCAGCCTGTGCCCACACAAGGGCATCTTCACATGCACGTATGTCACCAGCAGTGGAATGTCTCTCAGGAAAACACATCCAGAGACAGGCAGGACTGCCAATCCAAGGAGAAGCATCAGGCAGGGATTAGGCTACATGCATTTTCCTCCCAGCTCGGGCACAGGCAGGCTGGGCATCCCTGTGTGAGTCACCTTCCCCCTCCGTGCAGAGGGTAATATCTCCATCATTTTGCTGAAGTGTATTGGAGCCCAAGGCTGAAACGCAGCCTGTAGGAGCCAAGTGCTTATTATATGTCTTGAGCACACGCTTAGTGCTTCTGCATGCGTCATTGCATACGAGTTGAACTTTTGGCAGAGAGGGAAACGAGTGAGGGAGGGCATGGGAAGCAGGGAGGGAGAGAGGGGAGAGAGGACCAGTCATGCTTCATCTGCGTACAGCAGGAGCCGGAGTGGTGAAGAGGTGCAGGCAGGTGGCTACCAAAACATGGGTGCCAGCTAGGGCTCTCGCAGCCTCGGGGGTGAGATTGCAAGGAAGCAAAGCAGCAAAAGGAAAATTAAGCAGGGAAGAAAACATTTTCAAAGCTGGGAACTACAGCATCAAGGAGATGAGACCAAGGGTGAGGAGAAAACTTCAGATAAGGCCTACAGCCATAAGTACTGGAATACTGTGTTCAGGTCTGAGGCCCCAGCATAAGAAAGACACAGACCCACTCAAGCAGGTCCAGAGGAGAGACGCAAAAATGATCCAAGGGCTGGAGCACTCCCATGTGAGGAAAGGCTGACAGAGTTGAAGTTATTCAGGCTAGAGAAGAGAAGCCTTCCAGCAGTTAAACAGGTCCTGCAGAAAAGATGGGGAGGCACTCTTTATCATGGACCATAGTGATAGGATGAGGGGTAATGGCTTTAAACAGAAAGAGGATAGATCCACATTAGCTTTTAGGAAGAAGTTCTTTACTGTGAGGGTGGTGAGGCACTGAAACAGGTTGCCCAGAGAAGCTGTGAATGCCCCACATCCCTGTGAGTGTTCAAGGCCAGGCTGGATGGGTGTCTCAGCAACCTGGTCTAGTGGAAGGTTTCCCTGCCCATAGTACTAGRTGGCCTTTAAGGCCCTTCCAACCCAAACCATTCTATAATTCTATGATTCTATAAGTGGGTAGAAAGAAGATGAAGACCAGGTCACAGGTGCTTAAAGCAAATGAGATATCAGAGGAGAATGAGCTTCTGCTAGCTCATAGGACAGACAGGGGAGATAAAAAACTGTGGGGATAAAAAGCTGTGGAGGCATGAGATCGGCAGAATCTTGCTATATCATTTTCATGTTCTGTTTTGCACCCTGGGTGGAGGAAACAAAATCACAACCCCCCAGATATGTTGGCTGAGGGAACCTGAAGCTTGATTTCAAAGGCAGCCACCCATGGAAAGCTCATCTGTTTGCTGACTTCAAAACTCCCCAAGCAGTAGAGTGGGTTTCCACTGCTGAGATGGTTTTCCAAGCAGCATGGAAACTACACAGAATGAATTCAAAGGTTTCCCGCCCCTTAGATCAACACTACAGACACTTTCAAAAAGAGGCATACACACGCATAAAATCAGTTTTCCTTTAGACACCTTTTTGGCTCACATCTAAGCCAAGATTTAGCTAGAATTAATTGCCTTAGCGAACAGCAATGCACTCCAATCCAAGCCTTGTGAGGCAAATCTGATGAATGACTTTGGTTGTCTCGGGAAATGACATGCAGTCGAAGTTGTATTTGAGGAGTGAAGGATGGCATGCCTCTGCGTAAGGACTTACAGTTCCACGGGTGATGGACAGGTTTTCTTCCCTCAGCTTGAGAGTGATGAGGGAGGAGAGCACAGCACTCCTCCAAATAGCTGGGAGAGTCATGCCACCATGAGCAGAGATGCAGAAAGCATGACCTACCAGAAGGGTACTGAGCAAAATGCAGCTGTTTAGTCTACAGAAAATTGAGAAGGGGCACGATAACAGTCTTCGAATGCATACAAGTTTGCTAAAAAAGACAAGAGTTCTCAGTTCTTAGTGTCCACAGTGGACAGAAGCAACAACAGGCTTACATTACAGTACAGGGCATTTAGTGATAAGGAGGGCAAGGCATACAATGCTCAGACTGCCTGAGGATCATCCTGCACTTCAGGGCTTCGAAACCAGGCTAGCCAAAACCTCTTGGGAACAATGCATGCATTGATCATCCTGAGATGAATATGAAGTCAGTGACATCCTGAGGACACAGCCAGGCCTGTCTTCTCTGGGTGTCTAATCCCAAACGCCTGTGGCCACCACCATAATGACGTGTTGCTATTGTGGTGCTTTTCGTGGAGAAACAGCAGCTGTTTCTCCCCTGGCCATTTCTTCCTGAGCAATACCCATTTATTTTGTCTTCCTGAGAGTCTCACAGAGCCCAGCATGTGTTTGCAACACTTTGTGAATAATAACACTCATATATCTCCAGCAAAATAAAAAACTGGGTCAGCTAAGGCATATGCCTGTGTACATCAGGAGCAGCCAATGCATCTGCCAGTGAGCCCTACAGTGCTTCAAAATCCAACCCAGCAGGCCCACAGGGATTATAAGGCGGTGTGCCTCCATGGGGGAAAGAGGAGAGAGTTCAGCCATTACTGAGAACACACAACCGTTTTAGTGACATTTCACAGGTGACACCATGAATAAAACAGGACCTGAGAGAGGGTTCTAACAAATTGCTCATGTTAATATCCTGGCCACTGGAAGAGAGGCAGTGAATGTGCAATTACCCCAGCTCCAAAACCTGCCTTGAGTGCCTCCAATTTGTGAGCATACATATCAGAAAGGGCTGGATGCAAATAAAGCCAGAGACACATACTTACCTACTGTAGTGTGCAGGAGGGTGGCTGAGGAGGGACATTCAGAAGGAAAAAGTGACTCAGGAATGCTGGGGAAGAGCAGAGACAAGACAAAAGCACAGCGCATTGCAAAACAGAGACTCCTTTAACTCAGAGGAATTTAGGAAGAAAGGAGAGTCCTGGCTCACAAGTTGGAGCAGGCTCCACATGACTGGCCAGAAGGTCTCAGGCCCCTGAACCCATAGGCTTTCCACTGGCTTCAGCCCGTGTATGTAGATGCCAAATCAGCCACAGTGCATTTGAGAGAAGCTAAGTTTGGGATGCTTGCCAAGAGACCAAGATGAGGAATCTTTGATCTGTCCCTCCCCAGTGTGCAGGACGTTCAGCTACCTCATGTAGACTCGTGTGCATATGCACATCCATCCCTGCTGGGCCAAAATCTGGACTGAGGTCACACCCTCTGCTAGAAAAAAAGATGTTTGCTGAAGCAAGGCAGCTAAAAGGGAGAGACAAAAAAGCCTCAGCAATGGGACCCACAGGTAGCAGCTGCCCCGCTGGCCCTTTCTCTTCCCATATTTTACAAAGCCCTGGTGACCAGCGGTGGGTTCCCTGAAAATGCTGCGCTATGTCATCTCAGCATGGCCCCACATCCTGCACATTAAGGTACAGCCCCCAGAAGACAGAGAGCTGTGTGATGCCACCCATCGCCCCTCAATCATCCCAGATCACCTCAGTGAAACGGGCTGAGGCCAGTGCCCCTCCAAGATGYGCATGGAAGACAGGAGAGAGCAATTGCCAATTTTAATGCATCTAGCAATAATCAGGCTGGCAAGAACGTACAGAGCACAAAATCAGGCAGCAGGAGTACACAGGCAGGGAGCCGGAAATAATTACCATGATACTGTAACCAGAAAACACAAGGCCAAGCTATTTACCATACTAATTAGTGTTTATCTCTGTTTATGGCTCCACATGGCAGTGGGATTGGAGGCCTGACTGGAGGTGTAAATGCTTAAAGGAACAAGCTCTGGATATTAGAAGTAGACACCAGGTCAAGGGAAAGCTTCTGCTGCGCTGAGGACAGGGAGACCTGAGCCATGCACCCCTCTCTTCCTCTACTGGAGAGTTGGAGTTGCTTAAAGGAAGACCCAGATGGTCCTTCCATGCCCCATCTGAGCACAGTTATGGGGAAGTGCCCAGAGACTGCTACATACTATTTATCTGCTAATGCATCTCCATATCTTCATTTCCTTCAGGTCTTTTTCTCCTACACTGTTTCTCTTGGGTGCTGCAACCAGATTTAAAGATTTCCCTAAAGTGTTCCTTAATGTTCCTCCTTCTAAACTGAGTCTGTTTCAACAAAATAAGGCACAATTTTTCCTATATTACAGCAGAGTTATTTTTCCAAGGCAGTTTTCCCACATCTTCCCCCCTTCAAACTCTTTTTTATTTCTGAATGGATTCAGGGTAGAAGCACAGGAGAAAGGGAGGCATCTGCCACAGATTGCCTGGTTGTCACTGGTAAAGGTGAGCATTAGGATGAAGATTCAGGAGCTTATAGCTCCAAACTCTGGCCCAAACCCTGCTCCAAACCCTGGCCCACACCCTGCTCCAAACCCTGGCCCACCACTCACTTCTGCATGATCTCCCACTGGGATGTTCTGCCCAGCAGCAGCCAGTCAGGCTCTGCTGCCTGTCCTCACCACTGCTTGCTACAAAGCTGCCTTGACAACAGCAAGAGGTAGCTGAAATCCTTCCCTAAGCATTTTTTAATTTGTTTTAATACTGCAGGCTATGTCACAGGGAAAGAAGTCTCCGGAGGTGCTGCTCATGCTAAGGAAAAGTCTGAGTGTTCAGGCACTGGGCACTGCTGATCTTTCTGAGACTGGGTCTGTCACCCCTTCCTGCAGGGGCTGACTCACTCTTCGCTTGCATTGCTCATCACCCACAGAGTCTCCCCCGTAGAAGCCCTGCAGCTGGTCTTGTCTCTGCCCCTTGCACTTTATTCTTCAGCTCAAGGATTGAAACAGTGCCTGCCTCTCTCCTGTGAAGCTCTCTCCCAAAATAAAATCAAAAAGCAGTGTTGGCCCCAATCTGTCCCAGTACCTTCCCTCCACACTAGATTACCAGATGCTCTCAAGGAGCTTGGCATGTCCTATTTGCTTCCATCGAGGATGTGATATCTGAAAACCCCTGGGAGACAATGGCTTTCCAGTCTGGAGAATTTGCCTCCCCCTCTGCATCAGATGTGTCAGAGCAGCATTTCACTTACCTTTTCCAGTGATTTTTATTGGTCTAGTTATTAGTGAGGAAGTTTAACCCACTCTTGGACAAATCCCTGAAACTCAATCAAGTTACCGTGAGGAGGAACCAGTCTATGAGGGAAACAGTCTTAAGGTGAGACAGACTCCAAGCAGGAGCCGACCCTTTGGTGCCTGAAGAATGATCCCCCTCAGCTGATTCTGTCCCCTGCAAAGGCCTGTGGGCACCCTGCCTGCCACCACCATGGGTTGCTGTGAACTAACCATGTCACTCTCCCCAGTATCAAGCACCCTGCACTACTGTGCTGAGAAGCCATGGCAACCATGGCCACCTCAACACAGTTTGTAAACACAGCCATGACCAAATCATTGGTGCCTGTCTGGGAAAGGCATTTAATTTCCTTCAGATAAAAATTAACTCATAAAATCCATTTGAGTCTGTTTCTCTGATGACCTGCTTCTGTCTTCTATCCTCTTCCTCCAGCATAATGTCCATATTTGCCCAGCATCCAGACTTTCACCCCTCTGACCCATATTGCCCGTATTGCCCCTACCATCATCACTGCACCAAAGGATGCCACCACACACCCTTCACAGTCCAGACACCTGAGAAATTGCCATCATGAAAGGAAAATAAACTTCTCAAGGGGAAAAAATGACTACACCAAAACCTTACTCTCATCTTTCTTCACCTTCAAATGGGGCTGCGGTAAGCTGTCCGAATTCCAGCATTTCTAAACCTCTCCTCCTCTATGCCCTTGTCATCGTGACAGACACAGACATACCTGTAATGCTTCCTCTACAGCACTGCCCTTCCAACCTTCTGGCATTATCTTCCCATAATGCCAGAAGATTCCACAAGTGCATCTGCCTTTACATTTTCGTCATGGGTGAGGGGCACCCAGAGCTGCTCACACAGTGTTTATGCTGGGGATGGACTTACCCTGGCTCTTGTACAACTGCATGAGGGAGCTGGGCATCTCCTTCATTCCCACCAGGCTGTACATAACATACCCTGACACACAGCAGCTGTTGGCCCCACGGACCATATCAGAAATTTGCACTCACATATGTTGGCAGCTCAAGCAGTACAGACTAAAACCTTGGCTTGCAGGATGCAAGGGGCAGCTCATCAGCTCCCGCAGTACACACGCGCTCCCTGGCAGATGATGCTCCCGGAGATTCCTGATGTCCTACTGCTGCAACAGAGGCAAGTGCTCAGTGTCATTTGTTGCTAATGCCTGCGTGCATCTCGCAGCCTCGGTACAGTTGGTTTAATAGCCAATCTCTGCTGGGAGGAGAGGGAGAGAGAAAGAGAGGAGTGAAGGAGAAAGCAAGCAAAACAAAAAAAGAGTAACGTGAGTAGGAGCCCGTAAAATAGAATAACACTGCCAGGCAGAGCAGCAGCTGAATTGGCTGTGACAGGCAAACCCTCTCTGCACCTGGGATTCAAACACAAGCTTATTTTCCTGGTTTCTTTGAGAGACAATGAGTCCTGACTACCTGTCAGCATGTATCCAGGAGATGTCACCGGCAGAAAAGGGGCCCCAGGTGCTCATGACCCACATGGCTGACACAGTTATGAAGGCTGAGGTCACAGGTTACATTTCCCAGAGACAAGCAATGAGGAGCTTAGAGGGGAAAAAAGAAAAACTGAGCAACAGCAGAAACCAAAGAACCAAAACAATGCAGCTGCCACAACTCCTGGAGTTCCCAGAGGATTCAGAACAGCTTTGCCTTCTGCACAGTTCCTGTTCTCTCATCTGAGGGGCAGGGGAGCAGTCAAGTGTGTGCCTTCAGACAAACACACTTCTTCCCCAAGTCCCGACAGACGTACAAGGGAAGCCATTCACTGTCTTTCCTCAGCTTGCCAGCTCACTGAGGGGCCGTGAAGGACATACTCCCAGAGAGGTAAGGTCAGACTGTGCCAGGCCTCCTGAAAAGAAGTTTACAATCTCAGCAGCCCATCAGGGCAAGGGTATCAAAACCAGCTGTTCACGTTCAACCACGAGGGACCAATAGTGGATTGCTTGAAGAAGACCAATTTCACCCTACAGCATGGCCCCCTTCCCCAGGGCTGGCAGCTGGAGGACAACCCCAAAGTGAGGGGCCACCAGATGGTATTTTTAGCCTCCCTTCTTGGGATGGAGCACAGCATGCCACATCGCCTGGTAAGACACCCAGCTAGGGACCGCTCCTGTGCCCTCCCACATGTCCACATAAAGGTGCTGCCTGTGACTCAGCACCTCCCCCTGCCTCCTCCTGCCCATCGTCAAACCACCTGCATAACCTTCTCTGCTGCAACAGGCCAAGTAGCTGCTTTAAATTAAAAGCTGCTGTCCTCACCAGTTTTTTTAATAAGAAAAAAGTAATTGAAATTTAATTTAGTCAATGACCAAGCCATAGGGTGTGAAAATGAGCCAGCATTGGCTCAGGTTCCATTAGGAAAGAGCTTGGACCAACCTCCCCAGAGCTGTGGGAGGGGATGGGGGAGTTGCCTGGGGTAGCTGAGGGGGATCTGTGCAAGAGGTTTTGAATCAGAGTGTCTTAAATCACCACATCTCCCAACCAGATTTCTTCCCTAGCCCATCCCCAGCATTACATGTAAAGCCTACAGGCACCCTCCTTCAATAATCCCCATACTCCAGAGAAAACTTCCCCTCCAATCCCATCCCTGCAGCCTGCAAGGAGCAGGGTGCCTCTTTCCTGCCCTCTTCCCCTCTGCTTCCAGCACTGCTGCAACCAGAGCCCTGCCAGAGTTGGCAGCCACAGGCCCATCAGCACAAACTGCTGGCAGAGAGAAAGGGAGAGAAGCAGAGGAGTCTTGGGGACCTGAGAACAAGACAGGACTCGTGAGTCATCCCCTCTGCAAGTGCGTACCCACAGCCCCCGCTGGCTACCGCCGAGCTCCAGGAAGATGCTGAATATTCGATGTAGGGGTTTTTTTTAGATCTGCTGAAAATGGCAAGGGAAACTCCACTGACAATTTTTAAAAAAATTAAAAAGGAAAGAGAAAGATCACAATCTCATCGCCACAGCCGGTCTTACACCTTCCCCGAGGATATGTTAGAACAGCCAGGGGTGTGAGAGGAAAGCAGCCCATGGCGATCTGTTTCTGGCAGGCTGAGGTAAGGGAGGATGAGGGAATGGCTGTGGGAGGGTGCAGTGTTGCCATCCCCACTGGTGTGGATGGGTGCAGGTGCATAGGCAGCCTGGGTTTGCAGGTGAAGGGAAAAGCATCACCTGACTCTGACACCTCTGCTAGAGGTCTCAGCATCTCTGCTGTGGTTGCCAATAGAAGACCTCGTTAGGGAAAGGCAAGCTTAAATATGACATTTTGCAATGCCAACCTGTCCAGCAAGGACAAGGCTCACTGGTTGTTTTCACACAGTATCACATGAATCACTACAGAAGTGTGGGGTGACAAGGGACTATATGGGGTCAGTGAGTCTCTCTGCTCTTCCCCCAAATCAGTGAGACAAAATCCACCTCTTGCTAATGTTAGCAAAGTAGATATTTACTCCTTAGGTTGGAAAGCTCCTTCATATCAGCTGATACGGGGTTAAATGTTCCCAGTCTGTAAAACCTCAGCCCACTAAGAGAGGAAGCCTCTGTTGCACCTTGATGTGCCTTTCAGGAGGAGATGCAGCACAAGCTCTCTGTCCTAAAGCAGAGTGTGTCGCTGGGGAGGTGAGGGGAGGGTGGGAGTCAGGAATTGCAGGCAGGACATGGGKCAGAGATTCTGAGCTGAAGCCCCTCAGCCCATCCTCAGAGGAAAACAGAGTGCCACCAGGATGGTGCCAGGGGAATTCGAGTTTCTCAGCACAGCTCGGGGGAGGATGGGTACTTGTGTGTGTGAAGGAACAGCAAGGAAGCAGGATGAAGAGATTTAGAGAAATTATGGAAATTTTCTTTTCTCCCACTCTCCTCCAYCCTGTCATTTTATCTTCTCCACTTTGTCTTCTGGTCTCTGTCTCACCTTCTGTCTTTCCCTCTGTAAGCACTCGTTGGCAAGTCTTCTCCAAAACACAGTTATTTTGAATGTGTGTTCTTCTACATCCCTTACAATATTTTCTCGCTCATTCTCGGTATCTTCCTTGCTGGTGAAGCAGATCAGCTTAATGATGATAATATTGAACATGGTGAAATGGCTTCTTTCACACCAAAACCAAAATTCATTGCTCTGCTCATTCATCTGATCCAGGTATCAGCCACTTTCATGCCTTTCCTTGTCACATCAGATGCAGAAACTTAAATATTACCTTTTTTTCCCCCTACCATCTTCTCCACTTGGAAGGGAAGGATATTCTCTATCATATATTTTTAATCTGCTCCTTGAAAAAGCCTGAGACGTAAAATGGACATTTTTAGTCCTATCCCTTTTTCCCAGTCAGATGTCACTCTTGGGGAAGCCAATCTCCTCRAGTTAGTAGCTTGCCTAGTGTGGAAGTAGCGAGTGATATATTCCTTGTCCTCACGGCATCTAGATCTCTGCCCAGCCCCCACCCCCATCACTTTCATGCTTACTGCACCAACACAACTGCTGCAACGCAGAAGCTGATGGTCCACAGCACGGTCATGCTTTTTCCAGCAAAAGAAGCTGACAGATCACTTCTGCTTGTGACTCATCCTAGAGGCGAGAATGGTGTGGGCTCCCCGTTTCACCGTGCATCACAGAACCTGCCCCCAGTGGGAGCCCACAGAATGACTGGTGTCAAAGGTATCTCTGGAAGTCTCCAGTCCAAATCCCTGTTCAAAGCAGGGCTAACTGCAAAGCCACAACAGGTTGCTCAGAGCCTCGTCTGCTTGAGTTTTGAGTATCTCAAAGGAGGCATACTCCAAAATACCTCTGGGTCACCATGTCACATCTGATCCACCCTCATGATTACATGTTTTATTTATATGGAGTTGGAATTTCCCTAGCTGCTAATTGGCTCTGCTGCCTATTGCCCTTGGTGCACATCTCTAGGAAGAGTCCAGTTCCATTTTCTCTACGCACATCCCCCCCCCGCCTTATCAGTCAGATCCCCCTTAAATTGCTCTCCTCCAGGCTAAACAAAGCCAGTACTCTCAGCATCTTCTCACATGTTATGTGCTCCAACTCCCTAATCATCTTCGTGGCCCTCCACTGAACTCACTCCAGTTTGTCACTCTTTGTCTGATAGTGGAGGGGCAGTGCCTGATTCTACCTCTCCTTGCTTGGGATCTCCCTAGGTTGAACTAAAGCCTACTCTGACTGTTTTCTCCTTATTTTGCTGTTAAATGGATGGTAACCAGCCTCCAGGCTATCCAAGTCAATTATATTCAACAGAAACTGCAGTTTGGATCACCAGGTTCATAAGACTGTATCTAGATGTTACTATCAGCAGATCAGATTCCCAGTGGACAGGAAAAAGCAATCCCCTGACAAAACCAGGATGAGGTACCAGATGATTTTGTAAACCTCTTATCAGGGAATGGGGAGCCAGAAAACAGACTTAGTCTTGTCTTTCCTGCCCAGCTGTCACTGTGGTTTGGAAATTAACTCACCATGCTTTATTTATCATCAAAATTTTCAGTCAACAGCCAAACCAGAGAGGCACATTTTTCCCCTCTAAAATGTTCTCAGCCATATCTCAATCTCTCTCAGCATTTGCCTCCACCCAGCATCCTTAAACCCCTTCACTTGATTCTTAAACAGGAGGAAGACAAGCTTCAGGAGTTCCATCTGTACTTGGTAAAGGGCGGAGGAAGATACAGATTCACACCATGTTGACACACAAAATAAACAGAGAAAGGAGTGGGGCCCCAAGGCAGTGGCATGGGAAAGACTCTACTCATYCTGCACCGGGATGATTGACCAGGGGAACTCACTGCTGAAGGACATGGCCAATGCAGACAGCTTGAGTGGGTGGGTAACTGGGGGTGAGTGGGTTTAAAAGCACAGATGGCACTTAAATCTTCCAATCACTGTGACAGCATCTAAGGGCTTCCAGGTGAATTCATTAGGGATCTCTTCTTCCTTCTTCCCAGCCAGACACYTCAAAAGAAGCATTACATGGGGGGGTCAAATGGGAAGGATTCACTTCCTTCTGACAGACCTGTGCAATAGCTCCTCCACTTTGGTGGGAGTTACCTGGTGACCTACACTCACAGTGGGCTGTCCTGTTATAACAACTCCATGGAGAACTTCAGTGATGCTCCAAATTATCTAATGGGAAAGTGCCACAATACCTGGGGAAGGGCACTGTAATTTCAGTTACCTGGAGGTATTTCAGAAGGATTTCGAGAGAGATGCACAGTCCCACCTATTCCAATTCCCCTCCCTCAAGCTCCTGTTGCCATGGCAATGATACTGACAATTTCAATGCATAAACTCAAATTTGCATTTTAATGGAACATAATTAGAATGCTGAGATAAACGATTCTTCCTTGATAAAAGGTAACACAAACGCCACATCTCACAAATATGCTCTACCAGCAAGTATTGCACATACACACACACACACACACAGAGCCTATACATCGCTGAGCTGTGGAAGCTGGGAAGTTGCTTTCAGTTCCTTCATGCCTGGCTGGGAAGTTTTAAATCCATCACAAAACCCCCACAATTTCCAGAATAAAACATTACATTTACCAGATGTCTGCTGCAAACTGACTATATCACCTCCTGGCTGCTATTCCTGCCACGCTATGCTTCGCCTCCCAGGTCCAGGCAGGGTCAGCCCATATCTGCTCTCCCAACACTGAACCCTGAGGTGCTCTCTGTATGCTGACAGCTCTCAGGGGCTCAGTAGCATGGGTGATATACCAGAAACAATGAAAAACCTGTCCCTCTCCAACTCTCCTAATATTTCTTTTCCTTTTGTTTTTAGCTAAATTTGTAGTGAGATGTGCTCTCACTTGGTTTTCACTTGCAATATGCCCAAGAGTCTATTCTCCAGCTCTTGGATCAGGAAAGGAGTACTGTGTTAGCACCTGTCCCACACTGTCAGCCAAGAGGGCAAGTAGCTACAAGAGGGCAGAAGGAGATTTTAAAAAGGAAAGGTTTCCAAGACACCTCTCTTTACTTCAGCAAAAGGCAGGGAAAGGGAATGCAGGAGGGGGAGAATCTATACTGCACCAAATAGGAAAGCAGAAAATTAATTTCTCCTGCCCTTGAAACAAACTAAATTCAAAGCAGGCAGCTGGCAGGAGTGAATACAGACAGAAGAGAGAAGGAAAAAAAAAATTAAAAATAAAAAATGAAAGAACAGAAGAAAAGCAAACAAGTGAATCACAAAAGCCGCAAACTGCCTGTAAATTTCATTTGGCTTTTCAATTGAAAAGTGAAATGATACATACTTGGGTAGGGACAATCACATCAGGGAGAGGCTTAAAGTAGCCACAGCCCAGAACAGCTTCTTCTGACCCCGCTGGGCCACCCAGCCTTCAGGAGACTTCAAGCAGCTCTGCAAAGAAGGGGAGGGCATAGGAGTCACCTCTGCCATGAGGCAGAGTCCATCTGCCTTATCCCACCTGCCTGGGATGTGAAAGCAAAGCCACATGTCCTGCTGAGCAGCACTGACAGGGCACCACCGACACTTGTGTTGCTATCTGCCAATGCATCAAGTAAATGACACAGAAATTGCTCATTGGAACTCTGTGGCCTGGATCTGTCCATTTTTTCCGGCAGAGAGCTTTCCAAGGGGTCTGTTCAAGTCCCGCACCTTCTATCAGCACTGGCTAACCAGCCACATCCACTCCATTAGATCTGTATGATTAGGGCCCAGAGGGTTCAAGCAACTTCCTGCTCCTCCTCCATCATCCCACACAGCAGTCAGCCTGGTGGAATCCTGATTCCTCCTCCAGGAAAGTCTTTTAGACCTGCTCCTCCGGGCTGCACAAAAAAGAGCATGTCTCCCTCTCGCCACTCCCACCATCCCAGCCAGCAACCCCATTTAATCTCTCTGCCCTCCTTCCTTTGCCAGAATCAAATATTAATTGAGCTTGCACTGTGATAAAGTGAGTGTTAATGTGCCTTGGCACGTGAACAAGTGGAGTCGGATTCAGCCTCCAGTGCAGCATGCAGCTAGAAGAGCATGGCAAGGTGAGCCCAGTGGAGAAGTCTCTGGGGCTGCCCACCACTTTGGCCAGCCCCAAAGGCTGCAGGTCCTGGCAGTTCGGATCCCGTCGCTTTCACATCCTCTTTAGCACTGACACATGTGCACCTGTAAATGCACACAGCCAGGCTGCACACAAACACACACATTTACCTACAGCCATCCGAACCCCATGCAGCGAACTGGCTGTACAAAAGCAGCTGAGGAGCTCACACACTGTACATGCCAAGGCACTGTCTCCATTCATATAAGAATATCCAGCCAGAAACTCACATGGATGCTAACACCTATATGGGGTGTGCTGTTATCCCAACGTAAATCATGGTGTACCCACTAAGACAAGAGGCCATACACCTACACACAACCAGACCAAAATATTTCCATGGAGTTGATGGCTTTCCACATAACCCTCGTTCCCTTGTTTCTGAGTTGCAGCTGCTTAACTTAAAAATAAAACAGCCTAATTCTCCTAAAAATCATCTGTGCCACAGATACAGTGGTTCGTGGGGCATTTATCAGTCAGTTCCTTTACCTTAGGATACAGTTTACAGGTTCTGCACAGTAGGCACCTCTCAGCGGTTGGAGACATGATCCTAAGGTCCAGTTTGCAATACAAAGTTTTAGGAACAAAGAGTGGAGTAAGGAAAACAAGAAGGGAAAGAGTTGGTCTTATGATTTAGATTAACTTGAGTCAAGGTCAAGAGGTAAAAGGCCCACTCTGCACTCAGGCCCCACATCTTCAATAACAGGGACCATGTGACTGGCTTGTCACTCGTCACTTGGCTTCCTTAGCGAGAGAAAAGACGGCCCCTGGCAAGCCTCCCTCCACCACTCACCCCACCAGCTTTGGGGGCTACTGTGGTGCCTCCCGGGGGTCCTCTCCACAGCAGCCCCATCAGAGAGGCAGTGCCATGGCCACTTAGAGTATGGAGGTGTGCTGGGGCCAGGGCCACAGATGGGTGATGGCAGAAGGGACAGTAAAGAGTGATCCAGGGCTGAACACTAATTAGCAAGAGATTTGCTGCCAAACTGGTACCACGACTGACAGGAGATGAGCACAACTCAGACCAAAGTCACCCTAATGCCCTGATGACTATCAGATACAGGCTGGGTGTTCAAAGCAGTGGTATAGATTTGCACCCCAAAGCCCCCATGCATCTTGCTGCTTCTGTTCCCAAAACTTGCCAGGGATGGGTAAAACCTACAGGAACTCTACATTTGTCCTGCAAACCTCTTCTGTGCCCTCCCCTGGCTTCTGGCACGGCCTTCCTAAAACTCATCACCTGTCTCAACACCCGTCTCTCCTGGCTGCGGTGCTTGTGGCAGGCGAAACTCAGCCTCACAGTGACATCTAGTGAGGAGAGCCAAACTGGCACCACGCACCCGTGCTAGGAATGGCAGCCTGGCCTCCTCTCCCGCTGGCATTTGTTCCTCTCACTTCAGGAGACAGAGGCAGAGCAGGAGATGCGGCCCTGGAGGAGAAGGCAGCCTGGCCCGGAGAGGTCTTGTGGTGAGCGTATGGGTTTCTGGTACCCAGCACCTCCAGGGCTGCCCCTGCACCAAGAAAGTGAGAGTCCCCCAAGTACATGCCAGTGGATTTTCAGTGTTTTCTAAGAGTGTTTTCTACGCTGTGCTGAGGAGAGATGGATGGAAAGAGAGAGAAAGGGCGAGAAGATAGGAGAGGAGAGAGCCAAACATATAATTTAGAGGGATTCACTGCTGGAGTCAAGAATAAATAGTAAAAAGTCAGGTTGAACTGTCAGCCTCCCACAGCCTCAGAAATTGCAGATCCTGTTTGGAGAAGCAAAAGCAGCAAAAAGAGACAGCAGTCAAGGAAACAGAATAAGACAAGGGAATACAAAACACAGCTATTAGAGAGAGAGAGCAAAGGAAGGAAAGAAAAAGAAAACGAGGGAGAAAAAATTACAAAAGCAGAGTGCAGGGAGAGAGGTCTGGCATTACACTGACGAAGGCAGCACACCAGCCACAGGACAGAATATCTTCCCTTGATCTGAGAAGCCTCACAAGTTATTCTGTTCATTTCTGAGCAATTCTGGAAAAAAATCCCAGAAATTAGGAAACCTCAGTGTGTATTGCAGAAATAAGCATCCAGCCTTCCAAGCCTGAAGGGACTGGGGAACAGGAGGGGACATGTTACACCTTTAGCAACCGAAGCAGGGGCATGCATGATGCAGCTTTAGCCAGCACAGCACAGAGCAGGCAGGAGCTGCAGCAGCAGCAGGCAGTGCTGCCCCAGCTCCCCCGGCTCTGCTCTGCACCAGGCAGCACAGACATCCTCTAACGAGGCCTGCCTAAGGCAGCAAAACCCGTGACGGCCCCAGCCCACCTCCTGTCTGTCTCCAAACCCTTAATAATTGATGACAAGCATAACTAGCTAAACTTTGCTGCATTCTGAGCCAGCTCTGGGGCTTGTAAACATTTTAAGGAGCAGAGAGGCTGGGAACAAAACACAGAGCCTTCCACCTCATTGTCACTGCTTTGAAAGCAGCCATGTTCAGCAGCCACTGACATTTCCCAATTTCACATCTACACAGCATGAGGACACTTAAGCTCTCAGCTCTAATACAGCCTCTTCTCTGTGTATTTCCAAGCTCTTTACATGAGAAATCATTCATTCCGTTGTAACCAGGACAAAATACATCTTTCCTGGAAGAAACAAGGCTTTCATCAAAGGCCACAATATTTCCAGAACTGAGAACCACCACTGTCTTTTTACAAATCCCTCTAGTTAAAGAATGTTATACACAGAACCTTGCCTCAAAATCCTTGCTTCTGTCCATTTGCTCTGTATTCAGCAGGGGAATAATTTTCAGGGTGAATTTCTCAGATTCTGGCATGGAATACCTATGTTTCTGACTAAAACACCAAAGAAAGCCACAAAGCATGGACCAAACAATGTAAGGAAGGAATAAAGAGTAAATTGAAAGCCAAGAGTGAAACAATAGAAGGTCAGGTGTCAACCAGAGAGGTCAGCCTGCAATTGAAAAGGGAAAGATCAATTCTAGAAGCACAAAAGGAAAAAAAAAAGATAGGCTGGAATCCAGAGGCAAGAAAACAAAAAACTAATGTCAACAGGTAACAGCCCAGCTGCTTGAAGCTGATTTGAAAGGAAAACAACGGTCTTGGTAAACTTGGAGGCTCCTATGCTGGTGTCTCATCAAACCCATCACTAACTGTGAGCTTCCGAACTAACGACAGAAGATGCCCTGGAAGAGTCTTTCACGGTTTCCACCAAAGAGCTCTAAACTTCTAGAAGTTGTGCTGTTCCAGCACTGCCAGTGACACAAAACCACAAAAATTAACAAGTCGGAGCCCCAATAAGCAAGACAGGGGCCCAAATCTCTCAAGGTTTTCAATAACCCCCGGTGGGTACATATGGCAGTAGGTGTTGTCCACACTTTACTCACCTTTCTACAATGCATTTCATTCAGCCTGAGAATCTACAAAGCAAATTTTTATTCCCTCCAAGCCCTGCCTTTGCCTCCTTCCTGTGTCCGCCATCTGTTACACCTGTTCTCCAGCATTTAGCAGTTCCTTGTCCAGAGCTCTCCTGTATTTTGCTCATTCAGGCCCATCTCTGCTTCACCAAAGGATCTTTATCCTCTTTTCATAGGTTCTTAGGGAAAAAGAAAAGCAACTACAACAGGATAGGTTTTGGTCTTTTAAACTGAGGGAAACAGTGGCAACGAGGTCTGCCACTTTCTCCCAGAGCCAGTGCTGCAGGGAATGAAGTACATGGGGAGGGCAGGAGGAAGACCCAGAAACCATATCCATGGCCCACAGAAGGAACAGGGAAAAGTCAACCACTCTGAGCCCTGAGATCCTTCTACTACTCTGTCCTTTTGACATTAAAGAATAGCGGTGGGAAACAGAGAGGAAAATCATTCCCCTCCAGGTGCAGACCTGTTTTGCCTTCTTCACTCTAGGAGGTGTGCAAGACCAGCAGATGCCCTTCTGAAGAGAATTTTCCCTTCAGGGAAAAACAGAAAGTATGAGGGCACAGGACTTTCAGGCGTTTTTGTGAGTCTGGATGCCAAAATCCATTTTTTTGACCACAAAAACCTTGCGACACCAACTGTGTACTATACACAAAATATTACTAGCAAAGTGCTTTCTTCTGGTATTCTAAGCCCTGAAGAAGGACTTGTTTGGGGTTTTTTCCAAATAAARCATTTATGTTCTTAAAAATATTACCTCTATCTACAAAGTGGGCTCTTAGAGCACCAGCAGAGCTACTGACACTTGTTTTCTTCCCATTTGGAGCAAAAGAAAACAACAGGTAGAGAACGAGGATATGTTGAGAGTTGCTTAATCTTTGTGCCTCCTTATCTCCTCTGTATAAGATGTCTCATTCAGGGACAGAGTTCATTTCTTACTACAGCATCCAGTACAGTGGGAAGCCGATTTAATCTTAATCTTAACCTGCTCCAACATTATCCGCATAAGCTGTGCAAGGCAGAGCCAGATTCTTGGGGACCTGGAACAGGTCACTGAAAAGTGAATGGAAGAGGTAGATGTCTACACTGGATTTACAAAAAAAAGAAAAACTGGAATAAAAGACTTTCTATCAGTCTAAAGTAACTAGACACTTATCCATGCAAGTGTATGAATCAAAGCACTGCCCAGCCCTTGTTCAAACTCAGTAGGCTAGAAAGTTAAATTGCTTTTCAAAGGCATGCCACACTGTTAAAGGACAAAGGTTCCCATGCACTTGAGGTACAGGGCAGGCAGTGATCCATGGCTCTTTGCAGGAACGGTGACCACAACACAAACTGCTTCAAGGTGGCAAACACAGCTAAATATTAATGACAGCAGCTTTGGATATTGCTGTTCAAGAGAAAATACAGAATATGGAAGGTGGTAAAACTGGACAGCTGCTTAAAGCAAAGCACATTCCATGTGAAGAAACATGCTGAGGTGAAAATCTGTTATAAATCAGCTTGAAAATGAGCCTGATTCATTTTGGAAGAGAAAATACAGCTTTATGTGTCAATGTGGACAATATCACATGTTCAGACATCAGTATCCCATTTTCCAAAATAATAAAACTGTTTTTTTAAAAAAAAGCCCTAAACTAAATAAATGCTCGTGATTGTTATATTTTACTTCTAATGCTGTCCTCAGCTTTTGTTTTCTCACATTCTTCACAATATTCCTTCAGACTGAGACTCCAACATAACCCCCCGAATCCAGAAGCTGGAACATAAAGTAAGAGCAAAGAGACAGCTATTATGAACTGCCACAGACAGCAATATGATTAGACATGAATATCAGTTATGTCTTTGTTAGTGGGTAGTACAGAATAATGAGGTGGAACAAGCTAAATCAGGTGTCTTCCAAAGCCTAGAATAATAGGGAGAAAAACCGTCACTCCAAGATGAACCAGGAACTTTATCAGCATATTCAAACAGGAAAAGTTACCATTTTTCAATGCCATAAGAAGGCAAGCAGAAAGCGAACTGATAATACTCACATGTGGAAGTTGCTTAAAACTCCAACTGATCTGTAGGCTGGGTTATTTGTAATTGAAAAGCCAGCTACCCACTGAGGCATGAGATTTAAAGAAAGCTATAAAACATGAACAGTAGTGTCAGAAAGCTTTTGAAGACAGCTTAAATCTCGGGAAGAAAGCATTCTCAATCTGAAATGCAGCACCTGTGGCTTTTGCCATCCAAGTTTAGATTATTCAGGCTCGAAGATAGTGATTTATTTGGATGTTATACATTTAAATGAAGAACATTTGGCATTCGTTCTGTCCCCAAAGTGCTTCAAAGAGCTAACTGAACTGATTTTTGAGGGATTTCAAAGTGATGAAATTTTAATTTTATTCATCTTGGATGAAATTTTAATTTGAATAGAGGCCTTAAAACAGTATAATGAAATACTGATTTTTCTAATTTTTTTTCGTACTGACATAGACACAAAGTCTCATAACATTAAATTTTTAACAGTACATACTAGTCTGGAAAAAGCTATTTGTAGAGTCTGCTCAACTGCTTTCAACAGTGTCTGAGTAAAAGAAAGGGATAGTTAAACATATATATCATGATGACATATGGAGCATATCACCACTGAGAGACTGATAAAGCCATGGAAGCTCCTGCAAAGCTTCATATACAAACCGGACTTCATTTGCTGCACTCAGCATAAAGCAGATTTATCAAACACAGGTACTTGACTTAATCTAAGGTCAGCAGAGGATATTTTACGTTTTCTGACATGTAGAAGAGATTATGTGATCCAAATGCCTAAATTCTACGTATATACAGACTTAAAGTGAAATATAATACACAGGCAAAATCCAGTTCATATTAAGAGATGATTGTACATTCCTAACATAAGTCAACAAAATTATCTTGTTTAGCAGTGCAGGGAAAAGATGTGAGGATAATTCTCTATTAAAGTCAAAGAACAGGGGAAGACTCTGTACGTCTGTCTGCAGGAGTGTGACAGGTGTTGGTTGTACCAAAGCCACCCAGAGACATGACAGATGCTGTCATCACCATGTCTGATAAGACCAAGCACAGCTGCAGCCAAAACGCAGTCAGGAGAAACATCAATGATCATGCCCTAAGAAAAGCTGCCAGATCCTGTTAAAAGGAGACGAAGAAATGTAATGTATTAATAATAGGTACATGATTTCACAAAGTGTTAAAAACCCCACAGCCTATGTTAGACCATGATCTTTGGCAACAGATCTAAACCTGGGGAATATGTCACACCACAAAGTGCACATCCATTTAACTTCTTGGTGAACTAACCAGCTTCAAGAGCCTGACCAGACTCTGAGGCAGGAGACCGTGAATGCAGTTAAAGAAAGTGCCTTGCCTTCCCTCTTCAGCAAAGATGACCCCTGTGTGCTCATTAAATTTTATTCTGCAGGTAATTGCTGACTAAAATCACAGCAAGTCTGCGCCCAGCCTTGCTGGTCGAAGGAGGATTTGCCTGTATTATGGTTCCTTGCTACTGAAGGTATTTAATAAGAAGGGAGTCAGATTTTCTGAGAAATCTACATAACTGAGAGCATTATTAATTGGCACCACAGAAATGGAAATGAGATGCTATTGGTAATGGTTTACTTTTGAGGTGGAAAAGAGGATGTGTTCCACGAACAGGATAATAAATCCTGTGCAGCTTCCATCACACTAATTTGTTAAATATGTTTTCCAGTGTTAGTAACAAAGATGTTTTTGCATCAGATGCCTGCATAAGGCACTTATGAGGTTGCACCGTTCTGACACAAAGCATGTATAACGATGCATTAGGTGATGCTAATAAATGATACGAACATAGTGTTTAATCACTAGAATAAGCTATGGTGAATATACTATGCATAATGTAACCACGAACAGCTTACAAGGAACCTGTAAATTGTATCTTAGGGGCTAAAAGAGAGCATTTGACTGATGAGATATTTTTGAACATGCCTTCCCCATGGTAAGATCATTGGCAGCTATCATTTATCTCATTCTGACCAAGATGAAGATAATCTGAGTATACAAGCAATAACAACTTTTCTGCTGACTATAACACTGTCTATCACTTTCTTCAATTTCAGCAATAGGCTATTAGCTCATGGCTTGTTTGGCTTCTCCTTCACAAAGCTACAATAACCTCTTCGCAACTTTGTGAGGTTTCATACAACTGTATGGACAAATCTGGCAGAGAATGAGAGCTGAACAAACTCAATTTTCCACCAGCTACTAACAGAAAACAAGAAAATGGAGAAGTGCTCTGAGCTACATACCCAGTGACTGTCCCTCCAAACCAACCAAAAAAAAAAAAGGCTCGGTAAAGGGAAAAGTAAGAGTGAGAAGTGACTTGCTGAACAAGCGGTAAATGGTTAATATTCCCCAGCCCTGAAGCTAGGAATAAGCACCAAGTAAGTCCTGCCCAGAAAAATGTATAAGCACCATCAGCAGAAGGTGACACAGGATGTTGGTATCCATCCAGGATTCAGTAGAGAAGGAACAATAAAAGACAGGCATTGAGGTGACATCTGCAGGGGCTGGAGAACAATTTCCAGAGAATGACTGTCATTTAATAAACCTAGCTTTAACTGTTATCAGTCCCTTTTACAGATCATTACTATGAGAAACAATGAGAGCTGTTTGTATAGCTTTCTCCCTGCAGGATATGTCTGAGGGAGAATAAACCTCTCTCCTCCTCCAGTGTCAGCTTGTTAGTGGCAGTACTGGCTATAATTGAATAAGCTTTATTCAAATGATAGCTAAATTTAGCAGATATTAACATGAAGTCTCTAGACGGCTGAAAACTGAAGAAGAAAGCTTTAAACAAATAGACTAAAGTAACCCTGAATAACAGATGCAATTTATGGCAGAGCAAACCTCTCTGCCTGACGAGTCTAGCAGTTAAACCTGGATTTTGGGGCCTTGCTGAGACAAAACATGACACCATCCCCTTTCCTCCTGGCCTGTGATGGCCAGGCCCCTCATGTTGTCTACAAAATCAGATTCATCACCCAGTGTGCACCAAGCCAATAATTACACACTTGAGAAAGACTTTGATTATTTATTTCAGAGTTGCGTGAGCCCGGGTGCTCAGTGGTATTCCACAAACCAAGCACACCCACCGGACTTTCCACATTATTTATATACAGAAGTCAGTTTGTAACTTTCCAGCTACAGCCCCTGTGTTGTGATGGGTTGGCAATAGTTACATAACCCCAGCTAACTTCTATGCATGCTCAGGGAAGGGCCTTCACCTGGGCAGGGGTCTTTTTGACCTGTTGGCATGACTTTTAGCATTCTAGAGAACATACATGAACCCTGAGCATTTTGCCAAGTTAGCAACGTATACATAGACATACACCAACATCTTCATTTACTACATCCTTAAAGATTATAAGTTCCTGGATGTCCTTGAGTAAGGGCGATTAACTGCTATCCGTTCTACTGACACAGGACATCCTGACTTACTACATCCTCAAAGCTCGTTACTTCCCGGATGCCCTTGACTAAGGGATGCTGGCTGCTGCCTGTTCCACTGATTAAGTCTTTTTTTCTTGCTGATCAGCCTTGAAAGTATTCAAAGATCTTGCATCAAAGAACATCCTGACTTAAGACAATCTTGATATTCACAGAATCTAGTCCAGCCCTCCTGCCAAGGCAAGGTCACCTAGAGCAGGTGACAGAGGAACGTATCCAGACGATTTTGAGTGTGTCCAGAAAGGGAGGCTCCGCGACCTCCCCGGGCAGCCTGTTCCAGTGCTCTGCCACCTTGAACGTAAAGAAGTTCTTCGTCGTGTTGAGGTGAGAATTCTTGCGTTTCATCTTACGGCCACTGCTCTGTGTGCTGTCGCTGGGCACCACGGAGAAGTCTGGCACCATGCCGCCGGCGAGTTCCAGCGCCCGCGCAGACGCCCCTCAGCACGGCCGTGCTCCAGCCCCGGGCGGCCGCCGGCGCCCGCCGGGCCGCGGGGGGCGCTGTGGGGCCGGGMGGGCSYGGGGCGCTGCGGGTCGGCCGGGAGCGCGGCGCGGTCATGTCGGCGGCGCTGCTGCGGCGGGGCCTGGAGCTKCTGGAGCCGCCGGGTGAGCCCGCGGGGCCGGGGCCGTGCGGGCGGGGAGAGGGTGGCTCCCGGGGACGGCTGGAGTGACTCCGTCCCTCTTCCCGTTACAGGCCGGGGAAAGGCGCCGCCGGGGCTCCAGCGGGGCCGGGCCGGCCCCAGGGCGGCGGGCGCAGCGAGGCGGAGGAAGAGGGCGCCGGAGCCCGGCAGGAACAAGACTACGGTAAAGGGCAGAGTCGTGAAGTCGGCGATAGGTGAGTCCCGGCCCCTCCAGAGCCCTTGCGCCGGATCCCCCTGTGATGTCCTGTAGCCACGCTGCCGGTCGCTGTATCCATCCCATCCCATTCTCCTGCATGCCCTTTTGGTGTCGCTCCCTTAAACACAGCCTCATTTGTAGGCGAACACCTATCCCTGAGCTGTAGCGGTGTCTTTCTCCCGGGGCCTTGCTGATCCTCCTGTGTCTCTCCTTGTGAGCTGCCTGGATGAGCAGCTGATGTGTTTTGTCCCTCTCTGCATTGCCCCAGAGGAGTACCATAAGAAGAAGCCTGTGAATCACTTGAGAGAAAACCTGCAGTACATGCTGAAGGGACGACTTGTTGAAGACAAAGCCATCACAGAACAAGTAAGACTGTAACTTCTGTTTGGGGGTCTSTTTCCACTGAGGAACACAGGTGAATGGGAATCATCCCTGGATCTTCCAGCTTTTATGCCTTGCACAAGAGAGTCAAGTTTCTGTCTACAAATGGCCTTGAGGAATTTCTGCGTGCACTGGCAAAATAACTTACTAAGCTTTAAACTCATGTTGATATATTGTCCCCTATGATGGTTCTCTGATACTAGTCAAAATCATAGAATCATAGAATGGTTTGGGTTCAAAGGGACCTTAGAGATCATCCAGTCCCAACCGCCCTGCCATGGGCAGGGATGCCACCCACTAGATCAAGTTCTTGAATGTCCTGACAACTGTTGGCTTTTCCTAATTACCAAAGATATTTCACTGTTTCAGCTGGCAAAAAAGCCCTGGTTCAGACCTTCTCCTTACTGTCGATCAAACTGGTCTTCTCTGTAGCTGGAGTCTGTTTAATGAGGAACCAGATGTGCTGCTGGCTCATGTAATAGGAATTTTGTAGCCTCTTAAATGGTGTTTCTCATAACTTAAGAATTTCTTGAGTGGTCTTCCCCAAAAGCTAGTATCATGCCAGGATTTGAAGAGAATAGCTGACAGTGCTAGAATCTTGGGCTGTTTTTATGAGATACAGGCTGTTAACTTACATAAACAAACCAAGTGGTTTAGTGTTTTTTGGGCTGGAAATTGTGACCAGAGGTGACAGAGTATTAGAAAATGCTGAGGGAATTCCACTAACTTGCTGGGGTTTTGGGTTGTCTTGAGAGAGGAGAGAGAGGGGATAAAAGAAGGCAATAGTTTCAAAAAGGTCATAGTTTCAAAAAGAACTGAATTGAAATCAGTGATTTTATCTCTGTGACAGCTGCTAGAGAATAGTTTTCGTATTTGACTCCAAATAGTAAGTTGGTATGTGCTGTTGTCCCAGTGACCTGCTTTGGTTAACATCAGTGGTTACCTCTCACTTTTCTTTGGAGGCACTCTGGAATATAGCAGGGTTCTTGTAGAATAGCAGGGATGCTGCAGGTAAGCTTGAAAATCACTGTTTTGCGGTTCGGTCTGGGTGACAATTACTGGKTTTTTTTCTATTTTTGTACTGTCTGAAGGTTCTTGCTCAGAACAGAGGCAGGAAGTCCAAAGATCAGCCTCCAGAGAAGACGGAAAAGAAGCAGCCTGAAAGCACTGTGTTTACTGAGGAAGATTTCCGTAAATTTGAGAGAGAATACTTTGGGATACCATAAACAACATGATGGGGATTCTTGCAACTCCAGTCTTTCTGCAGCTTCTCCAGTCTGGCCCACGGGCCTGGGCCTTTCCTCAGCATGTTTGAGATGGCACGTGGGAGATGTGCCTGTGCCAGCGAGTGCCTCAGTGTCAGACTTGCAGAGCAGCTCTGCACTGGGCAGAACTCATTACTGGCCAGCTAAAGCCACAGAGGTGCTCTTGGCTCTGAGCTGTGTTGTCCTKTTAATTATGTTGCTGCAGCCAGCATGTCTTGCATTCTTAATGTAGAAGGGTCGACCAAGCCAAATAAAAATCTTTTTCCCCTTCCTCAGGATATAAGGCTCCTGCTACCTGTGTTATTTGGCAGGGAGCATTTAGAGTACTCTATCTGAATGGAGAAATGTTTTGGACCAGCATTAATAAATTTCTGGAAGGGAAGGATGCTTTGAAAGACTGTTAAACCTGAGTAACCCTGCAGTTTGGGTTCTTATTACAGCCCTTGTCAGGTCTGTCTGTCATTGCAAAAACTTTGTATATGTCATTTGATTAAATAATTGTTGCAGACACTGTTTCTCTCTGCCTTTGTAATAGTGATTATTGTGACAGGCTACAATTCATGAAGACAAACCATGTCACTGCTCTGATCCAAGCATTCCTCTCTTTAGGATGACTCAGTTGTGTGAATGCCCTCTCTGATTCATGTTGACACATATATTTAATCATCTCTGACATGCTTAGGCCTTCAAAGACTGCAGGTTGGAATGGAGATGACTCCTCCATTTTGGCTACTCAGAATCATCCCTCTCTCCAAGGAAGGGCTCTCACGCAGAGAAAGTTGTCCTTTGGATGCTTATACCTGACTGTCCCACTGAGATTTAGCCATGCCGGGAGGGCACCACTGCTGAGTGTTGCCACATCCTGTAGCCAGGAGGACTTGTGACCCAGATGTTAGTCTCGGCATCACCCTAAAATCTGAGCCTGAGCTTGTGGTGCTGGGTTGAAGGGAAGTTGTTTTCTTTCAGACCACAGCTAAATTCCCAGCTGTAACAAACAGAAGGCCCAGCAGGTGGGAGTGTTGTTCCAGAAACTTCCTCACTAAACCACTCTAAATGGGCTTCTGGGGAGCTCCTGCTCTTTTCCTGCCCCTTAACTAGGAGGAGGGGAAGTGTGCTCCCTTTGGAAAAACAAAGGTAAGGAGAAGGACTAATGCCAGGCTGCGGTTAGGCTCAGGAGTTGGTTAGAAGGGGCTCAGCTGACCTGAGCAGCAGTCACTTGGTGCCAACACAGGCAGGAATTCATTATCCCTTCCCTGCCCCCGATTATAATTCCTGGTGCTGTCCTCTTAAGTCTGTGCCTCCTCTGCTGAGCTCTTTCCCTCTTGTCTGCACGGGAGGGAAGGTCACTCATATGCATGAGATCAGACAGGGGAAGTAGTGAACATACGGAAGTGTGTGTACTGGAAATTTGGTAATAGCATGTGGGAGGGGATTTCTTGTAATAGGATCAAGTTCAACTATCTGCAGCCAAAAGTGGTAAATATATAACAGTTCAAAGAACAATTCCCTTTTTTTTCAGTTTGTTCTTGCTTCCAAAACTTAAAAAATGTAAAAAAAAAAAAAGACAGCTTCCTAAAAGAAAGGTAGCACTATTGTCCAAAAAAGTAGTTGAGCAAAATGTGTATTCAGCACGTCTCCCTAAAACTTTGGCACTGTGTGCCTGCTGCAGTGCATATGAGCTGGCCTAACACAAGCAGCTCTCTCTGGAGCTGTGATGAGGATAATTAYGTGAAAAATCTGGTTCTGGCACAACTTGATTGAAAGAGATAGATTTCTGGGGTGTTGTTTCAAGCCTTTGTCTTCAGTATTTGGCATTTCCTATGACCCTACAGAGATCCTTCATGTCATCTTCTGCTCTCCTCTACCGTTTCCCCCTACACACCCTTGTTTCTGTGGTTATTCAGCTCCTGGGCCCTTCTCCCACAGGCTGAGGAAAGCAAAACCATCCTTTGTTGCTCCAGAAAAGAGCAGGAGGGTAATGCGGTTCACGCTCTTTGTGCAAAAGCCAGCTTGTTTGTTTGCAAATGTAAGCAAACAGGAAAGCTCTTCTTTCAAAGTTAATGAGAACTTTAAAGTGAGGCCCAGAGCAGTTCTCTATGGGGATAATAACACCCAGACCCATGGAGTTTTGAAGTTGGATGGCAGCTCTCATTACTAYCTGGAAACAGACAGTTTGAAACCAAACTTGGTTGTACAGTCAACAGTATCCTTACATAAATTAAACTTTATTTTGTGGGAGGAAAGAAAAGCAGACATGAACGGGTGGCTCTAGATATACAAAGTGCACGGGCAAAGATCTAACGTGTTCCAGCCTTGACCTTCTGCCTCTCAGGGGGCAGGGCACGAGCTCCTAGGAAAGAAGAGCAATGCCACCCGAACACTCGGTAGATAAGGACAGGTATTGCTCCCTGAGGGGAATGTCTTTAAGGGAGAGGGGAAAACAGGTACCAGCCTGTTGCATGTGCCTGCTGTTAAGCTAAAGCCAAGCACCTTCTCATATTCCCAGCTATCTGTTACAGTCTAGCCATGCTTAGAGCATGCCAGCTCTTTGGCAGTGCTGGAACCCCAGGAGGTGGCTACCTTGGAGCAACCTGCCCCATCCCTGGAAGTGTTCAAGGCCAGGCAGGATGGGGCTTCAAGCAACCTGCTCTAGAGGAAGGTGTCTATGGCAAGGGGGATGGAACGAGATGATCTTTATGTTCCCTTCCAACCCAAACCCTTCTATGATTCCATGATCTCTGTTCTTTGCAGCCAGACTTCTCTGCCCGATGGAAGAGAGAAGAAGGGGTTAGGGAAGCAACAGCTGCCATAGCTGCTTTTCCTAGTTGACCTCCAACCTGTTTCCCACACTGGAAGCTGACAGGCTGCAGCCCACAACAACCGTTGGACCTGCTGGACAGGATTTCTTTCCTGAGCGGCAGCGCAGGGATGTGTCCCACTGCTGCRGGGCCAGCGCCGCATGCTTGCTGAGCTCATCAGGCTGCTGGCTCCCTTCCCAGCTCTGCGACACCAGCTGAGCATCCTGCAGCAGAAAATAGAGGTAGCTGAGCTAGGGAAGAATGGCAAGGGTACCATCTTGCAGGGCATCTCCACCCACACGCAGCAGGGAGTCAGAACGGGCGGCAGCGGCAGCAGCAGCTTTAATATAAATGCAAATAAAAGCTCTGGAGTGTTATTAATGTGGTAGAACCTTTCCAGGGAAACTGTTTAGAGGAGGCAGAATAGTCCCCAGATGCTCAGCCTTGAACTAGCTTAGTGTGAATAAGATTCATCAAGCCTGTTAATGGCCTATTGCTCCCTTGTTATGCGAATGGAAAGCAAAAAAAAGATTTGTTCCAATGGGTGCAAGCTAATGTAAGCCCATATAGCGTCTGCTGTATCAGCAAATCTTCACTTCCTTACCATAGAAAGCAACAGCAGTTACTACCAGCATTATCTGTGTATTGGGAGAAGGGAGGACTGCAAATGCAAACCAAGAAAATACGTTTGTTCAGGACACCAACTTCTTGCCTCTGAAACGACATAGCAGTAACAAACCTGGCTGCCAATGAACTTGCTCAGGCAAATGAGATTGAAAACACTGAAAAGGCTGAAGGAGAAAATCAAGGGGTGGGGGAGGGTCCTAAAAACCTTTGGCAAACTCACCCTCTGGGTGTTTTTTGCATAACTACCTTACATTTCAGTCTTCCTGATCAACGCAGCATCAGCACCTACAGCACTGATGGGCTCCTAAACACCTCAGGTAGGGGGCTGGTTATTGTAAAAAGGGTGTACGGCAGCAGGGCCCTGAATAACTCAGAAAAGTTAGAGCCAAAGGAAGTTTCTCATTTTGTGACATAAGACCCATCAGTTTGAGTAGAAATGAAGTGTGTGAAAGAAGGCAGGCTGCCTACTGCCTGCTTACAGCTCAAAACATGGAACTCCAGCCAAGGCAGGCTGAAGGGTTAGTAGGTTTGAGAGGGATTAAATGTTTGCATGTCTATGCAGAGTTACGTTAAATAGGATTAACAGTGCCAACCACTAACTGGTGGGGGCAGGGGACATAAAAAGCATGATGGTTGCTCTGCAGCTGTCTATAGGGTTACAGGCACCTTTCTCTGAAGGAATAAGCTCTTGGCAGGGCTAGTCAGTAATGTAGCCAAGCTGGTCTGTCCTGAGCTGCACCGTTTGCGTGCCAGCAAGATCATYTATCTCCTTTAATGGGAGGCAAAGACCAGGGCTCTTTCTCCACCTGCCCACACACTGCACTGGAGACGCAGAAGAGTTACAGGACTAGGAGATTCTCTGCCCTATATAAATTAAGCTGACACATCTGCTGTGCCTGGAACTCGCTCCCTGACATTTCTTAAAAGGGTGTGTACGTGTAAAAGAGGAAGAGAGCAGCTGAAGGAGAAATGAGAGGTGGCTAGCCATCACTTGGGGAACATGCACCTCTGTAATAGGGAAATTGGAGCTTGTGGGTGCAGCCGGCTTCAGTCAGTGGCTTATGACACTGCATGAATGCACTGAAAATAAGGCAAAGGCAGTATACCTGGGATACCTGAGCAGCCAAAATAGCATTGCCTAGGTCAGGGGATTGAATTCCTCTGTTAATTCATAGGGCCTGAAGCATTTCACTGGGAAAGTCAGCTAAGGTGAGCATTTCTGGCCCAGCAAGGGATGCTCATGGTAAGATCCCAAGATTTACTGGAAAAGAAGTGTAACAGGAGTTTATGTGCTGGACTGCATGGCATATGCAGGATATCCCCAGAAGCTACTTGAACCATACTGAGAAAAAATTAGTATGCACAAGATGGAAATTATGCTTACAGGAAGGACAATATAGATCCTGGTTTTTTCTGAAGGCCTAAGTCTCTGGGAAGATAAAGAAAACTGGTATTCTTTGGGCAAAAATGTATAGATTTCCCACCCTGAAAAAAAAGGCTATGAATGGACTAGYGCTGTGTGAAATTGTTTCCATCAGAATAACCCACATTTTCTTTCTATAGTCCAGCTCAGGAGCACTGGAGGAGCATTCATCTCCCAAAGGACGGCCTGTCCTTGCAGCTATTTCTGGGCTTTCTGCCAGGGCAAAATCTATTTCGAAGATTTTATCATCATTCTTTCCTCATTCTCCAACACTGCAGCTGCAAATTTGTTTCTGTAAGCGTGCTGCAAAGGTGCATCTGATTCGCCACACAGGCATGTGAAGAAGTTGTCAGCAGTGATGGTTTCCCCTTTTCCTTTTGAAAGAGAAGGGCAAGCACCTGGGTCTCTCTAAAGGCGGGGTGAAGAGGAAGGTAGCTGTAAATATTGTGATAGCAGAAAGAAGCTTGTGAGGAGGGGCTGTATGTTGTCACAGCAGCTTTGCGAGCAGTGAACTGTGGGGGGTTGCTTGGTTATGTGGGGGAATATTGGACTCCTGTTTACCATGAAGCACAGAACTGGCTGAGGGATCAGAGCCTGAGGGTCAYGCATGCTGTGCACGTGAAGTCTACTTCACTGCCCTTAATTCAGAGGAAAAATAACTGAGACAGAAATCCCATCAGCCATGCCAACTTCAGATTCACGTAGATTGGGGGAATTCTGCTGTTTCCAAGGATGTAGAAGAACTGKGCTGCTCCAGGGGTAGGTAAAGCCTGCATTTCATGTACTACAATCTATTTCTGGACATGGTCTCATGCTGTATGCAGGCTGCAAGGATTCAGTTGAAGAACCTTTGTTTTGTGAGGCTGTGAGAAAAGGGAGAGAGCTCCTCGAGTTTGCAAAATATAAAATCAGTCACCTGGCTATCAGACAGTTTATCCTGTGGGCTGGAGTTGTGACAGTGTCYTGGGTGTTCCTTGGCTCCTGCCGCAGGCTGGATAAGCTGCTGGGCCGCAGAGCCAAGTGGCGCGATGCGAGCTGTGCCTAACTCAAGCCTCGAGGAAAAGTCTAGATGAAAAATGCAGAGGAAGAGTCAGCCCTGATCTCCAACCGAGTGAAATCTTAACTAAGTTACTAAGTATGGAAACGCGGCGTCATTTCAGCAGGCGTTGCATGAGATTGCCATATGGGCTGCTTCTGCAAAGCCACAAGCTCAGAGACTCGGCAGCACTGACAGTGCTGACTGCTCCCCAGGGGCAAGTTTCTGATTTCTCCTGCAAGGACTTCTATAAAACACACACATGGCTGCAGAGAGCAAAGCAGCACAGATGTGGTATGCATTCTTTCTCACCTGTTCCAGCTCTGATCTTCCCTCCCTGGAGTGAGTGTAATTTGGTAAACTGGAGCTGCATACTCTCTGCAGGGCTGTAGAAACCAGAATCATGTATTTACTGGCCAGCACAGACCCTGCCTCGTCTGCCTGCAGAGCATGGACTCAAAGAATAATTGGTTTTAGCCATGGCTGGCTCCTAGACAGCCCTGCCATGGGATGGGGTAGGGGACAAATATGCTGACAATCTTTCCAGGCTTTGGGAGAACTGAGGAAGGGCTGCAAAGTACACACACTGCTCCCTCAGCCCTGCCTGCTGCCACAGGTGTAAGCAGAAGTTGCTATGGCTCTAAGGCAAGAGGTGGTTGCCCTGTCGTGGGAAAGGAGGATCAGTAGGGGGAGGAGAGGAGGATTCTCCCCTGCACAGGAAAGCCACAAGCACATACACTCATAGCAGTTACCATGTTTTCTGTAGCTCATCTGAGACCAAGCATGCTGTCACCTCAGGCGCAGATTTAACCCAAATCTTGGGGCTTTGCTGCCTCTAATTATGCCCATCTCCAAGTGGCTGGTGCAGAAGATTTGAAGAATATCTGTTACATTGCTCTACCTCCCAAAATACAATTCCCTGCTCCCAGTCTCCAGTGTCTTCCATTCATACAGTGCATGGTCAGCAGTGCCCTTACCCAGGAGATTTCAGACTGATTCCACCGCACTGCATGTGTGTGCCAGCCAGGCTGGGATGTCCAGGCGCCTGAGCTGGGCAACTCAGAGCCATGGCAGTGCCAAGTGAGGAGTCAACTCCTTGGAAAGGGTGTGCATGTCCACATGCCAAAGGGATGAGGTGCTGTTAAATGGTGCTATCGGCAGCAAAAAATCCCCAAAACGCACGCACATACGAAATAGCTAAAAATGGCACACCCTAAAGCAACCCTGACCCTCCCCACACACAGGTGCTACTCCAGCACACCAGCACCTTCCCTGCACAGCTGAGGCAGGACTAGAGCTGAACTAGTTTTATGAACCAACTCAGCTGCAGCCTTAATAGAAGAAAGTCAAATTTGACTTATCAGTGGCTGAATAAGCCTTCAAGTCTTCCACACTTTGGTACAGGAATGTCATCCATCACTAAGAGCACTACAGTAACCCCAGCCATCTGGCCCAGTTCACACACCAGTACGGCAGCAGCCCCAGCCCCACCAGCTGCCCGTTTTGGGCATTTGGAGACCCACAGGGAGACGAGAAACCCAAATGCAGTTAACACCGATGCTTGCTCTGGGTCTCCTAGCCAGCTGCCAGTTTGTTAAACCCCTCTTCACAACTTTGTAGTATTTTGTCTCCTGGATCCTTTTCCTCCCTTCAGAGAGAATGTTCAAGTGTGAGAACCACACCCTCCCACCACACAGTACTACTGACCTTGTGTCTTCCATCACCTTGGCTTATCTTCCCTTGACTCTCAAAGTTCAATTGTTTCAGTGCGCTTTGCTGCTGAAAACTCTGAGGCACCCCAGTATGATCTCTCACTTTAGTATACATGTAAATTACAGGTCAACTGAAACCCTTTATTAGAGAAACACTTTACTTTAAAGCACTTTGTGCACTTGCACTGCACCCACCACCTSTAACACACAGCACAAGTGTCAGACTGCATTCTCCTCTAGCCACACAACTGCTTGTGCTTGTACTCGCAGCCAGATGTGGTTCAAGTCATGCCGGTTTTACAGGTACCCACTCATCACACACCATCATTGCACATTTACTACAAAATTATTTATTAGACAGCAATACACAGCTTTAGCAGCAAGCTTATATACATGCACATCAACACTGCTGACTACCCTACTCGGGGACTCTAGTTCTTTTGCCCTTGGCCTTGCGGACCTCTTCTATCAGATCTTTTAAGTACTGAATTTCCTTACTAAGGGAATCTGCTTTCTCCTTCAGGGCCTGGTTCTTCTGCTCCAACTCTCTGCACTCCCCAGACAGCGCCTCCTGTTCTGCCCTCTTCTTCTGCCGGTAACGCGTGGCAGCTGTCTTATTCTGCTCCATCTTTTTCAGTTTCTTGTCTATTTTCTTTTCTCCTTTCACCTTTGCTGACACTACCTTCTCTGCAGGATGATCGTATGGTTTGGACCGCACAGAGCCACAGGGGGCATCTGCAGGGAACTGGTTGCCATTGGGGGACCCGACTGAATTGGTGGGGCTGTGTTGGGGGGTTCCCAGGTAGGAGTCTGGGCTCATGCATATTCCACTATCATCAGAGTGGTTCTCCTCCTCTTTCTCAGACTTGGTGATCACCACCACAACAGTGGGGCACTCCCTCTTTCTTTCTCCTTCCAGAACATCCACTTCACTACCTAGTTCTAAACTAAATGAGTGGTCTGGAGTGGAAGTCAGAGACCCTGGGGAGAGGGGAAAAGACCAAAGGGAAGCCAATGGGGCCATTGGATCTGCTCCAACTGGGGATTCGGGGAGATGGGTGATTACATTATTTATCAGTGGAAGTTCTTTGTTGTGGAATTCCTGGATGGTAGCATTAAATAGATCACACGTGTCTTCCAACGTGGCCATCAGCTCGTCTGGTGAGACGGTGGCTTCCAGATGTTCCATACCTAACAGAGCATCAAAATCAAATTCCTTCAGATCCATCTTCTCCACCATCCACTCCATGCCAGAGAAGGCATCCTCTGCACAATAAAAAAAATAAATTACCACTTCAGTTAACCATTATCCAATGCAACTTAAACTTCTGAAAGTAATCTAGCAGCTCATCATTCAGCAACTTCCCTCTCTCATGTATTAGTACAAAATGAGTAAACCACCAGGAAAAAATACCCTGCCATTGAGCTACCAAAAACTGCAAGGTACAATCCAAGTAGTCAGCTGTTATGACATTCCAACCCTCTTACTGAAGACCAGAAGAATTCAGGGACATTTGCAACATACAACCATGCTCTTTTCTTGTGACCTCTACCAAGAAACAGTACCATTAGCAGCTGCTGTGTTTACTAGAAGGGCAACCCAAGTGTCACTTTACCATAACCTGCAATTCTGTGTTGTGTAAGCAAGCAACACAGTACACACGCTTCATAAGCGGAGAGATAATGCATGTGAGGTTGCCTTCCCATTTATGAAAACCTAGCAATTTATTTTCAACTGGAATGTTACTGTGGTATTATGTAAATGATGCACTTTATGGAAGTAAATAACACCTTACCCTGGCTGCTATCTATGGTGTTGCCTAAACTGTCCACAGCAAGCCAATTGGAGGAGACTGCCTTAGCCTTGTCGCTGGAGAACCCATGCGAACCGAGGGGCTCGGCCACCTCCAGGTAGTCATCTAGGAGTCCCAGACTTTCCTCAGCCACCGAACACGGCTGGCTGAAGGGGGATATTGAATCCCCCAACAGCATCTCGTTGTTCAAGAAGCTCATTTTCGTCAGCTTTTAATGCTTTGACGTCGAAGGATGTAGACAAGTAGAAGGTCTTTTCGTTGACTACAGCAATGCTGCTGTGCGCTGCTGTGAAAAACCTGGAAACAAAACTTTAACCGATCAGTATTTGGCCTGACCAACATAGTAGCCTTTTAAAGCAGTAGCACCTCAGGAAGTATGGCGGTACTTCACACATTATGTCATTTCTTTAGTTCTGTGCTGCTGCCTCCCTCAGGCCCGGGCAGGGACGGCCCCGCCCACCCGCCGCCATTTCGCGGTCCCGCCGCCATTTTGTGCCCTGCCACGTTTCCACCGCAGCTCCAGTACCGCACGCGGCTGGGTGCCCGATGACCAGGGCAGACTTAACGCTACAGTACCGCATTATTCAGTATTAGTACTGCTGCCAGATTAACAGCCCCCTTTTATGTATTTGTGATTATACCAAGTGGTACCTGAACTCAAAAACTTAAAACCTCCGATGCCCCATTTCCCCTCGCGGGGGAAAAGGAATCCTCCACAAAAATGTTCTGGTTTTATTCCCACGAAACCCCCATTAAAAAAAAACTTAAGTAATAAAAATAAGATCTTAACCTTTTTGAAATTATGGTTTCTCGAACAATAGGACATGTAGACGTTCCTCATGAATTCTTTTGAAATGGCATTTCCTGCTGTTTCTGTCACCCACCGCCCCCGGAGATTTGAGCCCTACAAGGATCCCCCCAACCCACCCCCATTTTGGCGTAACTAGGTATTTTATGTACTACTTTAGTATACCTAGCTATCTCCCCCCGCTCCCCGTGATAAACCCGCCCCAGACGCCCTCTTAAAGAGGGTAAGAGGACGACTAATCAACACACAGGAGAGGGGACAGCCGTCCCTCGCACATGATACTCACGCCATGGTTGCAGATGCCGGGGGTGTGCTGGGGCCGCCGCCGCTGCTGCTGCGCCTGCTGCACTGGCCGATGCCGCCGCTGGCCCTGCCGCCTTAAAGAGCCATGGCGGCCAGGGGAGGGGGGCTGTTCGGGTCCGCGGCGCGCGGGAGGTGCTGCGCACACTGACACGGGCACTAAAACACTACCCGCTCCCGGCAACAGGCACACAATGAGATAGCAAGGGCGGCGCTCCGCCTTTATATAGGTTTCGCGTTACGCCAAAAAGATGCGGCCGTCAGGTGTCCTTCCGCCAAGCGTCACCTGCCTCTCGGCAGGACCTACCAGCGTGTGGCCTATCTTTCTGGGCTTCTTGCCTATCGCTCTGCTACGAGTTAAACACAGCAGCCGCCGACAAACCACCACGGCTCCACGACGGGACAGTCGCGGAGGGACTATATAGTGTATATATCCGCTGCGGCCGCTCCCTCCGCMGGGCGCGACTGAGGACACGCCCCCACTCCCTCCGCCGCGGGGAGCGTTGAGGGGTGGAATTTACCCGCCAACAAAGACGCGGCTTTCGCGCGGAAGACGTCACGCAGCTCGCCACGTGGGAAGGGCGGCGCTCATTAGCTACGGGCGAGTCGTTCACGTGCACCGTGAGCTGTCATTGGCCAGAGCCCGGAGGAGACCAATGCTGAGGGGAGGGGGGGTAGAAGGAGCGGCCGGGCAAGAAAATGGCGGCCAGAGGGCGGGGTCCGGGAGGGGGGCGAGGATGAGTAGCCGGGTAGGGAAATGGCGCCTGCCCACCGCAGCCCTGCGCTTTCCCTGACATGCCCCTCTTGAAGCAGCGTGTGCTCCCCACTTTGATTTCCAACTGCCCTATTTGTTCCCTACACAAAGCCCCGCTGAGGTCAGGCGGGAGCTGGCGGCTGTGGCTGCGGCTCAGGCTGAGGTGCTGGCATGGCGCCCCTGAGGCGGCGGCAGCCTGCCGTGACCTCCTGCTCCCTTAGATAACGCGCTGCCCTCCCTCCCTGCCTGCCCCACACATGCAGCGCGTAGATTATGGGCTCTCCGTCGTTGTGTGTGTGCGTGCAGGAGGGCGTCTGCCCGGAGCCTGCCGGCCTCATWGTGGCCATGGCGCCGCACCGACCGAGAGACGCTCCTGAGGAGCATGGCTGGAGAGCCGCGCTGCCGGGCAGCCGAGAGCATCAGTGCTTTCAACCCATGCAAGGGCTGAAAATCAAGTTGGTTATTCCGTAGCTGAGGAATGGGAACGTCCTCTCCCGCCATGCAGTTTCGTGCTGATGCAGTTGGCTTCTGTGTTCTCTGTGTAAACATTACTCCACTGATGTGAGCATTAACGGATCACCCACAGAGCCTCTCGGCTATATAAAGGGCAGTGTCACCTTGGAGAGCTTTCAAAGTGCAGTTTCACGTTTTATCTGATCCAAATCAACTTGCTTCTAGGAAAGAAGTCAGACCTCTTCCCCCACCCTGTTCCTGCTAAACAGTCCCACCAGCTGGCCTGGCCCTCACTGAGACAGCTGTCAGCCAGCAGGAAACTCACAGGGGTCAACAGTTTTCTGCAGGCTTCAATTCCTTCATCATCATTTCAGTCGGGTCACACAAGCACTGGACAGCTCCACGACGTTCAGTACCTGTGTCCTTCCTTACTGTGTCAGAGTTATCCAGCTTCAAAAGGCTGATTTTCCACATTGCCAGTCTCACAGCACCATCAGCTCTGACAGCTGCGCTGGGACCTCGCTTGTTCAAACATCCTCGTCCTGCGGCTCAGCTTGTTTTCGGCTACTTCTGCAAAAGGTTCCACTCTTTTCCAGTTCGGGCCTCAGTAGTATTTGTGTAAAGCCATAGCCTTCACCGGTTTGCTCAGGTCTAACTGCCTGGAATGTCTTAAACTACTTGACTGATAATTTACGAGGATGGGGTGTGACCCAGTTTCTTGTTTCAGCAGTCTGATTACCATCGTCGCTACAAAGCAGAATATGTCACTCCACATCTGTAAAGTGAACACTAGCTGCTGAATGAAAAAGGGCAATTTTCCCTCAATGCTGTTTTTTTGCTATTTTATTTTGGTTGGTTGGGTTTGGTTGTCTTGCTTGCTTTCTTTCTTAGCAAGCACTTTCTTTCTTAGCAGATTTTGGAATGACTCGTTAAAATAGAGGAGGCAGAGAAAAATGTCCTCCAACGCCAAAAAACACCACAGTACCAGCTGAGCAGTCTAAGATGACTGTTCTGATAAACACAGTACAGAGGAGGCAGATCTTGCTTCAAAGGAAAATTGAGAGGATATGGCTGCTTTTAGAGAAGCCAAGTGAGGGATTGGATGGGTGGACAGCCCTTCCATGTCCTCACTGGCTAAGGGAGAGCTCTCACATCCACTGCCGTGCCTGCTTTCCTCTCCTTTAAATGGAAAGAGCGATTGTATGACGGTAATAGCAGCTAAATAAACAGAAATGCACCCAATATATATACACTCAATCCTTCGTCATGAAAAGATAATTATAGATTTCTCTGAAAGGACTCTGGGTATGTGTGCGCAAGAGTCACGTAAGCAAAAATTAAATATGCAATGAGGAACTTAACCCAGATCTGCCTGTTTCCTAGCTGCCTGCTTTCCCTTTTGTGTGTGAACTGAGGTGGAAATTTGTCTGTATTACGAGTTCCAGGCAGATATTTTGTGACAATCTCCAATCCAGAAAGTGAAATCAAGTAACCAGAAGCCAGCCATTTCGTGAAAAGCGTGTTTTCCCCTTTTTCCTACAGGACTGCGGAATTACTGTTGTTAAATCATTTAATGGGCTACAACCCCAATTCCTTTATAAATTATCTTTCTTCTTGTGTACATGTTATGTCAGAGATGTCTCCACTGTGGCTAGAGTTTTTGACCAAGGTAGAAGACACTTATTTAAGCACAGGTAACAATTTTGGGGAATTTTCGTACAAAAAAAATTACAAGTATTTTCTAAGCAGAGAACTACTAGCTACCGACTACTAACTCTAAAGTGTCTAAGAAAGAGTTCCTTTGCAGTATTACAGAATATATTTGTGGCTCAGAGACTGAGCAGCTCTGAAGAAAATGTAATTTACAGCACAAAAAGGTGGCTTCTGAAGGAACACCAATTTGTGTGCATGGTGAGTGAACTCTTGCTGTCACGGTAACAGCGTTAGCACCGTGAATGTTATTTTCCTGCCCTGGGTACCTCAGCAAAGAGAGCTCCTGGGGTAAGAGCCATCCCGACAGAAGGGAGGGGCTGGCCGCAGGGAAAAGGAGCTGCTCTTCCAGAGCTCACTGCAGGATAGAGGCCAAAGGCCTGGCTGGGAAGCGACGAAGTGCCCTGATAAATCCAGCACTGCAGGGAGCCATCTCCAGCCAAACGGCATCACCAGCAGATGGAAAACTGATACTCCATCCACCCTCCTCCTTCCTTCAGATAGAAGGTCAATATATGGGCTTTAATTATTTCTTTTTCTTTTTTTCTCTTTTTAAAGTGAAATGAAGAGAGGTTTTCTTCTTCCACCAGCAAGTATACAGGAGACAAACATGCTGAATGCTGTTCATAAGCACACCAAAGACCGGCAGGACGTAAATGTTTCCATAGTAACATCCCCTCACAGGGTCTAGACCAGCTGCATAGGGTGCTCTCAGGGACTGGCTGTGGCAGGGAAACTCGTGGGCCTCTGTAGCAGAGGAGCAAGGCAGGTGGGAGGAGCAGGTATTACTGGGGCCAGGAGGGGAACCAGCAAAAGTAACAGAGACAGAGATGTTTGCTCTTCTCCGGAGTACTGGGAAAGCCACAGCCGGGGGGAAGTTCTGGCCGACGCTGCACTGGGACGGTGCATGACTGCCCTGGTGGCACTGGGCAAGCAGCTTTAGGCCGCGACTGAGCCTCAGTGCCCCACAGAAGGGGCAGATGGGCTTTCTGCTGGCCCTGGGCCCTGCTGGGGTGACTGGGGAGGAGGGGGCATTGCTTGCTTTGCAGAAGGGTGAGTGTGAGRGCAAGTCCCTGAGGGGATTCTTGTGAGGCATAACTTGAGTCCTCTGAACCTTCCATCAGGAGGGACAGGAARCTTTACCCCACACTTCAATGAACAAAGCAGTTCCAGAGACCAGCAGGAATTTTTCCTGGAGACAGAGTGCTGAGGGAAACACAAGAGAGGAATGAGGCAAAGCAGAGAGACAGTTTGAGCAATTTCGAGGGAACCTCGAACCTACAACCTGTAACCTCTCTGGCACAGACTAATTCACAGTGCTCTCTTGCTTCTCTCCTCGTGTGGTATAAACAGATATCGGAAACATCTTTTCTGCCAGATTCTCATTGTAAGTTTTTTGGGATTGCTTTATAGTTGTTCCATTTTAAAACTAGATCAAAAAGCAAATATATGTGATTAAAGATCAGACTGGGAGGTATTAGTGTCCATCTTTTATTACATACAAACAGAAAATAAGTTATCCATATGTTCTGCCTCGTTTGTTTTGGACTAGTACACCAAATGGAATCCCTAATAAATCATTCATTACTTACCCACCCCCTCACTGTCTTCTGTTTCCATCCTGCTATGTAAATATTCCTGACATTAGAAACAAGACTAATAAAAATGAGGATTAAATCTGCAATTTACATTTGCAACTTACAGTTCAATTATTTTAGACAGATATGGAAACAATCCTGGTTGTCCACCTACATTTTTCTTACTGAACAAACGTGGGCATGCCAAGCAAATGCTGATAACTCACAAAATACTTGTCTCCAGAGGCTTAGTTACTCAGAATCAGMCAGGCAGTGGCCAGCTGCCACAAGTGAAAACATTGTGCAAATCTGGTAAGAGGGAGGTGAGTTGTAACTTGCCTAAATATGAGTCTCCTAAGCAAAGCTACAACCAGCTGAAAATGATGTTTAGCAAAAAATATGTGTGAAGGAGGGAAAGGAGGGGGTGCTGACTTTTGCTCAGACCATCAGGGGATATTTTTAGTTTTCTCATTGTCCAGCCTTGTTTTATTACGATGAAAGGACTTGGGGGTCAAGAATAATCCTTCATGTGTATTAGCACATGTGGGCTCAGCTTAGCACACAAACAAAAGCCTTCCAGTTATCCAAGCAATAAAAGAACAGAAAGGTATTTCCCGTCAACTGTTGTTCTTCATGGGCCTGTAGTTGATGTGACCCCCCCAGCAGACCATGTGCCCAGTGCATAGCAAAATGTATGTACCTGTACGTCACCAGCATCTGCTGGAGTCACGCGTGCCAGGTATCTTGTGCCATCCCACGCGAAAGGGTGAAGAGGACAATGACAATGCACGTTGCTTCTTTTCTAGCAGGGTGAAGTTAGTGAAGTTAGCAAGAACTGAGGCCTGACAAGCAGGTACAGATTATGAGACTGCAGCATCTCAGCCAGTGGGTGAGTTAACAGCCCATCATCAATCTTCAGTGGATCTCTCTTTCAGTGTCTCAGTGCCCCTTAGACTCATCAGCGTGAGGAATTTTTGCTGTACCAGCCCAGCAGCAATCATGGTGCACTCCTGAACTTGGCATCTAAACTGGCATCTAAACTGCTTCGTCTGAAGCAGGTGGAAAACTTATTTGAGCTTGAGTTATTTCAGCCTCTCTGTTCAGTGAGGGAGGTGCACAGTGAAAGGCTGATAGTACCAGACTGCTCTGTGTGCTTCACTTGGGGATTCTTTTTTAACTTCCCATCACTTCAGAGTGTTTTGATGAGGCCAGGCTGAGAGACTGTGCATGGGTGTACCCCATGAGTGAAATAAAACACTGTTCTGGGGATCTTTTGGGTGTGCATGAGATCTCTTTGATTCGGATGCTGGCAGGCAGCTTCAGCAAGAACACTGACAAACCTGGTAGTTCAGATGAAGCTCTGCAACTCATTTGAGGATAAGTCACTGTTGAGGCTGTAGCTGCCCAGGTCCCTGGGGAGGAACACTGCAGCCATTATTCCGTAACAATTTTCCGCTCTCCATAGGCAACAGCTGCTCAGGGATTTACCAGYGGACTTTGTGCTATTTTAATATATACTTGTTTACAAAGGAGGAGAGAGAAATTCCTGGCAGATGTTGACAGTTGTGATACCATTCAGTTTATAGCTTTTTCCTGAAGGCATGCCATTTTCCCTCCTCAGGTCTCTTTCTTAAGGGATTAGGCAAATTATGTATGAAAGAAGATTCTTTCAGAAGACTTTGAGACTGTTCTGCTCCCTGCACTTGTACATGGACTTATGGGTGGCCTCAGTAGAACCTCCTCAGATGTGTTACAGGTGGACTGGCCATGGGCAAGCTGGATAATAGCCCATAAAGAAGACTTTGCAAAGTATCATATTGGGTAGGTGCTGTGGCTTCCCAACCCTCTCTGCCCCTCTTACTGCCATTGCTGTGGTGCTTTGCAGTTCTCTTAACAGGAGGAGGTTTCTGTGCTTGACTGATGAGAGAGCAGGTTTGAGACTAAACCCAGGTCTGTCAGGAACCAGCCACAGCAGCCCAGCTCAGTTGGGAAGGTACTGCTGGCCTGCTCTTTTGGCACTCACAGCATGAGATTGTTGAGGCCTTGTCTTGGCATTGTGATGACAGGAGACATCTGCTCTGGGTTTGGGGCAATGCAGGTACTATTCAGGAAGGTAACATTTGAGCCATTCACCTCAGTCATGCAGTCTCAGTAAGACACGTTTGGATGCTGAGCACTTATCAGAAACATAGGTCTCCTGCAAGCAGGGCAGGTTCACAAAAGGGTAAGTCTGTCCCTTGGGAGTCACCACTCTGCTGGTAACACCAAATGTCCTCCTTTGCAGTGCAAAGTGATCGACTGAAGATGTGTCATTCTTTATTAATTTTCTTCTTTTACATAAGAAAATAACTACAAAATTTTAAAAAAGAGAGAAAGGAGAAAGATTTCTTGAACAGCTCATTGTTCAAGAAAAGGCACTGGACTAGATCTCTCTCACAACCACAGGCAGTGATTTGGAAAAGAGAAGGTTTGTGCCTTGGTCACGTCCTTGCCTCAGCAAAAACCACCCTCCATGAGTGCCAGGGAGCTGGGCCCCTGCCAGCGTGTTCTCTAACAAGCACCATGGGAGCTGCAGCTCTGCAGCCTCTGGGACTGCTGCATCTTGTACTACCTTGGCTCCAGCGCACCTCGGGCCCTCTGACAGCGCAGCGCTGCTGCTGCTGCAAACAAGCAGCAGCTGAACATGATTCACATTTTATTATCCATATAAGTGGTGGTACTTATTGTCTCCAAGGACCTTTGTGCTAAATAAATTCAAGAATTTGAAGGCAAAAATGTCTTTCTGCCATACTGCTTCCAGGAACAATTGCTTCTTGCCTTTCAAAGGTGAGGAGCCTGCCAGGGCACTACGAGTTTTGAAGTAATGTCTGTCACGGGAGAGGTAAAGAGCCAACACAGTCCATCATTTGCCATCTATRCCCTCGGGTCTGTTGCCTGTAAGGTCTGTCCTTGGCAGTGCTGAGCAGAACRAGACAAGAGAATCATACAGGACTGGGATAATTGTTGTGGGATATCTTATGGGACAGAATCACCCCCGTGCTGCTGTGGAAGAGCGACAATTCTACCACAGAGAGAGGCAGGGGAAGGGGTGGAATAGCACTGAACCCAGGGAATTGTAGCCTAAAAAAAGAAAATCCAAAACAAAGCAAAAAACACAAGCAAACAGTTTTTGCCCATTTTTTGTATGGAGAAGACTTTTCATGAAGAATGTGGTTAGAATTTATATATATATATATATATTTCCCCTGAGAAGCTTAGCACTGAGTGTTAATAGACAGATCAAAGAGCTACTTAGCCACAGGAGCCAGGGAAATTGAACCAGGGCAGCAAAATAAAAATCAATCTTACTTTTAGTGTGTTTAATGTGATTTTTTYCAGAACTGACTTCTGTGTGAGTACTTAGGAAAGCTTAAGATCATGAGAAGTTTGAGTTCTGTGAGCCAAACTCTGTCTCCCGCTTCCCTTGCTCTTCCTAAAATGACAAGAATGTTTTCTATCTACAGATTTCTGATCTTCCCTGCCTTACCCATTGGTCTTACCACCCTCTTCTGCCGTATCATTTGCAAGATTATTCCACAGGATCACATACTGTAAAGAAATGAATAATAACCTGCTCACCACCACATTTCTGTGTCTGTGACTTGTGAATAATGCTGTCCTTCTCAGAGTATGCTACTAAAAATTTTATCCTTGATTGTGTAGGGGACACACTTGTTAAATGAGACCTATCTTAAGGTGTTGAATCTTTAAGAAAAAAAATGAGCTAAAAAAAAGAATAAAAGGGAGGGGGAGGATATTTCTTGAATCCCTCAGATCATAAACTTGGATCATAACTCAGCCTGACAAGGATAAAGATAAAATACAGATATCTCAAACAGTTCCCCAAGTGTCTAGACTGTAGCAGTTCTCCTAGGGCTGGAAGCCAATACTGGGATTCACTGGTAGGAGGTAGAATCTCCCGTTTATTGCTTGCTGCATCTGTGGACAAAGCCCAATATTTCAAGATCCGGTCCCAGGTTCAGTGAGCGATGCTAGAGCCATTGAATAGCACAGGTAGTGAGCAAACATATTTTATCTTAACGGGAAGAGAAATTCCTCATTTGGAAGAAGCTCCTCTTTTTTTTCATGAAATTAAAATTTGGAAGAGGCTTCTCTTTTTTTTTTTTCCTGTGAGACTAAATTTAAAAAGCAGCAGCTGCCTGCAGCTTTTTTTGAGTTTAGAATATTAAAGTAAACCTTAAAAAACCATGGATGTGACTAAGTATTTGGGAATAAAAAAAGAAACATTAATCATACAGTTCAACAGTTTAGCATGATACTCTCAAATCTGGGGTTCAGTCATCCTTTCTTCCCCAGTTTAAGATTAGCTACAAAATAGTCAGGCTGGAATTTATAAATTTATTTTTTAAATTAAGAGATGGAAAAATACATAAGAAAATGTAAACTCAGCTACGCTAATATCCAGGACAGGACTGTGGTTATATAACAAAGCGGGCAAAATATTTTGCTTTTTCCAAAATTCACTTTCCTCCTAAGGTGTTTGTTCCTTAGGCTAAGAACTAAAGAGATTCTGAGTCTGCAGCCTGGAGAACTATTTATGCTCTTCTTCTCTGTAGCAACTTTTTCCATACTTGAAATAATTATCATCACTCCCCTCAATTATTTCTTCTTTACATTAAACAAACACTTATCTTTTGATCTTTCCTCCCTCTTCATGCCAGGACAGCTTTTATGTAAAGGTGCAAACTGCTGCATATATTAACCATGCATTGCAGCTCCAGGCATTCCAGGGGCTTTAACTGGAGGGAGTAATACCTGTCACAGATTTCACAGAGCAGCTTATTTCAGCTGTTCCTGTAAGACTCACTATGGCAGGGAACATGCTTGATCTCACCTGAAACGTTTCTACCACAGGACAGATTAAAGGAAAAAACCAAAACAACACAGGCAAGGGATATTAGGGAAAAAAAAAAGTTGGAGATGTAGACTCCCTTTGTATCATAAAATAGCCTGCAAAATAGTTAAATGTTAATTACAGAGTCCTCATTAAGGCAAGTCTCACAGGACAATGTTGCCACTGCAGCATGTCTCCCCAGAATTAAGGAGCCTGGAACCCATCAAAAGCAGCATGACTTCATTTTATTTGACGTCCGACATTTCCAGCCCACCTTCCCAAGGAGGCACGTAAACCCAGGTCTTAGTGCGAAGAGCTTCCATACACCAGACACAGGCCCCTGGCAAAGCAGCTTCCTCACTGCCTCGAGGCTGATGCCTGGATGAAGGAGGAGTGCATTTGGGAGGGGAGAGGCCTGGCACACAAAAACCAAGGTGTGACTGAACAAGGGTGGGGGAGTCTGCATAGGAAAGTTTAACATCACAGAGGCACGGAAGCCTCTGAAGTCTGGGGAGCCACATGAAAAGCAGGTGCCTGTCCGGGCACGCGGACTTTCGGAGAAAGGATGGGAGGCTCAGCGCCGCATTACACATCATCTTGTGACTGGAGTGAGAGCTGCCAGGAGCCAGGATGCTGCAGCACCAAGCTCATGGCTCCCTCCASACAAGCTCCAAAGTGCTGAGCATCCAGAGCTGCAAAGGGAAAGCAAGTGAACCAGCAAGGGGCACGTCAGTCCCCAASCACTGGTGTGGTGCAGGATTGTATGAGCATGGAGGTGATGCACCGAGATGAAAGCAGAGAAAGACGTTCCTTTGTTTATAAACACACCAGAGACAACCAGGTTACTGTGGAAAGTCATTTTATTTCAGAATTCCACACTCTGTCACAGATCAYGCACTTGGACTTTCCCCTTTGCAAATCCACAGCCTCCAGGCCTGGGAGAGATGGGACATCATCTCTTCACTTCTCACTGTGTGCCCACATGCTAAGAATGAGGGCCCTGATGGCAGCTTGCCAGGGGGCAGAAAGCAGCCTCTTGTTTCCATAATTGCTTTTAAACACGGGAAAAGAAATCCATCTGACTTGAAGGATTAGCAGTGGAGCTCAGCAGCAGTGAAACCCCACAGCTGAGCAAGTTGGTCCTCACCCTGTGGTTACAGGGAATAAAGACGACAATCTCATGGGAAGCTTGTGTGAGCTAATCTACAGCAGAACACACGGAGACATTCTTGGAGCTGAGGCAGCAACCAGCCCAACACATGCCCTGGGTATCTTACAATCAATCTGTCTCTGAGCTGCTCTGCCAGGAAAGTGGACAGGAGCTGCCCTTGTCACATTCAGCTTTAAGTTCTCCTGCTCTGTGCTACAGATTTGACCAGGAAGGAGCCTACCTATAGGTAAGACGGCCCTCCAGACTGTACATCAACGCATGTACTGCATTTAATACTGAAAGGTGCCAGTTTGAACGACTCTGCAACATTCTGTTTGACCCACAGGCTGGGTACAGCACTACTGTAAGTTTCCTGCATACTCACCCTACACCTTCTTCCCTGCTTCTATTGTCCCTTATACCTGACCCTGCTCTTAAAATATTCCTAGCTGCGGTGTCCCTGTGACCCATCACATCTTTGGCCTTTGTCAAGACTGCCACTGCGAGGGCAGCTATTGCCTGCTGTGGTGGCTGCCTGTAGGAAGTGAGCATTTGCCTCCTGAGAACGGGCTTGTGGCTAGCTCAGAGGAGGGCAAAATTAAAGGGAAGAAATGATGGAAGTGGTTGATGCAAGTGAAGTGGAGCAGAGTCTACAGAAAAGGCAAAAAGGCAGCTTCAGTTTCCATTTGATACACAAATTGAGCTCAATAGCAGCAAAAAATGGCCATAAAATATTAATTCATTAGGTTGCCAGGAAGAAGTAAAAGCGGTCATGTAAAAAATTATATATACAGATATGTATATGACAACTGTTCTCAAGTCAGYTCAGACAGTGGCTTCCTCCTGGTTATATCTCACCTTTTTTTTGTATCTAGAGTTTTAATCTTTTCCAACCACGTTGCTGGTAAAATCCGAAGACCAGGGTACTGGAGTCAGCACCAAGTGAGGGGTGACATCATACTGAAGAAATGAACTTTGGGAGAACTCCTGACAACCCAGATATTTTAATATTTTTGTTGACCTTCAAGTAATTAAAACAAGGGGAATTTYCCCCAATAGCCTATAGGCTCCAAGTCTCATCTGTCTGTTTTTAGGGTAGGAAGGCTGACATCAGAAAGGCAGTGGGGGGCAAGGGAAGGAAGAAGGAGAAAAATCTGGGAACCAGAGTGAAGAGCAATCAACAGTTGACCATCACTGACTGCTGCAAAACTTACAAAACACAAAGTCGTACAAATGGGATTCCTGTTAACCTTTGAGAGACTATAGACTTTATATACACACACAAACTTCAAAGTACACATCTGGCAGTCTAGAAAACACCAGTACCCTAAGGATTAAATAATTTAAAATGCAATGTTGTGTTATCACTGTATACAGAATACTATCTGACACGTTGGCTAAAATGGACGGATTGTCCAAGAAAGATACTCCCTCCCTCATCTTACCAGCACTGTSTCTAAAAAAAAAACCAAGGGTGAAAGACTTCCCTCTGTGGTTCCACTCCTGAAATACACCTTGAAACCTCTGTGTCAAAGGGGAAGTCCTGAGAAGTAGGGAGGAGAAAAGGATTCCTGTTCCCTCCAAATCCTGCTGCTGCAGTACTCCCCTCCAGTGGCTAAGGAGGTTGGACAGCAAGGGGGAAAAAAGGTGCTAAAGCTGGGCAAAGGCAAGTATGTTTCTGTAACAATAGCTATGCTGGTCTTTTGAGATACACACAGAGCCCCAAACTCGGGGGGACACCTTCTCTCCCCATTTTTGAAGACAGCAGATGGCTTAACGCAGAGTATAAAGAGTCTACAGCCTGAGAGCAGCCATAAACAGGAGTGGGCAGAACTGCRCTGCCAACAGGTCCAAACAGACAGAACGGGAAGGTGTGCCCTCACCAGCTTTCTCAGCGTATTTGTGAACTGGGAGCAMTGTAAAGTCAGCACATGGGAATGAGGAAGGGGATGGACAGCCTCAGTTCTGGGGAGGAGACTAAAGCACACAGAGCAGATGGCAAAGCTAATAGATCCCTAAATGCCAGCTCTGTATATGTACCCTTATACCAGTGTATGGGAGAGAACCTTGCTGATGACACCAGTTCAGTTCTATGACCTTCACAGATACATAGCTGGTGAGAATCTGGTTTGTGTGTGCTTATTCCAAAGCCCTTGGAGGCACGCAGTCTGGTTTCCTCCTCCAGTGAACCAGAACAGCCATAAACTCCTGGGGAAAAGATGAAAAAAAAATCCCCATTCCCATGTGTGTCTCCCACCCTTCCCCCATAATCACCCTCTCTTCCTCTAGGCCAGAGACAACTAAAGAGCTGCCTTGTTCTCCACTCCTGAGGCCGTTCCCAGCAGATCTGGCTAGGCAGGAATGACAAGCCCTTCTCCTTCAGCCTCATCACACAGGCAGACCACAAAGGTTCCTGCCTCCCCTACAACAGCTTCAACAAGAATTGCCCATACAGGAGGTTGTGTTGCAGCAGACTGGAGAAGCCTTASCCTTTAATCCCAAACCCAGCTTGCAAAGGATGAGAAGGCTCTGTAGGAACAGGAGATGTAAGAATTCTCCAATTCCAAGCTCTACAGCCCTAAATACTGCCAGTGTAATCATTATCCACTCAGAAACACAAAAAAATACCCTATCCAAAATATCTCAGTCTGTCCTGCATGACTGGGCCAAAGGGACAAAAAAGAAAGGAAAGTGAGACAGTGTGGGACAGCAGAGAAAAATAAACATGGGGCAAAGTCAGGCTGGAGGAAATTAAACAACCTTAGTGCAAGTCTGCTAAAATCACTGGATTTACCAGCCCAGTTCCACCTTCTTCAGACCAAAATGGACTTGCTGCAGTAAGTGTACTACAGAAGAAAGAAGTGCATAGTTTGATTTATTTTTTTGGTAGACACTTAAACTCAGCAGAATTTATGTGTGAAGATCTCAGAGCTGCAGTTTTAGTCTCTCTTCCCTAGCCAATGGGTACCTGTTGGGGCAGAGATGGTGGAAATGGACCAGTAGCACCAAGAAGTTCAGTGGGAGCACCAACTCCACAGCAGGAATTACTAATGAACCAAAAGGGGGGAGTGGTGGAGAGAGAGAGAGGGAGATAGGGAGAAGTGGAGGAGACATAATTTGCAGTAATCAAAGTCTGCATTGGCTAAACCCTATCAACACTTCCCTAGGTAAGGCCCCATTACGTCTGCAGCAAGACCTCTGGCTCCGAGAGGGAGCTGTAGAGGGTGTAGCCCAACTCATCCACTTCTTCAGGGGTGAGCTCTGAAAACAAGTTCACCTTGGGGTTCAGAGCACTAGGGAGGACACCTGCCTCCAAGTAGCGGATCAATCCCTTCAGTGCCTGCAAGAAGCGATCAGCCAGCATGTCCTGGGACCAGTCGGACTCCTCTTGGGATAGGTGCAGGATGACATTAGTGAGCTGGCTGGCAGTGAGGTGACCCAGAGCTGGGTTTAACTTGCATACTGCTTTGAAGATCTTGAGGCACAAGCAGCGACAGCCAGAATCCCCCTGGTCCAGGGCCCGGAGGCGAGCCGTTTCTGCCGGCCGCAGGCTCAGCCGCCACAAGTTGTCATTCTGGGCCAATCGGTGAGGTTTGGCAACGAGGACAATGTCACCCAGTGTCAGGGATGGTAGAAAGTCAATAAAAAGATGCCGATCTGCATCATACTGGACTTCCAGTGTCAAATCTGCTGGGGGAGCTGCTGGACGGATCACATAGTCCAAGAGACTCCCAATTGCTGGCCAGTTGATGGACCCAGCTACAACTTTCTCAAAGGTGTCTGCTACAGTTTTGGGGGAAAGGTAACCTCCCACCACACAGCGGTCCCAGTAGCTGCTCCCACGGGGAAAGTACTCTGGGTTTTCTCGACGCACCAAGTAGAAGCCAGGAATGTTCATGATAGTGTCCTCCCCGGGGATACACGACCACAGGTTCTGCTCCAGCATCAGAGGGACAATGAGCTGGATGTGGTCAGCTGTCACTACCTTTCACAAGAGAGAAAAGTCGGTAAGAACAAGCTTTCTCTCTCCACATTCATTTTATTCACCACCTTTAGATAGCCTTCTGTCCAAAGGAACCTGGAATAAGGATTCAGCTGTCTCCCTCTTCTCTCTGCGTGGGATTCCCAGCCTCCCTTTGTTAAAAGGCATTCTGAAGGACTATTTCCAACCATCAGTGGGATAATTTCAAGGTATAACTGAAGCTAGTGCTTACGTGGYATGTACTATTTAGAGACCTGACATGGACTGCACATAGATGAATCATTCTGCCTCATATTGCTCTACGTCTGCTCCTTGGTTGTGGGATGCAGCTGGCCTAGGGCACAGCAACACCACATGACAATTCAAGCAGGAGACAGAGTATTAAGTTTCTAGACAAGCTTGCGTTGCCATGGTTTAATGACCCCATGCTACAACTAGGTACACTGCCCTCACCTGGTCTGCCACACTGTTTGGAAAAAGGTCATTAAAGATCCCTTTTCACCAATGCGATTAAGACCCCAAGTCTAAGTTTCACTGGACACTTRTTGCTCGATTCCAGAGCTCTGAGTCAAACAAAGAAGTGTGCCTCTGAATCACTCACTATAGCCATGGGCATCTTGCCATCAGGGAGATATTGCAGCAGGGACTGCTGTCCAATCCAGGTCTGTCATGCATTGAAAAAAAAAGAGTAGGGAAGACCTACATGAATATATAGGAGTTCTATGGGAATATCATGTGTTTGGACAGATAGAGAGAGACAGAAAGAAAACAGAGGTCTCCTAGAGAAACAGCAAGAAAAACACAGCTAAAGRGAGACTGAGGGGAAGGAAAGAAGGACTGAGATACTTCAGAGAAATAAAAGAGCAAAAAGCAAAGGCTTTGCAGACAATGACAGAGCAGCCTGGTCATGCCTGTTCAAACAGTACTGCGGAAATCAACGCCTGGCTCCRCAGTGGGAAAGGCAACACCAGAGGCCTTATTACTGAGGAATGCTGTGCTGAGCCAGCACTGCCAACAGGGAAGCCTGAAATGTCCCTGCCTGTTCAGCCTTCTGGACAACTCCCCACACTGCAGCCCCAGGAATTACCTGCAGGTCATCGTACAGGCTGCCACTGAGGTACATGTCCCGCAGGGGCATGTCCGGCAGCTTGGCACGCAGGAAGCTGCGCAGCTCCGCACAGATATCCACGGCCGCTTGCTTGGCCCGAGCCTGCTCCTCCACCGGGATCGCCACCTTCCGCTGGTAGTATGCGAAGAGCTTCTCCTGCAGGGACAGACGAAGGCGGGACTTCTTCAGCTCCACTTGACTCCTCTTGGCAGATGGCTTGGGCTTTGTGGGTCGAAAAAAGTCTGCAAGACAAAAGGAAAACTGTTGAGGTCTGCAGCTGATTACACTGTGAAGGGCTCCGCAGAACAGAATCTGCAGGCGGAACCACAGTCTCCTACGTCTCAAAAAGCTCTCAGCAGACATTTTGCAGGCTTTACCCAGGTACCACTCAAAAGGGACATGCTGAGAAACTTCAAAACATACTACTGTGAGCATCAGAATGGATGAAAAGACGTTACTAGATTTGGAATTTAGCCAAACTAATATTGTGTACAAGAATGTAATTTTAATGGCTACATTGGCAGTATCTCAGCTGAATTTCATCAAAAGTTCAGTGCTATTATCAGTTCAAAAGCTTTCAGAGTGATGCCAGAYCACTGGATAAAACACTTTTGGACAACTATCACGATCTTTTTTAGTTTTTAACATTGAAACAGATTATTACAAATTACCTGCAAAACCCAGTCCTGACTAGCATATGAGATGAAAGAATATTCTGCCACCTCGAAATGAAATAGTTGTTGGGAGTCCAATCAGCACAGTTATCAGGATGGTGARCCGAGAGATCCTGGGGCCATTCCAGCTCAGGCCACTATAGCTCCAGTGAAAGCCCCCTCAAACCTTCCCTGGACAAAGACCAGAGAGCCCACTCTGAGGCACAATACACGAACACAAGGCTTTACATTGCCATCTGTGTTATTAAACAATGTCTGACTTGCACAGATTCTCTGAGCCCCTTTTTTTCTGACTGGTTTCCCAAAGAAGTAAGTYAATGCTTCCCATCTGTCTTGGACCAAGAGTTCCAGAAGTTATCAATAAGAATTACAGAATTACAGATCTGAGAGATCTTTGGAAGGGCTGTGATACTTAACAGGTGCAGGAGAAGCCCCCAAGTCAGTGGCTCCATTAAAGCAATCAGCTGTTGCAGATTTGTTTGGCAATGGGCATTGGGCCACACAGCACATGTGGAATGGCTGACCAAGCTGCACACAGACCCATCTAGGCCAGCCTCAGCAGCTGCTGTCTCTTTTCCCACTGGGTTCTTTTGGACAGATTTGAACTTTTTTTGTGAAAAAGAAATAGCCCACAAAACCATAGGGAACTGCATTTCATTGGCTGCTTATGAAAAATTTTTTTTCCATATTGAGTTTTAATTTACTTTTAATTGAAGAATTTAAGACACCATCATCGGTGTTTTTATTTCTCACTCCTTACGTTTGGGGACTCCAATCAAATGAGCTAGACCTCATTTAACACAGTTGTCTAGTTATCTAATGTCTCCTCAGGGGAAAATCTATTGGCATCCCAAAGAGAACTTCCTCGAAAAGAATCTGGAAATCAAGATAAAAGCTTGATTCTGATTTTTAGTTTAAATCTCTGAGACTAAATGTCCTGAACTTACCAGGGATAGAAAGTAAGACCATTGAGAAAAAACAACCAAGCACACATAACAAAACATGGCTGGATTCTAAATTACTTATTGACCCACTCAGAAAGAAAAATGCAGGACACTTTTCTACAAACTGATGAACTCGGGGATAAGCAGCACTAAACAGGGAAATGCCATTAAAGGAATTATTTGGAAAATGCTAGAAATAATACAGGAAATACTCTCATAAATTGCCAGTACATTCACGACTTGAATATTCCCTCTCAAAAAGATGCAAGGAAACTGGAATGACCCAAAGAAAGACAACAAAGTGCTTGAAAGGAATGGAAGAGCCTTCTATCAGGAAAGATTGCACAGATTAAGAATTCAGATTGAAAGAGAAAAAATGAGGGAGAATAAAGCTTAGCACCATGAAATCACGAGAGGAATGAAGTGTGCAAASAGAYGACTATTATTCACTAGTTCCCAATRTCAGTTCTGATTTTTGAAGTTATCAGTGGACCTGCTTAAAAGAAAAAGATCAAAATCCTGGGTCAGATGGAATATTTTGTTCCCTGCGTTCCTTTAAACAAATACAGGGTTTATAAGCCTGGATGATTTTGTGATGCAGGAGTATGACCATACCCCTTACCTGTGTCTGCAGCTGAAGGATCMGTGGGAAGGGTCTGCAGGGAGCGGCTGAGGCTGGTCTTCATGTCCTGGGTCAGCAAGCGTGAGGAGGAGCCCAGCCAGTTTGGCTCTTCCCAGCTTCTCTTTCCTGACTGGCTCAAGCGAGTSGGGCTGCTGGGAGCACTGATGGCCCGGTCGTACATCTAAACCAACATTACCAGGAACAAGTTTGAGTCATTGAGGGCCCAATGCTTGCATTTTACCCAACCCACTGTCACTACCCCAGGTCTTTTTCCTTCCCCCTCCTTCCTCCTGGAGCCAGGCGTGGTGCCAGCACTCACCCGCTTGACRGCCAGCGTGGCGATGCCCAGCATGGCGGCTCCCCCCACGCCCAGCACCAGCCGCGCGTTGGACAGCACGAAGTCGATGGCTGTGCCGATGCCGTTGTCATCTTTCTTCCCTTTGCGCTGCCCAGCGCCTGCCATCTTACCTGGAAGGAGCAGGAATGTTAAACAGATGGGTCAAAGCACGTGACCCTGACGGTTCACTCCCTTCTCCCCCACCTCACACCCACTGCTCTTGGGGTTTTAGCACGGAGCCACAGGAGGGGACCACCTAATCCTGCCGCCTCTTTAATTACGTTCCCTCAAAGAGCTGCTTGTTCCCAGCCGTTCCAGGACAGTACTGATGAAGCTCTGTTCAGCAACATTCACTATCTGAAGGAATACATCCAAATTTGATATGACGTTTCTAATCATTGAACAGGAAAAGAAAGTAGAATTTACTTCTGCAATATCTTGCAATAAAATCCACCATATCACGCACAACTCTATGACCATTCACGTACTTTCCTTTTAATTTGTGCTTCTCAACCAAAGCACATCCAATTTGTTTCCTAATTTTCAAKCTAACAAGTTTAATTTTGCTCACAGACAAGGCAATACACGGATGGCCAACTGTTTGTCTGTAACAAAGCAGAATCTTCCCAAGAACCGATAAACAGTCTCAGAGTTTCCTTTCCCAAGTTAATTTCGGAACAATGTCCAATCCCAGACACTTCAAAGACAACCAAGAACCAACAGCAGAGACCAGAATACATCCTAAAATGAACAGCTGCCTTGCCTTCACTGGATGTTTATTCCTGCCGTTGAGGCTTGTGGGTTTGACTCTCACACAAGTCACATAAAGCACTGACAATTAATATTTTCTTACATTTGTCCTTTTGTGTCCCCCAATTTCCATTTAACCTGACCTTGAGAATTAAAGAGTCTCTCTGGCCAACGTGGCCTCAAGCGGTGCCAGGGAAGGCTCAGGCTGGACATCAGGAGGAATTTCCTCACAGACAGGGTGATTAGATATTAGAATGGGCTGCCCAGGAAGGTTGTGGAGTCACTGTCTCTGAGAATGTTTAGGGAAASACTGGACATGACACTTGTTGCCATGGTCTGGTTGACAAGGTGGTCATCAGTCAAAAGTTGGACTCGATGTACTCAGAGGTCTTTTCCAACMTAAATGATTCTATGATTCTGTAAAATACACCTTGCCACCACTGTACCCATAGGTGGATGCCCAGTGAACCTACATGAAAACACCAAGAAACTCTTCCAATGTGATTTGATGTCTGTCTTCTCAGTCAGTGTCCAAGGTTCTGAGCCTGCCTGCCTGATTGGGGTGGTCTAAAACTGCCATTTGGTTTTTCTAAAGCCAAGCTACAATCTCAGAAGGAATGTTCCTGCCTGGATGAATCTAGAATACAGCCACTGGTCACCCCGAGGCAGAAAAAACCCTGCACTTTTGCAAAGTTCACTGTAACAGCAGCAGGAAGAACACGGTTATATCATTGTAAATGACCTACCTGTGACCTAAAGCATTTGTGAAGAGGAGAGGCCTCCTGGTGTGCCTGTGGAAGCACCTTCAGGACTTCTTCAGGATGGTGGTGGGTACTGAGTGTTAATCATCTCTTCCGGTTGGCGAAGGGATTTTGGAAAGAAGAGGGAGGTAAGTGGGACCAGTGGGAGCTACGGGGAATCTCTAAACCAGTCCTCCGAGCCTGCTCTGCAGGAAAGCCTGCCCCTTCTCCAGCTGCCTTTCCTTGTCCTCCAGCCGCTGCAGCCCCTGGTTCCGGCGGAACTCGCGGCGGATGGAGGCGAGGTAGAAATCCCGGTCGGTGTAGCGCAGGCCGCGGCCGCGGCGCAGCAGAGCCCGGTACAGACTCAGCACCGCCTCCCGGGACCACGCGGCCATGGGGGACAAGTGTGCGGCGCGGGCGGGCGACCTGAGGAGGAGTGACCGAGGGTCAGCTTTTCCCTTCCCACGGGCCGCTCCGTGCCGGGCCCCGCTCTGTGCCGGGGCCGCGTCTCCAACGGCGCGGGGTAACGGCTCCGCCGGGGGCGCAGCGGGGGCCGGGGGCGCAGCGGAGGCCGGGGCCGCTGCAGCCCCGTGGGAGGAGCGCGGCCGCCCGGCACTCACCGGGCTGCGCGCGGGGCCGCTTCGGGGCCGCTCCCGGGGTCAGCCGGCAGCGCCGCACTTCCTCTTCCGGGGCCGCGACCCCTCGTCCGCCAATCACAGCGCGAGCGTCGCGGCGACCGAGCCACGCGTGCCCGCGGCGGCGGCGCGGCGCTGCCGCCCCCTGGCGGCCGGGAGGAGAACGGCCCGCGCCGGTCCCTCCTCGGGAGCCCGGGATGCTCCCAGCACAGCGGGCTGGGCTGCCGGCCCCGCCAGAGAACGTGTCTGCCGTGCTCCAGGGTCACGGAATCGCAGATTCAGTTAGCTTGGAGAAGCCCTCGGAGATCATCGAGTCCAGCCTATGACCAAACASCACCAAGTCAACCAGACCATGGCACTGAGTGCCACGTCCTTAAACACTTCCAGGGAYGGTGACTCCACCACCTCCCTGGGCAGCCCATCCCAAGGTCTGATCACCCTTTATGTGAAGAAATTCCTCCTACTGCCCACCCTGAACTTCACCTGGCAGAGAGCAGTGGGTTAATGCTGCGTCTCGAGGTACCTCTGACTACCATGATGCTTTTTACACACTTGCTTACCAAATTCAAGCTCCTCATCTCCAGGTTCTCCTGGAACCTCCAAGAGACCAGGGCCTGATCTGGGAATCTCAAGGCTCTAGGAAAAGGGCAGTAGCTGGCAGCCTCTCTGGGGTCTGCCTGAGCTGATAGAAGGGGGCTCCCAAAGACAGAACCTTTCGGCCCTCTGTCCAGGTGYGAATCTCCCTTTTCCATTCTCACCTTCTCTACTCTATGCCTACTSTGGGGCATATATATTCCTCCTTAGCCATCTCCTCCTCCCCAGGTCACACCAAAATATAAAACATAATGTGCTGTTCCTCCCCTGGAGGGGAGGGTGAGAGAAAGACCAGGGGCGTTGTGACAGAGGAGAGCCACATCACTTCACACGCTTCTCAGCGACACCAGATATGACAGTGATAGAACTGAACAGGAAGAAAAACAGAAGCTCTGGACTGGCTCACTCTGTGCCAATCTCCTCTTGTTCATTTCCTTTCTGAGATAAACAACCCCAATCGTTTTGATCTCTCTGTGACTGAATTTGTCATGCCCCTAATCAGCCCTTTCTGAGAAAGGCTTACTTGAACTGCAGACAGTATTCCCAGAGAGGCTGCGCTAGTGATTTAGATAATAGCATTATCATATTTTCCATATTATTCTCCCCTTATTCCCTCTGCATGCTCATATTTTGTGTGTGCTTTTTTTTTTTAACCTGCAGCTACTCACAGAGCCAGGGCTTGTGTGACATCCATATTCTTTCTTGAGTTGCTAGAGAACATCTGGAGCTTTGTAATTCTTACGTGCAATTTGTTTTCCCTCTTCTGGCCTTGCACATGCCCAGTTAAACTTTGGCAAGTATGTGGTGTTGCCCATTTGCCACATTTGCATTTTACTCAATCCTTTCTCATCTCCTCAAGAGTCAATAGCTTTGAGTCATCGTTTAAAACCGTTCCGTGTATTGCTCATCTTTGTTTCCAGATCATCAGTTCATATACTGGGCTACCCAAGACCTCGAAGGCAGCACTCATATTCCCTACTCTTAACCTGCTGCCAGAATGAAAATCGATCTTTGAACCTTCCTCTCAGCTTCCTGCCTCCTCCTCGGGTTGTTAATCCACAGAAATACTTCCCTTCTCACAACACAGCTCTGTCACCCCTGGGCARGTGTGCTGATGAGCCCAGTCCCCAAAACTCTCAGGCCGGGATCAAAACTTGAGCAGCTGCATGTGACAAATCCCTGGTGCACTTCCAATGGGCTCTGCCRGGTCAGGCTGAGCAGTGATGGATTTCCCTGCTGCCCTCCTGGCATGGCAGCCAAGGACTGCCAGCCTCTGTAAGCGTCCGCTCCCCGGCCTGGCCCCCTTGGGTTGTGCCTGTTTTGGTGTTTCTCTCTGTTCTTTCCCCCCCAGGCTGGCTGCCAGCTCCTGGGCCCCTCGCCAGCAGCTGCGTGTGCGTGTTGTGAGCTCCTCCACCCACACCGTGCAGCGTCTCCAACTGCCCCAGCCCCTCTGGGGACGTCACTCACTGTGCCCACTGCCCGCCATGGGCGGCCCACGCCTGCACTGAGCTGGCACAGGGGTTCATCTGCCCCTTTCTCTTGCAAAGAGGAGGGTGAGTGTTAGGGCCGAGCAGCGCATGACCGACGCCATCTCAGCTGCTGTGCGAGTGCCGGACCTCTGGTGACGTGTTGGGRGTTGTATACTTGAACTCTGCCTTGAGACAGTGAAGCAACATCCCCCCTGTCTCCAGTGTTTCTCAGCCTCTGCTGACCTGCTGCATGCAGCCACACCAGTGGGGACACAGCCAGCGCCCCCAGACTTGTGCTGCCCCGAGGGGATACTGGCCCCAGCACACTGCTGCCTGCAGAGCCCTGTTTCCTGGTGGCTTCTTTGCCTATGAGCCCCTGGGAATGAGGTTCCCCCTGTGACTCCAGCCTGTGCCCCTGTAAGAAAGGGAATTTACTTGCCCTGACAGGGGCAAGGTGCAGGCAGAGAGGAGGGAGCACACCTTGGCTGTGCTCCTGGAGAACAATAACAACCTTTGTTTCCCCAAATGACCGAGTGAGCTTGTGAAATATCAAAGGCAGCATGTGTGACAGGGCACAATAACCCATGCTGTTACCTGGGATAAGACCAAGACATCCCCCCTTGTCCCCCTCCTCCTTGGAGTCTCCAGAGCCGCCACTCCTCTGCCGGTCTCCATGTTTGCAGCCGGCCCTCCCACTCAAGCAGCCCCTGCCACAGGCTCTGATGGCTACCAAAAGCAGCAAATGGCTGCCCCCGAGCCACGCTTGCAGCCTCTGCTCCATCCCCAGGGCTTCCCACCAACCATTTTGCAAGAGTGGGGCCATTCCCAGGCAGAGAGACATCCCTGTGCTGCCTGCCACCAGCCAGCAAACCCTCCCTGGGCAGCAGCGAGGCAAATGTGACCCACAGAGCTGCAAATGGCATCTTGGAGGAGCTCTGCGGGGACGGGAAACAAACTGTGCTTGGAAACAGAAGGCTGGCCTCTTACAGGAGCCAGAAAGCAGTTCTAGAATGCAAGAGGGAAGATGGATAGTGACCCACCAATGCCATCTGAGCTTGGGCTTAATATCCTTAATATTTTCTAGTAAATGGACCTTGCAGGAGGCCTTTTGGCAGTCTCACCCCGTTCAACAGCCCTCTCTTTCATTGCAGCCCTAGTTCTTGTCTTTTCTTGAGCAATCACAAGGATTAATGGCATTTAGGCTCCTGCTCTCCAGCTATGACGAACCAGGAGGAGCAGAGGACTAAGGGTAGCATGGGTGGCTTCATTCCCTGAAGCCCCAGTGGTTTTGATGTTGAGTGCACATGGGAAGAAAGGAAGGTGGTGAGGGAGGAGAGACCGCTGGTACGCAGCCACCTTTCAAGGAGCATTCCTGATTTACAGCCTAGACCCACATTTTAGTAGAGACAGTAAATATCTCTCCTGGGGAGCCACACTCAGGGTATGTTTTTGACGGGGGAGGAAGGGAGAGGTCCCAGCCTCACTGCAGATGAAGTGGGGTTTTCATATCCCCAAACTTCCAGCCCTGCAGCACAGGGGGCTGCAAACACTGCGAGGGGCTGCACTGACAGTCACGAAGGAGGCTGTTTTATTACCTAACAAATTGAAATTGCTTCTGTAGTATTTTTACAATTGGTCTGTGCCCACCTTCATTCTCAGCACGACCTGTGTTTCTCCAACCAAATTTCCCTGTGGCTGGGTTTGTTGGAGACTTTTCTCATTATTCCCTGACTGTAAGATTGCAACYCCTTGGCCTCCCTCACCCCATTTTTCACTTTGCACCAGCTGCATGCTGCAGGAGGTTTACAGAGCTATTCAGAGACCTCACTTTTGTGAGCACTGTTATCCGTGCAATTTTGCATCACTCCAACAGCCCCGTGGGCTTTCTGCAGGGGAAGTGTCTGCAGAGAGCAGAGGGCTTGCAGCTGGTGGTACCACCTGCCTGAGCAGGGCTGCACGTGCTGACCTCAGGCTTTCTTGTGCTCCTTCGCGTGCTGCGTGCTGGGATGAGGCCCTCCCGGCCTGAACATGGGATTTTGGTTAGTGTAAGGGTTATCTGGACTCCAGCATGAGGTGTGGTTCGATCCCACGTGCAGATATACAACCTGGGCACCGCTGCTGTATCCTGCTGCTTCTCTTCTTTTTCCAGGTAAAGGCACATCTTGCCCCATTAAGTCACAGGCCCTTAGATTTATTTCTGTCCCATTTTGGATAATCTGCCTGGTTTTGGTTTTGCAGTAGTCTGACGTTCACTTCTGGGTAACAGTTTGAGACAAATGCTTTAAAAACACTGGGAAGCAAACAGAAGTGGGTAGATGTTTTCTACATTCTTTTATTTTTGTGTGTATGCCTGGTTCTTAGTAAGTGTCTGAGGGGAAAAAAAAAAAGATATGACTGATGATTTGTTGCTCTCTTTGGAAAAGGTCCAGACTGTGGAACAGGGCTAAAATGCCAGGAAAGAGTTTGCTGCATAGAGGCAGGCTTGTATTATTTGATTTTATACATTCCTTGGATAACATATTTTCTTTAATTTGAGATCCTGGAGAAGTCATTTTAGATCTTTATTCAGCACAGCTTATTTGCTCTCCTTCTCAGTTTTCCTTATTTTTAGAAAGGTGAAGTGTGTTCCCAAATTAAATCRTTACTGGGATGGACTTCAGCCAAGAGGATCCATGGTTCAAGCTGTAAGGCACAGGAAATATAAAACAATGGAGTTTTATATTGTGTTTCATTTGGCAGGGTGAGGAGAGATATGGCCTTGAAAGATTTGTATTCTTACATAGCTATAATATATTTTAGAAGGCAGCAAGGACTATTTTCACTTCTTACTTTGCTTAAAAAAAAAAAACACGCACAGAAATGCTGAAAATGTCAGGATTGCCAGATTCTCCTTAGTTCCAAGTAAAGGTTTGTTTGGGGATCTTGGAGATGCTTACAGTGACATCACAAACATTAGCTGAARAGGGCTGATCCTTTACCTTTTTGCTGTTGTGCTTGTCCCTSTTGCAGCTACAAAGGCAGAGCTTGCAGCAGCCTGGCCCCAAGCCAGACTCTTCAACCAAGCATCCACAGGTTATATTCGTTATGTCAGCCTCTCACCTCAGTGATCCTGAGCCCCTTCTCCAGGTGGGACAGTTTTGCAGTGACAGAGCAAAGCCCTGTGAAGCTCGCTCGGGTGAAGGTTTGACACAGCCTGCCTGTGAGCCACAGGAACACGTGCCCMTGCCAGGAAGCAAGAACATGCCTCCCTCCTGCCACGGCCAAACCCTCTCGGTGGCAGTGCTCTGGAAAGCAGGGCAGCCAGCGCCTGCAGCTGCGGGCACGTGAGCATGAAGCCATTTGCTGGTGACGCTCTCCAGGGCTGGGGTGACTCTCCCTGGCTGCTCCACGGGCTCCCTGCCAGCCAGCTGAGACCTCGCTGCCTCCCCAGCTGAGCTGTTAAAGCAGCGAGATTTAGAAGCATAATATAAAATTGGACTAATAATTAAAAATTGTCCCTGCTACACAGCATATTAAAATGTGTCCTTACACAGGGAACAAAAGTATCCGAGCAACGAAAACAAACAGCCAGCAAACTGGGGTCTGGCATCCCCTTTCCAGCTTTCTGAAAGGTGTCTTAAGTTTATATTGAAGTCACTTTGTTTCCAAGCACCCCGGTGCTTGGAAACGGCCTGTCCATCCCTTTATCAGCTAACTTGATAGGCATCAATTTGGAGTCAGCTGGAGCCAGCCCCTCTCTGAGACAGAGACCGAGTTTATCTGCCACAGCCTCCCCACCAAGCACAGTGCCCATGATGAGCACCAGGCATCCATGACAAAGAGCGAGAGCTTGGGAGAAACCACTGATTCCCAGGCAGGTCATGCCAGAGCTCCTCCAAGATGCAACACCCCATCTAACACCTGCTGGAGTACTGAAATTCTGCAAAAGACAGGGGATTTACTTAGCATCAGATGGCTTCCAGGCTCCTGGCTCAATAGGGTGGTGCTTAAGGCTCCATATCCATCTCTAGGATGCATGTAGCACATACTAAGATCTGTTTTGGTGTGTTGAGGGACCCTYTGAGATGGTATAGATGGCTCAGGGTGGAGCCATATGCTCCCAGCTGCTCCTGCAAATCAAGGCCTTCAYCCCAGACTGGTTTGTCCAAGGGTCAACCCCTCTCTCTCAGAGGCAGTTCAAGCTCCTGCAGCAGAAGCTCATGCTTTCCAGGGAAAAAGGTCTTTTAAAACTTCACAAGAAATTAAAGAAATGCCATTTACATTACTTTTTAAAATAATACAAATGTCAGTAAGGATTTTGTGTTGGAGGCAAGAAAAATAATGTGGGAGAACCTCTGACCTAGTCAACTCTCATTTCTTAAACTGTCTCACTAAATTGCCATTGGCTTATGCTTGTAGACTTCTACTTCCCCTCCTGAAAAATTGGAATTTCAAGCATGGTGGTCATCRACTATTTTTAGATTATCTCCTATTCAGGCACAAAAATATAGTGATCACTAAGAATGCTAAAAATTCTTAATAGAAAATTTTAATTGTTGAGTGGCATATTTATTTCACGCCCTTTGTTCTAGAGAGAGAAGCAGCAGAAATGCATTCAGCAATGCACAACACAAGCCTCTAGTTTGATGAGACCCACACAAGGAAAATTGAAAACAGACTGATATGGATGAAAGAAAGAAAAGGGAATGCACTGGAGCTAATAATTATGAGGAAAATAACCTACGATACTTACAGTCAYTAAATGGAATCAGGAATGAACCTGAAGCATAAAACACCTAAAAAGGTAAAAAATTAAATAGCTGTAGATGGCACATGAGCTTGCAAAAGGCCCTTGCCAAAAGCACTGCAGAGGCCAGATGGTTAGTAGGATTCAGAGCAGGACCAGGCTTTRATACAAAAGTAATGGGAACAGCCAAAACTACACTACACAGGTTTAAAAATAAACCAAAACAAGGGGGTCATGTTTTCTCGTGCACCATGCCAAAAGACAGCCAGCAGAGAGGCATTTCTGCAGTGGGGAGGTTTAATTTGGGGTTTTCCTTTGTCTACTTGGAAAAATGGATGCGTCCAAAGGAAYAAAGATGGTGTTCAAAGGACTATTTTATGAGGTGATGCTGGTTCCCACATCCACCAGCTCGTCTGAGAACCACTTAGCTGCCATCGTTCCCCACTCCTGTGCTTTTACATGTTCAGACTCAGCTAACATGCAGATTAGATCTGACCTGGGCATACAAAATCAGGAATCAGTCMCCAAAACAGCTGGGCTCCCCCTCAATCTCCCTTCTTGGGAGCAGCATCCTGCCACGAYAGAAAGCTCCCTCACTCCATTTTCCAGCAGCCCCTCTGCCCGGCAATCAGAAATAAAAGCGCTCACACACATGCCTTGGTTTCCTTTCATACTTCATAAATTTTTTTTTTATTTTTATTATTATCTCCTCCTTTTAAGCATCCCTTTAAGGGTGAAATGAAATCCAACCATTTACAGAGAAAATGATTTCAGAATGTACATTTGATTTATCCTTACAAAAAGTTCATTATTACTTGCTGTTTATAAATTACAGAGTTGAAAGGAGCTTTGCAGATGCTCTTATTTTTTCTTTTCTTTTTAGTTTTTGGCAAGTCCACGCWTTCCTTTTCCAAAGCAGGGTGTTCTGGAGCCATTCCAGGAGCAACACCAGCAGTAGGTCCAGGTGGACCCCAGGCTCAGAAGTGCTGCTGGACCATCTCCAGGATGATACTGCATCATCATCCACACAGGCAGTAAAAAACAGTGGTTCGAATTCTTAGTCTCAGAGTATTTCAGATCCCTTCTTAATCCATTACCTGTAGTCCCCACAGCTTTAAAATGTCAGTGTATTGCATTAGAGAAACAGTTCTTCTTTCTTGGTGCTGGATCTGAGCCCCTCCTGCCACCCCCTTACCCTCCAGCTCCCCTTCCCTTTCCATAAGGAGGGAGTTTGTCCAATGTCTCAAAAATCAGAAAGGAGGGGTTTGGGGAGGGTAGGGAGAACAMAATGATGGAGGGATACAGGATCCATTCTCCCTCTCACCTCCCTCCTTTCTCACCAAGGGTAGAGGTCCGTGAAGCCAGGACAAGCCACCCCTTCCCTCTTCACCACCAGTGTTCACTAATCAAACCAGGAGCGACCCTGGACATGTGTCTTCACAGTGCAGAGGCATAGCAGCCACAGAGATTGCCGGCAGGAGCTGGGACACAGGGAGAGCGCCCAGGGGGTACTGAGGAGGGGAAAAGATACACCATCCCACAAGGAAACACCAAGGCAGGCAGAGAGGAATGAATACCCATTCTGCTCTGACACTYTCCCTCCACCTCAACTCGGTTTCCTTGTTTACCAGTCACAGAGACTACAGAGAAGGCTGGCCTGGGCAGCACAACAGCTAACACCTCAGCAGGACACAGGAATCAGAGAAAGCAGCAGCAAGAGTGGGCTTGAGCGTGTCATCCTTCATACCAACCACAGGCACAAAGTCACCCTGTCTTTTCTGTCACTTGGGTGTGGCATTACCCTCAGAGGGGTAATGTCTAACCTCCCCTACTCTCTCTGTTTCAGCAAGCTCACCTGCTGCAGGTCCAGCAAAGCCCATGTCCTTCCCTTCACTCCAGGCAAAAGAGGAACAAGAGTTSTCCAGTCCAAAGCCATGCATGGGCACACAATCTCTTTTTTTAGGTGGGGAGCACAAAGGAGGACAACAAGAGATAGGCAGACAGAAAGAAGTGCAAGGTTTGGATGTGCCACACACTGCTTCACCTACCTCCTGGCCCTCCTTTGCACCAATTTGAAGGTATAAAGGTTTTGGGAATGAAGAAGCACAAGGCTGAAGAGGGCTGCAGGAAAAGGCTGGTGATGCATTCCCTCCCTCCACTGGAGAGTTTAGTCCAAGAGAGACAGCAGGCTTCACTACTCACGGCTGCAACAACCCACAGACATCAGGCTCTAGTAGTCTGATCCCAGTTCCAGCCCTGTGGCAGGACAGGGTTTTTGGTCTTTCCCTTCTCAAATCTCAGAACCTGGTTCAGATAAGATGAAGGAGCCTCAACACTGACCTCAGAGTTCAGCAATGGGAAACAAGGATCTGATACAAACCTGCCTCTCACTTTGCCTCTCTCACCACCTCACACACCCACACGCTTTTGACTTCCCTCTTGCGGCAGTTGCCTGGAGGGCTGGCTGTCCCCACCAGGAGCTGGCTGCAGAGGTCCCAGCACAGCAATACAAGCAAGGCTGAGCACAGGGTAAGCCACCACCTTGGAAAATCACTGTGCAGAAGTCAGCTTACTAGTGTCTGTTCCCTCCAGGGACAAGAAGGAAGATTTTTAACRACAAGCACTCTAGCTCCCTAAGGATAACAAATACAGGGTTAGCSAGACAAATTAGACAGAAACATTGACTGGTTTGGCCTTAAATCAAAAAGTGTTTAAACAATTCTTAAGAAAGAGAAACAAAAAAGAATGCATTTCATCTGTAAAGCCCCTTCCTCCCACCACAACAGAAGTCTGGTTTAAATTTAGTTTCCTAAGAATAAGGAAGTGAGTAAGTCCAGGAGGCAGGCAGGGCCAGAGTCCTGCAGAAGAGCCCCAGCATTGCTATTGCAGCAAGACCTTCTCCTCCAGCCCAAGGGGACAGAAGGGAGGGGCAAATCAGAGGGAGAAGAGGAGAGTGATGGAACTAATAATCGAGAAGGCAACAGGCTGTACTTCAGGAATAGGAGATGCAGATACTGCAACTGTGGGCTTATCTGAAACTCCCAAGAGACAAGGGCCATACCTCAACACTGGAACCATGACTTGCCGTGCATTAAAAATCCCCAAGGACAGTCATGCATGGGAAAGGATGGTGTCAGAGGAGAGGTTGCTCCACTGTGGAATATAACAAGGTGCAGCCCCAGCACATACGAACTTTAGCCCTGCTAAAGTGTCACTCTGGTGCTGCCAAAGCACCCCCACAAAGACTGACTTGCCCTTCTCTTCAGTCTCCAGCAAAGCCTGGCACTGGTCTTGTATTCTCATCACTGAGACAAGGCAAAGCCAAAGGTCCAAGAGCACACCACAGGCTCCCTCCCAAGAGTGAAAATGAGAAATGGCTTCTTCCTTCCATACCTTACTGCTGTTGAATTGCATGAGCTAACACATCTGCTCTCCTCCAGCTGTCCCAGGGAAAAGCATGTTCCCCTTGTGCTGCACCCTCAGTGCTATGGCTTTCATCTTGCTCAACACAGGTTGGGTCCCCCGTTCTCTACAATCTCTCTACACCCAAGACCTCTACGCAGTCACTTGGCAGCAGAACCCCATGACAGTCACAGGGGTTCCTTCTGCTASATCAACAAGCCTGGACTTGGAAAAGCTACAACCTCTCTTTGGGGGAAGAGCATTCTGCCTAGCAAAGCCTGTCTCTCCATCCAGTTCCCAAAGGGGCTTCTCTGCCTGTGGGGAAGACAGAACAGAAGTGARAACAGTGATTTAAAAAAAAAAAAAACCCACACAAAGAAAAACAATAACAAAAAAGAGGTTCCTTCAGTTCTTCTAAGCAGGCATTATGGCACACAAGATGTGGAAGGAGCTAAGGTGAACTGCATCACAATTTGATCAGAAAAAGACATTCATCTTCATTCTGTTCCAGTCTCAGTCTTATTAGGCAACCAAGTTATTTTTGTTGACATTTCTCCCTTCTCTAGAGGTGGGACTAGGAGGGAAAAAGAGAGAGACGTAGGTAGGAATGAAGCACAAAGGTGGCACGTGCTGGACAATGCAGGACCATGGAGCCCTGATGGAGTAAAGGGCAATGGAAACCCTCCTGCTTTAGAACAGCTGGCCAGAAGAGTGACACTTCTTTGTGCCCATGCTTTCCTTTTTCTCCTCCTCCATATGATTTCTGCTTGGAACATGAGTTGGTCTTTCCACTGCAAGGCTAAGAGAGCAAGTTCATTATGTTTTTCACCCTCTGCCTTCTACAATCCAGGCTCTGGGCATGCTGTCAAGCCATCTGCTAAGGAAGGGTGGTGGTAAGGGTGGAGACATGAATCTGCCTCTTCAATGAGCTGAACCCATCCAATACAACTACAGGCCAGATCCTCACTGCCCATCCCTGGCAAAGCGAGCAGTCCAAGCAGCTGCAACTAACAACCTCCTAGACCCCCCTCTCCTCTCCATGGTCTTGTCTGCATGGCCCAGGCTGCAGATGGGGCTGCATAGACTCTCTGGATTGCACGGTGGTCYCAAAACAGCCTCTTGGCCCCAGGGAGAATCTGCCCAGGCCTGTTTTTTCACAAGCTCACTCAAACCCCAAAAGCAGACAGATGGATCCTGTTCCTTGACAGGCTTTGTTTCCCCAAAACAACTCTTGCTGACTCAGAACTTTGCCCCTCCTCTTCTCCCTTTTATTACCCCATGGTAAGAAGGAATAGCCAGCACRTGTAAGCAGCACCCCTGCTAGAGGAACAGCCTGCAGGGCTGCAGAGGCAGCCAGAGAGGCATGCAACAGTCYCACAGTCCCAAGAGTCCCACCGCTATGCAGAGCCAACACTATCCCTGGTCCTCTCCTATGAATTCCCCAAGGAGTCATTCATGCCAAGACTGAGACCCCAGGTTCCTGAAAGCACACACAGCCAAGCCCCACTATGTCCTCCTCCCCCCAACACTGGTAAAAAACACCCAGGTGCACACCAAACCCATGCATGTGAGCACTCATGCACACAGGAAACCATGCACTTGCAAACATACGCTCCCACCATCTGATTGAGTCCCCTGCAGCTTATCCCAGCCCCAACAGAAGTATGTATCGCAGGGAAGATAGTTTGGCTTCTGTGGGACAATCAATGCAGTATTGTGGGGGCAGGGGTGGAAAATGAGTGGAAAAAAAACCCCAAAACCCAGCTCTCCTCTGCTTCCTATCTGCCTGCTCTGGGATTGATAGAGTACTGGAGCAAGATAGAGCCCAAGACAGATGCATTAAGCCTGTGGAGTGGGCTGCATTTTGGGGATGACACCTTGGAAGCAAAGGATTTCCATTCCCCAAAATGCTCATTGAATATAGAGGTATACAAAAAAAAAAAATGCATACTGAGATGCTTTAGCACATTCACTCATCCAAAAAATACCAGTGACACACATCTGCACACATTACCACTCACAAGAGTTTGTGCCTGCGGACTCACATACTCACTGAATAGCCCAGGCTTGCATCTGTGCTTGCTCCAATCCACAAAGGATGAGGGTGGATGGGAACAGCTGCCCTCTCTCCCCATGGGACCCTCCCAGCTTCCCCCAGAAGAAAATCTGCCAGCTGGCTGCAGAGATTCCCTCTAGCCAGCAGGAGAAGTTCGGAAGATGCAAGAAAGTCTTCATGCTACTACCAGAACAGGTCCCCAACACCTCTCTTCCTCCCATCCAGGCCTCCCTTCATGAGAGTGAGGAATTTGAGTTCCCAGGCACCGGCCTGGGATGAAGGGAAGAACAGGAAGGGAGGGAGGGCAGAGATCCTAGAAAAATGGCACACCCTGTCCATAAACAAAGGAAACAAACAAAGAAAAGGAACAGATGAAAACACCCGACTCTTTCCCTTTGTTGTGAAGTTCTGATTTCCCACCTGAGCCCAGGCCTCAGGGGCCTCACCCAGCACCCTCTGCTCTTCRGTAGGGGTTCTCCAACAAGTAGCGGAACCGTTGGTAGTTCTTGAGGAGGTACTTGGGAGCATACATCTGCTCCTTGGGGTCAGCAGGGGGATACTCCTGCGTAGTACCATCAAACCAGCCACCAGTCCGGATCAGCTCCCGGATATAATTGAGGTCTCGTTTATCCTCGTAGTCACCCCAGCGGGGGAAGTCCCCGTTCTGGGCTGACACCAGTTTGAAGTAGATCCCCTCTGGGGTGAAACACCAGGAGCAGTGCCAGCCAGCAAAGTGTAGGGGGCTGCCCAGCGACCACTGCACCAGGATGTGTCCTGTGCTGTTCTCATACTGCCGAAACCCAGGCATGGTGTAGTAGTCACGGCGTCGTAAACGTATCCCGTCGGTAGCATAGACGGCCTGGAGCATCCCCATGGTGCAGCCCGAGACCACCTCCAAGGTGCCTGGTTGCTTCCAGAAGAAGCCATAGAGCGACTTGCGCATGTGAAAGGCAAAGGGCTCTGTCCAGCCATCGTAGAGCTTGAGGAAGAGCACGCCATCACGGGCCGGGATCTCATCAGCATCATCAATGATGAAGACATCGTCCGGGCGCAGGTTGCGGAGGCGAGAGATGCCGTCCCGGGTGAGAAAGGTACGCAGGTAATCGTCAGCAATCCAACCATCCTGGCGGCCGCCAGGGGGGAAGTGGTCCAGAAAGACGTAGAGCACCTTGTGGCGGATGTAGTCGAAGGACCCGTTGAGGAGCATCTCGCGGAACTTGAGGGGCCGCGGCTCTCCGTAGGCTGTGAAGTTGGACTCGCACACCACGAAAGCATCCACCACGTCTCCCAGCTCATGGAAGCGGACGTCCAGCAGGTCAAACTCATGGTTGACGTTGATAGCATTGATGACCCGCCGGGGGATCTCCCGCGGCACAAGGCGGTCCTTGGTGGGCAGGTTGGAGTACTGGACCACGGTGGGGACCCCGCAGCTGGGGCCGTGCCAGCCTGGCAGACAAACACACTCCACCCACTTGCGCCGCTTGGTTCCGCTGGCGCTCAGCGGCTTCCGAGCCGGCCGCCCGGAGGCTGCGCCATCCGCTCGCTCCTCCTGCCGACCTCCTGCGGGTGGCTTCTCCAACACCTTGGTGCCTGGTTTAAAGCAAATGCCACCAGCTTTGGTACGGACAAAATATTCTGTTGTGTCTTCCGGCAGCACAAACTCAACCTTGTGCAGCTCTTCGCTGGCTCTGCTGGGAGGCAGGGGCTGGAGCAAGGGGGAGTGGGAGTACAGGGGTGTGCGGAGGAACTCTGCACCCCCTGGCTCAGGGCTGACCTGAGGTGTGACAGGGGCATTGTTCCAGAAGAAGCTGGAGACGAGGTTGGGACTAAGTGAAGCCAGCTCCCTGGGGAAGGTGACATAGGAAAGGGCCTTGAGGAAGTGCAAGAAGGAGATGAGGCAGAGACCAGCCATGCAGAGAGTCAGAAAGAGTTTATGGCGTCTCATCTTCATCCTGTGGAAGAGCCATGAAAAGGAAAGTCACATTCAATAGTTACTGAGGTGCAAAAAGTTTACCACCGTTAGAAAAACAGGTTGGGGATGGCAGGAAGCCAGTCCGAATTCAGCATGCATCTTTAGAGACTTGAGTCCAAGAACCACACCCCCACCCCCTGCCATCTTCAGTGGGCTTTTTGCCTCAGCTAAGTTACACCAAGCTGAACCTCTGCTAGATCAGTCATGGTCTCATAAACCCACTAAGACGAGAAAGGCACTGGCAATGGGGTAGTAAGACAGGAAATCCAGAATAACAAGAATTCATGATCTAGTGAACTCACCGCACAGGCAGATTTGTCCCTCTTCACTGATGGAAATAAAATGAATGTAGACCTCCTCAGAGGTGCATCACCAGAGGGTTGGGGGAAAATGAAGAGGGCACAGAGAGCAGGAAGGGTGAGARAGTTGGGGGACATGGCTGAAACATGACCAGTGCAAGAGAGGCAGTTTTAAAGGACCAAGATCATTAGTCAGACTGCCAGAGGCAGCCTACGCTCTCCAGAACTTTTGTTTGTTCAACATACACTCTAAGAAACCACCCTTGTTCCTAGGAAATACTACCCAAGTTCACATGGGGGACAGGAAAACAAAAAAAAAATTAAAATCCTGTCACATTTACTCTTCTCCCACCTGCAATTCTCAAGTCCACTGTATCTCCATATGTTGCCTTTTGCTTTTCATTTTCTGTGGACCAGATGCTGAGGTTTTTCTGCATCTGGATCAAGGTGACAAAARCAAATGCCTAGCTGTCTCTGCCGGTAATACTGTGCCATCATGATGGATCCATGTCAGGCCAGGAAGAAGCCAGCGGTGCAGAGCCCTTCCCTCCAAACAACATGAAATATTGCCTTCATCCTCCCCTCCACCACCTCCCCTCCTCCAGTCCAGGCAGGCAACACAGAGCTGCTGTCAGGCAGAGAAGTGATTGAAGAATACAATTCAGAAAAAGGAAAAAAAAAAAAAAAACAAAAAAAAAAAGAAAGAAAAAACTAATCTCACACAATGCTCCACCAAGGAAAAGTAGAAAAGGTGTTCACCACCTGCTGTTTCGGGAAAGGAAAGTTGGGGCAAAGGTGGGCATTGGAACAAGGTCATCCAAAAGCCCTTTGCAAGGCAGAGGCTGTCCTGGAGCACAATGCCCTCCCTGCAGTGACGGACAGAGAGGCAGAGATCCCCATGCATGTGACACGTACACTTTGCCTCCTCCACATGCTCCCCTCTGGTGGTCTCCCTTCCAGGGCCAAAGTTCCTGAGAGGCACCGTCACTTATAAAGCTTCCACCTGGCATACAGTAGTGCCAGCAACACCTTCCCCGGAGGCAGTCCCTGCTACTGGGGGCAGAGGGGAGCTGCCCCATGCACCAGCCCCACACACGGCTACCCACTCCACTGCCCGAGGGATCCTCAAGGCTAACACGTGGGCAGGTGTGGGGGCAGAGGGAAGAAGCACCCAACCCGCTTTCACCACTTCAGAGGGTATTAAGTAAAATAGATCAAAGTGCGCTTACTGATTAATTTGAGGAGACTTTAATGCTGAAGTGAAAAGCCGTAAAGCATTTAGACAGATGGCAACCGCCTAAAAGAAAACGTATCTGGCTTTCCACAGATGGCTCTGACACAGATTTTGGTAGAGGGGCTGTGTACAGTTGTACCTTACAGCTCAGTGACAGCATTTCCRGACATTTGGTGTTACTTTTTTAGTGAGAGCCACCATCCACTGACATTGCCCCAGTGCCCAAGTGGCAGGGCAAGGTGTCCCATGTCAAGCTCTGACTGAAGGACTGCAAGCCTGAAGCTGGTGGAAAAGTTGCAGCATGGCCATGGGAGGGGAAAAAAATTGAAAGAAAAATAAACAAGCAAAAAACAGAGAGAGCTTGATTCTATTGGTTAATGTTTAGTAGGGATATTGAGATACTTTCCCACAACAGAAGTCAGAGCTGGGGCAGGGTGCTGGCTCTGGGCACCCCGAGGAGACCATCTTGTCAGGCAAGTGGGTAGGGAGGAAAGGGTGGCTTTCCTCAGGGGGCTGGACCAGGGCAGACCCTCACTTCCAGCACCCACCCACCACATCTCCATAGCCCAACCTCACACACCTGGTCATGGCCCATCTGGTGGGAGGTCACCTTTGTGGTGGACCAGCCATGAAGGGGCTGGATATTCTGGTAAAAGCCATAAGGGATCATCTTGGGGCTTGGTGTCAAGCTTTCTTCATGGGGGCAAAACAAGGGGCTGCAGAAAACCTCATGAGCATCTTGTTGCATCCAGGATATTTACTTTTCTTTAGGCCCTGTTAATGTCTTGTAGAAACAGCGTAGATCACTTATAAGGTAGAGGAATGTTCAGTGCCTTTTCCTTGCATGTCACCAGTTTTTGCTCTTGTCTTGAAGCGTGGGGAAGAGAAGGGCACAAGGAAGCCAGAAACCACTAAATTAGCAGCGACTGGCTGTCAGGAGAAAGTGTCCCTCACTGGTAAATGAGTACAGCTTTCTCCAGTCAGGTCCTGCAACATCTCCAAGGCTTTACTTCCAGACATCAGGCTCGTGGATCTCTCAGACGCTGAAACTCAGGCAAGATGAACAGCTGACCTGCTCCAATACGGCAATCCCATAAGCTGCCAGGTAACGCTGGTTTCGCTCCAGTTCCTACAGGACACACAAATGCAGGGCAGCCAGCTTCTTCTGGGCCAGCCCAGGACTGAAGGCAGATGCTGAAGGAATTGCACAGGGCACATCATCTTCTCAGATAGCTGTGATGCTCTGCATGCCACGGTAAATTTCCAGACAAAAAGCTGTAACTCTTGACATTCAACAAACTGCTCCGCTTTCTGAGATGTAGCGCGCCGTGTCAACATAGCAGGACACATGGTTTCAGGAAGCAAAGCATATTTTCCTCGCTTGACATTTGCATACATCAGTATGTCAGGCTTAGCACGTGGCTCTGCAGCTCGTCACCCACGGGCACAACGAGCCACGGGCAGGGCTGCGCTGCCCCTGTTCCTGCACCGGGCTGGTGTGCACAGCCCTCCCTGGCTGCTCTGCCAAGGCAAGCTGGCCCTGCAGTACCCTCTGCTGTTCCGCTGCTGATACGTCCCAGGAGGCAATTTTCACTGCTCAGGTGGCTTTGTTAGGGAGTGGGAAAACAAACCCATTTCTTATCCCCTCCTGGAAGGGGGGAAGCAAAAAAGCAAGGTGTGTCCTCTTCAAAATCTCTTCCCTGGGAACCACCTTCATTCTCACATGCCAGGGATTCCTCTGCCAGGGAGTGGAGAACACTCACACAACACCCTTGGGGTGAGCCAAGACACTAAATACCATCACTCATGTATCCCTTCCCATATCCTCTGATCAGCCCTACAGTGAAAGACATGTCTGAGTGGCAGCTAGCTGGAGACAAAGGCCAGCAGGGATGATGTTATTACCCACCCTCCCCATCCAAAACGTTTACATGTGGTGGAAATGAGAAAGGAGGTACCAGTCAGGGAGACATCTCAGTTTGTCACAAAAGAGCCCAGCTGCTCCAACACAAAGCAGCCATCAGTTACCAGGAACATGGAAAACAGCAAGAAGAGGTATTTCCCTCTGACAATTTTGAGTGAGGAAGGGAAAAAAAAAAGTCAACTTGATCTCCGGAAGAGTGATCAAGTTGCTGTCAGGTTAAAAACAGCAGCAAAAAAAGCTTTAATGTTCAAGTAGAAGAAAAAGCCTAAAGTAGTATGGACAGTCAGCTCCATTAAGACAAAGCTCTTTAGGGAACACACAGTTATAAACTGCTTCAGCAACACTCAGTCCTGGAAAGACAAGCTGAAAGCTTCTTTTTGTAAGGGATCCCTTTGATATTTCCTTGCTTGAAGTTCTGTCTCCACTATGCAGGGGAAGGGCTTTCAGAGAAGGAGGAAAGCTCGAAGTGGTATGCACATGAGTTATCCCCAGGCACCTGTTATCATTTTAGTGACCAGGTGATTTATACCATCCTGAAATAATATAATTATTTTTCAAGAAGCCAGAGAGAAAGATATGCACTGATAAGAGCTGGCAGTTCACTGGTCCCAGTGTTCTCTTCTGGAGAACACTGGCAAGAGGCCACACAACAGGCTGCTGGATACACGCAACTCATCTTGTTAGGGCATGGGACTCAAGATTCCCTAGACCTCTCCCATTGTTACAGAGAAAAAGTTGCTCTGGAGAACAAGTCAGAGCAGAAGCTCCTGRTTTTCCCCCGATACCAAAACGCTCATCTCTTGTGCCTAAAGTTATCCCATAACACCCATGCAGTAACATATCTGCCAATCACTCAGACACTTCAACACAAAGCAACAATTCAGATTAGAATCACTTTCACATGGCAGATTAAAACCTACTATGACTTCTGTCCCCCATTTCCCACTGAGGGCCCAACTCTCTCTCTGCTCCAGCTAGAGACAAATGGAACTGGCTCCACATTTCTGAAGTACTGGGTCTACCTGTCCTCCCTGAGCACAGGAACCACCGCAGGCATCAGAGCCACAGTACCTCGAACACTGTAAAAATCTCAAGTTACTTTTGTCCTGCAAACACCCACAAAAGGAGAAACTATAAAATTTAGTATTTGTCAACAACCAAAATAAGCTCAGGGGCAGCAGGACAGCACTTTGCTTAAGGGTAGGAAGAGAAGATTATCCTACATTGCAGGAAAATCTGAGAGAAGCAGGATGTACCAGAAGGTAGCTAGGGCTCAGCATCTCTCTCACATGAAGGATGCCACAGTGTTTTCAGGGACTGCAAGCTACAAGGACGTCAGCAGGAAGCTCTGGCAGTCACAGCACAAGGTGGTTTGAATGTAAGCAGGTCCATATCAGCTTTCCTTCAAGTTTCAAGGACTGAATACAACATTCTCCTGTGACCTTCATCAGGAGCTGCTGCCCACAGCACTAACGCAAAACAGCAATACCTCACGCTTAATGTTTCCTTTGTGGCCTCGAGGCAACTGACCACAAGGTACCACTGACTTGCTGCCAGCCCAAACAGCTGGATCAAGCCATCCGGCACAGTCACTCTCCAAGCAAGTTCAGGCTAAGGAAGAGTGAGACTCTGTCCTAAGCACCTTCCCTCCATTTCTCCAGGGAGGTGAGCAGAGATATAAGGTAAACACTCAGCAGGGTGCCATCATAACTTCCATTTGACTCCCAGAGTTGCCATCCACACACCATTAATAGGTCTCCTGAAGTCAGAAAGAAAATTGGATTGAGGAAAAAGCTAGCTTAAGGGTGAATCTACACAAGACTAAGGTGAGGTTGGCCAGGAAAGGGTGACAGCACAGCACAAACAAAGGCATTGTCTTTCCCTTTCCAGGGAGGACAGGCACAGGATGTACATGTCAACCACAAGCCTCCAGATTGTGTGCAAGACCTTGCTAGGTCTCAACAGACCTGCAGCATCTATGGTCAAAAATCAAACAAACCAGGGGTCTCTTTTGTGCATTCTTGTAGGAGACCCAAGTGCCCCACACCAGCAGCTACCATCTGCTGCACACAGAAATTAAGATGGATGCAACACAAAGCCTCCAGCTTTTTAAGTGCTATGGCTGCTCACCTCTTCAACTCTGAAAGCACAGTACCTTCAGAGTCCACGCTTCCCATGGGCTTTCACTGTTCCAACTGTTCTCTCAAGTATCTTGTCCTGCTCTTCAGTGGACCAAGCCTCAGTAATTTTAGATGCCACACCTCCAGTCGCAGCAAGACAGCTGCACRCTGTGGGACAAAGCAGCTCTTAACCCTCTGTACAGAATACACAGGACCTGGAGATAAAGTGGTCTTTGTTGACCGGAATTTGTCTCAAGACTGATCTTCCAACAATCAGCAGAACAGACCAGCATCTGAACACCTTCAGAGTCCAACATAAAACCCTCTACTCAAACAGACTTCTTACCATAGCTACCGTTTTACTAATAGCAGCATAATTATATAATTCTCCAACCTCCGGTTTAAAAGAAGATCTCAGAGAAGACCAGAAAACTCTAGTGAAATCCAGTAATGGCCTACAAGACACCAATTTAATTTTATCCAAGAAGTACTTGGACATCACAAGGGTGCAGTACTGCATGCTAAAGGAAACTAAGCTGGATTTCCAACTCTGCTGGAATCTATCAAATATTCTTCTCAGTATCCTTCAGATGTACTGGGCTCCCTTGTAGCTAATCTCCTCTCTCCAGCTAAATCCCGTCTCACCATAGGAATTTCCATGGCTTCAGAGATGCTTCTGCACACTCTAATCCTTCAGATGCTCTCAGAAGTGGCACTTTCCATTTCTTAGCGTCACTAGTCTAAGCGCTCTTACCRCTAAAGGAGAAGCGGCACCTCTCCATCACTTATGCCTGATATCCTGGAAAGACTCTTCCTCCACCCTACTTAGTGCCTCCTCAAAACATCTGGTTCCACAAAGTCTGCTGTGATGGCCCTGGAGATTGCATCACCACTTGGCTCCAAGGCTGGGCCTCTCCGGACATCAGAGGGCRAGCTGAGGCATTGCTCATTGCACTCACCCCGGACACAGGGCCCTTCTCCCAGACAAACACAGGATTGCTGCTGCTCACTGCTCCAACAGCACAACAGTGCAAAACAGAGCTGGTTAGGTCTTCTGCTTATTGATTTTGGTATCTTACAAGGAAGGAATACTCCATCATGAGGAATASGAAAGGGAAAAGAGAAAAACGTACACAAAAAAGCAACTTATGTCCTCAGACAGACCATGGGGTAATCAAAGAAGAGTGCAAGATCTCCCTGCTAGTTTTGGTGCCTTGCAGAGAGGGACAGGTCAAAACCATGTTGTCCCAGGATAAAAGCAAATCATGCTTTCAGAGACCTCAAGTGAGGCATGTGACAACATAGGCTGTTATGTCAGAGGTTCTCCCCCCTCACTCACCACCTTCACAGCTTACCCATCCCTCAGTTGTCAGTTGCATGAATTCAAGTTGTCAATCATATGAAAGTCTACTTTTACAGCCATATCAGCAGCAGATCTAACTGGGCTAAAAATAAACTTGAAGAAAATGCCTAGGCATGGGAACAAGCAGCTGACCAGCAGAAACCTTCTAAATTATTTCATCAGTTCACTTCTGATCAGAACATGTAGATACACCCTCAGACACTCAAAATCASAGAAATTGAGGCACTGGTCATCTAACCAAATCTCCAACAAGGCCCCCATTCAACCACCATGACCTCCCTAACTCCTCCCAGCAGCATCAGGGAAGGAGTACACCTCAAGGAAGGAACTGGAAGAACCAGCAGCAGGTAACTGCTTCCAATGCAGATCCCGGCAGGCACTCCCATGCACGCCAAACAAGCGAAGTACAAGCCATAGATACGTAGAACAGCTCCAAGATGAGTCCAGATCATCCTCAGAGCTGCGGGTCCACAGGCGAAGAGCACATGGCAGACACGCCAGATCGGGCACATAAACCCTGTGCAAAGGGAAGCAGGAAAGTTCCTGGGGACTGTGTGACAGCCCAAGCAACAGGGAAATGCAGGTTGAACAGCCCAGAGGAAGGTGAAGTGGGTGCCCTGCAGGCCCAGAGCAAGGCACTTAAAAGAGGAAGGAGGCAAGAAACCCTTGATGCCATGGTGATGGGTGAAGCGCACAGACCCACGCAGGCAGGGGAAACCACGTTAACGCCAGCTATTTTTGAAGCGGGTGGCAGTTGTTTGTGCATCCCCAGGATAAAAGCTCTCCAAGACAGATTGAGAAGGGGCATAATTAAACCCCAGGAAGACAATAAATAAAGAGAGGCCATGGAATACCAGCAAGATCCTAGTGGCCAGGAGAAGAGCCGGCCCTCCATCCTCACCCTCCTTCCTCCCCCATCCATCACCAACTACTTGGGGTTTGGCAGTGTGCTCACTTTCCCACAGTAGCCGATCTATTACTGTTTGGAAGAGCCTCTTCCTTCCCCTCCTCCCCTCCTTTTCAGGCCACAGGGGTCCTGCTTGGCAGCCCCCGGATCCCCCTCTACTCTGAATGTCTGGTGACCAGCCAATCCCATGCAAAGAGCATTAACCCCTCTTCACCAGGAACAGCCAGAGAAACTTGACTCCACGCTGAGAGGTTTCTCTAGGGTGTCTATCCCTCCTTCTCTCCTCCCCTTCCCCAACCCCCACTGCTCATTCTCTAGCCTTTTTCCCCCCTTTCCCTTCATTTCTCAAAAACTAACTCCAGCCCARGGAGTGTCACATCTTCCCAAGAATGTTACACAAGCCCATGGGAATTTTTCTTGGACCACGAACAGACCCTTATTTATTTGTCTCTTCTGCCTTTGTTCTTCATTTCCTCTTTCAAGACTTAGGCAAGACCTCGACACAGTGCTGCCTGGATCCCCCGCTGCCACTCCACTTTGTTATTATTTTCAGAAAGAAAGTGCTGATAGGCAGAGAGCTCTTCAATGCCTCGCCCCAAGGCGGGAGTAAGTCGGCCCAGACTCCCACCTCTGGGGTGGACAAAGGGCACGAGCTCAGGGTCTCTGGCTTGCAGAGACAACCCCTTGCTTATGTTATCCTTCTGACTGCAGCATCGCAGCCCCTCAGATTAAATCCACACGAATCAATTCTGCAGTCACAGCTCTATGCCGGTAACAGGCATATGGCACCACGAAAAGGGGCAGCTTCCCAGAATGAAATCAAAAGCCTCCTAATGCACTTAGCTCAGGGTCACATAAATCTCTCTTCTGCCTCCCACAGACAACTGGATCTTGTTTACAGGCATTGCAGCAGGCCTGGGTCTCAACAATATGTTTACTACTTCTGCACAACCATTCCCTTTCACTCAGCAAAGCAGTACCCTGATCTCCAGATTAATCCAAGCAGAAAGAACTGGGAGCAGGTCTGTGGAGAAAGAGGGAGAAAGTTCGCCTTCATCAGTGAAATTAGATGTCATCCCAGACACCACACAGATTTGGGGACCACTTGTCTTCACATTCTTCCTTTAGGTTGCCTTATTTCTTGAGAAGGATGAGGAAGAATTTTGCATTTAGCCAGTTGGTGATGCCCCTGACAAGCAGTAAAACCATTTGATGAAAGAATGCGGCTTTCTTCAGGCTGAAGAGCCCAAGAACCAGACCAGGACAAGGTGGGACAGCACAGCTTGTCCAGGGAACATCTAGTGATTGCCTGTCCAACTCTGCCCCAAATGCAAAAGCCACAAGCAGACACTGTGCAAATAAAAACAGTGAAGTTGAGCATTTCTGCTCAACTGTACAACAGACAGAACAGTTTACTGCCACAATCACTTGATTACAGGCCAAGTTTCTTCCCTTCTCCACCCTCAGCCCTTTTCCTCCCCTTTCAGGTCTTCAGTAACACAAACATTTATACTGAACTGTGTTTCTGAGAAGTCAGCTGCCACAAACAGGTCAAAAAGAAAGGAAAAGATAAAGAAAAAACTAACATGTAAGCACACCATCAAAATTAGTAATGAAGAAAAAGGATGTGCAGTGCAAGAGGGGAGCTGTGGTCCTGTTGAAGCCRACAGGACAAGCAGGGCAGGAGCAGGAGACAGTTCTGCATGGCACAGCAACCTGCCACAGTGAGGCAGAGGGACWAAGGGCATCAAGCTCATATGTAGCTGGGGTGGGTGCTCCGTCCACCCAGCTCATCTTCATGATGTTGCGGTGCTGCAAGAGCCTGTTACAAACTGCCTAGCCTGCCTCTGCCCTCAGTTGGTTTCTCTTCAGGGTTTAATCACTGAGATGTGATGGGAATTTCAGCTGCACAGTTTGCTACTCAACCACCTGATCTATCCAGTGCTTAGGTCCTGATGATCTTGTGTAAAGTCCAATGGACCATGTCATAATCTAAAAAACACTTTGGCGAGGCCTTAGAAAGAAAAAAAAATGCTTTCAAGCATCTGAATATTTTAGAGAACAGTCCAGAAGATCCCTGTCCCAGATCCACAATACAGCACTGTAATTGAGTCAGGGACCAAATCCAGGCACCAGATTCATTGTCTCCAGCTTGACACAGTCCCTTTAGCGCAAAGACAAGGCTGTGAACTCAGGAACCTCCTATACAGTCCCAAGCCACAGAGATGCTCAGTGGTATCACACACCTGAATGATGCAGAAACCAGAACTGCATTTTCAGGGCAGTTCAGCTGCACAGAGCCATATGTGAACAAAAACAGGCAGAAAGGAAACCCAAAGCACTTCCTCATCACAAAGTGATAGACTCTGGATGCCTGACAAACTCCCCTTCCCTCCCCCCCCAGTGCTCACGGGAAGCGAGAAGACTCTGTTCCAGAGCACAACTGCACTATAAATAATTCAAGAGACTGCTAAATTATGCAAAAGCAATCCCATCGTCCCCCCGGCCAAGCTGAATGCAGGTGTGGTCAACCCTTCCTCCAGAAGTTGCTGCTAGATAGGGATTCTGAGGCCGCAGAGGCTTTGTGCCAATAGCACATATCTGAGAGCACATTGGCCACTTGCTCACAGCCAGGCTTGCACCGAGCAACGGCACGACAGGAGGTATTTGGGGACACAGGGCTGATGGGGAAACAGCAATTCCTTTAATCCACCTCTTCTCCAGAGACCTCACGTGGCCTCAGGAGCAAATGTAGAAAATTGTGTCCCCTTCAAGCAAGGCTGCTCAGTAGGTCTTGCCTCCATGGATCGGGTGAGCTGGCAAGAGCTGCAGCTGGACAGCACTGGCACAGTGAGGCAGGGAGGAAAGAACTGCTGGGGCAGGTGGGAAGGAAAAGAGGGAACAAAAAAAAAATTCTGGAGGCAGTAAAGAAGGAACAGTTTTGCTAGCACAAATAACGTTCARGGAAGGCTGAGCTGGAAACAGAGAGAATCATGGTCTGTTGTTCTGCCTCAATCCTCTGCCTCTGGGAGATCCTGCTTCCCCTGAATATCAGGGCTTCCAAAGTTTCCCTTGGAAATGGGGTCATTAAGCAACAGTGCACAGCTCACGCTGGTCACTCCAGGGCACTGCTCTCCTCATTTACTCTGCCCTTTGCTCTGCCTCAGAGCCAGCCCTCACACTACAGCCTCCACAAAAACATGACTTTCTCACACACAGTGAGCACCMTCCACTCTCAGTCCCTACACAGACAAACCTTTCTTCCAAAGCCCTRCCTTTCCTGGCTGCTCCTCTGAAATCTGTCCATGCCCAACATGCTTAGCCTGCACAGGCCTCCATCCTCCTCCTTTTCCTTGCTGCCCAGCTAGAGGTATTTGTGTCAGAGGAAGGAGGAACTGAAAGCACTACCGTAGCCTTCTCTTCAGCCTCAGCAGCTGAAAACCAGCTTAAAATCTCAGGGCTCTAGCTTACCTTCCCCTTCTTAAAGGGCTCAGCATCTAGGAGAGAGGCTGCCTTTCGTGTCTCTTTGCCATGCTTTCTCCCTGGTTTTCTGTGCAGTTCCAGTATCCGCATGCCGAAACAGGGGATCCCCARGCAGATAAAGCCGGCGTAGCAGATACCTGTGCTTAGATCACAGGTTTCACAGCCGCGAAGCCGCTACGCAGCGGCTCTGATTTGCATTAGTCTTTCGGGTGTGCTCCAAATCTGCTTGCTGCAGCTTTCCTGTCATGCAAGAGACAGGCAGCAATATCCCAAGACAAAAATTAGCCCAAAGCCTTGAAGAGATCACGGGGGTTTGATTCTGCCCGCTAACCCTAGCCCAACCTGTATGGATTTACACACAGAGGGGAAAACCACACACCGAGGGAAGGGCAGCAGGGAGCTGGGATTATAGATTAGGCAGCAGATCAAGGAAGCGATATCTATTGTGAAAAGGGCTGCAGAACCCAAGCAGCAACTAAAAAGTTATTGATAACCCCTGGCTCAGCACCCACACCCAGCTGTCCTCCAGGATTTCCGAGACAGCCAGCAAAGCAAGTCCAGGAAGCGTGGCACTTCGGTCGCTGCTCTCCTGACCAGCCCCTGCGTTTGCCACTGGGCATGGCACAGCTTTGCTCCATGCCTCAGTTTCCCTGTGCAGGAAATGCGAGAGACTTTTCTACTCCGGGTAAGGGCTTACCTAATTAAAAGAAGCTTAATACATTGCTTCAAAGTCCTTGGAGAGAAACTCTGTCAAAATGCAAGACACAGATGATCCTCAGAAAGAGGAGATGCCCCCACTGCCTTTCTTCCTTCTGGTCAGCCACATCCACCTCTCCTGCTGATTGCAGCTTGTGCATTACAGGCTGAAAAAGACTGCTGGTAAAGCTCAGTTTGGTCATACCCCACAGCTACAGCCAATGTTTTGGAAAAAGCCTATTTAGACACTGACCTGGGCACTCCCCTAGCTGGGGAAACAAGGAACCTTAGCTGAGGTCATCAAGCTGCCTATTCAGCTGGGGGGGTTATCTTGGTACAAAAGGCCAAGGCCCCAACAGTGAGCAGCTCACATAACTTTTGCTGTCCTAAAGCAGGGAATAATCACTTCCTAAATCACACCCCTAGAACAAGCCCTTGCTGTTTGTAAGGCAGCCAGCTCCCTTCATGCTGCTTCTTTCCTCTGCCCGCCTGATGAAAGCTCAAAGCACAGTGCTGCACTCCCTTTCACCTATCAGCTCCACCAGGCAAGTTTCTGAGCACAAAAATACACCCACCCTGCTACAGGTGTTCAGAGGTCYGAAGAGCAGGAGGTACCTGTTGTGTTTCAGGAAGAGTTTCGGGAAGTAAAGGGTCTGCACAGCAAGGAGCACAAAGAAGTCAGAAAAAGAAGGTAAAGAAATTCTGTTTCTGCCTTTCTGAGAGCTGCAGCCAGAGTTTATTCCACAGGGATGCAGGCATGGAGTGCTCTTGTAAATCCTACACCACTGCTCCAGCACACACCATCTCTCTTCACCTCCCCCAGGAGAACAGGGAACTCACCAGCTCTGTGACAGCAACTCTGCCCTGGCCCCTGGGACAAGCACCTGGTTGGTCCTGGCACCCCACCCAGCACTCCTGCTGTGGCACAGCCCAGGCCTTACAAGCCACTCACCTAATTCTATCAAAGTGCCCCAAACCCGACCCAGGGCTGCCCACAGTGCCAGGTTTGGCCCCTCCATGTAGTTCTGTCAAGGCTCCTCAAAGCCAGCCTGCATCACTGACCTGGCAGCACAGTCCACATGTGCACTGCAGATACGTCATCACCTCTCCAAGAACATCCAGGACGGGGAGCAGAGAGCATTCTTCAGACATCCCCCCACATCCCCGTACATTGCACTGCCCCATGTGCCTATCATCCCCAAATTTCAGATTCCACTGTAATGCTGCATTGTAGTGGCAYGATGACATTTTGTGCTAGTGCAATGCACCCCGACCTTTTGTGCAGAACTGATAGAAAACAGGTGGGGACAACTACCCACACTTTTCTGTTTCTGTAGTCAGGGCTGATAACATGAACCAGCCCTTTGAGGCACCTTCCACTGACCTAAAGTCATGAAGGCATCTCTTGTGCCAGTCAGTCCACCCCCCGCCTTCCTCTCTGCCAGAGTTACTGACAGCTGTACCAGTCTTCGTTAGCACCACCTCCTCCAGCTACATCCCACTGATTGGGTCACAGATTCCAACAATGTACAAAGGGCTCATTTTAGAGCAACTAACCCCACCTAAAACCTAAACGGCCTTTAGGAATGAATGCTGCCCAGCTTGCCCCATTTATCCATCACCAAACTCGCCCACTTCCTTCCTCCACCTTTATGATCCAACACAGAGGCTGGGGTGCTGGGGTGTCAATTTGTGATAGCAGGTACACCCTAAAGATTATGTTCTCAAGAGGGGAGGAAGCTCAGACGCAGCAAGCTGAAAACTCAGCTATAAACCCTGCCACGAGACAGAGTTTATCTCTGCTTGTTGACTGGTCAAAGCAAGGGAGGGACAGAGAGAAACCTGTCTATCCTAAGGTGCCCTTCACATATTGAATATGCACAACATCTATGTGCACTGCCCTGAACAACTGCCATACCCATGAGTGCTTACGTGCTCCACATTCATTGCTGGCATAAACTCCACAAAAGTGCTGTGGAGTTGTGCTGTGTTCCCTGGTAAGTGCACCCAGCAGGACCCGTGTGCATTGCTACATGCACCCAGCAAACAGCCACCCACGTTTGTCACACAAGCATCCCTTAAAGACATGCAGTGAGCATGTCTTTACTTTACACCAATCTGGCAGGCCTGAGTGTCACACTGCACTTAACCAGTTGTGCGTGGGAGAAGGAGGAGAAAGGTAAACATAAAGCACATGGGAAACACACAGGCACACAAACCCCACAGGTACATTCCTCAGGCAAACACACCGAGTGTGTCTGTGCCTGCCATGCGCCTGGCTGAGGTTCAATGGGCTCTGTGCTCACCATGCAGCCCCAGCAAGCCTCCAGACCAGCTATCCCTGTCTTATGTTGGGCACAACTACTCCAGGTAAGTTTATAGTTGTGAGCGTTCACTGAAGCCAACATTCATGCAAGAACACACACTATTATCCACCCGCTCTTCCTGACCTCCTTGCTAAGGCAACCCCTGCGTGCCACACAGGCAACTCTTTTTCCAATCTTACCACCATTTGCAAGGAGGGACCAAGGCAGGCAGCTCAGCCCTCAAACCCAGTTCGAAAACAGCCCTCCACACTCTGAGCTCTCTGGAGATGAGCCTCAGCAGCACCTGGGACCAAAGGTATACTAGCCAAAGGCAGCAGCTGGGCCACCAAATTAGGAACTGGGCAAGAAAACACACCTGCAGCTAGCCAGAATCCATCCCCTCTCCTAAGGATATAATTGCCATATCCAGGGCATTAATAAACAAGCTATGCAGATATAACTGAGTCCTCAAGGGAGGAATGTTATACCTTGCAGTGGATTTCTTACCACTACTGCAAAATCACCTGAGGGTGTAGAGGAGCTATAAATCTTCAAGGGACTTTTATGACATGCAATAGAAGAGCCACAGCTTCACTTCTCTTCTGCAGTTTGCAATAGCTTTCATTCAATGCTTGTGTTATAGTGCTACAGGGAGGCTGGAGACTCCTCAGAACAGCCCAAAGGACTGCTCTTCTCCCACTCCAGCTTGGAGGACCTGTTCCCAGCACTACTACTGGAGCTGAAACACAAGCACAGGTGCTACAGCTGTGTTTTTAGGGGGGCTTTGGAAACTGGAGGTTTGCTGGAGAGTAGGGACACCCATAGTTTTCCCTCCCCTCAGAGATGACTCTCCATTGCCTGAGGGTCCAGCGATGAATGGTAGGTCCTGCTTAATTTCAGCTATYCTCTGGGGAGTTGGCAGCAACCAGGCTGCAGCAACAGGGACTTGCAAGTGCTTCTAAAATCACAGGTGCCAGCTGGACTCAAACACCATTTCTGCAAGTGAGACCCACAGAGCACAAGAGAAGACCTTTGGGGAGGGGACTTGAAAAGTTCCTGCTGACTCACACCTTGCTAAGGTGAGGGATACAGGGGCATGAAGTAGGCAGGAATCTGAAATTCAGTTTGCACAGGCTTGGGGGTTCCTGGTGACTCAAGTCATATTTGTTAGCAAGGGTGCCACCGACTGTTTTTACAGGCTTGAACTTCCCACTCAAGGAGAGCGATTTAAAGTTAACTGGAGGGTCATTTTACGGGAGGAGAGGTGCTCAGCACCCACGCTGTGTGCTGGAGACAGGGCAGACTCACTCCTGACTCAAGCTCCCCCCTAGGCTGCAAGGGAAAGGTACGAGACCTCAGCTTCATCTTCGGGAAACAGGCAGGGCTCCCACGCGACCCAGGCACAGCTCGAGGAAAGGCAGCCTGTGGAAATCCCCAAGTAAAACCACGAGCTGAGGCACTGAAAGAAATCTCTCTCCATCCCGCGCCACACTCCCTCCCTTGCTGAGCTGAGGGAGTCTAGAGCTGCAGCAGATGCCGTGTGCCCCATCAACCTTGTCACGCTCACCCAGGGAGCAAAACTCTCGCAAGGACTGAGCTACCCCAGCCTGTATCACTCCAGCAGGACACACAGCTATTTCCAGCCCACAAACAACCCGAGAGCCCTGCACGGGCGGGGAGAACTTGGTTGCCCGCGCCCCTTTGCAGCCAGCCCCAAGGGGGGAACTGCAGCCATCTGACATGGAGACAGAGCAGGGGAGAGGGGCCGGTTGATGATACACATATATTTGTGTGGATGTTTTCCCTCCCACGCACGCACTCCTGTTACTCCTTCTCGCTTGCTGCAGGCTTGGCACGCATTCCCAGCCCGTGCCCTCCTCGCAAGCCGAGCCCGGGCGGCAGATGGGCCTTCGCTGCAGTGCCCCGGCCGGAGGGAGGGTGCCTCCATCCCCGGCGAGCCCTCCGCTGCGGGCAGGGGGCTGGCAGTATCACCTCCCTCCTCCCCACAACCGATGCTCCCTAGCAGGGGATGCCGGGATTATGGGGGGGGCGTAGGGAGGAGGGGGGAGAGTATAAAAAAATAGCACTAATATAAATAAATAAGGAGCGGGAAGGTGGGGGCTCGGCGGGGGAAGCCTCTCCGGCAGCGCTCGCAGGGGATGACGCCGCACCCCCGGGCCGAGGCACAACTTGCAGGTGGCGGCAGCGGCGGGGGAGGGGGGCGACGGACCGATGGGGGGGTCCCGCCGCCGCTGCCCGCAGCGCCCGCTGCCCCGGGGCGGCTCCCCAGGGCTGTGCTCTGCCCGCCGCCCCAGCCCCGCTGCCCGCTCGCTCACTCACCCCCGGCCGGCGCAGTGTCGGTGCCCGCCGGGCCCCCGGCGGGGCGAGGCTGCCGCTCGCCCCCGGCCCGCCCGCCGCCCCCCGGCATGGCTCGGCGCCGGCCGCGGCGAGGCGAGAGGCGAGCCCGGAGCTCGCAGCCCCCCGCCGCCTTCCTCCGCCTTCTCCTTCTCCGCCGCGGAGCGAGCGGCCCGGCACCTCCTCCCGGCCGCGGGAAAGGATGCGCTGCGCTGCGGAGCCGCGGCGAGCCGAGCCCCGCCGGCAGCGGCGGGCAGGGCTGCAGCAGCCCCTTTTGTGCCGCCCTCACCGCCTGTCTCCTCCCCCGGCGCGCCCGCCCGCCCCCCCGGGCCGCCGCCGCGGGCCGCCCGCCCCCCGGGGCACGGCCCGGCCGCCCCCCGCCTCCCCGCACAAAGGAGCCCCTCGGGTGGGGGCCGGCGGTGCGCGCAGGGCCGGGGGTGGGTTATTGAGCGGGCTGCGGTAGCGGGTGCCGGGCCAGGCGGTGCCCCCCGAGGATGCTGCGGGGCCCAGGCAGAGCCGCCGTGTCGCCCGCAGCGTCGCCCGCAGCCCCGCGGCAGAGCCGCCCCCTCGGCATCTCTCCCCGCGCCCCGGCGGGCGGACGAGGGCAGGAGCGCGCGTTGTTTGGCGAGAGGGAGGCGAGGCGAGGCGAGGTGGGGATGCGTGAGCTGCCTTGCCCGGCGACATCAGGAAGTTTTGCTGCGGTGCCAGAAATAGAACCTGCGTCTGCTGACTCCCGGTCGTGCACCCTAACCGCAAAAGCTGCCTTTTCTTAATTCAACTTTTCCCTGCCTTCTTCCACATTGGGCCCGTCTTTGGAAAGGGAAACAAAGCCAAGCCAGCCCAAAACACCACTACCCTCTCTCCCCTGGCTGAACGACACCGCTACAAACATGCCGAAACGGAACCGTGGGACCTCACCCCTTGCGGCCAAGAGCGAGTGAAAGGTCGAAAGGAAGCAGAGCCAGAGTACACCCTTCCTCCACATTTCATGGGAATTTGGAAAAACAGCACATTAGAAACAAAGCATGGGTGCCAACGCCCCTACAATTTGGTATCTATCAGATGGGCGAGCTGGGCAGCTCCCTGGGGAGAAGGCGAGAAGTGGCTCCGTTAAACTGCCGCTGCCTGTTCTGAGCAGCGCTGGCGGCAACCCAATGGGGATGCACAGGAGTCTGCCCTATGCTCTGATCTCCTGCCTGGCCAGGACCAGAGAGGCTTTCCTTGGGAAAGGGTCGCCCTAATTTTGAGTTTTAAGGCCAAGATGGAGAGCGTGTCAGAGCTCATGCAGGGAGACAGCATAAATGAAGGGGGATTTTCCCCGATGCGAACTCAGCTAGAAGGATGAATAAAGACAGCCAGAGGTCAGCTRGATTCAGAAGTGCCTCAAGAGTATTGTAGAAGTATTGAGGGAAAGGAATGAGAACAGAGGAGGAAGACAACAATACAGTAAGGGAAGTTCTCACGACATGAGAGAGGTCATTTTGTGGCGGACACAATACCGCACCAGCACAAATCCTTGAGGATGTTGAAAAGCTCCATCTCAATGACAGCAATATCATATTGGTGGGAACACACTGGGAAGACAACATCATCCCCATCTCTGGGTCCAGTATGAAGTTGCTCACTGACAAGACTATGCTCTCCAAGACAGACATAGGTCCCTAGCAGAAAGCTGCTGGGCTTGAAGGGAGTCCTCAGCTCCTGCATCCCTAGAGAGAATTTGACAGCCATGATTCAACTTGCATTGAGTCCATGACTGCTTCTTTTCTTTCTTTTTTTTTTTTTTTTTTTGAGATGGCTGGCAACTGACGGCATTAGCCTTGCATGTGTGGGTGATTTCAGCTCTGGGAGTATAAATCCTATCAGGGATGGGCAGTAATCACCAATTCATTTCCCCCAGCCAGTGAACACCCATCGCGGAAGGGATGGGTGGCACTAACAGGAAGAAAACATCACTATTTCAGGCCTCCATTGCTCATAAAACATTATCCCTTTGCTTCAAATATTACCCCTAGGGTGATGTGAAGACAGCTAACACTTTTCCATGTTAATGTGATAAAACTGAAGGCTTATGGGCTCACCCAGTGATTGCAAATGTTCAAGAATATCAGACCACAAATCTAGAGGCAGAATAACATCCTGTGCACATAGAGGCAGCTGCAATACCACAGCTCCTCTGTCTTGTGATAGTGTTTGCTACACTGAGTACTCCCAACTAGAGAGAAAGGCTCCTGCAGCTTCCATGAGGTGTTTGCCCCTCTGTTACACTATGCAAAAATATGAAAGGGAAAGTGGTATTTTAGCTTCACCTTTGAGTCTTTGTGTGAGGAAAGACACGATTTTGCTTTTCTTTCCCAAGCTAACCCCAGAGCAGAATGATGGAGAAGGCTGTTGTTTCAGCACGTGCTAGCGCACTGCCAGATGCAGCAGCATGCTGGTATCTCTCACACCAATGCAACAGCATCTGTACTTCCTCTCAAGTGGAACCTTGTTTCCAAAGCCATGTGGTTCTGGGTTTGTGGGTCCAGACAAAGAAGTTAATTTTTWAAAATTTTTTTTATTAATGGTATTATGTGCTTTGATGGCTCCAGAGTGAGGCTGTAGTCTTAGATGTAGTATCCAAGCACCTCCTCATTTCTAATTTACTCAGTCATCATCCCCTCTCCTACAGGTAAAACCCCCAAACCTTTGGCTGTTTTACATAAAGAAAAAAAGAGGATTAGATAGGTTGTGTGATTTGCTGGAGGCCAAACAGAGAAGTTGTGGTAGGGTAGAAAATTGACTGTGGATCTTGAATTAGCACCCTAACCGTTGCAGTCTGTGTAGCGCTTTCTCTCTGCTTCGCGTACTTCAGTTTGAGGCACGCTGGACAAGCTCCCTTGGGATAAGGAGTCATTTTTAGCCCGATTCCTTACGAAATGAAGCTCTCACAATCATGTTGTCTATCTGCCTGTCTTTCAGCCGCCCACGATATGTTTTGAATCCACTGGCCAATTTCAACCCAACCCAGCAGCAAGGAAGGGATTTTACAGCAAAACAGTTCAGACGAGCTCCATGAAGAGCAGAAAGCGGGGAGGGAAGAGAGGAAGGAAGAGAATGCCCATGTGTGCCTGTGGGCTGCATGGTGCCCAAACACCACTTCTGGCATGGCATGTGATGCTTCCAGCCCCCCTCTGGGGCGAGAGAGTGGGATTGAGCTCAGGTCGATGTGTGGGGCTGCTGAGTTCCAAAAGCAGCTGAGCACACTGCAGGGCGTGCAGTGACCCCAGGCATGAATGCAACAGGGATGTTCATCCTGCCCCTGGCAGAGCAACTTCTGCTCTCCACGCTCCCTAACCCCTGCCGGCTGCTCCTCCGGGGAAAACAGCCGATTAACATATTGCAGTGAGTTAACCTTAAATGGTCTAAAAATCCAAACGACTGCATGCAAATGAATTCTGATGGAAGCAGCAAGATAAAACACCAGCCAGCCACAGCTGAGCCTGTTTACTAACCGAGACAATTTAGCGTTTGCAGCTGAAACCAAGGTGGTGTTCTCAGTCCTGTGACGATTTGCACCTCCGCACTCCATGCTACTGCCTTGCCAGGTGTAAGGCTTTGAAGCAAAATATTGTTCTATATGGGTATTTTTTTATATTTTGGTGGCCATGATCTGTGACATGCCCTATTTTCTTCCTCTTGGGCTCTGCCAAAAGCAGGTGGTGTGGGCAAGAGCCTCCAGGCAGGGTGTCAGGCATGTGCTGGGCTTTACAAACCCAGTGGAGCTGGTAGCTCCAACCTGCCAGCCAAAGGCAGGGTATGGAAAGGCGCTTCTCCATCACTTCTGAGTGAACCTGGTTCACACCCTAGGGGCTGTGCCCAGTTGCTATTAGGTAACTTTTTCTTGCCTTGTGGCTAATGCTGGTAAGTGATTCTTGGTCTCTCTGCGTGCAAGTCATTGACATTTGGTTAACTCCTTCACACTGAGTTTCAGAGCAGACTTAATGGTGGCAGAGCCAAACTTTCACTGTCCCCCTTTCTCCAGAAGATCACCAAAAGGTCACGTCTTTCCCCCCGCCTTTGGAATTAGAGTCCTTTTAATGCCCTTTGGAGCTAGACTCTGCAAACAAAGTCCTCCTTTGAGCCAACCAGTCTTGAAATCCGATTCCCTTGTTCACTTTGCACTGCTGGTGGCAGGGAGGGAAAAAACAAAGTGACATTTCTGTCGGTCACAAGGCAAACGGCATAAGACAATGATATTTATCTCCTCCTTGAGTGCTCTGAGGCCTTGTATCTGAAGAAAATTACAGTCACTAGCAATCACCATTTCCAGCAATCAGGCTGTAGTCGAGCAAAGTGGGAGGATGAGCAAGTGCTGGTACAAATACTCGGGGACTAACCCTAATAGCAGGATCCGCCCAGAAAAGATGCCTTGTGTGCAACAGAAACAAACAAATGCCTTTAAACTTGCGCTGGTGTTAAGTAACGTAAAACTTTGCCAGATAAGGATTGTTTGCTCTCACTTAGGGGTTTCTGGCAGCCCTGCTCCTTGGATTATTTGCTGCAATTCAAGTAGCATTCGGCTATTTTGCAGTTTGCAATCTTAAAGGCAAAGAGATTGAGTTTCATCCYCATCTTCTACTAAAGAACCACTCTGGGCAGCATGAAAAATCCAGTCTTTCTGCAGCTTGGAGGGCAAAGGAGGGCAGTGAACAGGGAGGCAAAGGATGTCTGCTGCCACCAGCATCCTGACTGGCCCAGCTCACACCACATGTACCTGCTACTGCCTCTCCAGCATGCAAACCCTTTAGCATGGAGCCATATTTTGTGGTATGCTTTTAGACCACTTGTTGTATCAGAGTTTCCACCTCTGCCTCCACTGCCTCTATGAACAACGGAAATGTAAGTAACACCAAGTCAGTGGTGGCTTGTCGGAAAGGTGAAGTAAAAATTCAGTTTGTCAGCAACTGGGTGTGTTTCAACATAAGTTTGATAAAAACCTCCACCACGCAGTCAGTAAAAAACAGAGGGAGAAGTGGCTTCAGAGGCATTTCTGCAGCAAGGCAGAGGAGGTTTTTAACAACAATTGCATACAAGCAGCTCAGGGCACCCAGAATCCTGATGTCACTGCATGCTCCTGTTCTGAATCTCCTGTTCTGAATCACCCGTTCTGAGTATGACAGCAAACCCTTCTTGCAGAAGAAATGCTGCCTGGCTGGGTGTTTTCTGGTGTCTTCCCCTCAGGAGTAACAGCAAACAGAAAAGGAGAATGTTGTCTGCCTTCATTTCTCCAGCTCTTTTCACTGCTTGAGCTTGGGTTAGCCTGCACCCTCCGGAGTGCAGGTGGTCAGTAACTGCCAGCTCTCCCAGTGATGGACACATGAGTCATCAAGTGATCACTATTTGGTCTTGGAAACCAGGTAAGCCAGAGGATTTTTTTGTTCAGTGTGCAGAACTGAACAAAACAAAGGTGAAGGCAAAGTCAAAAGGAACACATGTATGAATGATGCAACAACGGGGGGTGGAAGGACTCTGGGAACATGCTGGCAGCAATGTGTACTCCCAAGGAATGGCTGGGTGCAGCAGCCCTCCGTTGGGGATACACAGAGCTGTTGTGTGGTCAAGGAGAAGCAGATGACCTCCTGGAGGGAAGCAGTTTGCTCCTTCGCTCCTTCCCAGGGCTGAGTTTTGCTCTTCACACTTAAGAGTGTTAATTTGCTTTTGCAAACATAATTATCACAACATGAGGGGAAAAAAAGGCTGGAGAAAAGTGAACTACACTTCTCTCTTCTCTTCACACACAGCACCCCCAGCTATCACCTGTCACCTCTCTCCAGTCCCCAGTTCACAATGTTGCAGACACTTATGCCGTGTTCCTCCCGAGGGAGAGCTGAGAAGTGCTGTGGGAAAAACAGGGGCGACATGGTCCAGCAAAAGGGATTTTCTCATTCACCACTTGGGTATAGTTTCCAAATCCTCTAAAATGGAGCTGTGCCATCAGAGAAGGAAGCCCTGGTCCTGTGGAGATGCTGAGGGGGATGACAAGACCATCAGATGCTCTCCCCAGCCTTGCCGTCCTTAATTCTTGCTCCAGGGCCTCTTCCAGACCTGAATTCCAGCACCTATGTGTTAAGTTACTCACCGGTCACAGTATCTTTAGGCACATTCCCTCCCAGCATTGTCCCAGGCAATAACGACAGCCAAGACAAGGATATGCTGAGAACCACCTTCTTTCAAAGGCCCATCCAGCACAGCAGCAGCCATGTGCCTGGGTGTACTGAGGTGTGTCCTAGAGTCACTTTACCAGCATGGGAAGGAAGGAAAATGGCATGCTGGGGTATTTTTTGTCTGGCGGCCATAGTCTGGACAGGTTTTACTTTGTTGTTTGCATTCACTCCAGATGAATCTTCACCACCATCAGCTTCAGGGGTGCCCCCTGGTGTGTCTGATGCTGCCCACATCCAGCACCCACAGAGGAGGAAAAGCCCTGGTGCCGCAGCACTGTAGTGCCATGTGCCTTTGACCCAGAGCCTGGTGCTGATCTCAGTGTTTAATGCAGTCGGGAGCTTCTGGGGCTGAAGCAGGAAACCTGGGGAAATGCGAGATGGCGCTGTCAAACTGGATGTGGCCAAATCCCAGAGCCCACATCCTYCCCGTGACATGAAGCCCAAGCCTCAGCAAAACTCTCACCTGTACCTGCAGCTCGGCTGTTTGGCTGCAAAGTCACTGGCTGAGCTCGCAGCCAGAAGCTGCTGGAGCAGCAGGCAAGTGAGATAGTGGTGAAGAGATGGATGGAAAACAGTGCGAGAAACCACAGGAAGCTCCCTGTGGCTACGGTGAAGCAAGAGTTTACTCTTCGGTGTGTGCTGTGGGGGCCTAAACTGTTCACCAGCAGCAGGAGAGATTTGCCTTGGGGCACCCAGGAAAGGATGCTGAGCATTTTCTGTGGGAACTGGGGCTGTTGGCCAGGACCAGATGGGCTCACCTCAACCTGTGAATTTTCTGTGGCTGCTTGTTGCTTGGAGATGGCCCTAACACCTCTGAATTGTGACTTTTCCTCCCATAAGTCAGAGATGGGAGAGACACATTAAACAATAGCCATCCCCATACACTTGCAGAATTGCTCCTGGGACAGTGTTTCCCAGAGCATGCTTTGAAACATTCCCCTCGGTGTGGTTTCCACCAGAGCCTCCCTGAAAGCACATCTTTGCCTCGATGGTCTCAGGTGTGGCACCAGTCCAGCCATCCCTTYTGCTTTCCCTTGGCCTCCCTCTTAGGCCTTGATGCTGACCTGAGGCTTCCTTGATTCATCATCTTTTTGAGCATCTTTTCTTGTCCTGTTGGGAATACATCTATCAAAAAGCCACAGATTGAGCTTTAACCCACCCAGCCATGCAGAGATACGGCAAGTAGATTTAGGAAGGGGAGGAGGGTAGGGCCAGAAATACTGCAGCCCCTGATAAGCACAACCCCATGCCAGGTGAGGCTGGTTCACATTGCAGCTGAGCTCCCTGGGAGCACAGCAGGTGCTGTCCCCCCCACCTTCCCTCATCCAACCTCTGACACAGGCAAAGGCATAGTGGGATTTGCAGCCGAATGAGTTAGAATGCTGCTGAGTGAATGCGCTTTGACTGGGGCCAGATCGATTTTCCTGGTCCCTGTGACCGATACAAGCATGTCCAGCCAGGGAACTGTAAAGAAAACAGGCTTGGAACCAATTTCATTGCAACCAGTGCCAGCTGCATGTGTTGATAAGGCCTTTGATAACATTGTGGAGAGGAGTTATCAGTGTTGGGCAGGGCTGTCTTGAAGGTACGACTCCTTCACCGCTGGCAGAGGGGAGATGGATGCAGGTACCAGCAAGTGCTTACAGCACCCAAAAAACATCCCTTACAAGTAGTGAGCAGCCAGGGCAGCCYGTGCCCTCTGGCTAGGCTGGGGCAACAATCAGGACAAGGACGGAGACCTCAGCCTGCCCCGCACTGTGCTGGCAGGCTGCTTGCACCTCGGTCATACTGACTCACAGCTCCTCCACCCTTGGAGAAGATGGAGATATGGAGCAGAGTGACATCCTGGTATTACAATAACTGCCTATCCCTTCAAAGGGGACCCCCAAGGAGGGGGCTGTTGTCTATGTCTGGAAACCAGCAACTACAACATGTGGGCCATTTGCTCTCCCCTTGTGTGCCTGTCCTGTCGACCTCTCATTTTATTGCTTTTTCCTGAAGTACTCGCGAGATACAGAGGCTTATCAAAGCATCCCAGACAGAACCACTTAAACTGTCTTGCGAGGGGTGACGGGTGCAGGGAGGAAAGCCAACAGAGTCACCGTCACCAGGACTGCCCTGACCCTGCAGCCTCTTATTTGGGAAAATTTGGCTGCGTTGGCTTAACCGTGGYGCTCACCGGGGCTGCAGTGAGCGAACCACACGTGTGAGGCATGAACCAGATYGGCTCTCCCAGGCTCATTAATCTGGATAAACCATTAAACCCTGCTCGGGCGATGGTTTATGGCAGGGCTAATGTGGCTGCGCTGCYGCGAGCTGTGCGCTCGGCCTGGCCTGGCACGCTCTCGCCGAGACCCACAGTTCCTGCCTGCGCCGGGGCTCACGGCTCCACAGAGCCCTCAGCGGAGRTCTGCTCATCTTCCAAGCCAGGACAGACTCCCAATTGCCTGGGAACACAAAGTTAGGAAAGCACCCTGAAAGCAAAATGAGACCTGGAAAGGAAATGACTCTGAAAGATCTGATTGCATCTGAGCTGCCTGCAGCTGAGCGGGGTTAAAAGGTAACTGAGCCCGACTTGCTGTCACCACCAGCCTCCTCGCAAGCAGGCTTGGCCTCCTCCTGGGCATTTTCGCAATTACTGGGTCAGCCAGTAACCCCTTTAACCMAAGTGGCTCAGGTTAACCATGACCATTTCATGGCCAGCCTTTGCTCGCCCAGCTCATGCCGCCTGTGGCAGTGCAAGCAGAGCTTCACGTGGGGTGGCTGGCCAGGATCGGCCCCATCCCGTCCAGGGGAGAGGAAGGAAGCAGTGGCTTTATGTCAGGGTGCAGCTGCCAGCAGATATATCCCTGTGGGTCTGTTAGGGCTGCAAAGGAGGCTTCAGTAGGTTTGCATGCTGCAAAGTGCTACATAGGGCTCGCTTCAGCTCGCTTCCTAGATGTGGTGTCACAATTAAATGTTGTGCTTGGGGCACCTCCGCGGGAGAAACACAAAAGAGGCTGCTGCAYGTTACCCCTCAGACCCATTCCTGTGGGAGAAATAGCTGGCTGGGAGCTGCCACGTCCCCAGACTGCTCCCTGGTGGGGGTTGGGACAACAGACAGTACTTCACCCAATCTCTTGCCCTCCAGGTGCATCACACACTGGCACTGCCAGGCTGCCACCGGGCCCGGAGTACACYGAGGCTTTTCCAAACCCGAGGTCTCGTCACCAAAAAGCTCTCCCTGCTCTCCCTGGAAGAAGGGCTTTGAGGTGTGAGGAGAGCATGGTGCCAGCACCAGAGAGGCACGTACAGGGGGAACAGGGTCGGTGCCCTGACCGGGTGTYAGAGCAGAAGAGGGGGCTGGTGTTGTCTCCGGATGGAGCGCCGTGTAACTTTAGCTCCAGGCCATTMCTATTTGTCTTTGCTTCTTGCATGTTGTGAATAGATATTAGCTCAAGCTCAATGGGCTCCACGCAGGTCTTGGAACCAGATGATTCAAGCTGGGATTTGTTCCATATCTCGGGTTTCACATGTTTTCTTTAGCTGCATTTTAATTGTGGGGGTTTCCTTTTAGTTTTGTGAGATGTTCTACCCAGGTGCCATTCCTTCACAGCTGTAAATACCCCAAATAAGTCCCATTCCTGGAATATGTGAAGGTGAAGAGGAAGTGCCGTACAACATAATAGGTTAGGTTTTTATCACAGCTCTTCATCTGGAAAGCCATTGGGAACATGTCCATAGAAAATATCTGGCGCGAGTCTGGAAAACAATGTACAATGTCAGCAGAGCCCTAAAGAGAGGAGTGTAACATGGTTAAACAAAACCTGGATTGGGTTTAGCTCACCTTTATTTCCAGCTTCAACCAAGAAATATCTCCTCAGACTGCAGCTGAGCTCAGGTCCTGCTGATAATGAGAAACAAAATTCCCCTTGTTTTCCTAGCTGCCCAATTTTCATGGCTCACTCCTGACAGGCTGCAGTAAGCCATGGGCTGTTTTATACATCCTGGGCCATGAGGGGCCAGGAAGAGGCTCGTGGCCAAAAATGAGGTGGTCCTATGTGGACYTGTCAAACCTCGTGCAATGAATTCCCATTTCCTGCTGCTTCCTGCCCCGACAGCCAGTTGTTCCCACCAGCTGCAGCAGTTCYGTTTGGGCCATGGAGCAGGAGAGGGGCTAGAAGGTACCTGCAAAGAGGGTCCTGTGCTTGGAGGATCCACCCCTCAAAGCCAACACCTTTTCCATTTGTGGGTTGGTGTTGGAAGCCCTCCTGCCTTGCAAGAGGTCTTGTGCCTGGGAGACGAGGATGCTCAGAATAGTTACTGACTTCTTCCCTTGCCTGTTTTCCTGTGCCAGGGCCAAAACTGCTCTGTCCCTGCTTACAACAGGGTGGAAAAAACAGTAATACAAGTTGTGTGCACTCTCTCTAAGGAGACAGCAGTGCATTTGGACCATCAGCCTGACCTTTTCATCCCCACATGGGGTCTGCATCCCATTCTGCAGCCTGCTGACAACTTGTCCAGGCATGTACAGGTGTTACCAGCACTGTACTGCCTTTAGGAGGGACTGGTTTGACAGGCTGCTCCTGCCTTTTGCTAATTCCCACTCCCAAATTAATTTGGGGCAGCTTGCCACAGGCTGCCCCATCTCACAGGTGCCCCAGAGCTGGGTTTCCCTRCTGTGCTTACACACTGTTGGCCGAGGGCCAAACGGCTCTGTGAATTATTGCTCTCCTTGCTGCTGGGCTGTTTCAACACCACCTGACATGATATCAGAAGTGTCACAGCCTGGGGGAGCGAAGGATGGCCCCATCCCCGTGGGTCTCCCAAGCACCACCCATGCAATGGCATCTGACTTGGGCAGTCACGGCTGGACTGGAGGGTGTGCATTTCTGGGGTGCTGGAGGGTAAGCTGTCCCCTGCTTTGCCTACCCTTGCTGCTGTTCCCACCTCATGGAAGAAATCCCTCCTGAGGAAGGCGGTGAGGGAGGGGGGCTCTGCACCCCCCTGTGCCTGAGGTGCTCTTGTCAGCCTCTGGATCCTGGCTGATGGATGGCTTCAGGCAGCAAATTTGAGCAGCATCTCCATGCCAATTTAAATAAATAAATGAGCCTGAATGCTTCGCCTTGCAGAATGGCATCTCATTCAGCCGTTCAAGCATCAAATACCTCCGGGATTCTTTGGGTCTCAATTTGCAGAACTATTTCCCTTTCAAGTGCTCTTTTATTTTTCTTTTTACTTATTTAAACCTGTTTTTCCTGTAGTGAACAATCCTTGCACGTGAAAGCAGGCAGCTTTTAGATGTTGGTGGAGCTTTCCTCCAGACTGAAGAGGGATCAGTGAACTCTATTTAAAAAGGTCTTCCCCAGCCTTTGCTTCCCCCGTTGCAGCTGGTGGGGATGCAGAGGGATGTTCTGTGGTTCAGTTTTAGTTTGAGTTCCCCAGGGCTGCCGGATCACTCCTGAGAGGCCCATTGCTCACAGCCAAGGCTGAACAGACGTGCTGGTGCTGAGGGGAAGCTCTTGCCCACCCGGGCCAAGTAGAAGCTGTGGGAGCTACTGCTGGTGAGGGCTACAGCCCCCTCCTCAGCCCCTTAGGTGGGTCACGGGAACTGGAGGGTGGGAGGAACACATTTACGTCCAAAATGTCACAGATGCCTTAAGGACAGAACAAGCTCAGGCGTGGTGAAGTTGCATTTAGCGTCAGTAGGATGGGGGAAATTKATGAGGTGGGGAGAAGGGTGAGGAGATGATGTCCCTTGGCTATGTCCCCTATGCTGAGCCCTGTTCACTTTTCTTGGAGCTCTGGGTCATGGAGTTTGTAAAGAACCACCTGGAGAAGCTACCCAAGGCACGTCAGAGGCTGGAAGAGCAGAACACAAATGAAAAGCTGATAGTATTTTCTTTTTATTTAAAGCCAAACACAAGAATATTAAGCAATCTAACTCATGGTGTTTGAACACCTGGGCGTGATACAAAGCAGAGCCTCCTCAGAAGCACAAGAGTTTCCCTGTGTGTAATCTAAAACAAACATCTTCCTAACCAATCTCTAATCAAGGCCTTATGCATCACTGAATTAATAGAGAGGCTTAGTTAAATTATCAAGATTTGTGTTATTGTTGTTGTTGATGGTGGTGGGTTTTGATTATTTTATTCCATCCACTACCCCCTTACACTGATCTTTCTCTCCTGCCTTTGGGTAATCTGCTCAGTGCAGTGGCCAAGCATGGTGCTTCACAGGTAATTGGGAACAGGCTGCGGTGTTTTGGGGCAGGACACGCACGCAGGCTCAGGCTCCTGCGAAACAGCTGAGAGCAGTTCTCCAAGCACAGTTCCTTTTGCTGACACTTGCACCCTCATGCTTTTGCACCACGCTTTTGTGTGCAGCAGTGCTGCTCCTGTAAGGCTCTGGGGGCCTTTTGCATCAGTGTAAGAGGAATCGCAGAGGGTTTGCGCYGGTGGCCTTTCTGAGGGCGTCTGGTCTCCCTCTAGCAGCAGTCACCGTGGTCAAAATGCTGCACATCAGCCAGACCATAAATATAAATGGTTTGGCCTCATGTTTTAGACACGTTGAGTAAACACAGGGCAAACTCTGCTGCATCCCTTCAGCTCCTCCATCTTCCTGCCAGCTCCTCACGAGCCCCGGCTGCCATCCCTGTGCTGCGGATAATGGAGAATTGACTCTCTCCCTGTTGCGGATCCTCCCTGGGAGCTGTGGGGAGCTCCCCATGGGGCTGATCTCCCTTGGTCTCTCTCATTTCCAATCAGCCCGTGTGCTCAGTGTAGCTGGAACAAGTGGGAGTGGAAGTGTCTCTCTGACATGCCTCGGTTGGCCAACGATGGCGCTTGCTCCCTTGTGGGAACACCACTGCTGCTGGAGTGATAAACTAGAGGTATTTGGGGATTCGAGAGCGAGGGAGCTGGGGATGAGCRAGACATTGCTGTACATCTCTGCAAACAAACACTGCCACTGCATGGGAGCTGAGTTCAGAAGAATGGGGAGCCCTGTCCTTGGCTTCACAGAAACAGGGGTTTCTGCCACTGATGGGGGTGGTTTGTAAATCTTTCCTCAGATCTCAGCTGTTAGAAGGGAACGAAATCCATTTTATAGTCCTCAACCTCGCAAACCCATTTTAGCCCTCCCTGGCTGTTGGGCAAGAGCCAGTTCTGGGAGGCATTTGATGGGAGGAAGCTCAGTGCACCTTGGCCAACACTACAAGTGGCCAGGACCAGGACAAGSAGCACAGGGCAGTCACTCAGTCCCTCCTCTGCTTTCCATGCCAGCGCTATCCCTCTCTATCCTCCTCTCTTCAGCTCTTTCCTACCCTCAGGATAGCAAAACACAGTTTTGCCCACATCATCACCCTGCCATCACCTGTGCTGGCTCCCCTGCAGTTTCCCCAGTTCTCAGAGATGTGTATCATGTTCTGCCCCCTCCTGTGAGTGGTCCCTGTGAAGTACCAGCTCAGCAAGGCTGAGCAGAGTTTGCTGCCTCTTGCTCGTGTTTCCCAGGCCCCATGCACTTCTGCAGTTGCTGTCCACAGCACAGCCCCCACGGTGGGAATGGCTCCAAAACCAAGCACGGCAAGCAGCTCGGCTGCGTGTGAGTCCATCCGCCAAGCCCAGCTGGGGAACTGATCTGGCTGAAAAAAGGCTTTTTTTTAGAAACAAATTTCTTTTTTCCCCTGGGTTATTTTTTAATCCAGATCAGCTCCTCGACCTGGTTTCCTCTGGCTCCTCCAAAGAGCCAAAGGGCAGCCTGGGGGTAGATGGGAGAATGGGGACATTGCAGAGTTCAGCCCACCAGCAATAGAGCTGCAATGTCAGCAGTCCAAGGCGAGTTCAAACTCCAAACTCTGGAGCCACTTCCTTTCCTTCTTCCCCACAGATCAGGAGTGACACCTTCCCACAGAATAGCCAATGTCCAGGGAGCATGGCCACTGCTCCCAGCTAACAGGAGCTGGCTCAGAACGGAGATTCCTTCTCCTCTGCTGCTGCAGCCCTTTGAAATGTGTTTACATACCAGGCAGGAATAAAAAGTCAGGACTTCACTGGTGTTTGGCCAGGGAATCATTCCGATTTGAAAACCCTTGTGTGACTTGGTTTTYTTGATCATGCTAGCAAAAATAAATGGAGGGACTGAAGTGGGCGTGGAGAAATCAGCAGATCGGGATGCTTGGACATCCCAGCTCCACAGGGCTTTCTCACCGGAGGTTGTCCAATGTGGTGTGTCACTCCAAACTCTTTTGGCTTTGATGCCCATTATATTTTCCTAATGTATCTGTGTGTTGCCCCACCAAGTCCACAGGCCAGAGCCCCCTTTTTTGCTCCCTCCCAGCCATGTGCCCACCCTAGATGATCTGCTTAACATGGTTTAGTGAACATGCTTTCTAATGAGGCCATCACAACCCCAGCATTGCTGCCTGGGAGTGTTTCTGCAGCAACACTGCTGCAGCTTGTGCCTCTCAGAGCTATTTTCCACCACGGGGACTTCATCAGTGCCGGAGAAGTTGGGAGCCTGGAGCAGCTCCCTTTGCCATCCTCCTTTGAACTCATTAGTGAAGATGCCAAGGCTTGACTAGATATTTAGTTCACTGGCACTTCCTTAGGCCTCTGTGCCCTAAATAGCACTCAGCAGTCATTTATCATTGCAGCCCAGGTCCTCCAGGCAGCGCGCTTTCGCATAGCTGTATTTATAGCCTTGTCAATTTTCATTCTCTTTTTCAGAAACAGAAATACCGATATTCTCTGCTGAAATTTCCTGTCGAAGCTGCCACCCACCTGTGGTTCAATAAACACCAGCCACCTCTCAAATGAAGTTTGTCACAACATAATCTTCTCTCATACCTTGATCTCTGCTAGCTGTGGCTGCACTTCTTCTGGAAACTACGCTCATTACTGTGTTCCTGGGCACAAAGTTGGCTTTCCCAGTGGAAGCAGAACCTTGCTAACCCTTGGACCTCACATCTCTCCCGTCACAGAATCACAGAATTGTTTAGGCTGGAAAATACCTCTAAGACCATCAAGTCCAACCATCAAGTCCAACCCAGCACTGCCATGTTCCCCACATGTTTTGGTTTGTGTCATGGGGTTTGGCTGCCCTGAGGACAACAAAACCAGCACATGTCCATCTGGTAGTGAAGTGTGAGAGAGGCTGCAGCAAAAGGCTCGGTGCAGCAGTGTAAGTCCCAGCTTCCCTGCATGGGGGGTCCTGCTAAGTCCACAGCTGGATTGGCAAACACCCTATGGGGCCATCCGTTTCTCCAGGACCTGCAGCCCTGCTCCAATGCTCCGGTTCGAGAAATTGTTCTAATTAGAGAAGAGTGAAATGCTTCTCCTGCTTGGAGAGCCTCATGTCCCCAGCCTACTTAAAGCTGCACATAAGACCATTAGCACGACAACGTGTCTCCCCAGCACTACGCATTCGCTCGCGCGCTTGGCAGGCGGCCGACCAGATGTAGCCAGGCTGTCTGGAGGTGCCAAGCATAACAATTAACAGCGGCTTCGTGGTGGGGTTGGCAGTGGCAGCTGCGAACTGCTGGCACGTTCGGCCGCCCACCTTGCTTCCGGGCACAGCGTAGTCCTCTTTGCACCCCTCCAAGAGGCACTTCCAGGGGTCAAGGAGATCACAGCAAGGGTTCCTTGGTGCCAAACAGCTGCAGGACCCCGGCGACTTACCAAAAGTGAAGTCTCATGGCGAAGAGCACCAACTAAAATGTGCCTCAAGTAAATTGTTGAATATTGTACCTTATTTCTGCCAAAGTGCTGTATCTCTTTGGGGGTTTTCATGCTGAATCAAGCTGCAATTCTACAAGCACAGAGTAACTTCATCCAGGTGAACGGCCCTGTGGAGTTTGAGAGGGAGGCTGCCACTTTCCTTGCTTGCTGCAGCAGGCACAAGCTGCTTTATTAGGTCTTAATTACATCCTTGCTATCCAAAATTCTTAAATTTGCCACTAAAGGCAGACAGAAATAAAAATGTTGCACTTTTGCAGCTCAGATATTTGCAGCCATGAATAATACACACACACACTCATTTACTAATGGATACACTTCTCTAATTTCTTTCCCCCTCTAGACATTTGCAAAAGCTCTTTTCATTCCCATCACACCTTTAGCAATCAGCAAGCCATTCTGTGTTTTGTTGCTCTTATCTCTTCTCTGAAAGCTTTTATTGACTGCATGTTGGTTTTGTCTCCTCACCTTTTCCGTTTCCCATCTAGCCTTTCTTTTTTTTTTTTTTTTTTTTTTGTTATATTGCTGTTGTTTCAAGCCTTCAGATCTCCAAGAAGTCCCTTGTGGAGCTATTTTGGTTATTCCTCACTGCAGCAGCTGAGAACTCCTGGAAGAGCTAATGACAGGAGCAATAAGGAAAAGCAGAGTTGGCTTCAGAATGCATTTGGATTATGGGGTGGGGAGTTCAGTAAATTATTGAACTACCTGGATGAAGAATTCATATCAAAACCCATTTTGCCTTAGTGCCTGACTCTCATTTGCATTTAAGAGCTGTAAGTGTTTTAGGGATGAGCTCTGAAGCTGCTTTTCTGTGTGTTTCTTGCTTCAAACAGAGGGATGAGCCTTTTCTCTCCTCATACAAGCAAGCGTCTGCAGGACTGGGGCCATCCTCCACGCTGAACCAATGAGCAGCGCCCAGCAAGCCAGTTCAGAAAAGAGTTTCTGTTTCTACCCCCACACCCGCCCTGCTGCGGCACCCACAGCAAACCCTTAGTCAAGGCTAAACTGGGTGACCCAGCCAGTTCACTTTGCCTAAAACTAGGCACAGAGGCATCCCTTTCCTGGCACGGGTGGCTGGCTGGTGGCCCTTGCAGGGGGTCTGGATGGAGATTTGATTCAGACAAGGCCCTGAGGCTCTCCCTGCCTGGCTGCCTCAGAGGTCATGGATGCACCAGGGATTTGGCCATGAGCAGGTTTGCAGCCAAGACAGGGTTCGAGGGGCTCTGGCACCAACAAGGGCAGGAGGAGCCCGGAGCGCACATGCAAACAAGAGCAGCTACCTTTTGTGCTTCAACCGCCAGCTGCCTTGGAGCCACCGGAGTGAGGGACTTTCCGAATCGCTGAGGCATGAAACCACTAATAGCTCAGCTTTGATCCCACTACTTTTAAAGGAGTCCTGAATTTTCCAAAGCAACCAACTCTCATCAGAGGTTGGAGGCAGCCGCCTTTGCCCATTTTCACTTCGGTTGGGAGCTCTGAGTTTTGTGTCCGGAAATGCCCAACTACCTCAAGGAACCTCAGTTTTGGATGGCTGGGCTTGTGGCTGCTTTTGGAAACAAACCACAGTGGCTTCCCAAAATATTTTGGTGGCTGATGGCCACCTTAGTTCCACGGTAACCACAAGGGCTTTGTGCAGAAGCTTTTTTGTAACTTTTGAAGCGGTAGGTGTAGGGTTGGCTGCTCTTCCGGAGCCTCTTGCTCTCGAAATCTTGACTTTTCTTGTTACCAGTCCTTTGGACATCAAAGCAGCTGGTTTGCTGAGGATCTTGCTCTGCTCTGTTGCTCCCCTCCACCACTTGTTTTTTTTAAGACAGAGAAAAGCTCTTTGCCCAGCTCAGGCAAAACCAGCAGAAGAAATGCAGAGTTTCTAGGTCATACTGTTCTTGAGAGATAAGGCAAAAAGAGAAAACAGGTTAGAAGACTTGAAACACCTAGCAGCAAGAAGGCCAATGCCCAAGCATTGCACAGCCCAGGAGATCAAATCCTCTTTCACATGCCTTGGAAAGACCTTGTCCCTTCTCACAGGGCTCTTGCTTTTGCAGCCCAGCGAGCCTGTGGGTGAACTGATGCTTCTTTGGGGGAAGAGGAGAAGATTCACCTCCAAGCAAGAAGCCATAGTGCTGCATCCATCCTATCTGCCYCGGCTCTCTGGAGCATTCCCAGCCTTTTTCTTTCCATGCTCYGCTGGAGTCTAATCCTGCATGCAGAAAATTCCTCATGCATTTTGCTCGTATTCCTTCAGGGCATCTGTTTTCTCTTTCATTCTGTCTGGCTGTTCAACAGCCTGAACTCAGTTACTCTAATCCCTCCATCTTCAGTGATGTTCTCAGCTCCACATAATAAATATTAACAGCTTACACGTATCTTGGGGTTCTTATGCAAGGGCTCCAAATAGCTTTATGGTTCATACGCACATGGGGCTCACTTTATTCGCCAGCAAAATGCAGCCACCGATGAGACAGCAGTTGTTTAGCAACCTACAGTGACAACACACGATAGTTAAGATGGGAAGTGAAGATAAATATCGTATCCATTTGAAACTCCAGGAGGGGATTGGAGTTGGCAGAATATAAGCACTCATGCTGAATTTTTGCCAGAATGCTCCAAATAGCATTCCTATGCTTACAGAAAGAGCTATAGGATTTAAAATACCTAACCCATCCCCGGTGGTTTATTTACAACTCACGTTAATGGCATGGACGTTTTAGGGTGCCAGCAATGCTCTTCACTGGAGAAAGGCAAGTCACTTCAGTAATGAACTACATGGGTTTACTGTAAAGCCTTTCCTCAGACATTCTGAGGAAGGAAAGATCAGATTATTTTGTATAAACAACTATCTATTAGCTATCAAATTAAATGATATTTATATCTTTTAGGCAGATTCACCCTTCAGCTATTGCTATCTCCACCCTGAGATGACAACAGGACAATTGTGGCATTTTTTCAGTGGTGCCACAAACTCTTCTATCTCCTAACACTAAAAACCTTAATGTGGTGGGAAATAAAAAGAGGAGAGGGGAGAGGAATACATTCCTTCCTCTTCAGAGCATAGTGGCTGGGGGAGAAGAGACTCTGGTTGAGGATGCTGCACTACCCTTGCATGGTCCAGGGAGCACTGGTGGCACCAGTGGCACTGGTTCACCACATGCCTCTTCCCTATTGGAAAGTTCAGGTGTGACAAAAGCAACCAAGTGAATGGGAACAAACCATCCTGCCTTAGCTTCAGCTGATGGCTTGGCTGCTGAAGAAAACCCAAGCCCTGTGTGACTTGCCCACAGACCATGTACTGGAGCTGAGCACTAACTGCTGGCCATGACCCTTCCCAGCTATCCTCCACTATTTAAAGATTTTGTTATAAATGGGTGTGCTGCTCAGCTAACRGAGAGCTTAAAATAAAGAAGTCCCTGATGATCCTTCAGCCACAAAAATGCTGAGAGTCTCAGTTTTAGGTGGCATCAAAAGTCCCCCCCATTCCCTGACTGCCAGACCCCAAGGCAGCTTGAGACATTTTGGGTAGCTTTTTGGGTGGCTCTGATGGTTTATTCAACCCCAGGCCAGGGTGGACACAACCGCCCTATCCCAGTGCTGCAGAGGCCCCCCTGTGTGTCCTGGGACCATGAGATATATGGGGGGGTCAGGAGGTGCAGGCAGCTGCCAGAGAAGGTGCCTCACCGACATCCACTGAGCCCCCTCCACCACCACCGGGTGCTCCCTACTGAGTGGCTGGAAAGATTTCTCAGCAGAAGAGATGCAAGGAAGGACAGAAAATTAGGGATGAGAGGGAGGATGGGGCATCTCCTGTTTCCCATACAGGCACTTCCACCTGGTGAGGTGATAACTGTGGTTTGGGGAGAGAGTGCAAGCTGAGAGAAAGCTTTTGGGGATAGCTCAGGACAGGCATTGCTTCAACTCCAGAATGACAAAAGCCCCAGCTACGTACTGAAAACAGCCCCAACATGGCCTCCTTTCAGTCAGCTCTTTCTGGAGGTCCTCAAAGGCAGAGGGGAGTCTACAAAGCCCTTTCCAGTCTTTTCTGGGATTTCTCCACACCCTTTGGTGTGCAGGGAGGTGCATATAGCTTTAGTCCTCCCCAAGAGCATGCAAAGGCTTTGCATCCTCTCCCGCCATGCCGAATCTGCAGCTGGATGCCAGCATCCGAATCCCATGCTGTTCCAGCCTGGCTGCCTGCTCACCTCTGCCTGCCTTTGAGCTTTGGGTCCAGGGCCTTCTCCCAGTCTGAGCACATCTAATGACCCTCAGCCAGTGCCCAGAGCCCAGGGACATGCAAAGCATTCCTGCTACTCCCATTCTGAGGATAGGACTTCTCATTTCTACCCTTATCTTGTAGAAGGATAGCTCTTGAAAAATAATATTAGCTGCTTTTAAGACAAACTTATCCTGCATATTCAGGTCTTAATTTGTCAGCTCCTCTCCAGCAGTCCTGTGCAGCATAGCTGCACTGTTTTTCTCTCTCCGTCTAGGTCTTTACATTTCTAGGGGTTTTGAATTTCACTACACTGCAAAAAAGCCCCTGCTCTTGTTTCTCCAGATCGCTCTGGTTCTGTCCTCTTCCATCCACTCCTTCATTTTAAAGGGGCAGCGGAGAGGAGGTTTTTCCACTGTTGTTACAACCTGCATCTTCCCATCGCTCCCTGGGGACAATATTAAATACCAATATTCGCTCACGAGACTCCTTCTCCTGTACACAATGTTCAGTCTGTTTCTTTGACCTGGACTCCTAAGCCCTGGCTTACAGAGCATGCACAGTAAACCTCTTTTCCTCATCTTTTTCCTGGTGGCTGTACAGGCACAGCTTAGTGTGATCCACCCGCTCCTACCCACTTTATTTTTTTGTACTTCCTAAACTGGTAATGATGCCTAAGGATCAGTTTGTTTTGCGTGATCTGCTTTATATAAGTGTGTTTGGCAATTCTTAAACTTTTATCTGGAGCATCCACTTGCTGGAATATTTCCCATTGGAACTGTTCTCGGTGTAAGTTCACAAATACCATACATAAATGGGATGGGGGAATAAGCGAGAAAAACTTGTTTATACAGCTATTGAAATCTGTGCCAGGTTAGGGAACACAGAATAGGATAAAACCTTTTCAACTCCATTTTAGTCCATACCAGGATCACACTATCCGGTTAAATAGCCACACAACAATCTGGAGGATAGGATCCCTAGGTCAAACGGCATTTCAGAGCAGCCCTGGGTAGCAAAGCTAGGCTGGGCTCAGATACCTGAACTTTTTGCTCCTTGCAGGGCAGAGGCAAGGGCAGAAGACAGAGCTGAGGGACTGCCAGCCCCTGCCTTGTTCGGCCTCGGGGATAAGGCACCAAACCTCATGCAACCCTTGCTGCCTTTGCTTCGCCACTGAACGTCACCTCCCCGGCAGGGTTGGAAGGGTCTCGATAGGAGGTGCCTGTGCTGGCAAGCTCAGCACACCCAGCCCTCCTGGGAACTACACGGGGGCACGGAAACGCGAGCTTCTGCAGGCAGTCCGGCAGCACACGAAATCCCGCAGGTCAATGCCGTGCCAGCGGGACCTGGAGGGGGCACAGGCAGAGAGCCACCCACCTGCACAAAAGGGATCCCTGCCATGCCTTCCAAGGAAACGGGCATTTCTCACCGCTCTGATCCTGCCCACGTGTTTCTCAGTGAACTCAGGTCTTGCCTCGGGGCACTCAGTGCTATTTAATTTATTCAAAGGGATAAATCCCCCTCTCCTACTTTCCACAAGTGCCTCGAACCTACACACATCAGGGCTTGGCTACACACTGGCCTTTAACTATAGCATCCCCTGCTACATCATCCTGATCCCCTCCCATTCCCCTTCTTCCTAAGGTGGCAAGCCTGGATGCAAAAGTAAATCCAGGAAGGAACCCCACCCGGTTCTTCCACTTGCCCCTTCTCCTCGAATCCCCTCTAGCCCTCTCTTGCCTTTGCTTGGTGCCTCATCACAACTCCCCACAGAGGTACCAGACACTGCAGGTCACCCCCGAGGGTGTTTCCCGTGTTTGCTGGGGAAAAGCTCGCAGGGAGCCAGGCAGGCTGAAGGGACGCCTGGAGCAGGGAGGGAAGAGCCTCGCTTGCCGCCTGCCGTCAGAAATCTGAACTGAAGAGGAAGATCGTGATCCCAACGCCTCTGCCAGCCAGTCCAAGCCTCGGCTCACCTGATGTGCAGCCAGCAAACCAGCAGGACCCCATCTCTCCTTGCTGCACAACTACCCACTCTGACACGAGGGTGCACATCTGCTCCTTCAAAGCACCACGAGAGTTGTGACTTCCAGCTGTGCACCACCAGGTGCCTGTACAGGAAAACTGCATTACAAACTCCACCTGCCTTCTACAACTTTCCAGATGGCCTGCATTAAGAGAAACCACCTGCATCTTACCTGCAAAAAACAATAACCTGAATTTATGGTTTCACTCTAGGCCATAATTCAGTGCCAAAGCTCAGCAAATAAGTAAACAAAGAGCTTATTCCTTTTAGTTGCTTGCAAGGCTTCRGGCCACTTTTACAGCAGAAGCTTAGCTGGTGCAAGGTGCAAGCCTCTGTTCTGGAGGAATAGGAGGTTTCAATGGGAAGAGCTGTCACACCCACACATGACATTATAAGGAAGAGAGCAAGCCACATAGGTGCCAATGACTGTAGCTATAAGTTATTTATTCTGCAAAATAGAGGTATCTTCTATGGAGTTGAACACTGGAATCACAGCATTATGAATCGAGTTGTGGAAACATTATGACAGCACACACACACACACACACACACGCAGGCACACACGTGTACACCTACACACGCACGCACCCAGCCTTCGCACATGCCCCGACTCTGCATTATCCACAAGGAGCCCTCTGCACCTTTATTTGCATTCAAGACTCCTTCCCCTATTCACAGGCCTTCCAAGGGCTGGTCAGGATTGGGAGCATGGCACAGGCAACACGTGTGTAGTGCACAAGGCTCCCTGCCCAGTGTCCAGCACATCCTGGATAGGAGTTAGCTCTGGGCAGAACACAGCCCTCAGTGGAACACTCTCACTCTTGCCTCAGTCTTTGCCCACACAGCTGAGCACAAGGTGTCTGCAGGGGGCTGATACTGTGTTAGGACACAGTCAGTGCTCCCTGCTCACCATGGTCCATGTTCCAAAGCCGGTAAAACTCTGCAAAATCCACATAGGGCTCCACACGCCCATCCTCATCTGGCTGGAGTGAGTGGGTGGGTCGGGAGCGGAAGAGGCCTCCATCTGAACTGGAGCTGCTGCTCTGCGTGTGGGTATTGGTTGACTGGAGCGTCACAGTTGGGCTCTGGCTAAGGAGAGAAAAAGAGAGAACATAAGCATCTTTATTTTTCCCCACCTGATGCACTGGACAACAAAAGCACCAAAACAAAGCACCAGTTTCTTCACAGATCCAGCTACCCTAGCCAACAGGTAAAAAGTTGCAGTCACTTGCTCTGTGAGAGCACTAGAAGTGTTGAGAACTGACTGGAATTGACAACCACCAAAGGTATCTGAGTCACATTAAATGGAAGGCCTTAAGTACAACCAGGCATCTGAGGAACAGAGAGGAAGCAGAAACAACCAGGCATGCACTCTGCTGGCCTCCCCATACCCAGAAGAGTAYGAGCCTTACGGGAAGAGTCTGGCAGCAGGGAAAGCTATTCTTGCGTGACCTGCGCTGCAGCCAAAGCAGCTCTGTGCGTCAGCCTCATTGTTTCTGCAGCTACAGAGCACAATACCCACAGCGCTTCTTCACTTTGCAGCACGTACACACCACCCTGTGCYGAAGGCTCAACCTAAACCACAGCTGCTAACTAGTATGATCCTGTAAAGTGGATTCAAATAGGACCCAGTTCTAAGCTTTATGCACCTTTTTTTTTCCTGGGCTCTGCCTGTAAGCAAGTCAACTTCTGCAGCACAGCCTCTTGAGCAGCTTTACAGGTGACCTGCAYAGTCCCTCTTCCTTACTAAAATGAAGGGCACCCACACTGCCTTTGTGCACAGCATCCAACACACTTGGCACACAAGATCCAAAGAGAAGGGCTGCTCACTGCCAGCATGCCCTCCATGAACAGAAGCAGATGCTGCTCCCAAGGCATATCGCCAGAGCTGCTTGGTTCACTCATTCTCACTCCTCACACAATCGTTTTCCAGCTATGCTGGCTGTCAATACTGCAGTCGGGGGGGCCACACTCCAGATAAGGGAATGACTGACAGGTAACTGACAGCTGTCTCTGCTTTTCAACCACTTTATACAGTGTGAGGTGCAGGGAAAAACTGTGGGTAGCAAGAGAGCAGGACTTTACTTAGTGAGGGTGGGGGTGGCTTCATCCAGAGTTGAGCTGCTGTGGGCACCATTGACCATCTGGCCTTGGGAAGGCATGACAAGAGACAGCGTGACACTTGTCTTGCTTGTGCTTTGGGAGCTGGAATATGGCACAGAGACTGGGTACACACGGCCTCCTGAGAAAGGAGAAAACAGAAGTTATAAAATGTAGTTCAGACATGAGCAACTGGGGGTGCAGCACAGTGGCAAAAGAACCCAAGAATTTATCAGYGCCTTTCTTAGATGCTGTACTGTATCCTGTCAAATTGTTACAGATTCCACATCTCAAAAGCCAATAATCTGCTTAATAAGAAAATTCCTTCTACACTGACTACCTCCTCTCTCGATGTGAGGTGAGTGCTGCATCAATCAAGAGACCTTATCTTTCTCCCCGCACTGTGTTTCATTCTCTCCCCAACACACCTTGTGTTGGTGTCAGCGTGGGCTGGCTCATCTCACCCAGGGGGTACCCAAAATTCCTCACAAGCAGTGTCATGTCTTCGTGACGGGGACAGAACTTGGACCGTTCCCCACCACTGGCAAAAGTGTCACAGTGGATGCGCTTAACCCGGTCCACCACCGCTTGTGCCACAGCATCCAGCGACGTCTGCTTGGCAAACTCTGTGGCTATCATGGCTGCAATTTCCTGAGCAGAGAAGAAAAAAAACCAAGAGAGGGAAGATTTTTAGGAGATTTTGGAGGAAACCTTTTTCTGCTATCTGACCTAAGAGTTTTTATGGCAACTTATCCAACTGTGATGCTTGTCTGTCTTACCCGCTGATAATGTGCCCATGAGCCTTGAGTCATCCCACTCCCTTTAATGGGCTACTCCTAAGGGACAGGCAGCTGCCTAGAAGAACTGGCTTGGCAAAGCAGCTCCCATATTATTACAGACTGGAATGAGGCGGCACAGGCATTCAACCTGGCCAGCACTGACAGGACAGCTGAGGAGGACAGTCTGTACAAGGGCAGCTGACACTGCTGGAGTGAGTCAATAGCCAAGGGAACGTTTCCCTTGTGAGCAGGCTCACCTGGTTGGCCTGCCCAGGCCCATGAGCTGCCTCCAGCGCTTTGTAGAGCCCTTCTGACATGAGCACCAAGAAGCCAATCACCCCATCCAGCGAGTGCCCTCCATGGATTTCAGGCTCTGCTATGATGGGCTTAGATTTAGCAGCACTGGAAAGAGACAGTGTTATTCAGCATTTAATGGTGACATAGTAGGGGAGAACAGAGTGATCATGAAGAAAAGGAGGGCTTGAAACCCCAAAGTTGAGTTTTTCTGACCTGAGCAGTTCAATATCAGTATAGCCATATTTGACTTTGTAATCTCCAATGCGTCGAGTGCTTTCCTGCCCACGAATAGTTCCCACTTGTTTTATTTTCCCTGCATCCAAGCCTGCCAGATTGAAAACCAAAAATGTTTCATTAACTTTGTGAAACTTGCAGAACTTCCTCTGAGAAAAGAAATATCCACAGCTACACAGAACTGTAAGACAAAATGAGACGCTGAAGAATCATCAGGAGCTAAACAGGGAGAAAAGGAATAGCAGTTTGCCGTGTTCAAAGGGACACCTTTTCATTAGTTCCAAGCTGGGAACGAGAGAGGAGGGAGACGCGCACAGCCCAACAGGCATACTCTGAATGCAACAGTTGGCCCYGAGACAAAGCCCACATCCTGGTCCAAATCCACCAGCGGCAGCTGGCCTGGGTGCACRGGCATTTGCCCAAAAGCAGGGGAACATTTGCCCCTGTCAGCTCTGGACTGTGTGATGGGAGGAGAAGGCAGGAAGGAGGAAAACATGTGAAGGATTCTGCTTTTTTTCCACCTATTACTGACCCCTGCTCCTAAGCTCCACATGACAATTTCAGTAATACACTAGACTGCAGAGAGGTTGTGGAGGCTCCCTCACTGAAGATATTCAAGAACCTGTACAACGTGCCCTAGGATGACGAGGAGCTTGGACCATGATGACCCACTGTGGTCCCTTCCAACATTACCCATGCTGTGATTCTGAGAAAAGAACTATCTACAAGAGGCGCTGAATTTGCTCAAATTGATGTGGGCTACTCCTAAAATAATAACAATGACCAAACAACTATTTATTTAAATAAACTTAAGGGGATATACCTCTGGCAGGGGCTAGGAAGTAATCCCATCTTGAAGACGGTTCTAACAGGGATCATCTGAGCACGGCTACTATTGAGGCAGACTTGGAGCAGATGAGCCACTTACCTGATCTGTTCTGGCAAGTCCCCTTTCCTCATTATACCTAGAGCTAACAGCCAGAAAACACTAAGATTTTATCTAGGGATGACTGTCCTCAGTACAAGGTGAAGGCAGGGGTCCAGCTGAAATTCTCCCTTTGAGTCAAACCAAGCCACGTTGCACAGATGGCTCCACACCTACCCCAGCAGTAAGACACAACTCCTCCATCTGCTGCAGACCACAGCTGACTCATCAACACGGCCTGGCTCATTTGCCAGCTCCTGGCAGGGGGGTACACACCACTGACAGACACAAACACAGGGAGGCTCAGAGGACGCCAGAGAGGTCGTGTCTAAATCACAGCAACTCTCCCAGGGCACTGAACAAGCTGTGATGTGCTGGGTGAAGAGCCACAAAAGCACAAGACCTCTTCCACCCTTCCACCAAGAGAGGGGTGACACAGGAACCATCATGACAAATGCTATCCCCACTACCTCTTATCACTGTGCTTCAACCCAGCCCTACAACAACCTCCCTTAGGGCCCCAAAACAACCTGTGCACAGTCTTGTTCCACAGGTTCTGCTGAGACTGTAGGCAGGATTGCCAGCGCTATGCCAAGTTAAGGTTGGCACATCTAAGATCCCTGTTCTCCTATGGACTGCAGCTAAATTCTGCAGTTTTGGCAGCACAAACGCAGTCAAAAAGTCTCTTTTCCTGGATTCTTGTACTCAGTCTTCTGTTTCACAGCACATATCCCCAGTGCAGGAGTAGGAGTAAATGCAGAAACGAAAGAGAAATAGAATAAAACAAGACCTAGCAGCAGAAATTACCACATCAACAGCCTCACCAGATAAGAATGCATCTGCCAGGTGAATCTAATGAAGAATGCCACCTCAGATCTACCTAAACAGAAGTACAGGACCCAAGTATCTAAGTAAGAAGAATTTATTACTAGCAATCATACAWGTGGTCTGGGTTAGCTCTAGACCAAGAAAGAAAACATGTCAAACACTGTAAAAGAAGAGGGAAATTGCCTAAAGCAAAATGTCAGCATTAAGAGTCCAATAGTTACTGATGAGAAAGCAGTAAATGCCAGTGCTTGGCTTGGCTCTGTCTGAAGTGAAGCTGCTTTTTTTCAGCAGCAGCTTGTACAAAGGCATATTGAAATGTATCATCCTGAGGGTGCGGCATCACACAGAACTTAACGCAGCGTAACTATGGTTTGCCTCCACAGGAGCCATCATACATTGTCCGCTTCACTTCCACCCTCTGGCTCTGTGCTTCCACTCCTGCCTTCCTATCGACTCCAGCAAGAGCTGGAGGGCAAATCAATGCCAGTTTGGCAGCTGGACACAAAACTAACACTCAAAGCTTGAAAGGAAAGCATAGTTTTCTGCTGGGTCAGTGAGATGAGCTTACTCACTCTGCAGCCTCAGAACGGCTAGAAAGGCACAAAAACAAGGCACTGAACTTGTCATCTGAAAACACAGTAAGCTKCTTTTTGTGGTTATTTATTGTTCCAGTGGCTTGAGTCATTCTTGGTGCCCCAGATAAACAGAGTCATGCGATGTTCTCAGCTAAGAACACAAAACCTAAATACTCACCCAGCTGAGAGAAGCGAAAAAGTTCATCCTCATTCTCTGTCGTATGGTCCACGTTGAGCTGAGTCACCTGCAGCCCATCCACTGTGGACTTGCAGAGCAGTGCCCGATTGGTACCTGCAGTGGGAGCAGCGAGATGAGGCACCAGATAGCTCTGCCGTTTACAGGGAGAACATATCCAAAGGGAAAAGGAACAGAGAGGGGGATAAAGACAGAAAAGAAGAGAAAGGCTCATGTACTGTCTCATCATGATCTCCAAAAAGTAGCCTTGCTAGCAGCATAGTGCACCTGCTAGGCAGCTCTTCATCCAGGCCTGAGCCAGTACCTCACAAGAAAGTTCTCTATTTCTCAGTGAACCTGCACCACTCCTCTCAACCCATTTTCCCTCTGTTCTTTGGCCATACACAGCACATCAGCCAACATCTGCAGGGATAAAGAGCCAAGCTGATTTTAAGTGCTCGTATACATAACAAGCATATCACTGCTTGGCCACAGACCAAAGAAACTGTCCCCCACATTCAAATTTCTTTTACTTCCCAGAACCCCTGCCATCCTCAGGAATGCAGAGACTGAGCCACCAACAAAAACCAACTCACCCACATTGGCGATGTAGAGCTTGTTGTTGAGAACAACAGCCACAATAGCCATGGCTCCTCCAGAGATCTCCTGCTCTACAACCTTCAATCTCTCCACAATCTTCTGGTACTGAGGAGGGAGCTGGTGATGAGGGACACCCTGGAAGCCAAAATGAGAGGGAAGCTTAAACACGCAGTCCACAACACAGAAATCACACCTGGGCTAAAAATTCTGTAGGGAGGGGACTCATCTTGACATGTCTTAACCTTGTGTCAAGATTGTGCAAGAGATACAATTTTTCTTTTCAATGATATGATTGAAATGATATGGCTTTGATATAGTCCTGGAGAGGACAGTCCAGTACACCCAAAGAACAGAACCCACATTTGCCCAGATGCCATGCAAATTTGAGGCCTTGCCTCTCATCTGCATCATATGGCTTTGTCCTGGAAGAGCCACATGTACAGGCTGAACTCCTCTCTGTGATATACTCAGTTCCTTATTCAGACAAGCAATGACAGGTCTAAGCAGTGCCAGTATGAACAGTGGGAATGCTGGGAAATGGACCAAGGCACTGGCTGACTTCACGCAAGCTCCCAGAAGAGAACCAGAGAAGTAATTTTCACTGACAGCCTCCCTTGGACCAAACTGACTAATATGCCCAAACCTCATCCAGCAATCTGGAAGGTGGGACCTCCAGCAATCTCTGCTCTTAAGGCTACATTACCTCTGGTAGCTGAGACTGTAGGCTGGCCTTCTCTGCCAAGGCATCATCAATGGACTCCAGGAAACTTCTTTCCACCACATCAAAAGCCTAAAAAAGGCCATAAAGAGAAACTAAGCTCTTATCCAATGCCTACAGACCTTTGGGGCTAGCCATCCCCACCTCTAAAACTGGCTCATAAGAGTGTATGATCACTGTACATGCAGACATTCAAGGATCACTACATCAAACTGAAACAACTGTTTCAGCACAACTAGTTAACAGCTTGTAAAAACAATCTGCAACAACTCAAAACAGAAGACAAAACCATAAAAATTACATTCACAGCAATGTCAGAGACCTATCTGATCTTGTGTGTTGATTGTAAAGGACTTGCCTGTCACTCAAGAAAGCACACTCACAAATCCATCTCCCCACACATTAACTTCTCCCCTTCATTCACTATCATCTCCTTCACAGGCTGACTTGTTCCTACATGTCCAGTGAAGACAGGCTGCAGCTTCCTGGAGAGCTCTCAGCACTGTGCTGACGGAGCCAGGGAGACAGATGGGTGTGAGGTAGGAGTGAAACAAAGCACTACAGATGCTCAGGATGAGTGCAATTGCAACCACCAGCAGATGTTTCCAACCCCCATAGAAACCAGATGCTGCTCCCCTGATGGCAAAGAGGAGGTGGGTGGTGTGAGAAGCAGGAGCTGTTCCCACTCAAAGCTTCTTTACCTGCAGCAGAACTCGACGCACGTCAGCATCGCTGTGATCTGCATGGAGCTGGCCCAGCAGCAACTCTGCAGAGAGCCTCTGACCCACAAAGTTGGTGACTCGGTTGCCATCATAACCATTGAAGACACCATAGAGGTAGCAGTTGTTCTCACTCCTGCCAGGAGGGCAGAAACAAAGAGGTCACAGATATCTGTAAGACACAGATACAAGCAGCAAGTTCCCCAAGACACCTCTTGCATGCTCAGGCCTCACCCTCTTCTTTGGAGTCCCATGTGACAAACTAAATACCTCTTTTACCTGCCCTTGTGCCAGCAGGAGTCTGTGTCACAGGTGCAAACCACTTACCTGAATTTTAACCAGTTATCTTCCAAGGGGTGTCCCTCTGTCCCCTTGCCATCTGCACTGTAGGAACGGTTTGGAGCTGAGCCCACCCCGGAGAGATGGCAGGATGGTAAGTCATCTGTCCAACTGGGCTGCTGTTCCTGGCAGATAGGAAGAGGAAAGAGACCATGTAAACCCAAGGAGCCTCAAGTGAAGATCCCGGTCCAGTACAGGTTACCAGTCCATCCCCACCCTCTTCTCAACCCTTCTCCCTTTGGTAACACAGTTAGCACAGTCAATAACTTCATATTCCCTTGTTGCAGAACAGCATCACTTGCCACTTCCCTTCCCTCTGAAGCTCAGCTCTGGCTGCACTCCGGCTCTTGCTAACAAGAAACCAGAAGTGAAATTTGCATGCAAGTTTTGCACTCCATACAGCACAGCACTAGCTTAGCTATTCCTATGGTGAATCAGATCCTCACGCATCCATGGCAAGGGAGTACAGGGAAAGCTCTGGATTCCCGCTGGAGTACTCACCCAGGACAAGGGACTCGGGCCTGCTGCTGCAGCCAGCAGTCAGGGAGACATCCCTGGGGCCGCCATCTCCCTCACGGCCTGCAGACACCAGCTGCCCCCTCACACAGTGGGGCACCCCGAAGCCCGCAGCACTGGCACGGCCTCCCCTACCACCTGTCGCCCACCCTGCGCTGCAGAACCGCCGGCCACCCGAGGGTGCGGACCGCAGACCACACAGGAACCCCCGCAGGCCGGGACCCCCCGCTCTGAGAAGGGGCAGGGAGCGGGAGAGCAGCAACCCACCGCCCCACCGCGGGGGAACCTCCCCCTTCCCACATGGCAGCGCGGGGGGCGGGTGAGGAGGAGGCCCGGGGACTCCCTCGCACCCACCTGGGGGGTGCGTGTGAACGGAGGGGGGGAAGATGCCACTCACACTCTGCAGCAGACTCCTCCTCTGCGCCGCCATCTTGGAGCGGGAGAGGCCACCTCCCCCCCGCCCTCCGCCGCCACAGCGCCGGGGCCGCTCAGGCCCCGCCCCCGCGTGAGGCGGTGCCGGGCAGCGCCGGAGGGAAATCCCGCGGAACTGGAGCAGTTGGGAGATTTACCTGTCCTTACACCTTCCTTCTGGTGTAGGCGGAACGCAGACATCTCCATTTCTTATCTGCGGCCTTCAAGTGTGTGAGAAAGAAGCACCTGTTGGCCGCCACTGCCAGCGTGTGTGTGTGGAGGAGGAGGAAAGAGCGGCAGAGTTGTGAGGATGGTAGAATCATGGGATCATCGAGGATGGAAGAGACCTTTAAGTCCAGTCCAACCGTCCACCCAGCACTGTAACCCCTAAGCCACTAAACCTCATCACCCAGCGCCAGATCCAGATGCCTCTTAAACACCTCCACGGATGGTGACTCCACCTCCTTGGGCATTCTCTTCCAATGCCTGACCACCATATAATATCTAATCTGAATCTCCCCTGTCTCAGYTTAAGGCTACTTCCTCTAGTTCTCTCACTGCAGGCACAGTAGAAGATACTGGCCTGACCTCAATACAACCTCCTTTGACGCAGTTGTAGAGAGCAATGAGGTCCTCCCTGAGCCTCCTCTTCAGACTAAACAAACCCAGCTCCCTCAGCTGTTCCACACAGGACATGTTTTCTAGATATTTCAAGAGCCTTGTTTCCCTTTGCTGGACCTGCTCCAGCATCTCAATGTGCTTTCTAAAGTGAGGGACCCAAAATTGAATGCAATATTCGAGGTGCAATCAGTACTGTGAATCCTGGATCCTGTGAAATGGGGTCACCTTGGGTGCCAGAGAGCCCTGAGGTAGCTTGGTGTTGAAATGGTTTTCTTAGCAGTGCATCATGTTCCGAGCAACCTCTAGGGAAGACAGCCCAGGTACCAGCTCTGAGCTGCATCCTCTTCCGTAGACACCACAAGGCATCCATGTGTCTCAGTTCGGAGTGTCTCTCCTGCCCTTTCCCTCTCTCTTTTGCAGGCCATAACAAGGATGTAGTTGGATCATGCCCTCAGGGCAGCAACAGGAAGGTGTCTAGAACAGCTGACAAGTAATTCCCAATACCCACTGCAGATCGGAGCAGTTCTTGGTAGTCTTGAGTCAGGCACAACAGTAAAATCGCTTGGGTGCCTGCCTGAGCAATGTAGACAAAATTAGAGATCACTGGTTTTCCTCTTCTTTGAGATCCCTTCTCAGCAGATGTAGGCTGTTTCCATTGAATCAGCTCAGCTGGAGGAGGAGGGAAGACACGAGATTCAATCTCACTGCTTTCTCAATACTATAAGTCAGTGGAAGAGCCCTCCAGGAGCGTGAATGGCCTATCTTAATGTGAGTAATGGCCAGCAGTCAGGCTGTGGCAGCAGGGGGCTTGGGGAAAAGAGCGTGTTTCCCTGTGTGTACTGTGTCTGAAGGGGCTCCAACATGAGAGACATGCAGTTTCAGTCATGGGTAGCAGTGCAGTTGTGGTGAGGATGGGAGTGTTAAGTAGTTGTGACTTCCAGCAATGGCTTGATACTCTTATAATGACATCTTTGTGGCAGATATATTCGATTCAGATGCACTTCTAAAATAATTGCCAGTTAATTAACCTCATTCTATGGAATGATGGCATTTGCTGCAGGGGCTTCTGCTGGAGGATTCCAGCTTCCTTTCCCGTAAATCCTTTGTCTATTGTTTTGTTACATCTTTTCAAAATATACAAACATTACAGATCTTTCCCCTTCACGCAAGGCTCACAAATATACAGACATTCAAGCATAGTTAGGTACACAGGCAGAATTACTTTTTTTAAAGGTTATGTTGGGCAAAGATAGAAGAAAATGCTAAATTTAGAACCTGGGTCTACAAGCAAATTTCCTCAGGTTTAGGCTTCTGTATAAGCTTGTTCTCACTGATGTCATTCAGAGTATTCCTGTGGGTAAAGCTGTGAATAGGTACAAATAATTATAGGAATGGTTCTGAAGTCTGTATTAGGAGTAGGATGGACAGATTTAGTACTGACAAAGATTTGTTTTCTTGCCAGTATCAAAAGAAGAATTCCCAGTGCTGCAGAAAAACGCATAGCACAGCATTGTCTGTGTCATTAAAAAGCTACAGGCAAGTGTCTTTGCTTTGAAACAGGATGACACTTTTTCAGCATTGCAGCAGCAGCTTATGGTTATTTAATGCCATTGAAGGTCGCAGTCATGCACCTTGATGAGCAGTCAGACTCTGTCCTTGCTCAGAGCGCCACTGAAATCTGCAAAGCTTTGGGTTTGCTCAGACTGTCAGCATGTATTGCATTGCAGGACTGGGAATTCAGGAGTCATTTCTGTCTTCTTCTACCCCTAAGTGAGTCCTTTTGAGACCAACGAGAGCAAAGTCTCTGTGAGAGTGCAATAAGGCAGAATGCGAACTCGATGAGAGAGCGAAACAACTTTCCTAAAGATAAAAGATAGAAAAGCTGCCACTTTCCTTGTTTGTACAATGGCTTGTCACCTCTTGCAGTTGAAAATGTGCCCTGTTCCTAATTTAAATATCTGGCTTCAGCTCGTAGTCACTAATCTTTGTCATTTGGGTTTATTTTTTTCTGCCTGTTCAGGCTGGAATGAAGACCTGGTGCAAAGCATTTTTTTCTTGGTGAAAATACTTGTGCCAGGTTCTGCCTGGATATTCCTGTGGTTCTGTCACTGAGCTTCTGCCCTAACCTTGAGTGAGGCAATTAACTACTTGGCCTGGAAAAAAAGTGAATAGCAGGATATAGCAAATGAGGCCATTTTTGTCCAGCATGTCATAGCCCTCCAAAGGAAAGTGCTACAGAAGCTGCTCCGTGAATGTCTGCTCACAGAGACTGAAAGCTTTATGCAGCACTTGGAAGACGAAATACTGCACCAATAGACTTTTTGTTGGCTGTATTGATCAAGCTTATTTTAGCCTTTATTTATGCTTCTTACTTTCTGCAAATCCTCTCAGAAATTGCCATGCTGAATTCCTATGCAGCCAAAATATCCCCAGGAATGCAGGATATTGGTCACTGAACCTACTCATCCATGCACAAGTAAATGAATTATATAATTCGGTGGCTACCAGATATACAGCTCTGTCTCTCATGTTAAACTCCCATATTTCTCCTTCCTCCCTCTCTCTCTTTTTGTAATTATTCTCCTATTTTCTCTGTTCCCAGCACTAGGGATTATATACATGGTATTTCTGGTACCAAGCTGTACTGCTGCCTTCCTGTTTTTAGTGAAGTTTTCTCTGCAGGAAAGGAAGAAGCATGGTCACTGCTCAGCTGCTGGATGAAAGGTGAACAGCATGACTGAACAACGCGCCATGAGGAGCAGGGAGCTTGGGGCAACCCCGGCACAGCGCTCTTGTAGGCACTCAGAAACTGGGAAGCATTTGCTGGATTGCCAGCAGAAGCCATCACAACATTTAGTTTCTCTCTACTGATCATGTGTGAGATATGTTTAGGGAGATTTTTCTTCTGCTCTGTTTTGATGATAATAGAGGCTGGAGCTGGAAAGGAAAGTCGTGATTTTTGGCAAAGCTTGCAGGAGGTGATGTGGAAAAAAGGTGTTTCTGACACAGCCAGCTTGCCACACTTGCTCTGCTCCTACAGCAACAGAAAGGGATGGTGGGGGAGTGGCGTTGTGAGGCCTCACACAGCTCCACCCCGAGGTCACCTCATTTACCTTTACCAACTTTAGCCTGATGCTTCCCACAGGTATAGGTGCCCTAATGCTCCTCACTTCTTTGCAGGCCACTGTTTCCAGGCATTCTGGAAGGGCAGACAAATAAGATGAGGCAATAGAAAGAACAAGTATTAAGGAAGGAAAGCTGGAAACAACAGATTCCTTTCCCCAGCACCCTCTCAGAGTTGGAGAGCCAATGTGGAGAGCTACTGTCAGAGAAAGGGAGAGTGATGAGGGAGTGCTGATCCCCCCCCAAGAGAGTCAAATACCGCTGCAAAGCAGAGTTTGTACAGGGCTTTAGGCCAGCTGGATTTTTTTGAGGGAGGGAAATGAGTTGTTTCATATACTGAATTAATATTTACTGAATTCCTTGATACACTAAACAAAGTCTCATCTCCTTGAGTCCTGGGATTATGTGAACTTTTAAAAAAAACACCCAACTTTGTAACAGAATTGTTTCTAGATGTCATGGGTGCAAGGAGGAGCTTCAAAACATGACTCATAAGCATTTGAAATACCAGAAAGCAAAATTAAAGAGATTTCAAATTATTAGAAAACACAAACAAACTAGTAATGTTGGAGTCCTATTCATCTGAAATACTTGCTTTTGGTAACATCTTGTCTCACCAGTTAACTCCACCTGTTGCCAACACAGACATTTGCCTTTCTGTGGGCACGGTATCTCCACAACACATCCACCTCAAAAGCTGTGACTGTAGGAAGAGTCTTTGTCCAAACAAAGATTAATCATGAAACAGATGGGTCAGTCCATCAACACTTTCGCACATAATCTGATGTGCAGCTGCAGTGTGTGCTCAGTTGTCTCCCGAAGAGGGGAGACAGCTTGGAGGACTGGATAGAGCCTGTTCACCATCATGTGCCTCTGCTGACTGTCCTCAAACCCCACGAGGGTTGGGAAACGTGATACTCAGGTACTCGGGTGACGAACTCATTAAAAGGGGATGAGAAGGAAGCTTTAGCTAAGCATCAGCACAGGATGGAATTTTGAATTTCATTTTTATTGCAAAGCCTATTGAAACAAGATCCTTTTTAGTGGTGGGCTACCAATCACTGACACCCACTGTTGGCAGTGCCCTGAGAGCTCATTTCCCAGGATTGGATTGTGTTTTGAAAACGTGCACTACACCAGACACCTGAGCAATGGTTACACATAGATGAATAGAGATAGACACATCAAAGGACTAAACAGATCTGCTTCCCCAGGTGTGGAAATACAGGTGTTTATTTTCATATAGGTTTGTAATCTATATTCCTGTATATCCCCCATCCACACCTCCAATTGGCATATCCTTTTCACAGTGAGAGTCCACTTCTAACATGGCATGTCAGGTTCTTTATGTTTTCCTGCTGATTAGGTGAAAGACACTTGATGGTGTGTGTGATTTGAAACTTAGGCCAAGTAAAACAACCATTAGCTCGCACTGAAACTGAAACATCTCAATAAGGGCAGTTCTTCAGGTTTCTTTCCTCCATTCAAGCCACTGCTTGCCACTAAACTTGCCAGCTTGGCCATGTAGCAGAGGAGCCAATGTTCTTGTAGCAAACCAAGCTAAAAAACCCATCCCTCCCCAAAGAAGAAAATCCAGACCATTTTTTTTTCTATATAGTATGGTTATTTTGAAYGTCATAACTTTATTGAGACACCAGTAGTTACCACCTTCACTTTGTTAACCACAAATATATAGGACATTGTAAACACAGGTGCCGAGGTGGCGGGGTTCGCTGTAGTTGAATTTTGGAACAGACGGGGGCAGGGGGAGGGGGAGGAGGGGTGAAGGGACACTCGGGCTTAGACAAGACCACTCAGAAGATCCTGTATGCGGCAGGCCATCCATGAGTCATCGGATATATGTATATATGTATAGCTTTATATTATACATCTTTTTAAATATATATATATAATATATATACTATACACAGGCAGTAATGTGGCAGGGGAAGGGGCAGGGCAGCCCAGGTGGTGTTAAAAATGCCACACAGGCAGCAGGGAGTTGTCTGGATGTATGGTTTGAACTTGCTGCGTGAGGTGGCTTCACTGGGCTCCTTGCCTTGTACCTGCTCTGGGAATGGGAGCTGAGACTCCTGTGGGAACCACCCTGCAATGCTGCCTTCCTGGGTCCTCCCAAGTGCTTGTGAGGGTACAGGGACAAGGACACCTCCTCCCCTGAGGGAACTGCAGGGAATAACGCAGAGAGGAAGGGTGTGTGATGAGGTGATGAACAAGGTGGTGGGGATAGGGGTGAGCCAGGGACAGGGACACATCAGGAGGCTGAAGCCACAGATAGAACTGGGGCAAGGTTTCATCACCTCTTTTCCCTTCACAACCCCTGCTTCCACAAAACAGTCCCTTACTTGGGGGCTTCATAAGATAAGAARAAGGGGCCATTTGCTCCCAACAGGGGATGCGCAATCCTCTGTAATCCGGACAAATGGCAGAGAGGGAAGAAAGCTGCCTTATAATTTTGCTTATACAGCCTTCCCTCTGATCTCCTAATCTCTAGAGTGGGGCTGATCTCACCCACATTTAGAATGTAAAAGGGACATGTTCCAGTCAGCTGCTCAGGTCTCACCTATGATCACCAGAAATAGGCAGCTCCTTATTAGAAGTGCCTAAGGTAAGATAAGCAGCCCTTTGGGTAGATCTGTATGTCTCATCAGCAGAACTAGCCAAATGCCACTGGAAATTGCATTTTGCATTTTAAAGGACTACATGCAAACAAGGAGAGTCCCATTCCCAGGCCTGTCACCACCAACCCTTCACTGCAAAGGCTGAAAGCACATGAACCTAGGGAGAGTGTGCCTTCTCCCATGAGCAAAAGCAAGAAGTTGTCCAAGTATCTACTGTTGTAGGGTCCTCTGCCACACCAACGCCTTTCCCATGACACAAAGCAAGGAGAGGGACAGAGAGATGGGAAGTAACCCAGGATGAAGCCACCTGGCTCACGTCTCACTGAAGTGGTGGTTCTGAGGGGGAGGCTCATTCCTGCCTCAAGCCCACCTGAGCACATCAGCTGGTTACATGAGGGAAGCAAGCCAAAGAGGATAAAGAAAAGCTTGCACATTAGTCAGCCCCAAATGGTGTTTAGCCACCTACATAACTCTGATGGGAGAATGGACATGTAAGATGCTCCTGCACCACATCCCAAAACAGAGCCCCAGGTAGACCCTCCACATATTGTCCCTACCTGTCCTTATGTGCCTGGTCCCTCACTGAGAARGGACCTTCCAAAAGGTACATCATGTTTTTGTGCTGAGGGCTGGTTATTTATAGCCTCCTCTTCCTCTTGTTTCCCTCCCCACACCCTAAATGAAAGCATGAAGGATGACACAGATGAGTCTGRGTGAGTACAACTAATTTCTCTCCTCCTCCACCTCGTCATTCATTCATTCTTCTCCCCCGGTGGGAGACAGGCTGGAGGGAGCTCTCCCCACAGCCAGTCACAACAAACCTCTCTCAATAAAGTGAACCCGTCCCAAGCCTAAATATTAGGCTGAGCCCACAGAAAATGAAGCTCAAGGCGCTTCCTTCCAAAAATCACCCCTCCTATTTACAGTATTGCGTTCACTCATAGCCACAGAGCAAGGGATGTGTGCCCAGTCATTCCTGCTGCGTCCTTAGGGCTACCTGATCTCCCTCTCCTGTCCTCACCAGTGGGTAACCACCATCAACAAGGGCCAGCCTGGATACGACAAGCCATGGGGACAGCCACTGACAGCACAAGTGTGCTGGTAGGAGCAGGGAGGAATGGTGCCTATATACAGTGGAGAATATTGCTCCATGTCCCTCTGGGGGCCTGCTGCTCTACAGTTGCTACCCCTTCCCTATCATTTTGGAGCACCGGGAGGTGGGAAGGACTGGTAACCTTGGTATCCTCCAGACGAGATGTTCACACAGCCACAGGCCAGAGCTGTGTCCCATCTTCCCTACTCCTAAGGGTGCTACCAGGAATAGGCTAGACGTGCAGTGGGGGCACCTACAGATTTTGCATCTGCTCCTGATCTCTGCTACTGGGACCAGTGTTGCATCAAGCAGGGTGGCTGTCTGGGGGATGGAGCTCCTCACTGCTGCAAGATAAACCCTGCTTCTTGTGCTCTGAGAGATGTCTGTGCCCGGGAGAATTGTCCAGGTAGCTATTGCTGAATTATTTCCCTTTAGGGGAAATCTGGGAGTCGGTCTTCACACACAGACCTAACTTCTATCCTGGAACAGAGAGTGGGCTTCTACAGTTGTGTCTTGGAGCAAAATCATGAGGAGTGTGGAATTATACCCATACGAGCTCTAAGAGTCACTGCTGCCACCTAGGCAAGGCTTTAAAGTCAGCCAGGATCTGAGATGCTGCAGAAGAACACTAAGGTACAGTCTACAGCAAGTACAGAAACACCAGTTCTCGGAGAGCTCAGTCTGGCCCCAACCAATTCTCTGCACACCAAGACCTCCTCCCCATCTGAGTGGGAGGCAAAGCACAGCCATGCAGGGCAGGACCCTTCCCCACTTGGTTCCACCCCTGTGCAAGAGCCAGACATGTGCTGGCCATCCCAGCAGCAGTATTTCTTTCTAAGTGGGGTCCTGCTCCATTCCTGTGTGCTACAAATATGGTGTCAGCAAGAGGCTTTGCACTGTTGTAGCAGAGGAACAGAGGAAGGTTCAGGAGGACCTGAGTAGCAAAACTGTCTTTCTTCTCCTCCTGCCCTGGGTGAAATGACACAGCTCCCCTCTCCCCCCTCGAACCAGCCCAGCTGGGGTCAAAGGCTCTCAGGGCTCTCTAGAAGCCCACCTCCTCCATCCTTCCTCCCACAGGCACTGTATCTGGGCCCAGGAACTAGGCATGGCTCCCCTCCTGCCTCATCAAACACTGGTCTGAGAAGAGGAGTGACTAGCAGGACACAGAGGCAAGGGGAATCACCTCCACCCCAATCCAAGGGGGCTGAGGAAGGAGTTAATCTCAGAGCACTACCCTCTGCTCTGGTCAGTCTCTTGCTGTAACCTACAGATGTGCCTGTGATTTCTGATTGTACCTGCAAATCTTCCTCCTTCCCATTTTTTCTCTTTGTGCTTCCCCCCTCCCCAATACCACTTCTCCCAAACCCTCTAAAAATAAAGCACCCCTCCCCCACTAGCATGTGGCAGGGAAAAGCTCCCCTGTCTTTACAYGGAGAATGCCATTCCTTCGGTCCTCCAGGACCCCTCCTCACACTCTTGTATGCTGACTCCAACACCATTCCCCTCCCTGAGCCACCAGGTGCTCCAGACCAATCTGKATGCTCCCACATCTACTCCAACCTTTAGGACCTTCTCTTCTAGGAAGGTCCCCGGTCCTGGTCATTTCTTCCCTTCTACCTCCAACACCCTTTCCCCTGCCCTGCCAGTGCCATAGCTGCTCTGCTGTCCACCAGATAGACTCTGCCCTCTGCAGCAAGGCAAGAGCAAGAGGAGGAAAGGGGGGACCTTCCTGTCAAAATGCAGATTTTGAAAACATTTGGTTCTGGCAGGTAGCTTGGTGGGAGAAGAGAAGAAAGAGGTGATGGGGAAACCTTTTTTCCTCTTTTTTTTTTTCCTTTTTTAAAAACAATAAATAAAAACAGATGACCCAGAAGGCTGGAGCATAGCTGAGAGCCACCTCTTGTACCACTATGCACGTGTCTTGTTTGTGCCTCGGCTTTCTGCCGGCAGTGGGAAAGGGGGCAGAAGGGAAAAGGGAAGGGAAAGGGGCATCGGTGGCTCAGTAGTTCTGCGTTTGGTACCCCTGTGTCTCGGTGTCGAAAGCATCTGCTGGAGGGGGCTGCTGGTATGTCCCCACCGCATCTGTAGCATCCTCCTCGTTCGTGTAGGGAGCATAAGGCATGCCGGAGTCCTGGCTTGGGTCCATGTAGTCCTGGGAGAAGAGGGCCGAATCGGCACCCAGCTGGAAACGCTGATACGCCAGGAATGCCTGGCCCACCTTTAAGGGAGGAGGTGGAGGGAAGAGATGGGAAGCAGAGAGGGGAGGGAAGTAGAGAAAGAGGGGGAACGTACCGAAAAAGAGAAACAAACAAAAGTGGGGTTAGTAGTGGTTACGGATTAGTGTGCGAGGCCCACCTGGCAGATCACCAGTGAAACACCCCAAAAGCATGGAAGTCCAGACCGTCCCACAGGAAGCATGAGCCTGCCAGGAGAGGAGGGCTGGGCAGGGATGGCTGCAAGTCCAATTGGCTGTGTGCAGTCTGCCAGGGCTCCCTGCTCTCTCTGGGATGTGCTGGACACCTCCTGTCTGGCGGTGGGGTTTCACCGACATCACACAGGTTGCAGAGGCTCATTTGGCACGTGGTTATCCCAGTCAGYCCCTCCTGCTGTGGGAAGGCAATCTGCCTCAGCAACTCCACAGAGGGCTCGGCTGCCAGGCTGCATGTACGTGGCCATTTGGCTTGTAGAGGCCAGGAAGGAGAGCAGGATTTGACACTGAGCACTGAGGTAGAGGTCACCCCCTGTAATCCCTTCACCAGTCAACATCCGCAAGGTGTAGCAGAGACCTTGGGAAGGAGCAGCAGGAAGCAAAGAGGCTGCTTCCCAGACCAGGGGACGGTTAGCAAGTGAACTGCTGCCTCCTGCCTCAGGCACTGCAGGCAGGGCATCTTTTGGTGGATTGAGGGAGCCTGGGCACAGGGTTCAGCAGGCATGGCTCATTGTCCCAGAGCATCCCTGAGAGAGGTGAGCAGTCTAGCAGGTGATGGGGGAGAGGTTTTGGGGGAATGAGGTCTGTGACGAAATGAAGAGAGAAAATGGTGAGGGCAGAGGGCATCTCCTGGCTGAAGTATTAGGTCTGAGCAGTCATCAAAAAAAGGCACAGTGGTGTTACACAGCATTAGTTAGGTATGGGTGAGGGAGAGAAGGGAGCAGAGGAGGAGAAGAAATTGCCAGTTCCAAGTCTCCAGAGGGAGATCCCCCGTTCAGTGGACAACCCCACTGCAATTCAATGGCCCATATCTTCCCATCCCATGCCCTGCAGTGACCACACACCCATAGTCAGGGCATTGGAACCAGCTCTGCTCAGTGACCTCCTCCAGCTGCATCCCTCCACCCCCTCCCCCAAATTCTCCCATCAGCAAGGGGCACTAAGGCAGCAAGGATGGGGAGTTAGGGAACAGGGTATTGTATTCCTCCTGAAAATTAATGTCTCTCAGTCTCCGGAAAGCCAGAAATGCGAGGAAGCCCTGTGAGGAGAGAGAGGGGTGTGGGAAGGAGAATCAGTAAGGTAGAGCAAACCAGAGTGTTTGAAATAAAAACCCCAAGGAACCAGGGGAAGAGGATGCCTCTTTAGGCACTTGCAAGCCCATGCATCGGAGAGGATCACTGCAGGTGATGGCACCTCAAAAAGTGTCCTGAGGGACCCTTGCAAAAGCTTTGCTCCTTGTCACACTTTCTGCTGGAGCCTGCAAGGGGCTTTTGGCAGCACTCAAGTGAAGGACACAGCTCATGAAGGGAACACACACACACTGCTGTCCCTTGATTCTGCCTGGTGTCACCTTGGTGAGGGTGCTGACAGCACAAGTCTTTGCAGCACCTCTTCCTCTCTGACACCACCGTGGTCTTATGGCACCTTTCCTGTTTGGTCCCTGCCCAATGTCAAGGCCAGTAGGAAGAGGAGAAGACAAAGCCACAAGGGCTTATGCATGGAGACAGGGTTAAAATGCTTTCCTGCTTGGCACTATCCTGTCACTTTGGAAAAAAATCACTTGTGCTTGGTGCTTTCAGAGGCAGGAGGAAGTCGTCAGGGATTTTTATACTGCACACAACAATTTTTCCAGGAAACTAGGAATAAAGAACTGCTGGGGAAAGGCCAGTCTTAAGACAGCACCATCACCTTCCTAAGAGGCGACCCAGTGAGATGGTGCTCCAGTGGTGGGTGCAGACAGAGTCCAGAAGGACAATGACGACATCTCGCATGATGGGAGCAAAGCTGGGAGGGAGATTGGTGCAACCCCTGACCTGGAGCTCCCTTCTCTGCTTAGTGTCTGTTAGGTGAAAATGCTGCTGAAGTCCTCTGGTGCACAGGGGAAACAGGGTAACAGGTTGTCCAGAGAGGTGGTGGATGCCCCATCCCTGGAAACATTCAAAGTCAGATAGAACTGGGCTCTGAGCCACCTGATCTGCTTGAAGATGTCCCTGCTCTTTGCAAAGCGGCTGGACTAGATGGTCTTTAAAGGTCCTGTCCAACCCAAATTATTGTGTAATTCTATGATATTGGTGGTTGGGGAGCTGGCTTGTTCGAAGTCGTATGAGAAGTCTGTCAAAAACACTCCTTACTGGGATATGGGACTCTCTTTCCCATTGTGCTTATTAGTGCTCTAAAACCTTCTTCCAGATCAGTTTTTGAATCYCTGTTTCCCAAGTTTACTTCCCAACCACCTCCCCTCCTGCTTTTCCTTCTCAGAAGCCATGTGAACAGAGATCCCAGAGGGAATCACTCTTAGCCAGTCACCTGTCATTCCCCACAAGATAATACAGAACAGAGGACATTTGAACCAACATCATGGCTGCTATACTCACCCAGGTAAAGATGGAGAAGAACGAGAACGTGATGGCTGCTCGGGCTGCATCCCCTCCCTCATTCAGTGGGTTGTCCACTTCTTTCGAAGCTTGCCACTGGTTGGTCAGAAAGCAGAAGCCAACGAACCAGAGGAATGCCCAAAAGGCTGGGATGGACCACCACCGGCATGCCAAAGGGGAAGGGGAGAGACATCAAGAAGATATGTGTGAGCAGAACATATACATATCACAGTTCCCTGGAAATTTCAGCCCTCTGAGACCCACCAGTATGTTGCAGACTGGSCCAAACTGACTGCTCAGCCAGTCTGAGCCCGAGTGAGCTGGCAGGCTCCCTGATGGCAAATTGTCAAGGTGACAATAGGTGTCTGCAGAAAGCACCTCAGGAGAGTTCATTTGCTTGTGTTTGGATTGATCATAGGACTTGCATTTGGCCTTGGGAGGGAGCCTGAAGGGCTTCCAGTACTAGAGCGATCACCTGGGCTCTATGAAACAGCCACTGCTTCGCAATTGCAAAGAGCAATTCCTTCCATGGGAGCTGCAGAAGAGTGGGAAGCAGCTGATCTGCAGTTGCACAAAGACCAGCTTGTGCTCAGGACAGCACAGCTCACGGATTCATATCAAGGAAAGGTGCTGAAGGATCACTAACATGCTGTGCCCTCAGGAAAGGAGAGAAGGTAGGAGGTACTTACCCTCTTTGCCTGGCACAGGCAGACACCTGGCAGCGAGGGAAATGGGCATTCCTAAGCAGCAGCAAAACAGGGCTCAGTCCTTCCCCTTCTCTTGTCAGCTGTATATGGGACTCCTAGGCAAGGGGCTAACTGTGAACGAACTTGCAAGCCCAAAGTCCTTAGCAAATTCAGGTGCTTCATCTGATCCTGCCCTCACTCCACTCCTGGCCCCTCTGACATACTCTGGGRAGAGCCTGACATTGAGCAGTTTGCCTGAATGGCTGGAATAAGTCACTGTGGCCAAATGGCCAGGAAGCTCACCCGAGACTCCAATGTCCGAGAGCACTGCCTTCTTGCGGTCCTTGACGCTGCTGATCTGCGGGAAGTAGGCATCCAGAGCCAGGTAAAGAAGGCAGCTGAGGAAGGCGAGGACACCCACGGTAATGCCATAGTTGCAGGCATTGTGATTGCGGTTGAAGATGCAGTGCTCTTCTGACTCGTCCAGGCGGTTCACGTACCCTTCATTGACAATGGAGCCAAACACCACGATGGAGAACACCTGGTGGGGAGGGATGCAGGAGAGCTGTCAGGGCAAGCCCCATCTCTCTGTACCAGCACAAAGGAGCAGAGCTCTGCAGGGGACAGACACCCTTTGCAAGCACCTCTCTGCTCTGCTGAGCTCCCACCCTGCTGTCTTGCCTGGGCTATAGCCACGGGGAATTTACTGGGAACATGGTCTCATTTTATTTCTGAGGATTAACTTAAAATAGGACATTTTTAGATTGAACCTTTTTATCCATCTGACCTAAAGCGATGCAAAGCAGTTGCAGTCTGGAGTAAGGGTGGCTTCCCACAGACACACAGAGAGGTGACATGGAGTGTAAATTGGATATGGTTTTGGTGCGGGTGCCTGCATACAATGGCTTCAAGTAGTGGAAATCCTCTTAGTCTGCACTTATTCTCCCACTCACTCCTTTCCCTTCAAGGGATTAATTGTTTCTACCATGCATCTGTTCACTGATTTTATCTATCAAGCGACTACGCTCTTTTCCGCATCCACCCTCCCACAATCCCCAGCCCTGCTTGCTCTGCAACTCCATTCTGCTGGGCTCCCATTCTCCCCATCTCCCCACATGTCACACACTTATCTCCATCAATTTTCCATCAGCCCAGTCCATGACACTGCATATCCTTCTGCCCACTCACCCGTATGCCAACACCCTCCAACCTTCCTGACAGATTTTAGGGGCCAAACATCTCCACTCCAGATCCATTTGTCAGCGCCACTGTGAGTCCTCCCTACCTGTCACCACCACTGCCACTGCWCGTTATTTTAAATCAGGTAGAATTAAGGATGAGTCCAGGTAGAAATGCCCTAATCCGCAGTTGCTGGTCTAATCTTTGCTCATGGGCTTAGCCTTCGTCGCCTGCCASAAGGCTGTCCCTCTTTGACACAGCAGGTTCACCAAAGCAGAGAGCTATTTACAGCAGCCCTGCATCTCAAATAAACAGCTTCCCCTTCCCCACAGAAGAAAGAGGGGAATATTAAGGCAGCATGTACAGATTTTTCTTTGCAGGGCATCTGGAAACCCTCAGTAGGAACAGCCAACTGGAGGCTGCCTATGAGAGCCTTCAGGGAGATGGSCAATGGGACCTCAAGCATGGGATGAACTTACATATGAAGCGCACTAGGACATCACCAGGGTACTCTGCCAGCCTGGGAGATGTCTACACAACAAGATCTGGCACCCTTGGAACCACCACCCCATCCCTGGGGAGAAGCAGCACAAAAGATGATGAGGAAGCCAAGTCTCCTGCAGGGAGTGGAGCTAGGTCTGCATGTTTGCTGGTCAGAAGGGGCCCCAGTACCACTTAACCCAACCAAGCACCAGAAGACAACCCAGAAAGCAGAGAAGCAGCTTTGTGAGTGCAGGGCAAATCGTTGATTAATGCCAACCCAATACACCACCTATCATCAGAGGGGTTGGATACCCGAGATCCACAGCACAGATCTCTGCTGCTTGGCCTGTGGCATGAAGAACCAAAGGAAAAACCTTACTCACAGACCCCCAACAGCACTCGGGCAAATACTCAACACCAACCACATTTCACCTGCCAAACTCTAACAAGTATCCACTGGCACCAATATTATTTTTTCACCTCAAGACTTATAATTGGGTCACACTTGGGTTGCTGAAATTGGGTGTATCACACTGGAGCAAACTAAAAAAAGCTGGAAGCTGGTGTTCCTAAGTGTAGGAACTGTATGGGTTCTCTGAAAATCACAAGAGCTTTTTAAGTTTAGAAGTAAAATAACTGATTTGTCCTCCTCCTCCTGCTTCTCGAAAATTGAGATTGATCRTATTTTGTAGAAATTGCCCATGAAAATTAAGTAAGAATCTCTTCTGCTAGAAGGAAAGGTTTCGTTCTCAAAATTTCAGCCTGAATGGTTTGAAAAGCAGCAAAATTGCAGACAATTACAACCAGGCTCTTTCAGTGGGATATCTCACACACCTTCACAACAGGCTRGGTTGAAAGGTCTGCCTAGGATCATTGGCAGTAACACCCCGTTCCTCTGACCCGAGGGAGAGCTGACAGACTCCTGAAGTGACATTCCAATGTGAGGCTGTGACCAGCACCGATGCTGACACTTGAAGTACCAACCTGCATATATTGTCATTACAAAGTGGGTGCCCTGTTTTCTGCAGCRTTAGACAGAAAGCTTCTCTTTGGAAGATGACAAACAGCCTCAAAAGTGGCATAGTCTGGTGTTCCGTTTTGGTTTAGGACTCAAAACTGGTAAGATGTTGATTCCCTGAGTCAGATAAACCCTTGCAATGAGCAGAATTGTGAGTCTCTGCTTACTCATTCGGGATGAATGAACTTCTGTAATGGTCTCTCCCCAGAGACACATCTGTGRAGATATATTCTGATACACATCTTCTCTCTGCTCTTATCTTTGGGTTTGCTGATGGGCTGGACAGAATAATTTCTTTCTGCATTTGCTCTTTCATATTTTTTTATGTTGGTACATCATAAAGGCACAGCTCAGAGTCATAAGACCAGAGGAACATCTCYCTCTCCCTAATCTTCAAGTCGAGGTGGCATTCCTAACTTCCTTTCTCCATCTGCAGTCAGTCAAGATGCCAAATTTCTGTCCTATGAAGAGAAAGCTGTTTCACAGCCTGGAGGCACCCAAGGTATGATTTTCAAGCAAGCATCTGATTTCAGATGATCTTAGGAGTTTTCTGGGGAGATTCCACTAAGCATGTTCTCACTTGTGAGCAGAATAAGACACTGTGGATGCTTATCTTCTGTATCCTGAGACAGCCACCCCAAAGTACTCTTTGTCCTTAAGAAAGCTTTCTATGGACCAAAGCACAGTACATTAAGAGATGTCTCCTTCTCTCTGTGTTTTCCTCACAACTGGCATCAGCTCTGATCCATGCTCCACTCCCTGGCATAGCAAAGAGGGCAAAGAGAGGGCTTGCTCCCTTTGCCAGCCTGTCACTACCCAGATGGCACAGCAAAACGCTGTGAGGACCCACTGTGCACACAAGCCTTGAGCTGGGCTGGATTACACTGACTGGGCAGGCTCAAACCAGAGATTCCAGGCAGAGCTGGACAGCAAAAGAGGCAATTGCTGCTGCTGCTGCTGCCAGACATCATCTCTTTTATTCTCGTGATGTCCATACCCAGAAACTGTTGTGACAAACAATTTTCTAAAAAACAACCRTAGTTATGAGAGCTTAGATCTTGCAGCCTTTAGAAGAAACTGTTGCACAATTCATCCATTGCAGCTATTTCTTGTTGGTAAGGGAGCAGCTGGGTGGAAGCTCACTGATGTGGCAAGTCATCTTAGAAAGAGCAAATATTTTTTATTTCCTTGATTTTGCAATCCATGCCCTGCAAAGATGATCCAAGCAGCAAGTGCAGTATGAATGACTGCCTAGATTATAAACAAAGCACCAAGTTTTCAAGGCTGAAGTGTTTACGTTCCTGTTCCCATCACATCTGCAGCRCTTGTAAAGAAATGCCAGTGACCAGTAGCACTGGCACAAGCCTCTTACTGCTCTGTGTTACTGCTGCTTGTGTCCTCTCCCCCCGTTTGGCATAGCAAAGCCTCGCTGCACAAAGTCTTGCCTAGGGCCACTGATAAAATGGTCCAAAATACACATCCAGCTGCAAAGAGAAGGCAAGGAGAAGATGGCAGTTGTTTTCTCCTGAGCACCAAGATGCAAGCAAGTGGCTTGTCTGCAGGCTAACAAGAGGCCTCCCGAGGCTCCCAAATGCAGCCCCATCCTTCCACGCTGCAGATGGAGATCACTAGCCACTTTCTCACGCTTGGTAACAAAAACCAGCCAGCCATACCCAGCTCTGTGCACTCCAGTGGCCTTAAATCTTCAGCAAGGCTGCTTAAGTCAGCTAACTGGACTTGAAGCAAYTAGATTTTTAGGTTGAGAGGGTTTCTTTAAGCCTCCAAGAGCAACATCAATTGGGCAGGTGTGCAGCCTGTCTGGAGGTACAGATTTAATAAGCAGTAATACATTCGGCTACGCTCAAAAAAGGGACAGAAAACAGCACTTGGAAAAGATCTGACCAACTCAGCACTGCTGCTGGGACCCAGCTTTTCTCCACTTCACTRCTTCTTAAACACCACATCCACAGAGGTTGTTGCAATCATTTTCCTCGATTCCTGTTTTCATCCAAGAGCTTCGAAGACACCAAACGCAGTCCAGAGCCAGGTGCATTGCAAAGCTGACAGAGGCAGAGCAACTTGCCAAAAGACGCAGCAAAATGAACTTAATGCTTAGCACTGTGGGGAGGAGACAGGGGGAAGCTGAGTTTTCCTCTCCTCGATTCTCAAGGGGCTCATGCTGGCTATTACAGGCATGTAAGGGCTCATTACAGTGAGAAAAGTGCAGAACAGGCAAAATTCTGCATCCTGCCATAAAATACCTTTTTTTTTGCTCTTGGTAAACTGGGTGATCTGATTTTCCCAAAGGCAAAGGCGAGAGATGAGCCCTCCGAAGAGAAGTTCTCCAGTCTCTCTYCACCTCCCCACTGCAGGCTGAGCCCTGCAGAAAGCCGGGTGAAACCTCCTGAGCATCATGTGAGGCGCTTGCCACCACACTGCCCATACCCAGCCGTGCATCAGATGCTCCTGAGCATCATGTGATGGATGCAAAGCACAGCCAGCCTCTGGCAGTGCACTAGGATTTTCCTGCACCTCATACCAGGACTTTGTCATGCTGCCTTCTTGACTTCATCCCCAAGATTCCCGTGATGGCTGTGGTGGGGATGAGGCTGAAGAGGGTTTCTACTGAGCTGCCTGCTTGGGCTCACTGCAATGCCCTCCAGTCACAGGCTCTGTCGCACTGCGTGCTGCCTTTCCTTCTCACACACCCCCTTTTTTATGCTGTTACAGAGAGGAAATAGTTTGATGGCATAATATTCCTCGTGGGACTTCAAATCAAATCCCCCTTAGGCAAAATGAAGCAATAACCTCTTCTGAGTCTGATCTGGTAATGAGCAGGAATAAATCTGTTTAAAAAGAAAGCAAGACCAGGAGATGGTGCAAATGACAAACCGGCAGAGATGATCTGGCTTTCATTTTCATTCAGCCACCTGCAAATGGAGTCTCTGGAAACCTTTGGAGTGCCCTGCAGAGACATGCATTATTATTACTATTATTGTCATTAAATCTACTTGTATTTAGTTCATTTTGAAGAAAACATATGCAGCTTTTGAGACACATGGGACTGACATCTTGGAAACAGGTGGCCTCTATTTATTCCCTCTAGCCAGCACCACRCAGGCAGCAAACAACTCCTGCCCACAGTCTCGACAGCGTCTGAGCCCTGTGCGGGTGYTGGAGGGGGCAAGTCTCTCCAGACCCAATTCCCTGAACACAGGACAGGGGAAGAGCATGGGTATGCCAGCACTTCCCTCTCAGCTCACCCTCCCTGGCTACCAGCCACATGGCACCAGCTCCCCAGCTGGGGCTGAGCCGGAGCAGGTGACTGAAGGGAGAAAGGCTCCGTATCCCTAATTCCTGCCATGGGATCTGGGACATGCTTTCCTGGCCAGCCAGCTTTTTTTCACACGTGGTTTGGCAGCTGGCAGCCTGACCATTAACCCTTCTGCCTCCCACCAGACCTGTGCCCAGGTCTCACACTCTTCCCGTGGTTAAAACAGCATCCTCTGTCCCACCCCTACTAGTGACAACCCTCCATGACCACGTGTCCATGGTAGTGTCCAGGTCCTTCTGTGCTTTCCAGATGGTCCCTAGGCCACTGCTCAGCAAAGTGACCACCCAAAAGCTATGTCTTTTTCCAAGAGGAAGAGTTCAGTTTTCTTTCTACCAACACATCTCCCTCTCCTTGGCTTGGCTGTGCCAACCTAGGCAGAGAACTGCACCCCCTGCCACCTGCAGTGCCTGCTCCTCTCGCAGCCGTGTGAGTTCTCTCTGCTGCCTTGTTTTGCCACAAATATTTGCCTTAGCCACGTCCCATCACCATGCAGTTTCTCTGTGTGCTTCTCATGTTTTGAAACAGCAGATTGCATCCAATTGTCTTATTTTTGCTGATGTTTCTGACTGTCTTTGGTCCCTATGTGCTCCCTCTCAGATTTTTATCTGGAAATGTCATTAATGAGAGATTTGTTTCTCCTCCAAGATCCTTCCTGGAAATGATATGCTGGAAACAACGCAACCTGCTGTATCCAACTTGAATCACCRTGCAACTGTGCACATCTGTTGTTCATCTTCTGACATGGCCTCTCACCCAATCCCAGTGAGAACAAACCCGCAAAACCCCTTTTGAAGCTGACCTAGGCAAGGGCATCCCACAAAGAGCTGTACCTAGGGCTTGATGGAAAGCATGTGCTTTGAACCACCATGTTTCTTTCATCTGCACCAACGTGCCTCGCAAGCAGGCAGCCAGCAAGCGTGGTGGCTGCAGCAAAAACGGGGCAGAGGAGCAGAGGTAGAGAGCATGAGCTATGGGTCAGGAACACGGGGAACGTTTCAGCTAAATTTACTTGGGCCAGTAAGAAGGTGGGAGCCCAGCTGCAGCTGGTTTTAGACTAAAAAGGCCCCCTAGGCTCTAAGGCTCAGTTTAACTGCCATTGCAAGCCCACACTGGGTGTCCCTGGGAAGAGACAAGTGGTGTTGGGAAGCCAAGTGTGAGTGTRGCAAGCCAGGGACCTGCTGGCAAGGCAGGAGATGGGGCTCCCTTCCATGCTGTGGCTTGTTCCCATCCTCCAGCTTGCAGGTGCCAGCCTGTCATAGGGAAGCCAGGAATGTGGTTTCTGTYCTTTACCTGCCTTGTCTGCTCAGCTGGAGCCACTTGAGATGTGCTGYGCCTGTAGACACAGGGGACAGTGCTTCCTGTACCAGCTCAAAAGTTCTGGAYGCTCCTATCAGTCAGAGGACACAGTGGCAACAGCAGCAGGTGACAGAGAAGGAGACAGAGCGTCTCTCCTCACTGAACCTCCATTTGGAGGGTCAGTGACCTTGGCACTGGAGGGGGACTCAGCACCTCAATCTATGCAACAAGTTTTAATGGGCTGCTTTGTCTGTGGAGCTCTGGTTGGAAATACTCTTACTCAAGCCCATATCCAAGCAAGCTGGGCCTGCTTCCAAACAGCAAGTTACTTTTGCCTTGTTAGGCTTTTACATCGAGCAGTGCTTCAGTTTCTCCAGCAAGCAGGTTTCCAAGCAGACAGAAGCACCTGGAACAACCTGTTTTGATGAGCATTTTACTTATTTATGGYGCCAGCGCTACATCCAACGCCTGCAGGTTGCAAAGGAGCCGCCCAGCTCCCCTGCTCCGGCTGTGGAGAGCACTGTGGCTCAGGGCACAACGGGAATAGGTAGGGATGTGCTCACAGTCGCCTGCTTTATTTCAAGAACAATTCTGGAGCTGTGCAGCTCCAGCATGGTGTGGGTCACCCAGCTCTACTAGCTCCAGCTGTAGCACCAACAACTCCAGCTGCTGGGTCATCTAAACATCCAAACCTGACAYGGGCGCCCCACAGAGCCACCACTGCTCACACGCCAGGCAACCAGGCAACCTTTCTGTAGGGAAGCACTCACTCTTCTGTGCCTGACCTCCAAAGCACCCACGAAACCTGAGCTGCCTCACAACACTCTYGTGGTGGACAGATGTTCCAGAATTGATAAACTCTTTCCGTAGTTTAGCATTCTCCTTGTCAAATTTATCCTATCTCCTCTTCAGCAACGAGCAACATAAATAATCTTTGGTCATTCCATCTGTTCCTGATCCTGCAGTTCTCCCTGGAGATCTGCYGCCACCTCAATTAGGCTGCAAACACCCTGGGCAGCAGCCAGTTTTGGTGCCTGTTGGTAAAAAGCTGTATGCATCTCCATGCCATCACGAAGTCTGCTAAAAGGCAGCATGACCCTAGAACAAGGTCACTGCCTGAGGAAGTGATCATGAGAATTTCTGCTCTCAGTGAAAGCTCATCACGTGAAATGGGCCAAAAGGAGCCTCCAGCTTGCCCTGAGGAGACAATGGACCATTCATGCCATGAGCAGGATAAAGGCAAATGAGATCTCAGGAGATGGCAGGCAAAGTACTTTCAGTGTGTTCAAGAGCACGTGAAAGGAAGGACGCTCATGGAGACCACAAGGAGGCAAAGCCCTTTGCCACCAGAAGGGTTCGGCTCGCAGAGCCTGGCGATAGAGAGTCTAAGTACAGACGCAATCACAGTTTATAAATACACCCAGGGGAAAACACCAGGGAGGGAAAAGCACCACTGAAACTGAAGAGAAAAAGATCACAAAAGCAAATGGATAATAAACAGCTTTACAGTGAAAAGCGCCTGACCATTGGAACCAAAGAACCCTCTCCCAGAAGTGAGAAGGGAAGAAAACCATGAACCAGTCTTTTTTCAGCAAAGTTGAACCGATTTATGGAAGGGGTCATAAAGGGTCTAATGCTTGTGACAGCCTGAGAGAGGACTTCACCACCCACAAAGACCCCTCTTGGTCTCAAGTTAAAAAAAAGAAGACCAAAACTACAACTAAATACTTGGGGTGAGCTTTTGGGTCCCCTGCTTTGTGAAAGAAGAGATGCTCAGGAGGACAGTCAAGACCAAGCCAGTGGAAAAGCAGAAGAAGGAACACATAGCCTTGCACTACGATGGACATGCCAGCCTCCCTTGCTGAACTGCTGACCTGGAGCACCTCCAGCTTCTGCAAAAGGACTTTAATTTCCACGGCCAAGTGAAGTGCCTGGGGTAAATCCCATCCTGTCCTCTGTCAAGGTCAGATGGGCAGGGAGAAATAGCGTGGGGTCCCAAGGAGATGCCAGTCCCCAGCAAGCGCTTCTTGCCAGGGGAGACCTTGCAGGGCACAGAAACGAGCTCAGCAAGCAAGCCAACAGTGTCTGAGATACTCTGAAGCAGATTAGGTGCCTAATTAAAAAACAAACATATTTCTTGTTCTCYCTCCCTCACCTGGCGCCTCTGGGAAGCCAAAATCCTGCAGTGCTTGGATGAAGGGGAAAAAAACCGACCAGACTGAGAGGCAGATAGAGAAAGATGAAATTCTGCCACAGAGATTAGCGACAGGAGAGCCTTTATAGGTCACATCACATCCATCATCCCCGGGCACACAGGCTGGCTCCACTCCAGCCTCCCAGGAGTCAGGGGCACACATACCCCTCTCGCCTGGTGCCCAGCAGCAGCCCCGGCGCAGCCAGCCCGCTCCCAGCATGATGTGCTGTACTGTAAACAAGATCAGGCAGATGGACAGACAGACAGAATGCCTGCATTAATCATGTTCTCAGCTGTCTTGGGGCTCTCCAGCCACCCTCCGAGTCACCTGGAGGGGACATCACCCAACCAGCTGGGAGGACAAGGGCTGCCTCCCCAYCACCCACAGCAAGCCAGGCCACCTTCCCTCTTCCTCCTAATTTCCACCACCTGGCACTGCTTTTATTTTATTTTCCCAAAGCCAGCCTGCCTCTTTGCCTCCCAGCTCCCATGCGCATGTGTCTCCTCTGTTCTCTCTCCCTGCCCTCCCTTCCCCGCTCCCGGCTGAGACCTCAATCTCTTCCCCGCCAGCTCGCTGCTGCAGCTCTCGCTCCTTTAATCCCAATGACCTTCTTGCACAAACACGGCCGCCCCATGGGCAGCCATGGGATCAGCGTCATGGGAAGAGGGAGAGACTTTCCCCTGACACCCCCGTTAGACCCCTCTTTCTCTCTGCCCCCTTCCCCACAAATTATAGAGAGGAAAACATTACAGGGAAAGCAGGTTGGAAGGGTGAGAGGATAAGGGTAAAACGCAGAGCGACATCCAGCCCCCACAGCCTCCTCAACTCGCCACAGCACGGCCTGAGCTCAGCACCCCTTGACTCACAGGGAAGCCRTTCCAGGACTACAGCATCCCCCCTCCCAGGTTCCCCCTGTCACCCCATATCCTGCTGCCTCCCTGCATCTGCCATAAACCCACAGGCATGGAAGACGGAGAAGACACCCCACCCTGGAAACCACCAGAGATGGAGACAGGGTCATGGTCCAACCTGACTCACCCTTTCTCTCCCCAGGGAAGAAACCCCAAACCAAACTGCTCTCACCTCACACGGGCCTATATCCACACACACAGATATATATGTACATACAGCTGTACATCTACGTGCACACATACATGTGGATATATATGGAGATTTATACATACAGAGATATATAAACCCAGAGACAGATCCATATAGCCAAACATACCTGCATATGTAACAGAGATACAGCCATAAATGCTTATGGAAGCATATACGTACATATCTGTGCGTGTACCGATCTAGGCTGTGTGGAGACATACCGATGGACACATGCATATTATATATGTGGATACATGCACATACACATGCATATAAAAAGCATATAATAACAAATATATAATACATAATAGCATATTATGATAATACATAATAATATATAATGGTATGAAACATACAGCACAATGATTTTAAATATATATGTGTGTGTGTGTGTGTAGAGACGCAGGTGTGCAGGAAGGTCGGGGCCAGTGGCGGCCGCCCGCCCCGGAGGGAGCCCCGCGCCCCCCGCGGGGTCGCCCCCCGCCCCGGTGCCGGTGCCGGTGTCGGTGCCGCCCTCGGAGCGGCGGGGCCTTACCCAGGAGACGAACCGCAGGAGGGTCTGCGGCTGCCGGATGAAGGCCTGCGGGTCGAAGGCGCCGCCGGCTTTCCCCGCTCCGAAGGCGCCCCCGTCCATGGCGGCGCGGGGGTGGGCGGGAGGCAGGCGGGGGGCTCGGCGGGCGGTGCCGGGCTGCGCCGAGCCGAGCCGGGCTGCGCCGAGCCGCGCCGAGCCGAGCCGTGCCTGGCAGCCCGGCGGCGACGAGCCGCGCGCGCCCGCCCACGGGGACGCGCCGCGCCGGGGGCGCGCACCCACCCCTTCCCCCCGCGCCGCCGCCGCCGCCGCCGCCGCTCGCGGCCCACGGCGGGGACGAGTGTGGGGACAGGCAGGGGTGGTCCGTGGGGCTGGAGGGTGCGGGGGCTGCCTGGGGTGGGGACATGTCCCGGGACAAAGGCAGCCCAGCCCAGCACCCCGGGGCAGGGATGGGTGTTTCGGTGGGGCCCAGCAGGGCCGGTCCCCCGCCCGCGCACAGCCCCACCTGGGGCTGTGTCCAGTCCTGGGCTCCTCAGTACAACACAAGGAGCTACCGGAGAGGGTCCAGCAGAGGCCACGAAGATGTCGAGGGGTCTGGAGCATCTCTTAGGAGGAGAGACTGCGTGAGCTGTGCCTATTTAGTCAAGAGAAGAGGCAGCTGAGCGAAGAGCTCATTAATGCATATAAATATCTCAAAGGTGGGTGGATGGTGCCARACTTTYTTCAGTGGTGCCCGACTTTCTTCAGTGGTGCCTCACGACAGGACACAGAGCAATGGCCATAAACTAGAATACAAGAAGTTTCACTTCCACATGAGGAAGAACTTTACGATGAGGGTGGCAGAGCGCTGGAACAGGCTGCCCAGGGAGGTCGTGGAGTCTCACTCCCTGGAGACATTCAAAACCCACCCGGATGCATTCCTGTGTTACCTGCTCTAGGTGTCCCYGCCTTGGCGGGGGGCTGGATTAGGTGATCTCCAGAGGTCCCTTCCAACCCTAACAATTCTGTGATTCTGTCATTCTGTGATGCTACCCCACAGAGGCCCCCATAGAGGGGTAGGGCTGGACCYTCGTGTGCAACCTGTTATCCCAGAGGCCAGATCCCTCACCGGATGCCTGCCCCTGGACAGAGGTGCCTGATGAGCCTCAAAATCACGCTGCAGCAAAGCCTGGAGCTTTCATTTCCAACATCCCTCACCCTCTCCGCACTGTGTTCCTGGGAAGGGGTGAGAAAAACCCCTTTGTGATCATGAGGAGTCCAGATTTTGGGGAGACCCCCCCGACTCTGGGAGGCAGAGACTGCAAGATACACACCTTGCACTCCAGAAGCTGCAGCCTTGGGAGTAACCTGGGCTTCTCCAGCGCCCACAGTACCACCATGGCCACCAGCACAGCCAGGGMGGGATGTGTGGGGAGAAGCCTTCCATTCTTAGGGGCAATTCCATCTCCTTGTCCCATGCCTTTTGTGCAGAGTTGCTGCATCCCAGTGGTCTGCTGGCTGCTGCAGAGTCCCCAGTAATCTGTATTAACAGGACTGAAATGGAAAGCAAGCCCTTGGGTTGTTGACATTGTTCCCTAAGCTGAGCAGTGGAGGCCAAAACCGTGCAGGAGCTAAAGGCAAAGATATAGAGGAGATTAAAGAGCATTTAAAGCCAACCCATGGGCACCCATTTGGAATTGCACCCCGAAAAGTGAGCAGCCATCTCTCACCTTTTCTGGGGCTCCTTTTGAGGGGCAGGTTGGAGGTAGAAGATGGACATTCCTCCATCACATCCAGCCATAGAATCCTAGAATGGTTTGGGTTAAAAGGGACCTTAAAGGTTATCTAGTCCAAACCCCCCTGCAATGAGCAGGGACATCTTCAGCTGGATCAGCCTGCTCAGAGCCCTGTCCAACCTGACTTTGAATCTTTCCAGGGATGGAGCATCCCTGTTTCACGAAGATGAGCTGCAGTGCCAGCATGGCTGGGTCCTTAGCTCTTCAGCTGGTACTGGGATCATCCCTGGGTGCAGCAATCTCCCCATGGTGTCGTGTTTGTCAAACACATCCTTATCTGTAAGGCCTAGGAGATCTTGAGGGCAAACTCCCGGTGCCCCACTTGTGGGAGGCTCCGGACCATMCAGCTCTGTGTTCCACTGATACCCTTGCCTTGGGTTTGCATCTCCTTCCATACCACAGGCAGTGGGGGATTAAGGCCCATGTTCGTTATAATAACGCAGATGAAATTTCATGAAATGAAATGAAATTTTGAAATTCCACTTCATTTCACGAAAGAAAATGAAATGAAAATTCATGGAATGAAATGAAATTTCATTAAATGAAATAAAATGAAACTTGATGAAATGAAACTGCATTAAATGAAATTAAATTACATGTCAAAATTTAATGAAATGAAGTATCAAAATTTCATGGAATGAAATTAAATTTTGAAATTTTATGGCATCGATCATTCTGAGCTTGACTTCTCTTGATCATGACTAACCACAAGCMTTCTGAGCTTGACTTCTCTTGATCATGACATGAAATTTCATTAAATGAAATGTGAAAATTTCATGGAATGAAGTGAAATATGAAAATTTCATTCATTTCATGAAATTTCACTGAAATGGCATGGTATGAAATGAACATTATCCGTTATGACCCGTGACCGTGCGCACTGAAGTTCCCGCAGATATTTCTCTACGTTGTTTTTTTCTGCGCATCGCCGCCCGTGCACTTTTTTGGCCCCGCTCGCCGCCCGTAGCGCTGCCGCGCCGCCCGCCCTCTCGCGAGACCGGGAGCGGGGCGCTTATAAAGGCTGCGCGCGGGGGTAGCGGCCCTTCTGGCTCGGCGCGCGGACAAGATGGTGGGTGCTGCGAGCCTCGCGCCCGGCCGTGCGTCCGCGGGTATCGCCGCCATCCTGGCCCCGGCTGTAGCGCGGCCCCGCGCCCGCCGCTCCCGGYGCCTGCGGGACGCCGTGCGGGGCTCATTTCGGGGCGCGGGCGAGGCGTTGCCACTGGGAGGCCGGGCGGGCCTGTGCGGTGCCCGGCTGTGGGTGGCGCGGGCAGCTGTGGGGGCCTTTGGGAACCCTTTTTCTAGGAAGGGAGGCGGTTTTTCTCTGGAGAATTCCCGCCGTAATGTCTTTCTTGGGACTCTAAACTTCGCGTAGGGTAACTCGTGTCGAGTAGTTTCTTTAAGTAAAGCCATATTTATTTTTAGGTCTGTGCATAGATGTACAGTGCTTTTCTTAAATTTGGATGTGAGATTGGATCGGTAAATCTTCCTTTGGGCTGAGAGTTCTCCAGATGGAGCCCAGTCTTTACATGGCTCTTAGGTTTCAGAGGGAGGCTGCAGGGGTGGTATTCGAGGAAAAAACCTTTGGAAAAAATAACTGTGGTTCCACCCAGAATGACTGGCTCGGAGGTGGATGTTAGTGCGGCTTTTCAAACTGAAATTGTTTCTGTAATGCTTATTTTGGTACTGACTTTTTGAAAGATATGAAGCTGTCTGTGCTGCGTTTCCTAGACTTATGGGGTGGACTGAAATTCTGATGGCACGCTGTGGCTTAATTGCAGTTGCTGTGGTTCCTTAGCCAGAGTGGGACTTGGTGACATCTTAAAATAAGCCTGAAAGGGAAGGAGAGTTAAAGAAGTCCGGGAAGGATATAGCTGGGGCATGAGGATTACATTCCTTTAACATATCGAAATTCAGAAGTCACACAGCTGATACTGGGAATTTCTAGAATGTGACATGTCTTGGATATACATATATATAGATATATAACATTCATGTTTAAGGCAAGGAGAGTGTTGGCCTTGGCCCTTGAGTGGGTGTAAGCAAACCTCTGTAGCAAGCACTAAGAGTTGATTTTTCTCTCCGTAGTCTCACCGCAAATTCTCGGCCCCGAGGCACGGCTCCCTGGGCTTCCTGCCCCGCAAGCGAAGCAGCAGGCACAGGGGCAAGGTCAAGAGCTTTCCCAAAGATGACCCCAGCAAGCCTGTCCATCTCACTGCCTTCCTGGGGTACAAAGCTGGCATGACCCACATTGTCCGGGAAGTCGACAGACCTGGATCCAGTACGTCTTAATGTTCCTCGTAATAGAGGAGATGGGTTTGTTCAACAAACAGGTGGCCTGTTCAGTAGCAGCTCTGGATTTTAGTCTTAGGTTGATATCACCCTCTTGCAGGCCCTGTCCCAGTGGGTGGTGTATAAAGCACCCAAACCTCTCCCACTTCCATGTCAGTGTTGTCCCAGCAGCAAGACTTCATGTTTTGCAGCCTCTGGTTAATGGTTTTGTTTCTGAGCTGTGCTGTAACTGCTGGTTTGGGTTAGCTGTACAGTAACAGGCTCCTTAGGATGGYGGCTCTTGAAGGGGGCCATCAGTCAATTGCCTTTAGTGTTTTTTTTGCAACTGTCCAGTCCTGGATTTTGKTATTTACTACCATCTGTTTTGGCTGTCTAGTTTTGCTGACCTTTTTACTGAGCCCTCCTCAAAGTTTCAGAACGCGTTAAATTATGACTTAAGAGTTGGTCACTTCACGATGTATCATCTTTGTGAAAGGAGCTTGAGTCACTTAACGTTTCACATGAAGAATTTGGGAGTGAAAAAAACCAGGTGATGTTTAAGAATTGATGCTGGAATTAATTGTGCTGTATTTCTGTTTTCATCCAGAGGTGAACAAGAAGGAGGTGGTGGAGGCAGTCACTATTATAGAGACTCCTCCCATGGTCATTGTGGGCATCGTGGGATACGTGCAGACTCCTCGTGGTCTCCGTAGCTTCAAGACCATCTTTGCTGAGCACATCAGCGATGAGTGTAAGCGCCGCTTCTACAAGAACTGGTGAGAGAGCAGGGCCTTTGCTGGTCTCAGGCCGTGGTTTATATTTTTAMTGCTGGGTTGCAGATGATCCTAGTACAGCTTTTTGAGGAGGCTTTTCAGCAATTAGTGTTTGGCCTTGATGAGCTGGCCTGATAATGGGATGGGCTGCAGGAATGGCTCCATGAGGGTGACAGCATAATGTTGGGTAGTGCCCTTCTTGGTGTGGGTGTGATGGTTTTGGGTTTTGCCTGAGAGCTCCTTAACAGGCTACACGTGATGATACTTCGACGGGCGGACATAAGGAAATCGCCTCTGGCGCTTGTTGTTGAGTGTCGAGTCCTGACTGTAGCCCTGTTTTCTCAGGAAAGGGGAAGACAAGTGTTACTGCTGATTGCCGTTCCAGGCACTGTTGTTGTGATTGAAAGTGTGTGCATTTGCCCGAGTGCGGCTCCAGCGTGTCTGGAGCTTCCAGCGTGTTTATGAACTTGGCAGGCTGAAAAGACGTCAGAGTTGAGCAATAAAGATCTCAAGGGTGTTTCAGTAACAACCTTGCTGTTGGGCATTCAATGGGGGAAATTAAGGTATTTTGAAGCAGATCACAGTCGTCTCACAATTGCTTTAAAGATATGGTTTTTTTCTGTTATTGTTCAACGTCTCTTTACAGTCTTTTGTCTTCTGTAGTCTGAATGTTAATGTGCTTTGGAATTCATGGCAGCTCCGCTCAGCTTTGGCAATTTTGCCTCTGTCTGATGAGCTCCAGGCTCCGCTTGCCAGTGGAAAAGAGTCATTAGAAGCTGGCAATGAGCCAAAGCCAACTGAGGTGGCAGCTCCTTCCGCTCATCCCCACTTCCCTGGGGATTGATGAAGGGCTTAGCCAAACCTTGTCTCTGCTCTGCTCCTGAAGGCACAAGTCCAAGAAGAAGGCCTTCACCAAATACTGCAAGAAATGGCAAGACGAGGAGGGCAAAAAGCAGTTGGAGAAAGATTTCAATAGCATGAAGAAGTACTGCCAGGTTATTAGAGTCATGGCTCACACTCAGGTAAGTGCTTACAGGACTCAGGTGTGCTGGACACAGCTGAGAGAGCAAGCTTGAAACTTGATCCATCTCAGTAGGGAGATTTCTGCCCTCCCGTGTGGGCTGATGCTGACTATTCAGCACAATACAAATTYGTTCCGTACAGACCTGTGCTCACAGGATGCTTGAGGAGCCTTGGCAACCACTGGCAGCCTTCTGAAGGATTGTCCAAAAGTGACTGAGCTGTAATAGAAACTTCTTGGGCTCGGTCCTTTGCTGATACCATGTAAACCTGGACTCCCTTAATTCCACCTACAAATAAAACCAGGGTGAATATTGAACTCTGGGGTTTGTGTTCTCAGCATCATTTCAGGCTGTGTTCTGTTGGGGCTACTCAGTGACTGCTGGAAGCACTCAGAGACTTCTGGTAGCTTCTCTTGCTCAGCTGGAGGAGGTGTTCCACTGAGTGGCTTGGTGATGTCTCCCCAGCTGTCAGTGCTCTGACAGACTTGCTTGGGAGATGCGGTTAAATCTTTTGAGTTGGCTCTAAGTGCAGTAAGATGTCTAGTTGTGACATGGCCAATTTTACTAGAATTAATTTCCTGTAGTAGACAGTAGAGAGGTAGTGTTGCAGCTTCTATTGATACTCTCACCAGTTCTTCTGTACTAAATCTAGTAGAAATAACTGTAAGTGTGACCCTACCCAAAGTGGCCTTCAGTGTGGCAGGCTTTATCGAACAATCACAGAATGGTKTGTGTKGGAAGGGACCTTAAAGGTCATCTAGTTCCAATCCCCCTGCGGTGGGCAGGGACACCTTCCAATAAACCAGGTTGCTCAGGGCCTTATCCAGCCTGACTGTGAACACTTGTGGGGGTGGGGCATCCACAGCTTTTTTGGACATCCTGCACCAGTGAATCACTACCCTCATGATAAAAAGAAAAATCCTTCTTGGGTCCAATGTAAATCCACCCTGTTTAAGTTTAAAACTACTGTCCCTTGTCTCCTGTCCTTCCTTGATGATGTTTGGTGGCTGCGGGGTTAGAGAACGCTGTGCTCCTGTGGGTGGCTTGTAACTTCCAGRTTCAGTGGCTTGTCATTTCAGCCACAATACAGCCTTCCTGCCTTGTTCAAGTTTTATATCCTGGGAGAGGATGTTAGAAGAACAGATTAAGCCAGGACTAGAAGGATACTGGGCTTACTAGTACAGGGTCCATTTTGGAAGRGTAGGAGCTCAATGTCATGCTTTCTGTTTTCTAGATGCGTTTGCTTCCCCTGAGACAAAAGAAGTCTCACCTGATGGAGATCCAGGTGAATGGTGGCTCTGTTGCTGAGAAAGTGGATTGGGCYCGGGAGAAGCTGGAACAGCAGGTGCCTGTGTCAACAGTCTTTGGCCAGGATGAGATGATAGATGTCATTGGAGTCACCAAGGGCAAGGGATATAAAGGTAAACACATGAAAGTGTTTCTCTTTGTGATAGGATACAGTTTTTAATGAAATCCTAGCCTTGAGTTTTCAGAAGTGTGTATRCTGAGGGCTAGGGAGGTAAATCCATACTGCTGTCACAGTTCAATGATGAGACCATGGAATGAGCGCTGGGCACAGCGCCTGACATCCATGAGGAGTCATTCCATGCTGCCTTCCTTCTGAGAACGCAACCCAGGGACAGCCAGGGAGAGAGCTTCACCAGGAAATGTTGATTAATTCSTGGGATGCTGGGTCTGCACTTCCCTTTTGTTGCATGGGGACTGCAGCTTGAAAGGTGGCTTAAGCTCTGGTTGAAGAGTTTGGTGACATCTCAGCTTGACAAGAGTTGTGACGGCTGCTCCGGTGCTTGCAGGTGTCACCAGCCGTTGGCACACCAAGAAGCTGCCRCGCAAGACTCACCGGGGCCTGCGCAAGGTGGCCTGCATTGGCGCCTGGCACCCCGCCCGCGTGGCCTTCTCCGTGGCCCGTGCGGGCCAGAAGGGCTACCACCATCGCACCGAGATCAACAAGAAGGTTGGTGTCAGAGCTGCGGGGAGGGAACGAGAGCTGGCTCATGTCGCTTGCTCTGTGACAGTGAACRGTGTGGACAGTTGTGCTTTGGGTGTTTGGCTCTATCAGAATGTTCCTAAGTCGAATTTCTGTACATTTTTAGATTTACAAGATCGGTCAGGGTTACCAAATCAAGGATGGAAAGCTGATCAAAAACAATGCATCAACTGATTATGACTTGTCTGACAAGAGCATTAACCCTCTGGTGAGTTGCTGCAGCTCTATGCCAAGAGTGCTTGTGAACTGCAATTTTAACAGGCAAATGGGTATGGTATAAGTCACAAAATGATTGAATGAAGAGCTCTTGAGATAAAAGTTCACTGCTGTTGAGGGTGGTGGTGTTTAGTCAGTCTCAGTATTGACTTGTGTAACTTGGAAATTGCATTTATGTGGCAATAGTACAGACAGATGTTACAAACCTGTGAGTGGTACTTGTAAATTTACAAGGAATAACTTAGCAAGGAGGGAAGCTTTTGCTGTTTTGTCAGCATCTTCTGCTCTTAACAAAAGCCTTACAGCAGCAAGTAAATTGCTGCATAAAAAAACTTGACCAGTGAAAGGCAATACTGGAAAGGGGATTTCAGTGAGTGTGGGAATGGCCAAGGTCCAGAAGTGGTGTGGATCTGTAGGGAGATGTCATCACTGGTCCTGCTTTGTACAGAGCACTGACTGTTCTCTCCTTGCTCAGGGAGGCTTTGTCCACTACGGTGAGGTGACCAATGACTTCATCATGGTGAAGGGCTGTGTTGTGGGGACCAAGAAGAGGGTTCTAACCCTGCGCAAGGTGAGTAGGGCAGCCTGCTGTCACACGGGCTGGAACAGTTCAGGTGAGCTGTGCTGCCTCTGGTGCAGGTGCTGTTTGCTGCTCTGGGGAATCCTGTGGCCTGCTAGAAAGAAAAGCCCCACACAAACCCACCTCATAGTAATGACCTTGTGAGTGGTTTGAGGTCATTTTCCCAGGCAATTCAGTCCGGAGTTGTCCAAAGTGGTGGATGTGCCTTAGGCTGGAGAATTCTTGTGACCTTAAGGACACTGGCTGGCAGAGTGGGGCTTACCTGCTGCTGGGAGCTGACTAGTCTTGAGCCTTGGAGGCCAAAGGTGCAGGATAGATGGCTTATTCTGAAGTGCTCCTTGCACATCATAGCAGTTGAGGTCTGGGGTCAGAGTGATGACCGAGGAGGTGTTAGCCATGGAAGTGACAAGAAGTAGCCAGTGTACTGGAGGCTGAAAGAATGCTGCTTCTGCATACTCACTCACCTGGCATCTCTCTTTGTAGTCCCTGCTTGTGCAGACCAAGCGCCGGGCCCTGGAGAAGATTGACTTGAAGTTCATTGACACAACCTCCAAATTTGGTCATGGCCGCTTCCAGACGGCTGAGGAGAAGAAGGCTTTCATGGTAAGGGCCCTTCCTGGCCCCTTTGTGTTGTGTATCACCGTGCTGTCTCTGAGCTAATGGCGGCTTGGCCTTACAGCTTGGCCTTTGGGCTGTCACGTGGCCACAGTTTTTGTGAAAGAAAGTGTGTAGCCGCAATCGAGAAGCCGCCTCCTGTCAGCTTGGTTATAACTGCAGGGGGCCTGGCGTCTTACTTGCCCTGTGACAGTTCTTGGTGTCTGAGGGACCTTGCTGTGTTTGGGCACAAGTTGTTGGGTGATGAGGCATGGAACAAGCACTCCTCCATTTCCTATAAGAACAGCCAGGGARGAGGGTGCTTACAGTGGGTGGCATTTCCAGTTGTCACTTGCTGGACAAACCAGATGGGAGTGCTGGGAGCAAGGCCCTTGCAGGGTCCGGGGCTTAGTGGCAGCTTCCCCACCAGGTGGCACCGGTGTCGCTGCTCGGACGCATCCTGAGTCACCGGGTCGGTGCAGTGCGGCTGTGCCGGCTTCAGCTTTCCCTGAAACATCTGGCTGTGGGAATGAGGCATGGGATTTCCAATGGGTTACAACATGGAGGGCTTTTTTTGCCTTGATTTCTTTGCAGCAAGAGAAACTGCAGCATTTGTGATTGGGATGTGATGTGGTCTTGGGTGCAGAGTGCTCTTTACGTAGTTTGTTTTTTGTGGTTTTTTTTTTCAGGGACCACTCAAGAAGGATCGTATTGCTAAAGAGGAGACGGCTTAATGGGTGGAAGGATCCTGTGGCCTGTGTGCTGTCAGACTGAAAAATAAATATTGTAAAGAAATTAACTTTGCCTCTTGGTTTATACATTGCGGTGTCAAGCCTGGCATTCTCACTGCAGGTTCTACATGTGGGACAAACCAAAGAAGCAAGTAAAGCTCTAGTTCATGAGCATCCACCTTATAGCAGGGTTYCTCTAAAAAGAAAGAAGCTGCTATTTCTGTTTTTGGAGAGCAGATATTTTGGGTCAGAGCAAGGCTTCTCTGGTTGTGTGAAATAGTAAAACAGCAGGAGCCCTAAATGTGTTTTGCTGAGGTATTTCTCCACATGTCAATCCTCTGCTGGGTGGCCAGAGAGCTTTGAGTGAAATGGATTTTGAAATGAACCACTTCAGACAGTTAAAACTACATTTTAGGTGGGTGGCTCATGCTGGTTGTTGCCATGGAAACCTTCCAGTTTCTCTATGACGGGCTGTAACCTGCACACTCTGCAAATGCAGTTTGTTGCTGTCCCTGAGACAGCAGAATGCGGCAGGTATTCTGAAAAATTCCAACCTCAGAGCAGCTGGCTACTTCTGAGTGCCTTGTATTTTCTTTCCCTGCTGAAAGGTGACAGGAAGCAGGCCTGCCTTGGTGGGGAGGAGGATGAATTCTGCATCCCACCGTCTGGGAAGGAGGGAGAGCTGTGAGTGCCACTGGTGGTGTGTTACTGCCTGACTCAAAATACTCTGCCAGCTCCTGGGGAGATGGTTTGGTGTGTCCTTCACTGACCATAATTGGAGACCTGGCAGTGGTTGAGGGAGTAACTCCAGACCTTCACAGCGAGGTTTAGCACTGTCCTGAAACAGGCCCGGTTTGGTGCTGTTTGCTGTATCTGAAGTGGGGAAAGGGGGGATATAGGGATTATTTCTTGTAGTAGTGCATGAGAGCCTTCTAAGTGTTAAAAGGTGGCAAGAAGGAGGAAAAACATTTACCTTGTTTCCCTAGAAACGAGACGGGATGACAGAGCTGCCTGGCTCCCTCTCAGCCTCATTTAACACATGAACCTGCTGGCTGTTTTCAGCCAAGTGAAATAAGAGAGGTCTCACCTGCTAATTTTTTTTTCCCCTCACAAGTCACAAATCAGCAGGTAGGTGGAGAAGAAGCTTCAATTAGTATTCCTGATGCAGAAAAGTGGAATTCCTGACCTCTGTCCATCCTGAGCCTGCTGTTTTATGGGCAGCTCTGGGGAGTGAGGTTTTCCCCCCACCTATTAGTCTTAGGTGGGCTTTTCACTTTTTAAAGCTGGTATGTACTAACTGGCTAGGAAGGGCAGGGCTGTGAGCCAAGCCTGTCTCCTGATTCCATCACACCAGTCAGATGCATCCAAGGGAATTGGCATTATCAGGATAAATGGATGTGAGCATCCATAACAAACTATACACTATCTTGATGAAAATCTGTAAAAGCACCTAATTTTACCAACCCACACCTTGTGGTGGGAACTCTGGGCAGCTGCTGATTGTATTTTGAAGTGACTGGTAGTCAAATTGGCACCTAAGTAGGTGGAAGCAGTCCTGGAGAAATGTCCTTGTTGAAGATGCTCGGTGTGTGTCTGGCAGGAGGAGTTACTTTGTCTTGGAACATAATGCCAGACTTGGGTTTGTTTATTTTTGAAGCGATTGTTGCTGACTGATAAAACAGCGGATGGGGGGGAAAAACCCGCAAAAGTGGTTTCCTGGAATCCTGGGGACATCCGACGTCAGGAGGTGGCGCTCCTTCCTCTGTAGACACTTGTCTCCGAGAGCTTGCTGGTGGGACTGGCCTGGGGAAAAACCCTGCTTAGCTGAGGCTGGGGTACCTGGGTCCTCTTGGCCCCCTTGAGGGCTCCCTGGAGCYCCACGGTAACAGCCAGGTGCTTTGCTGTGGAGCTCCTGGAATCCTGGTTTGGGAGGTCCCTACCAAGTTGTGTGGGTGGGGAGTGAAGCCATAGGATGCCAAGCTGGCTTTGGCAAAGCCTCCCACTCCTAAAACCTGAGTCGCTCCTGCAAAGCATCTGTCCTCTGTTTTGGGGACAATCCACAGTGCAACAGGCACCAACTGTTGCAGGTCACACATTGGTCCAGCAGCTCCTAAGAGACTAGAAACATTTTTAGGGTGACTTCTGATTTTTTTAAAATTACTTTGAGCTTTTTCTTTTTGCCACTGTTGTCTCCTGCGGCTCCATGAATGCCATGATGGACCTGTTTGAGTGCATCTTCCCCGCTCCAAAATGTCCGACAACATCCCAGTCCGGTCAGAAAAGATCCCACACCCTGGTGATGCTCAGTCCTACCCGAGAGCCACAGGAGGACAGGGACGGCCCTGACCCTGCTGAAATAACACCAAATGCCGTGGGAACGTGCCCTGTCCCAGCTGGTGGTGGGAAGGCTGCGGCTGGGAAGCAGGACTGGGTTTCACCCCCAGCACCCGGTGCTCCCCAGCTGCCAGTGGTGCAGGGGCTGGGATGCGGTGCTCCTGGGTGGGGGGCCGCTTTTCCAGCGCCATCTGGCTCCAGCGCTGCCTCTTTTCCTCGCTGAAGATGAAACGAGATGCAGCTGTGACACTGTAGCAGAGACCTTAGAAGTGTGTAAGGATGCCTGGGGGGGGAAACAAAATTGGGTTCAAGTTGGAGGTCTTGGCTCCCGCAGTCAGCTTCACAAGTGGCCCAGCTGACACCCTGCCTTCCCACCCCGGCCCCTGCCTTTGATCCCAGTGACAAGCAGGGAGCTTCAAGTATGCTCGATGGGGGAGAGGGGCTGACAAAGGTGCCCCGGGGGAGCCGTGGCCGGGTTCACGCTCCGCAGCAGCTTTTCTGCCAGAGCGGCTCCGCTGGGCTTTTCYGAGGGCGGCGTGCATTTGATTTGCAGCCCCCCCAGCCTGAGGACTTCTTTTGTACCTGACAACTTGCTGGCTTCTCACCAACTCTTAGAAGTGCCTGTGGGACCTGAGGGGATGGATGTGGCAGGGAGGTGGTTCTCCACAAAGACACTCCCGGCGTAGGGCAAGGGGGTGACAGGCAGCCCTGCTCCAGGACTGCAGTCCTGTGGGCACCCCAAGCTCCTCATGCTAAGGCAAAGCCAAAGCTGAAGTTCCACCATTCCCATGGCCGTTCTTGCCATTGAGATGTCAGTAGTTCTGGTTCAGTGCGGCTCCCTGGCTGTGCATGGGACTTATGGCAGCCCACATGAGTTTTTGGAAGTCTTTTCATTCCTTCTCCTGGCATGGAGCTGGGGAATCACGTGTTTCTGTAGTGACCGATGGGCACAGGGGGGAAGACTAAATTTATCTTCTGCAGTCTCCCAACTTCCCCAAAACACAGTGTGGGGTTGTCCTCCCTTCCCAGTAGGGACAGCCCCAGTGCCAGGGTCCCCTGGATGTCCAGGTGCCACCCACCTCCTCACAAGCCCCGAAGCACTCCGATGTCAGGCAGCAAATTCAAACCCAAGGATTGAATCAGGGAAAGGCATATGCCTGTATCTGGCTTGGAGACCTAAGAGACACGGGACATCTCTCTAAGGCTGTCCACCGGTTCAGGCATCTCTTCACACCCAACTGCCACATCACAGGGCCTTTTAAATATGTATCTTTTAACTTCTTTATTGACACCAGTGGTAGTAGAGACAATTAAGCCAACAGGGGCTGTTCCTGCTGGGCACAGCCATGCAGGCAGTCAGCAAGAGAGGCTACCCCCACATGCATCATTCCACAGGGATAATTCCCCCCACAGCTTTGTGGCTGGAGCTGTCTCCTGTGTGCTCTGCTCCTATCACCGTGTTCAAGGGATGGATGGGAACCAAAGCTCATTATTCCCCTTGGGAATCAGCTAGCAACCGGGGCTCTGGCAGGCCAGGTTGGCGAGGAGCTGTTGATGGCGGAGGTATTTATAATCTTTGTTTGGTTCCAGCAAGGCTGGACGCCCACTCCCGCTTCCCTCCATACAATAAGATCAAACAGCTCYGGGACATTTCCTTGCTCCTTGCAGATGAAATTCTTGCATCTGCCGACCTGCTCCGCCCTGCCTGGGGCTGCAGCCTCTTCTGTCGCTTGAAAACCTGGARGGTTGCTGCTACTGTTCCTTCTGCCCCTAAATGGGGGATTTGCTCATTTTTCCCACCTCACTCCCCTCCATTTTCAGAGCTCATGGGTGAGGGGTACAGGACTGGGACTGTGGCACCTTCCCCACCTCAGCTTCATCCCCTCTCCCACTTCTGAGGGACCTCAGCCATGTTCGATGGGTCATATTGGGGCTTTGCCTACGGATGTCACTGCAGCCAGGGCGAGAAAGACGGAGCAGGGCATGCTTGCCCATGGCAAGGGCAAGGTGCCTGGCAGGAGTTTATAGCTGTTCCACACATCCATCCTCTTCCTTGGTGCCTGGCCCTGGTGACAAGCAGGGATAAGGAGAGGGAGAGGAATGCAGTACAGCTGTGCCAGGCAGGTTGTCTGCATCTCTGGTGATGCGGAGGCAGGAGGTACATCCTTGCTGTTGGAACCCCTTTCTGCTGGCCCCATCCCAGCCAAAGGCCCTTGTCATGCAGCCGTGTTGGGGATCTCCCCAGACCCTTCTACCAAATGCTCTGGGGATCCCTCCCAAGAGGGATGGGAGCAATGGGAAAACACCACCACCACTGYTGCCAAAGATGCAGAAGGGACAGCGCACAGCATCCCTGGGGAGGTGACATTGAGCACTGGCAAATGCTGACTGTCTCCCAGGCTCTGCTTGGAGCRGAGTGGAATCATCCCCCAGCACCCAGCCACAGGCAATCAAAGAGGGCAGTGAGCAAATGCCAGCCCAGTTTTACCCGCCTCCCCTACAAGAGGAGCTTTCCTGTGGGGCAGGAGCAGGCCCCRGGGATACCAGCTAGTCAGTGCAAGCTGCAGCTGGACATATCCCAAGCCATGCTGTGCTGTCCTGTCCATCTCCCAAAGAGGTTTTCATTTCCCTCTCCGAGCAGCAGCCTTCCCAGGTGGGAAAGGGATGCTGGGGCTGCTGAGGCTGCTGGCGTGGCAGGGGGGCCTGGCTGCAGGCAGGGGACGTGGCTGCTTTTCATGTCACCCCTCACGTCACGGCTAACGCTCAATCTTTCAGCAGGTCCCTGTGATCTAGGGGTAAATTATGGGTGTCAGGTTTGGGGCAGCCAAGAGGGGATTTTGGAGGGGGGAAGTGGCAGGCAGTAATACGGGAACAGTGAGTGGCTGGGGAAGGATAGAGMAGGGTGGTCCTTAGCTGGATTTTGGTGTCTTCACGGTATCTCCTCCTGGAGCATGCCAGGGTTTCAGGGTGTGCTTGGAGGGATGAAATGCACGTGTCACTGCCACTTCAAGTYTTCAGCATCCCTTCTTCAACCCAAGCCTTCATCCCAAAAGGAAACCCTAGGTAAGTTCCCCCCATGCCTTCCTGCTTCTCCTCCTTGCCCCCAGGGTGCTGAGCCGGGTCTCTCTGGTGCGGGGGCGTGGGCTGTGTGCCAGAGGAAACAGTGGAGACGGCGGCAGGGCAGGGACCCAGGTGTGAACCCACACAGGTAGCAGGGCTGTGACTCAGCCATCCAAGAGAAAGCGCTGCGGTGCCCCAGCTGTCGGCACGGCCGTGGCCRGGAGGGCTCCGGCAGGGAAACCAGACATGCCACTGGCCTCACTGCTCACCAGTGTTTTGCTCCAGAAGCCATGCTTGGCTGCCCCGGGGCTGCTGGGGTGCAGGAACACTGAGCTTTTAAATTTAGCTTGTTTCATTTCCACGGGAAAAAGCACCTCTTTCTACTGGAGATCCAAGAGACACATATACCCCAGAGTTTTTCCGCCCCTCTGTCCAGCCTAATGTCAGAATCTGATGGGGCCCAGTCATGGAGACCCTTTCTCCTTGCACGCAACCTTCCCTCTTCCTTCCCTTTCTCTGCAAAGAGTTAAATCTCTCTCCGATTCAGCACCTTTTCCCCTCCCTTCTGCCCCCGGGATAATGTTTAACCAAGCTCATTGCTAATTAAATATCGATGACCTCAGGCAGGTTTTCTTATCGTCTGGAAACACCTGATGCATGTGTCACCAGAAAGAGTTTTTCTTGTCTCAAGTACACCGGCAGTCCTTGAACTCACGTTGGCTTTTCCCTTCCCACCCCGCTGGTCGCCCCTGCCCACGAGCACGGAGGCTTTGCTGGCAACYGAGAGATTCCGACTCGTGTGGGCTTGTTGTAGCCACTCCTAATTGCAGGGGACAAACACGGTGGGAAGAAAAGGTTTATTCCTCCTTTCCTTTCCCGAAGCATGGCCATTGCTGCCCGCCATCCACAACCGAACAAGCTCAGCTTGAACTTGGTGGAGTTTCTTCCTCTGGGCTGAGCCTGTTCTTTTCTRTCTCCTGTGAGCATGGAGATGACCCAGATTGGAATTTGACTCTCCAAAATATCTCCTGGGCTTTCCCAGGGGAGCAGTGAAGTCCCACAAGGAAAACTCCCTATCCCTTCTTCCCCTGTTCCCTAGGGCAGACACAGAGCAGGCTGGAGCCAAACCCCTTAAATGCTGCAATGGAGAATGGGACAGAAAGAAAAAGGGAGGAAAAGAGAAATAAAGTGAGAAAAGGGAGGCTGTGAAGGGGTTAGAGATGTTCTGGGAAAGGGTTGTGAGTCCATTTCAGGCAAGATGGACTTTTACAGGACAGAGCCATATCCTATGTGGGTTTGAGACCACTGTCCCCCTGAGCTGGATGCATGGAAGAGAAGAGGACTCCTCAGGGACTGCATGGCAGCTGGGGTTTACTGCCAGGTCCACCAGCCTTGTGAACAGCCTCTGAACCTCACTGCTCAAGGAGGTCTCTCAGCCTTGCAAAAATTCTCGAGGCTGGTTTTCTTTGTGGYGAAGAGCAGAGGCTTTGCTGACATCATTTTCACACTCTGTGGTATAAATAGCCAACCTGAAAAACAAAGGAAAACTCCCCACGAAGACCATGTAAGGCAGAGCTACAGTTGCACCATTTATTTATTCGCTCACCGTAGCTATTTCCTGCCTCTGTTGGTCAGAGACCTCCTGTGTTGGCCAAATATCAGCTTTTCCTCCCTTGCCAGGAATTTATGGATCAGCAGCACTGATGGCAACAAGGGAATTACAAACCCCTGGCCCTGACAGGACAAACTCCTGCCTACGGTTGGCCTCGGTCCCACCAGTTGCTTCAAGGCCCAGTACATCTGCTGGGTTCGGCAGTGGTCATCTCCCTTTGGAGCAGCAGCAAGGTGAGGGCTAAGGCTGGAGGAGTCAGTAAGGCTGGAGGGATCAGTAAGGCTGGAGGGATCAGTAAGGCTGGAAGAATCAGTAAGGCTGGAGACAGCATCCTGCTCCAGCTTTGCTCTGCAAGGCCAGTGTTCACTGGATGTTGGAGCAGGCAGGACTTCTTCCATCTCTAGGACGTCTCTTGGGCTGCACCCCCTCCAAGACACACACAGCCCCAGTGGGAAGCAGATGCCCCGTTAGAGTGGGGCACAGTGGAAAGGTTTCCAGGCCATAAAGCCAGGGGGATGTCACTCAGGTGCACCCAGAGCCAGTTTTTGCTGCCTCCCACTCTGCAGGTCCCTCTGGTACAAGGCAAAGGGAGCACTCAGTCAGGGATTAGCCCAGCACCTGTGAGGGGAGAGCAGCGCAGACACGGACCCGGCTTGTTCAACAACCTGGAACGTGGCTTCTCCAGGATCCAGCTGCACTCCTGCTCRGCAGCTCCTTCCCAGCACGTGTTGCTGCCTCCAGACCTGCCGGCAGATCAGTCTGTGCATGTGCTTCCTACCTCGCTCCAGGCACCATCAGCCAGGCTCGCTCAGGTCCCTTGTTCCCCTGCCCCAGCTGTGCCGGCCAGCTTTGCACGGAGTGAAGCCAGCGACGCTTCCCCATGGCTCCAGCAGCACACTGGGAGGGCGGCAGCTCCTTGGCAGAAAGCAGTGGCCAGCAGCTGAGGAYGGGACCTCCTTCAGAAGATCCAGGCAAACATTTTGGGCCGTGGGTGAGGGTTCCCTGAATTTTGGATTGCCATGCGGGATGCTAAGCAATCCCACTCTCCCTCGGGCATGCGTGGGGTGGAGGGATGGACACACAGGTCCCAGGCGGCAGCTGATGCATGGGAGCCTTCAGCTCTGCTCATGGGTGAAGCCAAATTGCAAGTGCCCTTGCCTGCTCCCCAAAAACACTCCGTCACCTGAGAAGTGGAGCTGGGTTGGCAAGGGAGAGCATAGCGTGGTACCTGCTGCTCTGGGGACCGCCAAGGGGGMCAGGGGCTGGGGACAGTGGGGACAGTGTCAGAGCTGCTTTGCCTGGCCACCATGGCCAAGGTGAGGGGATGGAAGGACCTGCTGGCACGGAGCAGTTCTCCTTTCTGGCTGCTCACTCCCCTGCCTGAAATCCACTCCGTGCACCAGTAGYCCCAGGGGCAGGGACGAGGTGGGTGCCAAAGGTTGGTGTGAGCTGTTTGGAGATCTGACTCCAGGCAGGGTCCTGTCCAGCGGACTGTCTCCTTGGTCATTGTTATCAGGATAATTCCCGAGCAGCTTGAATCCTGTTTTTGTGCTGGTGTTGCCTGGCTCTATGGGAGTGARGGGGGGGGAGAGAAACACAGGAAACGGCAGCAACGGAAGCAGAATCATCTCCTGGAGGGAGCGAAGAGCTGCTGACGCCACTGAGGGGAACAAAGACAGAGATTCAGAAGGACTCGTACATGGGCTTGTGCTACAGACAAGTAGCCTCAGTCCCAGCTTGTGGCACACCTCTTGCCCCCCGAGCACGCTGCACCTCCACCTCCCCCAGCCTAAGCTCCCTGCACTGAGTTCTGCGGTGCAAGGAGACCTCAGGAGGTTCCCAGGTGAGGAGAGGAGGCAGCTGTAAGCTAACACTGATGTTCTTGGCATGGAGTAGCCCTGGAGAGGGTGACCTGGRGAACGTCCTCTACCTTAGCCCCAGCTGCTGCAAAAGCTTTGGCTGGCGTGGCAGAGTGAGGGTGGCCATGGGAACAGCCCAGCACTCGGTGGCAGCGTGGGCGCCAGCCTCGCCGCTGCCTCAAAGCTCTCCCCTCCAACACCCCCCGATGCCAGGGGGGCTGTCCCCGCGCCCGCATGCACAACAGGCCCTCTGTCCCACAGGCACGAAAGGAAACTCTGAGTAAAAAGGTCAGAGGGCCTGGCCGCCATCTCACCCAGGGCCAGGAGGAGCATGCAAGCCCCTGCCTGGCAGAGTCACAAGCTGCTCCTGTCCTCATGCCCATCCAGGGCACCTTTCAGGTCCTAAGGAACTCCCATGCGCTTCCTTTCCTGAAGGTGCAGGTCAGGAGTGCTGCATCCCAAGTGCCAAGGGATCTTCTGTGTGGCTCTGGGGCAGGAAATCCACTCTCCCAGCATGGGGCAAAGCCCTTGGGTCTCCTAGCTCGTGGCCTTGTGGGATGCAAGTGTCCCAGTCAGGCTAGGCTGGGGAGCTCACTATGTCCTGGCCTTGTGCATAGCAGTGGAGCGTGATGGCAGCGGACACAGCCTTCTCCTCAACACATTTGTGCCAAGGTAATTACCCCCATCCAGTCCCCATATCCCTAATTCCAAGAAGAGGACATGTACCAAAACTGCAAGTGATGAAGACACTCTTTTTCTGTTACAAGGGGCAGCATTCATATCCCAGACCCTTCTGTGGCTGAGGAGTAAGAGCCTATCCCACCCCCATCAGACATAGACACCCCATAACCCCATCCCCATGGCACATGCACCGCCTGCTCCAGAGTCAGAAAGGAGGATTTCCCCCATCAGCGATGCCATGAGGCTGAGTGGTGCTGTGGGGCACTGGGGACCATGGAACCATTTGGGGGGTGCTGCTGGGGGGAAKTTTAAGGTACCCCTACCCTGCTGCCTGGAGGAGGGGCAACACGGCCAGGATGCTGCTGCTGTGAGGAGTGCCTCTAATCCCCTGGGTCTGCCTTTGTGAGCAGTGTTTGTGGCTGGAACATGAGCGTCAAAATGTCATCAGTCCCTTATCTGCAACATATCTGGGTCCTTTTGGTACCTACTCAGCCTCCAAAAATAGCCTAGCAGAGGAAAAGAATACATCCCTAAAATAGCACCACCACTTGGGCTCACCAGTGCTGGAGCTGTCACCTGGTTAAGTGCCCACTGCAGCTTTGCAGGGAGATTTCAGATCTGTTCTCCTGTGCTTTCCCAGCCTAAAATAGCAGCCACACCTCACAGCACTGGGAGGCCGGCAGGTGTTTTCCAGCTTGTGCCCAAAGCAGTGCCGGCTGCTGCCTGGCCGCCCTGTGCCGCCCCGGGGCAGCACCGGCAGCCGTCCTGTGTGAGTCCTGGGCAGGTCCCCGTGCCCACACTGCTCACACGTCCCACGGCGGGCAGGGAGGTGTGAAGCCCCAGAGCACCATGAGGGCCAGGTGAGTCACCCCTCGGGATGCAGCCAGCGACGTGGGAGGAGAGGGCTGGCTGGCTGGCTGCCTCTCCTGAAAAGGAGAGCTGCTCAGGGGGAGGAAGCTGGGAGGAAGGAAGGCCTTGTTTGTCCGTTCCCAGAGCGGTGCAGGAACTGCTATATGAGGAATTACCTGACCTCAAATCTCCAGATGCTTTTCACTAACTTCCTCGTTTGAGCCTCCCCCAGCTCCTGCAATCCTGCCCTGTGCCGTGCTGCTGCTGCTGCTGCCTCCCCTGAGCTACCCCAGCCCCGGCAGCTGGTTTCCTCCAGGTTGCAAGTCCTCTTCTGCCTCCTTCTGCTCCAAATTTATCCACACCTGCTCTTCCCTCTGGATGGACCACATTAACTCCCCTTATGTGGATCCAGAAGCTCAGCTCTGCTGGGCAGGCAGGGCTCGGCCACGAGGCTCTGCCACCTGGAAAGGCAGGGAAAGCCATGATGAGTGGCTGGTTCRTGAGCTTACAGTTACAGGGAGGATGCTGCAGGTGTGGGGTGCCCTGTGGGCTGCTCTGAGGGACCCAGGTGGGAAATTGGGGACTCAGGAAGTAGGAAATTGGTGCTCTGCATCTATCACTGACACATGTTGGCCTTTCACAATACATTCCAATCCTACATATCTCATGTTGCTCCCCGTGCAGCCCCTGCCTCATGCAGCGTTGCACAGCCGGACTTCTCGGCATCCGTGAAGGATGAGGGGATCAGACCATGACGCAAAGGTTTCATGCTCTTTGTAGACTATTGCTTCCTCTCTTGCCTGGCCCTTTAGAAGGTCTGGGCAAAGATGTTTATGCAGAATACAAAAGGTTTAAGGATGTGTGTTGGATGCTGAGGGATGGAGCTCGGCATGAGATAAATGCTGATGTAGAAGCAGGATCCAGCACTGCTGCTCTTCGTATTGAACAGTGTTTCCTGGGGCAAGTGGTGGAGGAGGGGTGAGGCTGCCTAGTTCGGGAGGGCTGGGAATCAGGAAGCTAAAATGCTCCCAGGGAGTAGGATGTAGTCAGGGGCTAGGGTGTCTTGGAGCAGGAATGGAGGCACATTTTGCTACAGAGCAAACCTGGGACTGTCATGGTTGTCCAGGAGCAAGGCTGGGAAAGGACGCATGGAAGGGCATGCAGGGGAAGGGGAGATCAGCAATGGCATGTGCTGAATGGAGGCTAGAGCAGGGATCTTTTTGAATTAGGGAAGACTTCTCGTTCAGGGATAATGCTGGGAAGGGAGTAGGTGCTCAGAGTACCTCCAGGGACAGAGGTGCCCCCAAAAGCAAACTTGAAGGATAGAGGACAATGGAAATGGATTGCTGAGGTACCTGAGGGAGAGCTGGGAAGGTAGGGAATGGCAAAATCTTTGTTTTCCTCCAGAGGGGATCTGTTCAACTGGAGATTCTCCAGTTCTTTGCAACCTCACAGCACCCCATCAACCCATGGTTAAATTAGGGTCTGAGACCTTCCTGGCTGGGGCAGAAAGGGGGGATATGAGTTAAATCAGCAAAAATAGCATGCTCAAGGAGGCTAATTTCAAGATTGGGAAGGATCTTCTGAAATAACAGGTTATTTCTAGACTTAGGAAATGAACCAAGTAGTCCACAGGCCCAGAAGGAACCATGGGGAGGTCTCATGGTCTCATCTCTGAATTCAACAGCCTGTTGTGCAAACTGAGGTCACTGGTCATTGCAGAGGACAGGAACTCAGGGAGAGGAAGAGGGGACCGGATGCTTGGCCAAAATACCTTAAGAAATTATGTTAAGGATATCCCTTCTCCTCCGGAGCCAAGATGTGACCATACCTCCCCAGGGCCCCATGGAGAGCAGTGGTGAAAGGGTCACTTGCAGCAGGTGTTCCCAGGAGAGGGTGCCCCAAGCCTCTCCCCAACTCCATCATTTTTCCTAGCCTTCCTCTGACCATAGCACTGGTTTCTCCCTGCCCCATTTTCTTTTTCTTTTTGACATGAGAAGCAGCAAGTGAAACCTTCCAAGCCCAAGCAAACAGGACAAACATGGGTCAAGACTGAGCAGGGAGTGGTGTAGTGGCAGAGGCACGAGTTTCCTGACCCAGGAGAAGGCATAGGGAAAATATATTGGTGTTTAGGGGGTTTGGAAGAGCAAACAAGCTTGTGCTGCAGCAGCAGGAGAAACATGAGCATCGTGTTGAACACAAGAGGGGTCTGCCCTTCAAGCACAATAGCCTGTCCGATTCCATTGCCCATCTGATCGGGAGTTTGCCATTGCTCAAGTCGACTGTGAACCCCAGCAGTGTTTTCCCAGGGAGGTGTGGGGAAGCCCTGCCAGTGTGGGGATCAGAAGTCCTGAGGGGCTGTGCTTCTTGGCCTGCCTCTGTCTAGCAGAAAAGTTGCAGCTGAAGGACTCAGGTCACCTCATGCTGGGAAGGTGGTACATCCCCTTAGGGTGCCTTCGGTCACCCGATGGACAAATGTGTCTGCTTGAATCTTAAAATCCTCAGCTGAGCCCTGTGAAATGCTGATGGTTGTCCAAAGAGGGGGGACTGTGGTCGTGAGCAAGAATGTGGCAGAATTTGAGGAGAGATGCACAGCTTTCCTGGTTCCTGGGAAAGGAAGCCACCATCTGTTAACAGAAAAAGGAATACTGATGTAARACCAATTTCATTAGATAATCTCTCTAATTAAGACAGGTGACAGGATGCAAATTTCCCTCCTGGAGAGACTTTTGTGGAGACCCCAAGCAAGGATGCTCCTGACCTTGTCCTTCCAGTCAAGGTGAAGTGCCAGAGTGAGAAGTTCCAGGTCCCCAGCACCCTCCGTGCTCCTCCCCGGTGCCTGAACCCCTCTGGGGCCAGATGGGATCGCTCTGAAGGTCTGACTGGGGATGCTGGGAACCAATAGCCAGACCAAAACAGAGTACCCCATATCTAGGACAGAGGGATCCCCTAGCACCAGGCTAAGTGCAAACCTGCCTTCCTTTGCCAGTCATCATCTGCTGAAGGCCCTTACTCAGGCTGCACGTAATCCTGGCAGCTGCGTCATTCTTCCCCTCTACCCAACCCCCTTTTTCCCCTGAAGAAATACCTACGATATTTTTTTTTTAATTGGCATTGTCTGTTTGATCCTTAGTTCCTATCCAGGCCAAACAAGGAATGCATCTTACTGGAGACAGGATAGAGGACTCTTGGAGTTAATAGTTTTCTCCATTGTCTTTCAAATGTGTGCTGAGATGTCTGTAGCTGAGGGACCCATTGTGCTGCCTTCCTGCTTGTTTTTCCAACAGTCTCCAGTGAATAAAAGCAATGCAGGGCTTATAATACACTTTCCATGACCTCTAATCTTGTGTACGATCTATCTCAATTGCCAGGTCGAATACAGTATTCATTAGCAGTGGTTCCACCTCCACCTCATCTACTTCTCCAAAACCCAGCCCCAAGCTATCCCTCGCTGGCTACAGCTTCCCTCATCCGCACCACCATCTCCACTGCCYTCATCCATACCATCTTGCCCCCTCTCCCTTCTTGCTGCTCTCCCAAGTCATGTGTCTTCCCCCCTTCCTCCAAGCATTTGGTSTCTGGAGGTGCTGGCACAGGGGTGGCTGTGGCAGGGAGGTGACTGATCCTGGTGAAGGAATGCCTGCACCTTCAGGAACATGCTTGCTGGGGACCATTCCACCTCCCCATCCCACCAGGAGAGGGTTGAGGAGATGCCACTTAGCAGTTACCAGCACTGGCAGCACAACAGGGAGCCAAAGCAATGGCTGGATGGGACTCGAGGGCAGACAAAGCCTCTGGATTTGCCTTCCCACCCTGGCTATGAGCTCACTCTGCCGCGTGGGCTTGATGAGATTCCCAGATGCACAGGCACACAATGCAACAGGGAAACCCTGTTCTCTTGCATGGCTTCGCTGGGAATGTTTGCCCTTCCTACTGCTTTCCTGTGGTGCCRGAAGCCCTCAGGTGTCCCTCAGCTAGGACAGCCACCTGGGCTTTAAGGATGAGTCACCCTCTCTTCCCGTGCTCTCCTCAGCCTTCCCTTTGGCAAGGACTGGCAACAAACAGCAGGAATGAATCAGAGGCCAGGGTGGCTGAGGGACCAGAATCCCATCCCTGGGCATCCTGGCATATGTGTCCCAGCTACAGCACCACAGGGGACTGGGCATTGCCCATCGCTGAGGGACAAGGACTGGTGACCCCAGARGACAGAGAAATCTCTGAGTTATCTCACTGGAAGCTGTGCTTGAAAAGTCCCTTCCTAAAAGGACTGAATTCAAGCTGCGGTCTTTTCCAGTACCAAAGGGACATTACCAGAGCTTCCTCTGGACAGAGCAAGGATCCCTCTCCTGCTCCAAGGTCTGTGCCCAGGCCAAGGATAAAACACCAGCTTCATGCCTCTTTCTCCATCACCCAGCCTTTTATCTTTGTTTTCTTTTCCTCTCATTTGCTTCTTCACACCAATGGGTAGACCCTGACCTGGATGTCTGTGGCAATGCCCACCTTGAGTGGGCAGGTAATCCCTCTTGAGCTGCCAGAGTCAATGACCAACCTCCCCACTGTTGTCAAGGGGGCAGAGGCAGGAAGGTGTGGAGCTGGGGCACCACCACAGCACAAATCTCCAGCCAAACCCTTTGTCAGTCACATCTACTGAGGAGGCAAGTCCAGTCTTGCTCTGGGATTCCCAAGCACTGTGCAGCTGAGCTTCTCTTCAGAAAATTGGCAATGGGCTGAGCCTCACCGGGTCTGACTGCTTGCAACCCTTCCATCTTCCTCCCGCTTCCCAGGGAGCCTGTAACACCCTTGTACCTCACTGTGCCACATTGCTAGGATTGGTCACTGGAGGCATCACAGCCACAAAAACATGGGCTGGGGAAAAGGTTTGGCAAGCAAGATTTTATGTCATGCAGGGGACGAGGGGATTGGACTAAGCAGTCAGAGTGGTTGTCTTCAGATTTAGAAAAGGCAGCTGGAAATCAGCCTCTCCCTCTGGACAATCTGGAGATTGTTCAGATAGTTACAAAGGGACTTATGGTCTGGTAGTGCTGCTCCTCTGTGCCTCTCTTCCCAGACCTCTGCTCAGTTCAAACCCATCACATCTGTGGAGGGACGAGATGAACTCAGGGCCTCTGAGGATGGCCTAGCCATGCAAAGCCTGCACAGCCCAGGCTGGGGACGGCATAGGCAGGTGTTCAGGTGCTTCTTGCTCCCTCTCAGGAAGGTATTGCCTATGCTGGGAAACGCTGCCCAAATATTCTGCCACCTTTATCAGCCTCAGCTTTACTGCCCGTAATCTTGCTCCCCTTTTCCGTGTTGCTCCTCGGGTTGCAGCTACTGATGTTAATCAATGGGATGTCATGCAAGGTGACTCGAGGACACGGGTCAGATGGTGAGGAAGGAGAGGGGGCATGGCTGGGCTGTTCCTGTGGGAACCCACCAGAGACAGTGGCAGGCGTGGGTCCAGGGGTGTGCAGGGGGATAGGCCCAAGGGTGACTGTGGCTACCCCTTCTGCTGCAGCTCAGCATCCAGGTAAGGTGCCCAAGACCCACATTATCTCTGATGAAAAGCAAACAAAAAGGGGAAAGTGAGAAGGAATTCCTCATCTGAGAGGGCTCTTATCACCTTTCCGCTTCCCTCCTCCGAGAGAGATAGGGCAGCAGCTCAATGCTCTGTTGTTCCTCAGGGGGCCTCTCCTCCCCTACTCCCATCCGTGGGGGTGTGACGTGGGCTCCCGGCCCYGCAGCTCGCCATACAGCCCTAGGCACACACTCCCTGCCATGTCTGAACCTCTGCCCTTACCYGAGTGTCCACCACAGCACCTTCGGGTTTTGCACCCCTCATCAAATCCGCCAACGACCCCCCAGGTAACAGAGAGCCGATTGCCTTGCTTTGGGAATATCACAGTTTCGTGCTGGTCCCAGCTCACACAGACAATGCATGCTGGCCCCAACCGCAGGACAGTGATATAGCTCACTGCAACCTTGATCAACAACAGGTAACTGAGGCCAAAAAATAAAGCTCAGGCTCTTATCAGCCCTGCAATGAGTCACAGGGTGCTTACAGTGACCAAAAGCAATTCACCCTCCAACAGAAGCAGAGCGGGTCACGCTCGCTGGGTGAGGGCGAGAGGAGGCAGCCGCAGGTGGTTCGATSTCCCTGTAGCAGTGAGGTCCTCAGGGCAGGCAGAAGGGCTGAAATAGCCCCAGACACTGCATGAGGGAGAGGCAGAGGCGAAGCAAACCCGTGCTCCATTCTGGCAGCAGCAGGAAAAAAGTGCTGGTCATCATCATCATGAAATGTCAAGGCCCCTTCCACCCATCCCTGTAAGAAGAGCACTTGGGAAAGATTTTACGCAGCATGCCAGCTGCCAGAAATGGTGAAGCTATTGATCATCAGGTTACAGAGCAATGGCATAAAATCATGTGAATCCAAAGAGTGAACAGATGGCCAGCCTGAGCGGGGATGAAATTATTTTGTAGCAGATCTGACAAGCAGCTCAATTCAGTGTTAGTGCAAGAACCGGATTTGATTTGGCAGAGAAGACAGGGTGCTTGCAAAGCTTGGTAGTGGCACTTTTATTCAGTTCTCAGATTTTTCTTCATCCTGAAGTTGTTTCAGTCGAGCTGGGGATACACTCACAACTCACTCAGCTGTGGTTTGATGCAGTTGCCCAAATATTGGTATCCAGTTTCATTTTAGATGCAGTAGTGTGTCCTGCCTGGCCTCCAGCTGCTACTCCAGAAGGGTCTTAGGCTCCAGTAACTTCCGTTGCAGATCTGCCAGCCCCCTTCATGAGTCTCAGATACCCTCAGACATCTCAAATGACTCTAAACCACTTCATTTTGGCAACAGGATCTCAGGCTTATGAATACATTGAAGAAAATATTTAATTTTGCTTTATTTTTGTCCTTTTCTGACAGCGCCTTGGGAATTTTAGGTAGGCAAACCTCCAATGAAGTGGTCATAAAGCAATCAAAATAAAGTCTGTTCAACACAGGTTTGGGGGACAAAATCTTTGTAGAGCCAAAGTCAAAGAAAGTGCAAATATTTCTACTCTGTTTTCCCATGTTGGATGTAGCAAGGACCTTTCTCTTGGTAACTGAGGTCTGCCAAAGAAACACGTCTGAAGATCTTGAGAGTTTAGAAATGCTTGTGGCTGATAGGCTGATTTGGAATAAAATTGATCAGAAACCATAACTGGGGTCCAAAGGAGCAATCAGCCAAAGAGAGCAACTCTGACCCAAATAACAACAGCCACCAAGGCCCCTTGCAGAGTCCGGCCCGGGGAAGCCAGAGGGACATTTGTAGCTGAGAACAGTCCATTCTCAGAGCTGCCTCATTTTGGTGCCGCTGAAGGAGAATGCCTGGGAAAGTCCCCTTATTTTTTCGTTGAAGAGGAGATGGTGCCAATGCCCGGGCAGAGCGCAGGAGCAGGTTCAAGCAGGTTCAGCCAGGGGAAGTCAGGCTCTGGAGGCTTTACCAGCTCCGTGCAAGCAGAGAGCTCTGCTCTCCCGGGGTCTCCTGCTGGCAGCTTGCTTTGGTGGACCTCCTTCTGCAGGCAGAGTTTGGAAGAGTAGCTCTGCCTTCCACCCTTATTCTTTATTCCCCTGGCTTGCAGAGAATGGATATGGAGAGTGTTGAGAGGCAATACTTTGTGAAGAAGGATCCCAAACCAGAGGAGCCGCCTGGAGATTTGCAGGTATATCCAGGGGCACAGCGAGGTTCCACATGGTCTGGGGCAAAACCCAGGTCTGTGATCTTTCCCAAATGAGGATGTCTCATAATGTAATGAGCCAGGCTCTCTCAAGCAGTACCCAGGAGCAAACTGCTCTCACTTTTCTTTCTCCACGGCCGCCCTGCCCACCCTCCAGCTCATCCTGGGCATGTTAAATGAATTAAAATTAAACACATCTCTATTTTATCTCCATTYTATTCTCCCTGGAGAATGGTTGTCCCAGGGTGATCCCTCGGATAATGAGAAATGCTTTCAAAAATTAAAAAATTCTTGTTACAGAAACCCCATAACCAAATGCCTTGAGATTAACGAGGAGGCTAAAAAAACCCGGTGAATGCAAATTTGCAGAGATTAGCAGCTGTTCAAATGCAAGATGATCACCCAATGGCATATGCTTCCAGAGCATTGACTAAAGCCCTACAGAACTATGAATAGATTAGGAAAAAATGCTGGCAATTGCTTTGACTTTGCGAGTGGTTTCACGGATATCGTTGCAGGCAGGGATTGGTGGGGCAGACACCCACTCTGGGCTGGTGAACCCTGTGCTGCAGAAACCAGGGTGGGATTCACGACCCAGACATCTGAACGTGAAATTGAAGGAATATTTGTTACAGAAATTCCAGTGTGTTTTCCAGAGAGCAGGGATGAGGGGAAAGGAAATGACTGCAGGAACGGCTCCAGCCCCGCTTCTTTGTGAAGCTTCAGTACGAAGCACAAATGACCCAATGTTAACAGGCCAGGGAGCCAAGGTCTTGCTCAATAGGCGTAAAAATCCTTGGCACTGTGAACGTAGCACCTCATTGGGATGATAAAGGTGACAGAGGTGATGGGATCCTGTGCAGAGGACATTCCTTCACTATGTGGCACAGCAGGAGGTCAGACACGTAAATCACAGCGCTTGTCTGGGGACCGAGAGGCGTAAGAGGAGATTGGGTGATGTCGGCTGTAGGTGTGGTGCTAAAGTCATTAAAGCCCTGCAAGTGCTGCGTTCGAGATGGGAAGAAGAGAAAATCGCAGCCAGTTATGGGAAAAGCAGATTGCCAAGGAAAGCCCTGAGCTTTATGGTGTTAGATATTTCCCAACAAGGGTCCAGGTGCTGCCCACAGAAACGCAAACTTAACCCTGTGGAAATCGGCCGATTCCTCGCTGCCTACAGATCCAAAACCTCCCCCAAGGAGGAGGCAACCCAGACCTTCTCCGACGTCCTTGCCCCTTCTATCCCCTCGTGTCCCTCTGCCCTCTGCCCCCGCTTCCCTTCCCCATGCTCAGTTGTTCCAGCAGCAGCCTCCACGCTCGCTGCAGTCTGCGTGCCTGGCTCGGGTGACCTTTCCCGGGACAATGGCTGCTATTGACGCCGTGCCGGCATGGCCAGGGATGACACAGAGCTGCAGACGCAAGGTCCCATCACTGCAAAGAGGGTCCTGCCCAGCACAGCTGGGAGCGGGGGAGGCTGGCCTGGGAAAAAGGCTTTAGCCACGAGCCTGCCTTTCATGGCACTCGGTGGCCTGTGCGTCACACAGATGGCTCCGAGGTTAGATACGCTTCTTAGCCCATTTAGTCCCACTTCAAGGTTCCAGAACCTCAGCACTAGGAATTAAAGCCCAAAACATGACTTTAGGAGCTTACAGTGGTGGTAAATACCTTCCCATGTGCCCACGCACCAAAACAGCTTTGCTAGGGGAAAAAACCCATCTCACACAGTTTGGGAGAGATGGATACTTTGATTCACSAAGTCTTTTTTGGCTGGGGTACCGTGACAGTATAGTTGTAATTCAGTAGGCACTTTTCACACAGAGTCTTGTGGATGTAGAACTAGAAGGCAGGGACCAATATATCAGTTAAACCCCACTACTGTCCCTCTCTGTAGGGCTTGGGATGTCTGCTTCCCCACATCTTAGCCATGGGCTAACAATTCTTTCCTGTCTCACCAGGGAAAATAAATGAGTCAGTGCACACACAGAAATTGCAAGATGGAATGCTGTGATGATGATGATGAATATTACTATTGTTGCTAAAAGTGCTAATGCCAGACAGGACCAAAGGATCTGTTCTGTATAACTCACGGTCGCTCCCACAAGCTCCTTCCAGATTCTCTGCATTTTTACAGAAACACCAGGCCGAGTTTGACATTTCTACCCAGCACCACCTTTCGGCAAAAATCACAGGACTCTATGATTCAGAACCCATTGCTGCATCCCTGCCTAGAGCTAAAACAGGACCAGAGAACACCTCATTGCTGCCAGCTCCTGACAAGCCCAGTCCCTCAGCAGAAGGAGGTCAGCATCACTCCAGATCTGGGATGCAGTAAAGGTGCAAATGAGAGGGAAGCCTGCTCCTTCAGTGTCCCAGCTTGAACATTAAAGGCAGAGGTACTTTTCTAGCCCTACCACAAGCTGAACTGCAACCTCCCAATCCAGAAGAAGAGGCAGGAAAACAAATACATAGTATTAATATACTGAAGTCTTTAGGCTGGTAATTTCCATCGGTGCTAAAGGCAAAAAAAATGCCTCTGGAAACCTGTAGAGTCAGGTAGGAAACTCAGTGCAAACCCTGAATTAGGACAGGCATCATATTGGAAAAATGCACTGATCAGTTCAGCATTGGCAGGTTTTAAAAGGCGCTCACCACCGCTTGCTAAGCCAGCAGCTGGAGTGCCCCTGCACCAGGTAGAAAAGCTCATGAAGGAAGGGAGCCTCCTCTCTCCAAACCCGCTGTTTCATTCCAAGCCACTCAGCCAGGTTACCCTTCAGACCACCAGTGAACCAGCCTGTCTGGGGCCAGCAAACACCTTGCTGGCAATGTCTGAAAGCCCTCGCTGCCCCTTATCTGCTGCTGCCCTGGGGGATTGCTCTCTGTTGGATGAAGGAATCCCAATTACACCACTCTACCTCTCCCTCCCTCCCTTCCTACCATCCTCGGTGAGAGTGGCAAGTGTCCCTGTGCACATATGTGCAGTGGGGTTTAAAGGTTTAAAGGTCCATATCAACTGGTCCTCGACCTGCAGGCCACTCCAGCCTGAGTTCCCACACATGTCCTTGGGAATGTACCTCCCTCAGAGCGGAGAACAGATACCCTGGATTTGTTTTGCCTGCTGGGGAGTTTCCCTGAAGAGGTGGGAGAAAAGGGGGGTTAATTCAGGGTTTCATTAACCTAAAAGTTGATTGCAACAGAAACTTGTCCTATATAGGAACTGTGTCAGGGAACAGGCTGAGGAGGAGGAGGGGAAGATAGTGGGTTATGGCAACCCTGCTGCTTCTTCCAGACTCACTTCCCTCAGCCGAGTCCCGGAAGAACAGAGCAGCTTRTACAGGTTTGACTTCCAGGTCCAGGCCCATCAAACTCCATGTGGGCAAGGAAAAGGCAAAGTTGTGCATGGCTGCCTCACATAATAAACACAGATGATCCCACAAGCCATATGTCCCATATGGGGACACATGCRAGTCCATAGAGAACCGTCAGGCCATTTGCACGGCATCTATTCCCATGCAAGAAATTATATGGCAAAAATATCCCTGCAGACACCTATGTGGCCTTCTGGAGATGTGTGGAGTACCTCTTGTTAGAGGCAGAGCCATAGGCACATATATCCCACAAACTGTATGGATACTCCCCAGAGAGAGGGATTGGGAGCGAGTGGTTTTAGGATTGGCTTCCAAGCTGGTCTTGGCTTCCACTGTCAGCAAAATGGCTGGTGCTTCCAGCCTGGCCATGCCTTCTCCAGCTTCCTATGTCAGCATGAGTGAGCAAGTGGCAGGGTGGCAAGCTGGAGCTGATCAGGCTGAAAACAATCCCTGCAAAATGAATGAACCAGGGGAAGGAAAAAAAAAAAAAAAGAGACAAGGCGCAGCTGGAGGGAGAGGGGAGAGGGCAGGAGAGCTGCTTTCTCCAGAAGCTTTTTTCCAATTGACTCGCGCCAATTTTGAAACCACACCCTCAGTCACAGACAGAGATGTCTGTTCCCAAGCAGAGCTGCATCATGGGACACCCCTCCTCCCCAGATTCTCCTGCTTGGCTGCCCTGCATGGCTGGGGGAGGAGGGCAGGAAGGGGGTTTTGCTCAGGAGCTTCTAGAAAGCCCTGTGAGCAACTTTGGGAATGTATGAGAGCTGCAGAGGTGGAAGGAGGAATGGGGGAAGGAAGGAAGGAAGGAAGGAAGGAAGGAAGGAAGGAAGGAAGGAAGGAAGGAAGGAAGGAAGGAAGGAAGGAAGGAANGGAAGGAAGGAAGGAAGGAAGGAAGGAAGGAAGGAAGGAAGGAAGGAAGGAAGGAAGGAAGGAAGGAAGGAAGGAAGGAAAGAAGGAGCTACTGTCACTGGAGAGGGCTTTGTGTGACCAGCATTGCTGAGATTCCCATGGCCCTGGCAGCCCCAAGAGAGTCCTGCAGGGAGCAAGTGAGGAGGAAGGAGAAGGAGAGGCCAGACAGGTTGACAAGAGGGTCTGTGCCATTCCTAGAGCTGTGTTTTCTTGAGATAAGTCTGACCTATTCGCAGTCACTCCGGAGCAGCAGCAGGAGCCGGCCTTTACGTCTGTCTTGACCTTCTATTGTGGCTCAAACATTGAAGGAGATTAAGGCAGTGATCAAACAACTCCCAAACTTTGAGGCATACCCAGTATGGGGCCGCAGCAATGCAGAGAAGCCCAGACTTGCTGGCCACTGCCAGGTCCAAAACAGCCCATCTGGCATGTCCTTTCCTGGATCCGTGCTGAGMAGATTGACTTGGGAGGCTGGGGCATCTGGAGGGGTCTAACTCACAGCACATGCATCTAGTGACTCTTCATCTCAAAATCCTGTAGGACACCCCTGGAAGCAAGTGCCAACCACCATCAATGGCTTGGAGTCAAGTCCAGCTCACTGTGGCAGCCCAGCATGCCAGAAGCATCCATCATGCTATTATTTTCTGCTTAGTTAAGACAAGTCCAGATCCTGGTCATAAATAATGGGAGAGAAGGAGGAGAGGGGAGAGAACGAGAAGAAGGGTGGCAGAAAGATGGAGATACAGCAAAGGTACCAAAATCCGTGTTTCAGGTATCTCTGGTTGGCTGCTTCAGTGGAAATGAACTTTGTTGAACTTTAGAGCACAAGGCTCTTCTCAAAGTGGGGAGCAGGGGTACAGGATGTGCATGCAAGGAATTCTGTCTCCTGCTGCTCACACAAATATCTGGGCAGGTTGGCAGGGCCAGAAAAAAGGGGATGTGTGCTCCTTTATCACTTCTGGATTTTAGGGACCAGGGGAGTCAGTCCAGCACCTTTCCCCAAAAAAAGGGACAGGAGGAGAAAAGCAATGCCTTCAGGGAATATCTTCAAGGGGAACGTGAAGAAAACACAGTGATTTACAGGTTTCCACAGAATTTTCAGAAGTGTGAACAGAAGACTGTATTCCCTTGCCATGCCTCAAGGGGATGACTGCACCTGTGTTAGACAATCCTCGCGCGGCAGCCATGGTGGCGCTGCCATCAGTGTGGTGTGTGAGGGGAGCAGGCAGCCCCCTCTCCTGAGGCCAGGAGAATTGCCCTGGAATGGCACATGGCCAGTGCATAGGGAAGGGCAAACATTTGGGTGCAGAAGCTAAAGAACTGCAGGCTGGGCTTTACTTCAAGTCCAGCCAAATCTTGAGACAGGCTGGTATTTAAAAAAAAATAAGTTTGGGGGTTTTTTTTAACAGCAAGAAAGCATCTTTGGATCCCAGCTGAGTCCAAGGGCCTGTGAGACGTGAGGGTATATTTGTACCACACTCCTTTATCAGGATTTTTCCATTCTCTGAGGTATCTCAACCCTCCGTCTGCCCAAGATAATGGAGAGGCAGCCAAAATGGCATTTTAAACTCTTGGCTCCCTCTACCAACAATTGGACAAAGCAAAGAGGCAGGATGGGAGAAACTGGCTTTCTGGAAACTTCTGTTAGATGGCGAGGGGTCACACCCCCTTCAATAGAGATTGGAGTCGGGGGTCATTTTACATCTGCCTTTAATGAAGAATGGTGGGAAGGGAAATTTAGCTCCGATGAGCTAATTAAATATATATATAATTTCCACTCTGTTAGCAAGGGGAAAAAAAAGGCTTGGAGCAGCTGCTAGGTCATTGTTTGTGAATTTAAAAATAAAAGTTTCTTGGCATAGATTTCAGAGATGGAGGCAGTATCTTGCGTTGTCATTCCAGAGGGTAAGGGAGAGTGAGAGAAAGAAGGATGAGGCCAGGCAAGGATAGTTCAGCTTGACTACGTGTTGCTCAGGTGTGTCTTGGCTTTTAAGCCTCTTTTCCCTCTGGCTGGTTTAGGTAATCAACATCCTGCCCAGATGGTGAGCCTCACCAGGGACAGATTTACAGGCCCCACACCCTGAAGAGCTGGAAATATCCTGCCATGGGGATGGCTAATGCTTGGCAGTGCCCTGATCACATTGGTGGGGCTAAATGGCCCCAACCAGGCTCACCTAGGACCTTCAACTCATTTTAAGCAACATTTAAGTTCAGGTCCAGGTACCTGCTCCTGGCSTGAGCTATCTTGTAGGTATATCTGCGCCTAGCCTTGTCCCGAGCTGTCCTGGTTTCCTGACTGGTTGTTCTAAGTGGACTCCAGTCTTTATCTGGTGGTAGCTTGGTCTTCAGAATGCACCTTGGACCTGTGCTGCARCCTTGTCTTCAGCCCTGCCTCCTGCTGCTCCTGACTGGATCTTGCCTTGTCTAAGGCTGCAACTGGAATCTGTCCGTGTTGTYACCTTGGTGGTGCTGATCACCCGTGGAGCCATGTTGGGGGTGTGCTTGGCCTGAGCTGAGCTCTCCTCAGTCCTGGGCTGTGCTGGAGCCTGGTCCTGGGGTTGTGTGTGACCTGGCCCCACACCTCGTCCTCAGGTAAATGCCATGGACCTTGCACCCCACTGCTTCCTAGTGACCTTAGGGCATTACTGCATCCCTTTTTCTGTCCCTGTGGCTTCTCAGCACTGGCTTTCCCATGTCACCTCCCACTCCCTGGCTTCTCCACGGTGGGGTCTTGGCACGCCTCCCCATGCCTGACTGCCTCTGGGAGTCTTTTTTCATCTCTGTTTCACTGAAGCAGACTCATGTGCCTGCACTGCTTCCAAATTATGATCCCAACTTGGCTCCAAGTCCCCTATCCCCACACTGTGACCTTAAACTGGTCCTGTGCCACCATCCTCACCCAGTTCCACGACCCTGCTGTGTGTCATCCACCTCACAGCAGCCAGGGCATTTTACAAGGAGGCATCCATCGAGCCCAGACCTCCACAGGGTGTGAGCACATACCTTGATGGTATGTTCCATCTAGCCCCAGCTGTGCAGAAGGTATACCCATGCCCCATTCTTGTCTCCTGCTGTCCTGGCTTACTGACCAGTTGTCCTAGATGGACTCTATGCCTGATTTGTAGGTCACTTCATCTCCAGTCCCATCTCTGTCTCTGCTTAGGTACTGGAGGGACTGTACCTGGAACAGAGGGGTCACATCTGGGCTGGAGTCACTCCTGGCGTGTCCTCTCTTGTGGAGCAGCCCTCTTCTTACTCCTTCCTCACACTGGTGACAAGCCAGACCATGGCAGGAGGCCTCATCTCCAGGGGCCTTGGTGCTGGTTTTTCCCTTCCCACCCTGCTGCATCCATCAGTCTGATGTTTTCTGGCAGCAGCTGCGCATGGAACTGGAGACCTGAACTTTTCCATTCCCCAGCCTCCAGTGTTGCCAATCCCTCCGAGCTGGGAATGGGTGTTAAACTCACTCTCCACCAGCAAATGGGTCCTGGTTCTCCCTCTCACTTCCTGAGCCCCATGTGCTGTTCACCTTTTCTGAGAGGGAAGGAAGGGGAGCATTTCTCTCTGCCCCGTGTTCTCTGCTGGCTCCCACTACGCTGGCTGGGATGTGGCTGCTCTCCCCCTCCCTGGGAGCACCTCGTGCTGCTCCTTCCCCTCTCCTGTCCCACTGATGGCTCTGGCATGCTTGGTGTGCTCTCATTCTCAAGAGCCTGCCCCCAAACTCTTGGCAAAAGGGAAATTAGTAATAATAGTAATAAAAAAGGCTCATAATCCCCCCCAGACAGATTATGCAGCCAGGGAAAGAGARTGAAGCAGGGAGGGCCTGGCTGGCCTCAAAGCCTTGTTCCACCTGCTTGCCAACTCAGCCACCACACTGGGGAGGGTCAGAGGAGGCTCTTGGGAGACACTGCTCAAAGCCAGAGGAGGGTGGGAAAAGTTTTCCTTGCTTTTGAGTCAGTCCCCCAGCCCACCTGCCTGGATGCCACTATTGGAAAGGATCTCTGCACCTCCAGACACCCCACAGACATGCTGGCAAGCTTGAGTTAGCTTCTGGTRTCCATTCTTCTGCAGAAAATGCTGCTGGCCCATGCTTCCCTTTCCGCTGATGCTGAGCAATGTGGTCAATACACACAGTCTAGGCTTTTTTCCTCTCTAGGAGCAAGACAGAAAGGATTCCCATGTGTGCACTTAAGACATGTCTGTTCGTCAAGAGGTGTTGGCTCCCTCCTCACTGTGGTTATGGGAAGGCCTTTTTGTTTAAAAAGGAAAACAAATGAATAGATTCCCCTGACACCCAGACTTATCAGGCACAAACCCAAGGGAGTCCCTTGTTTAAACATTGGGAGTACATTGCTGGATAACACCCCTCCTCTCCCTTCCCTCTTGGATTTTTTTTGGGTTTTGCCAGGCTTTTTTCTGCTTTTATTTGTTCTTTCTGAGCRTCTTGCATCTGGCCAGGCCTGCTTGGGTAAAGTGGGAGGGCAGTGAGGGTCCTACAGGCTGGAGCTTCTGGGCTGAAACAGCACAGGGGCAGCACTGCTCCAAGGACGTGCCATGGCAGAGCTGTAGGAGAGGATGCCATGAGCAGATGGAAACATATGGACAGTGTTTGGGGCATGTCAGGGCCATGACRTGAGGAGGCTGAAGCGGGAGAGAAAGTTTCCTCTCTCTTGATCTTAGGTTTCCCTCTCTTTTCTGCACATCTAAGCTGATGAGGGAAAAAACRGTGTGCTCCCCTCCTCCCTGCCTTACAAAAACAGAGACTAGAGTCAAACTTGGAATTCCCCTCTGTCTCATCACTGGGGAGACAGGGTCTTGGTGGTGATCTCACCCCATCAGAAACCTTTCTCTGCATAAGGCTAGGCAAGCAATGAAGAGGGAGGACTGGGAGGAGGAGGGGAGTTATGGCAGGAAACCAAGAACACATCAGACACTCTAAATTTAGATCTTTTTATTCAGCTCGGACAATATTCCTTGATTTCTCATTGTTCAGTAGAGGGCAGAGGGCAGGGGATCTATTGAAAGGCTTTGTCCTGAGAGATGCCACTTTGTCTGGATATACAGAGGGCGGAGGAGCCACAGATCGTGTTGGTCCGGCATGGGGGAGAGGTGTGTGTCCCACAGTTCTAAATGGCCTTGGAATGGGGTGGTGGGTGGGTGCATGTGAGCAGCTCTGGCACCTGTGAGGCAGAGCTCAGGGCTCCCCTCAGCCCTGCGTTCACAGGCAAGGCAGGCGAGGACAGGCACCCGTGACCGGCCAGCGGTGCCTCTGCTTTGGGGCAGGTCCCCATGACAGCGGGGCGTCAGACACAGGGCGTGGAGGATAAATACACACCCGCTCTATACGTCTCACTGCCTTTCCGGCATTGCAGCTCAAAGTCTATTTTTAAACTCCCTCCTTTATTACACAGGCCAGAAGATAGTGGCGGCCTGCCTCCTGCCATGCCAGGCGTGCTGCTCTCCCGTGCACCTTGGGGACCAGGTTGTCCCCCACACCGCACAGAGGGCACCCTGCCCCGTGAGGGGGATGGGGCGCAGGGTGGGCTGTGGGCGGGCATGGCCTCCCTCGTCTCCCCAGTCTCAGGATCAGGGCACGATGGGCACAGGCAAACTGGGGTGCCTGGCTGCATTTGTGCTGTTGCGAGCCAGCTGCTGGTGCAAGGGTGCCACCACAGAGTGTTTCATCGCACTGTATCAGTGGGATGTCAGTTTTGCTCGGGATCGCAGCTTAAGGGAGGTAAACGAGCGGAGAGTGGGCTGCAGCATCACCAAACCACCCTGCTGCTGGTGTTGGCACCACCAGGTGGGTGCAGGCAGGAGGACCCGTTCTCACAGGTGGTGCACAGGGGGCTTCCCATCTCGGCCGATGCCYTGACCCCCAGCGAGAGGCATTTAGAGTGGGGTTTGCTCTGTGACGTGAGCAGCAATAGCAGGGGGTGGGGGGGGAGAGCTGCTTGCTTTTGGTTTTCGACCCTCATCTTCATTTGACATCATGAGTCGTGTTATGTTCTGAGCTGAGTAACTGCTGGGGCTATTTTTACTCCAGCTCAGCAAAGCTTCCTTCTTGCTGCTGCCACTGCCACCGCCGCTCGCTGCAGACCCAGGGGCAAAGGATGGGGACATGGTGAGTGGCTGAGGGCGAGGGCAGGGGAAGCAGTGTTTGGGGTGGTGTCTGTGGAAAGGGGGACTGCTGCCCACCTAATCAATTTGGAAACAAAAATAGTATATGCCTTTTGAAAAACAACAGATGACCTGTGATGTGTGGTGTATTCGCACACACATACGTATATATTTATTATACAGGGAGAGGGGAAAGGGGGAGGGAGAGAAATTCCTTTCGAGTGCTATTCACCAGTCTGGAAAAATAAAGAAGGAAAGCAGAACATTTTTTCCTTTCATCAAAACAGGAAAGAGAGGGGGAATGGGGTGGGCAGCAGATCCATAGACATAATGGATGGTTGCCAGCGTAAGGAAATTGTTCCCTTCTACCCTAAACTTGGGGGTTGGGGTATATGGTAGTATGATCAGGGAAAGCTGCATCCCCTCCTCCCCACTTGATGTAGGAACGTGTATGCACACGGGAAAGCGCTGGGAAATCAGTGCCCCCAGTCTTGCCTTTTCTCTTTGAATCCTGCTCGAGCTGCACATCAGCAGAGATCTGAAATGCCTTTGCCTTCTCCTTCACCTCAAAGCGTGGGGCAGGAAGGCACAGCTGGCACAAGCCCTCTCCCTCTCTGCCGTTGTCAGGGGCTGTGCTCTGCCCCCTGGATGTGTCTGCATGCTCATCCCCCTTCCCCATCCTCTCCTCTCTGCCAGGTTTCTGCCCGGAATGGGTGAGATGAAGGAGGTGGTGAGGGGCTGGGGGAATCCCTCTGACAGGGAGAGACAGGCTGAGTGGGGTGGTTCCCAGAGAAAGCCTGGCAGGTCCCATAAAACGCCTGCTCCCCAGGTGACACCTTCCCTTTCCCCTGGAGCCGCTGGCTCTGTCAGGGTTTTACTCATCCTTGGAAAGCTTTTTCGCTGCCAGTGCCAGGGGCAGGAAGGCAAATTATGCAAGCCCTGGGTACCCCGGGGCTCTGCCTTTTCACAGCACCAAATACAAACATCAAGCTCCCTGTCTGTCTCTGTCTCCTTCCTTTGGTCTCTCTTCCCCTTTCCTCCTTCTGCCTCCATTGGACTGAACTCAGTCATTAGAAAGTCGGGGCAGCTCCCACATCAGCAGCCTCTGGGGCAAATGGTGTAAACCACAGCGTGAGCTAGGTACAATAACTCTGTCCTGATCACTTGGGTTGGGATAAACCCCACACAAACAGGCGAYGTGGTGTAAAACCAGCTCGCCCACAGAACGGATCTCCTGGTGTAAACTAGATGTAAAACTTACTCTGGGTGCCTCATTTCGGTGTCGTGGCTGCTCCCCTCCATTGACGGCTGCGGCAGCCCCACGGCGTAGGCGTCGGGATTGCTCATCCTTCTCCTGAACTTAGAGACCGGAGCAGGAGCAACACCTAAGTTAGATACCTTGAGTGGGCGGGCTGACTACACGTTGGCTGTCAACACCTCCTAATTTCTTTCCATTGATTGTTTTTCAAAATAGGACTCATCATGGAGAGGCTGAGACATCTCAGCTGTTCAGACTGAGTCTTGCTTTCCATTGTGAGCCCTGTTTTTCTTCCTGTTGTTTCATAATTCTCTGCCCCCTCTGAAAAAAAATGTAATAAATAAAAAAAAAAAAGGAGATATCACCCCTCACTTCATGCCTCCGTGGATGGTGTGTAGTACGATCATTTTTTCCACCAACACGAGATGAGGGGAGAGCAGCCTTGCAGCAAAGAACTGCCTTTTGTCCTYGGACACGTGTTGCTCTCCTCCCTAGTGATAAGAAAATAACCAGGGAGATGAGTTCAGCTGTTTGCAGATTTGAGAGCTGTAGYGGTGGTGAAAGTGTTTTAATAAGATATCCTGGTGCAGGCTCTTAGGAAATCTGTTTTTGTTGTGGTTTGTCTGCAGGGCCATTGCCAGCTAGCACAGTTGCAACCAGACCTTGTCAAGTCACGATGCTCTAATGGGACATTTTTACGGTCCGGCTGCTTCGTGTAGCCTCAAAATACCTTTCCAGTATACAAAATGGTGGTTTCAAACTCTTGTCTTGTGACATCTGGGACACCAATAGCCCCGCAGGCCTCCACACCCCTCCCACAGGCCAGGTGAGGGGGAGATCCAGTCATCCCCATTAGTTTTAGGGGTTTGTGGGACAGATGTCAAGCTAATTTCACAGAACTAAGAGAATCAAAGGAGCCCCCAGCAGATTCAAGGCACAGCAGTTTTAGGTGTATGCACCCCTATTGAACTCAGCGCCAGTGAGACTGAACCAGCCAATCTAAAGACCTCACTAGAGAAAAATCTGTCCCTGCCTTAGAAACAGAAAGAGTAAGGAAAAACCACTGAAACCTGAGCAGCTCGAGTATCACTTTGCTCTATTTCCAGGCAGGGTCATAGGTAGATGATTAGTCAAATTCCAAACATCCTCTTCCTTGCTGTCTGGAGGTTCAGCAGGGATTAGCTTTTTGTTTCTGATGTCGAGCTTCTAAAAACTGCCCAGCATCATCCACGTGAAAATAAATAACTCTATTTCTATCCCATCTAGCATGTAATATAGCCGGATATTTAAAAAAAAAAAAAAGGTGCGCACCACACATTTCTCCCCCAAAATCAGGCCCTGCAGCAGCTCTTGTTGCTACCAAGCAAGAAATTTGCAGCAGTTCGTGCTAGCCTTCTGCTGAGACCTTCTCCTCTCCAGCAGCAATATCTCTCCCTGCTGAGGAATTTGATCAGCCCTCCCACATGCAGGCTGTTCTGTCCTGGCCAGGCAGCCACTACAGCGTGGGGGACCCCCTACACAGCTTGAACCAGGTGGCGTGAAGGTGGTGGAGCCATGCCAGCTTATTTGAGGGCAGAGATCCTCAAAAGGCACCTGGGCCTCCACTGACCCTTTATGAACCTTAAACACATAACAGGGTCATGAACATTCGGGACCTAGCTGCCCTGAGCTCCSTCTACGCAGATAGAAGGACTTCTCAAATCCTCAGCTTTCCCCCTCCTGACAGCCACGGAGCCCAGGGCTACAGCATTTCTTTGGCTGGTGCCATCTGGAATGAGGTGAGATGGACCCAGGCCCTTTAAAACCTTTTTTTTGCAGCCTCCTACCGATTTCAAAAGGAGTTTCAGCATCCAGGTGGACATTCGGGAGCAGCTCCACCCTGCTTGGGGGTTAGAGCCAAATTATCATCACCTGAAATGGYTGGTACGCTGCTGGCAGGACAGGATGGAGAATGAGGGGAATTCTAAGAGCGTCCTGAGGAATTTGGGGTGGGACAGGGCTAATATGGCTGCAGCATCTAAGATAAAGTCTTGTTAAGGTCTCCAGTGGTGGAAATGAGCAAAGGTATGCCTCGCATTTCCACTTCCTCACCCTTGAGCTCCAAGATTGGAACTGAGCCACTTGAGACTCGGTTTGAGGGACTCCCAGGACCCTCCTTATCCCTGCACTCATGCACCTCAGACAGCCCGGGCTTTGGAGCTGGCCCGGCTCTGACCAACTCCCCACCTGTGGGGAAATCTGCCCACTCTTCTTCTGCCTTAGAGTGAACGAAGGTGATCCCTTGTGACCCAAGAGCACCTTGACACGCTGCCCCAGAGCAGCCAGCCTATTTTAAGAAAGCTATGGAGGACTCCCAGTATTCCTTGTGTCTCTGTGCTTCCTGACCAACACCCACACCCATGAGACAAAAGTCAGGTTTGGGGGTGCAGTTAGCCAAGCTGGGAGGTGTTGTCAGATGCCTGCTACAGAGGAGCATTTGGTAGGCTGCCTGCTGCTCAGTTCCGGTGGCTGCTCCTCGTAGCCGGACACTTCGGATGGTGCATATGCGAGCGCTGGTGCGAGACCGCGTGTTCTAGAGAGGATTGGCTGCATGAGACTCACAAGCACCTAGAGAGTCTAAGGGAGCATGTGTGATGCTGTGAGATGAGGCCACTGGTATGCCAGTGGGTGTATGTATGTGAGAAGGGAAGAGAGAGGGGGAGAGTGAAGGAGAACACATGGATACCCAGGGATGTGTGAATCAGACAAAATTTGCACGTAGCTGTGCATGCGAGCGGCTCGAATAGAAGCGTGTGCGTAGCATAGAAAAAGCAGGGAAGATGCTTGGGATTCAGAGCGAACGCCTGCCGAGCGCCTGCGGTGCATGACGGTGCAGGAATGTATCGGTGGATATGAGCCTGCACAAAGATGGTGCAGAAACCCCTCCCGGTCGTGCCYGGAGTGTGCTTTGCGAGGGTGCAACTCGGCGCCGGGAGATCGCTCGTATGTACGTGAGAGGGCGTGCGTACGGGTGTTTTTTCAATAGGATATGACTCTTTCTTGAACTCACCTGTTAGCAGCCTTCCCCTCCCCATCCCTCTCCCCCCACAGCAAATATCTGCTTGCTTAATTTCCCTTCAGATGTTTATTACATCGGGGAGATAATCATGCAGCAAAATACCTCCGGGTGCCACAAGCAACACCAGATTGTCTTATAGCAACGTGTAAATTTCTCTGGCTTCTTTTTTTCCCCCTGCACACAAAGAGATGTAAGATATTAAAGTCGTCTCTCTCCCTGGAGCTAGTGGTGTAGCAGGGCAGGGAAGGCGGCGAGTGCTGCTTAGAGAAATGGGCTCCAGACTGAAACAGCGAGAACCTGGGGCCAAAAAAAATAACAAACTACCGTGCCGGGAACTCCTCTCTTCTTATCTCTTGCCGAGGAGGCAGGAATTTCTGTCCCCATTCCTCACGCGATATTAAAGCCACATTATACAGGTTGCTGCACAGCATTAGTCATTTTTAATTAATTTATCATTTAAATTAACACACTTTTTATTTTGTCAGCAATGAACTGCTACTCCGTCACTAGATTTTTTCCTTGATACCCAGCCAAGAGGAGGATGGCAAGTTTTGCTCCACCCATCTCCTCTCCATAAAAGGAGCAGCCCCGAGTGCCAGTTTAGTCTCTCTTGCAGCTCGCAGACTAAAATAAAGACTCACATCGGCTCACTCGCCTCTCCTGCAATTTTACCTTTTCTGCATTTCTTCTGTTTTTCCTTTCTTGTCGCAACAGAGTGCGGGAGGCAGCATCAGTGGCTCCACTTTGAGGCTTGTCAAGGCTCAGCGCACGCACGCACACACACACACGCAACCCAGAGCAAAAACGTTTGCTCTCACCTGTCTCCAAACCCAAAGCAAACCTCCTGTCCAGGCAAACCACCAACACTTGGAACGAGAAGGCATCCGAGCCAGAAACCAATGACAGGGGAAGAAATTCAATGTACACTCGCAACTTTTCTCTAAAAAGCAAGCAGCGAAAAGGAAGGAAAGGAGCATTTTAAGAAGAGGACACCTTCAGGAAGAAGAATTCATTTTTTGGATTTCACCCCAAACTTTGGAAAAGTTTTTTTTCTTTTAGTTATTATTTTGCGCACCTTTTTCTAAGAACATTGAGACATTGTTACCTGCACGTAAAAGCTTTTACATATATATATTATTTTTTTCAAAGGAAGAAAACCAAGAGGAAGAATAGCATGTGGACCACCTAGCCAAAGGCACCCAAAGCATCCCTTGCGGCAAGAGGGACGTAGACTCTGGATGTGTATAATTCCGAGGGACTTCATTTTTTCCCCACCGGGCTTATGAGATAGCGCAGAGGCAGGCGAGTCACCGAGAATTACTTGTCTCCCCTCACCACCGCCTCCACCACCACCTCCACGTCCTTTTCCAAGGGCTCCTGCGACTCTGCCACCTCCTCCCGGCTCGCAGGGGATATGGGAACGCGCGGCGCCCTCGATGCCTGAGGCCAGGCGGCCGCGGGGCTGTCTGCGGGAAGCGCTTCCCTCCCGGGGCTCGCCGTCCATGTGCCCGCAGCCGGCGGGGCCTGGAGTCGGGATGAATTTCGGCGTGGTCTTCGCGTTCATCCTCTCCCTGCCCTTGGCCCGCATGGAGGTGAGTTTCCGCCGCTGGCAGCGGGCGGTGCTGCCGAGCTGCCAGCCCCGCGGTGGGGGAGAGCCGGCGGCGGCTCGGGCCCGCAGGTGCGGCGGGGCGCAGCCCGGGGCTGGCCGGGGCAGCGGCGCGGAGCGGCGGGGGCGCGGGGCGGAGGCGAGCGGGCGGTGCCTGCCCCGCTCCGCGGGAAGGGCTGCGGCGGGGCCGGGCGCGCTAATGGCGGGCAGCGACCGCCGCCCCCCGCCCGGAGGGCAGCGACCGCTGGAGCGGGCACCCCTCTGGAGCGGGCGCTCCCGTCGGGACGGACCCGCCGGGGGGCCTCGCCCGGGAATACACCCGCCCCCGTGGCTGCAGGGACAGGGGAGACCAGGCTGAAGCGGCCCCTGGTTAATGTGGGAGCAGGGATGCTGCTGGGGAGCCCCGGGGAGCCCGCAGCTTCCTGCCCTGCCTCACCCAGGGCTGTCACCGCGGGGCGGGTGCCGGCTCCATCGAGCCTCTCACCCCATCCGGTGATTTTGGCATCACGGCAGTGCGTGTGCAGCAGGGACCGAGGCCCAGTTGACACCTCTGGAATAGCACACAGTGTGAAACCCACCCTGGCATCGCTAAGGGGCCAGCGGAGAAAGGGCGTGGAGCTTTGAAAAGGGGGAGGAAGGGAACAGTGTGTGTAGAGACACTGACACTGAGTGACATGGTTATTCAGCAAGGTGTGTGCCCAGCTGGGGCCGTGAAGAGGGGCAGGAGGTGAGTGTCTGCTGTGCTTCCACAGTCACACGAGCATCTTGTCCTGTAGTGCTGAATTCTCTGCTCAGGAGGAAGCCAGGCAGAGGGTGAGGGCCAGGTGGTAGATTTGAACGAACACCCCAAACCTCTTCGGTTTCCCTGTGTGGAAATTGGAGCCTCATTCCCAGCCATGGTTGAGGAAAAGGAGCCCTAAACCCCCAAATCCTCTGACCTCTGCTATCGCATTTCATCATCTGGTCGCGTGCAGATTGAGGGGATCAGCAAGCCGCTAACATTCTCACAGAGGGCTCAGTTCCCACTTAAATTCTACCCAAGACGGCAAAATCTTGGGTTGGATCTGCAACTTGATTGTCAGGGGCAGGAAATATCTTTCTGCCAAAACTTTCCTTCCTTTCTCTCTTTTCCTTCCCTGTTTTCGGGTAGGGTGAGTGGGTGCACCCCTGTGGGGTGGCAAAGAAGAGGTTGGGTGCAAAGCATCACATCACCTCCCTGTGGGCCCATTTTGCCCTTGCCCAAGCCTCAAAAGGAAGCAGTTAGAGCTGTGGGCTGCTCAGTGGTCATGTTTGTTTTGGGCAGAGGATGGTATTTCCTCTGTGGATGGCTCAGATCTCTTTCTCCCATGCAGCGTGAAGCATCAGCTATGGTTGGTGCTGGGCAAGGGTGAATATGGAAATGTCTGATCCCAGGGAGCTGTTATTCAGTTGCTGTAATTAGATTGCAATACTGCACAGCTCTATGACAGCCTAGTAGGGTTAGAGTTTCATAGACAGTTCCATGGGAGGAATTGTGATATTTGTCATTGTATGACCAGAGAACCAAGAATGTTTCTGCTTGGGTAGATGCTTCTGCTTGCAGCCAGTGCCCACATCTACTTTGAGGGCAGTGTGTTGCACCCTCTGCACCAGGCACATACAGCACAGCTCCCACCAGGCTGCTGAACCAGAGTTGTCCTCTGAATGGGGCTTGCACCTCCTTCCCAGCCCTGCCAGAGAAAGTGCACGAGGAGCAGTAGCTCCCCAGATCAACAGAGGCCCTGAGCGAGGAGATGGAGCCTCCTGAGTCCCTCTCCCTCTTTGATCACACCCATCTGGAGCTGGAGGGCCCTGGAGCTCTTCCAGCCGGAGGGAGTACAAGCCTCAGCGGGAAGGTATTTGCCAGTTGGGAAGCGAGGATGCGAAACCGATTTGCATTTGCCCCACGGGCTATAATAGTTGCCTTGCAACATTTACAGAGATGGGCTGAGCCTGGTGGTTGTGCTGGGGTGAAGCCCCACTGGCAGTGCTTTCTGGAATTCCCAAGGAATGGGGTGCGGCTGGGCGCTTGCTTATAACCTCGGCCCAGCTCCCCATTGCGTCTTCCTGCTGCAAGGTTCCGGCGTTCTTCCCTAGTCTTCCTAGCATGAGACAGTGACAAGGACAAAGCAGTGGGAGATGGGATGGATGACACGTCTGGGGTGAGCTTGTGGAAAGAGCCGGGCGAGTCGTCCCTGCCTTCCTCTCACCATCAGCTGATGTGCAGCACCAGGAGGGAATGACAGGGCTCCTGCGCTGTTTCCAGTGCTGCTGCTACACAACCAGCCCTGGGGGTGGAAATGCCTCCAGCCCTCACAGGGGAGCTGTGGGGGGACTGTGGAGGCGCAGTGGAGTCCCCCTTGACATGGAAAAAGGGTGGGTAGGTCTGGCTGTATTTTAGGAACATGGACTAGATCAAACATTGTTTGGTTATTTTAAGGGGAGAAAACATAAGCCACAAGCCCACGTGGAAGGGCCTCATGTGAAGAGGGTTGTGCCTGCTGCAGGGTGCTCTGACAGGTGCTTTTCAGGGTCCCCCTGTACCCAGGAGTGGTGCTGGAAGGGCAGAAGCCCTACCCCAGCAGAGGGCTGGTGGCAGGTGCTGCTGGTCTTGCTCTCTGCCAGGGAATGCGGTGGAGTCTCCCCTCAGGGTTCTCACATCAGCTTCAGAGGGAATTAAAAAATTATGTTTGTTTGAGTTTTTTTGCCTGGCTGATCGCTCAAGACCCTGCTGCCAATATTCTTTGCCATGGTCAGTGTGGTGGTGCTCGCAAAGTCCTCCTCTCCTGGGCAGAGGAGCAGATAGCTGGGTGCTTCCCTGCCCTTCGCAAACTGGTGCTACTGCTACCCTTCTGTCCCGTGTGCAGTCACGCCAGCTCAGAAAAAGGAACCGGAGGAGTCCTCACCGTGGGAGTATCCTTGTCTGATTTCTTTGAGCCCTGAGGGTCTGCCTTCCCTGCTGGTTGCACAATCTCTGCTCCCTCCTCCTCTGTACCTACCAAGAGACACACCTTCAGGCGAGACTGTGAAACACTTGCGGAGGGTGCAGGGCACAGCCCTGCCGATTCCCTGCAGCAGCTTGGCAGCAGCTGATGGCAAGGGGACCTTTCAGCATCCCTGGTGCTCAAAAGCATGTGTTGTGAGAAAACTCCAGAGCAAGAGGTGGGGGGGTTAGGGAGGAGACGGTTTTTGGGACAGTGCATGTGTAGGGAGAGGGAATGGGGGAATTCCCGCACCTGTGTTGATTTGCAGTAGCTAAACAGCACTGTGGACAGCTGGGAGGAGGGAAGCAAAGCTGATGTGCCGAGAGGCCTTGGTGTCACAGCCACAGTGCAAGGCGGCTGCCAGGCAGGCAGGGCCCCTGCCCAGCTGCTGTGCTGCCTTCTGTCGGGTGTGCCGTGGCCCCTCAAGCACCAGCAGCCAGCTCAGGAAAGGGAAGTGAATGTCCCTGCCAAGGGATTGGCAGATTGGGGGGTGCCCTTGCGACTCGGGGGAGAGTCAGGAACTGGGGGGCAGAGGGAGAGGGAAAAGAACAAACTTTCTTCTAAGAATTCAGGGCCTCGCAGGAATAGGAGGCCAGGCCTTGGGGCACTTGACAGCCAGCCAAGAGTCCATTGAGACAAAAGTCTTCTTTGATCTGCCGCGCAGTTAAAAAAGGAGATTGTTAACCTGTGTTAGACAAATAACTCCAGAGGAGCTGCTAAGCAGGAAAAGCACCAGCTGCTTGGACAGGTCTGTTGGGGATCCCACGTCTCTTGCAATGCTCCTCTACCTTCTGACCCCGTGGGATCAGGTGGAGGTGGCTGATGGACCTCTGCTTCCCTGTGTCCCATCCCACAAGTGTCCCCAGCCTGGGTGTGTGCGAAGCCTCGATGTCAGAGCCTCCTCAGGCATAGGGCTGGGGTGGGGCTAGAGGCATGGCTTTTCCCAGTGACAGACCCCAAAGGGAGCAAGGACAAGGCGTGCAGCTCAGGTCGTGTAGCTGCTCTTAGGGCAGCTTTGGACTTGGTTTACAAGGGTAAAGTAAGGAACTTCACAGGCTTGCAGTTGTCACTGGCAGAGTTGCCTTACAAAAATGGGGGAGGAGGACAGGATTATGAGCCATGTGGGCTGGTGTTACACCACAGCCATGCTGGTAGTATCTGCAACAAGAAAAAATTGGCATCTAAAACTGCTGCTGTGCGCAGGGAGTGGAGCTTGTTCCTACAGGCAGTCCCTAGAAATATGGCTCCTGAGGGCCTGCATTTTCAATCCCTGATTTGTATCTGTTCCCCCTGCTCACTTATCGAGGTGACACCTCCCAGCTTGCTTCCAAAGTCACCGAGTCTCGTAACACCTGCCCACGCTCTGCCCCAGCAAGTGCCGGAGTTTAAAATAAAGTTCCATTTCCTACACGTATTAAGTGTCAGGAAGGTCCAGGGGCGTCCGTGCAGAGCAGCATTCGTACACAAATGCATTTGGCTGACAGGTGCAAACATTAAAGCCTGCAATTTCACCACCCGGCACTGAGCTCTGACTGCAAGTACTGGGAATTGCAAATGATTCCTTTTCCAGTAAACGTGTGTGGCACAAGGCAGGGAAGTGCTGCAGAGCCTCTCTGACGCTGGGCTGTTGGTCCCTCTCTTCCTCACACAGCAGGAGTTGTCAGAAGGCATCTTCATTTCACAGCTATTCAGTGATCCCTGAATTATACAAGTCTCTCTCTTGCTGTGCATTCATCACTGATGCTGCTTCCCTCTCCCTTGGAGACTGAGGAAGCAATGCCTGGGGATGTAAAATCTGCTTTTTGCTGCAGGCGGACAGCCAGATCTGTGGTGAGATGTGACAGTGACAGGGACGGAATGGGGCAGGGAGGCTCAGTCTGACTGAAGCTCTCTGGTGGATCTGGCTGTGGAGGTTTAGGATGCTAGTGTTGTCTCCTCTGCAGCTCTCCCAGGAGGTTTCTGCCCCATGACTTGGGCTGCAGCAACCTTCAAGCCACCGCGCTCGAGTCCAAGTTGTAGTATTACAGTGGTCTGGCAGGGCTGAGCAGGGAGAGCTCCTGTTGTCCTGCTGTAGAAGTGAACGGTGGGTGGCCAAGGACAAGCACATGTGAGAGAATGCCAGGCTCAAGCAGCCGTCCAAAAGTGGCTGCAGGTTTGGGCTAAACCCCTCAAGGTTTAAAGCCAGCGTTTAGCCACCTGCCTGGTGGCTTTACTTGACTGTGAGCGGAAGGGAAATGTTCTGCACTGAATGCAGGCAGGGAGGGAATAGCTGTACACTAGGAGGACCACACACATGGCCACCAACTGTCCATAAAAACCCACATGAAAATCCCTGCATTTCACAAGCACACAAGCCAAGCTCTCCTCTCAGTTACAGGGACATGTGTAGGGCTGTGCCTCAGACACCATCCAGCACCCGGCTGAAAGAGCAGCTTTTCTGCTTGAGTAGCCCTGAATGAAGAGAGCTGGGAGCTAAGCAAACACTTTGGCCAGTACTTTCCTCTGTCTCTTTTTCTAGTCTTTCGGAAGGATGTTTAAATCAGTACTTGCTTTCCCACACCGGTTCTTTGTACTCTTATTAAGTGCTGTCGCTGGGGTCCACTCTAGCCTAGTGCCAGAGTAAAATTCCCAGCATTGGTGGGATGGCATTGCACCTGCCTGCACAAACTCTGAATTTGGCCCATCATCTGATGTTGCTAAACCTGCTTGCTTAAGGTTTTTTGCTGCTGGTAGGCAACGACATCCAAACTGCCATATGTTTCTTCCTCCAAATCAGCTCATCAGCCCACCAGCTCCCTGCAGCCTTTGTAGTTTCACCATAGGCTCACGCCAGAGCAGCCTCAGCTGCGAAGGTCAATCTTCCTCTCCACCCCCCACCTTTTTTTTCCTTTAAAAAAGAGTATGCAAATGATGTATATTATTGGGCCTCTGTGGTTTGAAAACACACGCGCTCGCACACGCACATGCACACGATAACTGACAAAGCCCGTGAGGGAGTTTCATAACAGAGGGAAATATTGGGGAGGTTTTATCTGATAGTGTAAGGGAAGTCTGTTAAAACGCCTTTACTGCAGGCAGCAGGAATGAGAAGCCACCTGGAGAAGTCATACAGCACTGGAGAAGGAAGCCTTGCTGGCTGATTGCATAGTGTTTGGGGCTCTGCTGCATAGCCTGGGTATTTTTTGGCTTTTTAGTCTTCCAACAGCTTTGTGAGAGGGAGTGAGAGGGGCTCTCTTGCTTTTGCTTGATTTTCAGGCTCGTGCCTTCATGAGGCATAAAGCCCTCAAGATTTAAAAGCCAACGCAAGACAACGCATGTCTGCATTTCGCTGGTTCTGTTGTCCTTCCTCCGTGCTTGATTCCCTGCTCCCACTCCGCGACACAGTCAGTATTTGCAGATCATCTCTCTAATGCTTGTTTCTCCCTTTCTTTTCTTTTTGTCGTCTGGCAGGGGGACCCCATACCCGAAGACATTTATGAGATTTTGGGTGGCAGCTCAGTGCGCTCCATCAGTGACCTCCAGCGTGCCCTGCGGATAGACTCCGTAGGTAAATCTCCTCTTCACCAATCACTCCTCTATTTTTTCTTAAGTCTTTGGTGGGGTTGGGAGGGGATATTCTGTTTTTCAGCAGGCTATCACTATCAACAGACTTCACTATAAATACAGGAGCCATTCAGGAACCAAGACTTGTGTGTTTACACACTTAGTCCCCCTGAAACTTGTGGGAGTTAGAGGGAACTAGATGCTTTTTTAGATCTCCTCCTAATTGCCTGGTCTATTGAGGGGCACTGGCTTCCAGAAATGATAGGAGATTGGCAAGGTGAGTGCAAGGAACTAAGACAAACACCCTTCACCCTAGGAGATGCTCAGGCAGCAGAGCTTGAATTGGACGAGGATCAATTTAGGCGCTGGCAAAATGGGAGGTGGAAATAGGGTGACAGAGGAGCAAAGGGCTGAGTGGGTTTTCAGGTTTAGCATCCAGAAAAGGCCGTGGGCTCCCAGAGGCTCTGAGGATGAAAGCGGCAGAGCACGTGTCCATGGGTGAGATACGGGACAGGGGCTAAGTCAGGGTAGCGTCGCTTCACCTCCTGCCCGTAGATAAGAGCTCCGGGGGCTGCGGTGCCTCGGGGTCACTTGGCCAGGGCTGAGTGCAGTGAGCAGCAGGAGCGGCGAAGCGTGGAGGGGTCGGCACGTGTGGGAACTGGAGCACGCGCCACGGCGGCTGAGCTGGCCCAGGAATTTATTTATAAACGGTCTCTTCAGAGCAAATTCCTTTCTATTCTAACCCTGCTCCCGCCCGTCGTCCCCCAGCCCCCCCAGCTCGACTTCTCTCTCGTGTTTTGTCTGTTTTGAGCTTTGTAATCCTTGCCGAGACACTATCTACGGGGGAACAGAATTTCCTGCTTTTGTTTCCTATGCCAGTCCAACCACTGGCGCAGTCTCAAAAGCATTCCCACTGCCTTTCAAAACGGCCCTGGAGGGGCAGGGGGGGAAAGCAAGGGGGAGGGCACCAGCTGCGTTCAGCTATTGTTTGTCTTAGAAAGAGGCGACGGGGCTCCCCACCACCGCCAGGGCCGCTCCCTGCCCTCACCAGTTCCCTCCTCCTTGTCCACGAGCCACACAATGGGGCAACTTCCAAAATTAGCTGTGCTGGATTGTCCCAGGCTGGTCCCTCCCGCCCCGACTGTCTTCAGTGCCGACCTGGGGTGTAGAAGGACAACCTGGAGGAGGGAGGGACGTGATTTTCAACAGATTTGTTTTGAGTCAACAGTTGTTGCTATTTTTTTGCCCCTATTTCTCTCCTCTCATCAACTCAACTTGTGCACCAAAGGCAGCACATTTTATAAAATGCCATAGGATGAAGGGGGTGGGCAAGGAGCAGCAAGATGCATCCAGTCTGTCATGGCCCGGGGTCTAAGGAACTCTATCGCAGTTACTGACCACCCTCATGATGAAGAAATAAAATGGGCTTATCTTGTTGGCTTCAGAAGCCCAGGGGTATGGGAGAAGGCTGCAGAGCTTTGAGTCACTGGTTTCACTTCAGGTCCGAGATAGGAAAGGCTGAACACGGAAACAGAAAGCAGTGCTGTGAAGCTGTTTCTTTGTTGCACCCTGTGGTTCTCATCTGTTCCTAGGTACTGACTGAGGGGCATTGCCTTTTGCTTGCCCTGTGAGGAATTAGCAAATCAGTGTGCTAACAAAATAATCCCAAAGTGGCTGGAGCTATTCCCTGTGCTGTCTGTGCACCCTGTGTGTGTCACAGCTGCTTGCCTCCAGCGACTGCACAAGGAGCCAGAAGAAGGCAGCTCCAGGAGGCAGATGAGCTGAGATAGTGCTCTCTTGACATTAGGCTCTACTGTAGACCCAACAACAGAGGTGTGTAGAGTGGCAGTCATCTCCCTTACCTGTGGCTGCCCACAAAGCAGGTGTGCCCATGTAAACCAGTCATCCAGACACCTTCTCCAGCCCAAAGAGAATTACAGGCCCTTCTAAAGTGTGATCCACCAGTTCTCATTTTGGGCGTCTACCTCAGGGTGAGACGAATGGTATCTAGAATTGATCACACCTTTCCAGGCACTTTAATGGGTGTCTGTCTGTCCACCCCACATGTAGACGTTGACTGCTCAGGCACATGATTCCTGCCTTGTGAATGCACCCATCCCAAATCCTTCAGCAACTGCTTCAGAGCTGAGCGGAGAGCAAAGTCTCTGCTCCCCCTTATGAGAGGGCTGCACTAGGGCAGGGCTGAGGAAGAGGAATGGGACATGATAGGTAAGGGAAGTCTGCTCCACCACACATCTGATAAACAGAGATCTTCCACTGGCCCCTAATTCCCTTTAAGAAAATTGCTCCCTTGATGCTGACGTCCATTCAGTTTCCTTCAGCTGCTAAAGCAGGTCAGAGAAGGAAAGAGCTGTGGCTGGGTGGGAGCTATCTTCGAGCGCAGCCATTGTCCCAAGCTCAGGAGGGGCTGCGTGTTGGAGTGCTCCATGGGGATTATGGGCATTTCTCTATTCAGCACTTCCTATGGGAAAAAGCAGTGGGGTGGGAGGGAACTGCTCAGGGCTGGCCTGAATGCTATCGGTCTTCCTCTCCCATCGCTGACTGAACCACCTCCAGATCCTGCCTCTTACCTTAGAGCAGTATAGAGGAAAAGTAGTTTTAACTTTATTTTTCTGTCCTTCTGTCATAAAACTACTCTAACCTAGAGTAGCTGAGGTGAATTGGGAGAGAGAAAGCAAGCACCCTACCTCCCACCCATCACCCCCTTCACCTGCCCTCTCACCCTCCAACTCTCCCAGTCCCAAGCCATCCCAGCAAGGCACCTCAGTGTTACATACCAAATGTTCTGCTTGTCCCATCGGGTCTTTGCTCCTCCTTGCTGTTATCCTGGTCTCAGCTGGCTGATCTGAATCCCTCTGCTACTTGTCTCTGACATCAGAAAGTCCTGACATGGACCTTATCATTGTTGAGCTGGAGTTTTCCTCTCCCAGACCTGACTGGGACCCCTTTTTCATGATAGGCTTGTTGCTTTGAGCTGCCTAGTCCGAGCAAAGAGCAAACCTAGAGTGTCCATGCCCCAGCACAGCTGTGACCTTGCTCGAGGATTTACACCTAGCATGATGTCCTGAGACCGTAGCTTATCCCATGGCCCTGCACTTTGCCTGACGATCTGAGCACAAGTGCCTGCTGTCTTCTCCTGCCTGTACCTGGTGCTATTAGGTCATATCTTACCCTTTGCAGAGCGGGATAGCTTGACCCTGAACCTGAATGCAACTCAGCCCGATCAGAACCCTGTGGCCCTGTCTCGAGAGCGACGAAGCCTGGGTGAGTCAGGGGTCTTGCACCTTGTGATTGTTGGGGCACGCTCCTGAGCAGCCGTGGGTGGGTGCAGATGCCTGTCTGAGATACAGATGTAGGGGTAGAGGTTATAGTGTGTCTGTATGTGTGGAGAGATGAGAAGGAGGGTCTGGGCCTGGAGTAGGAGTTGGATGTTACACCCCGGGAGGGCAGGAGAGGGAGTCAGGAGCTCTGTGCGCTGCTCTAAAGAAGTGTCATCTCCTGCCTAGACTGCAGTGAGAAGCATCGTTGTACAGGGGCTTCCTCCACAGGGCATGGCTCTGTACAGGGAGAGAGCTGGAGGGGTGGAGAAGGAAAAAGAATGTGTGTGTGTGTGGGCCATGTGGGATCTTTCTCTTCCAGCAGAGGTGGCTGTACTGGGCTGGTGACAGCTGCAAAGCCCATTTCATCCCCCTTTTTCTCTCGGCCCTCCATAGATGTTCTGGCAGCAGCAGAGACAGCTGTCCTTGCGGAGTGCAAGACGCGGGAGGTGGTCTTTGAAATCTCCCGCAACATGGTGGACAGCACCAACGCCAACTTTGTGGTGTGGCCGCCCTGCGTGGAGGTGCAGCGCTGCTCCGGGTGCTGCAACAACCGCAATGTGCAGTGTCGCCCCACGCAGATCCGTGTCCGGCATGTCCAGGTAAGCGACACCCTCCCACTGCTCCCTCCTCCTGCTGCCCACCACCATCCCTGTGCCCCAAAGCCAAGCCCGCGAGGGGTCTCTGGTGCTGGGCTCACGCAGCCATCTGTCCCCTCTGCACTGGCCACGCAGCGCCGCAGCCGCTGGGCGCAGGTGACGTCCGTGCCAGCTGCTGGAAGGGCTGGTGCTGTCCAGCAGCTGGGGACTGTCACCGTGCAGAGCTACAGGGCACTGTCCCCAGCAGCAGCTCCATGCCACGGCCCTTCCTGTGGCTCAAGGTAGCCTTGTCTGCTGTGTTAGAGCAGAAGAAACAGGGTGCTTTTGTCACGGGAACTGTTTTTGATGCAAATAGTGGAGGATTTGCAGTGTCAGTCGCCATCCCTCCACTGCTGCTGCAGCTTCTTTCCAAGACACTCACTGGACCAGCTTCTCTTTCTCAGCCCACAGTTACCTCCTGCCCTGTTCCAGCAGCCAGCAGACACCTGACAGCTAACCTCTTGCTCTCATCCTCCCCTCACAGCTACCAGTGATCTCCTCACAGCTTCCTCCCAGACAGCTTATTTAAAAATAATATTCATCCCATACTAATCCTCTGCCTGAGCTATAAGAGACTCCCCCAGGCAGGCGGCAGAGGTTGGCTGGGAGAGATTGTATTCACACACAGCCCTTTTCATCAGGAAATTCCTTTCTCAGAAAAGCCAGGCTGAATGAGGAAAAAATGGGGGGGAGCAGGAGTTGTTTTTCTGGAAAAAAACAAGTGAGAGGTCAAAAGCCAGCCTGAAAAAGTGACCTGGAAATGGTTTCTTTGAGGACAGAGGTCTCTCTATTGTTTGGCTGGAAGTGTTTGTCTAGCAAGCAGCGTGTGGTCTGAAGCGTGTGGAGTGGGCTTTCAAGGAAAGATAAACAGCCTGGCTGCTTCAGCGCTGGCTGAGGGATGCTGCTGGGGGCAGTGGGTTTAGAGGAATTCCATCCCAGATGCACAGCACAGTGAGTATTTATAGCTTGCGGAGCACTTCAGGGACCGCAGAGTTGTTAGATAAGCTGAGTGGGGTCAGGCCTGGCTGCTGCTGGAATGGGAGGACCCCCTAGAAAGCTTGTGCCCTGTGGTGGGATGTGGAGCAATGAGTCTTCCCTCTGAGTCAGCACTGGTGGAGAGTCCGAGGGAATTTCCAGAGCACCACCTTTCCCGTGAAATACAGAGCTGAAGGCTTCAGCCCTGCAAGTTATTAAAGAGCTTGAGACAAACTCAGACAGGCCTCAGCAGAGCTGGGGAAGCTGCATTAGCTTGCATCAGACCTGAGTTTTTCTCCTTTTGGCCTTCCTGTAGGTTCCTGTGGGAATTAGTCCTGGTTAGCCCCAGGTCTCTGCCATCACATCTGTCAGAAACAGGCTAGCATGTTCTGCATGTTCCACGTTTCTGTCTGTGATCAACCAGTCATACTGCTTAAGCACTGGCAATAGTTAGGAATGGGGGAACTGGCCAAAGACATCCAAACTTGCTTGGTCTAGGTCTGCTCTGCTGGCATGTTCAAAATTACCTTCCATACACACCACCCCTGAATTTGAACAGTGCTCTGTAAGCTGCTTTCTGACCCCTTAGGAAGAAAGCCAGTACTGAAGTACACTGGCATTGATTCTTTTTACAGAGTGGGAGCCATAGCTGTATTAATCTTTTGCTTGCCTTTCCCTTGCAAATAGGTGAACAAGATTGAATTTGTCCAGAGGAAGCCAAAATTCAAAAAAGTCGTTGTGCCTTTGGAGGACCACGTGCAGTGTCGGTGTGAAGCCGTGTTCCGACCACCCCCCAGGAACATCCGTCCGGGGCCACGTGAACAGAGACGTAAGGATCTTGGCATTAGTAGAATGGAGGGAGGTGTGGGAAGAGAGGCTGGGGAGGGAGAAAAGAGGCCACTGGTTTCAATCTGCTTAGCTGCAGTGAATCCTAAAGGCCTTCACTGGTTTATACCAGCTGAGGGACCTTTCCCAGGATGTCTGCCTGCCAGCAAGGGGCTGAAACCGAGGGAAAAGGAGGGGAAGGTGAGAGGTGAAGGGAAGGGCATGGTGGGAAAAGGGAGAGGGCAGAGACTGCGGAGAACAGAGGACAAGGAACAGAAGAACAGAAAGAGGCCTTGTGGCCCTCCTGTTGCAGGACTCTTTGTTGACAGTGTGTGGAGAAAGATATTTCAACAAGAGGCGGCTGCCCCTCGCTGTACAGACACTCTCCCCTCTGTTTTGGCAGGCTTGTCACCGGCGTTCACCACAGCCGCTGTCTCACAGAGGCGGCGAGTGCGCCGGCCGCCGGCACAGAAGAGGAAACATAAGAAGTACAAGCATGTCAACGATAAGAAAGTGCTGAAAGAAATCCTCATAGCATAGAAGTGCTGGCAGGGGAGAGAGAGCACAAGGCAGGTAACAGCAAGCTGCTTTTCCACTTGGGGGAGGTGTCCTCCTGGTACATGGCATCTTGGGCCCTTCCCACAGCACTGGCTGCTCGTTCAGTGCGGAGCTACTGCAGAACAAAACCTGGGTTGAAGGAGGGGGAAGAACTAGGTCGGGTGTCAACATGTGCATTCTATTTATGGAATTAAGGCTCTTTGCAAAGTTGGTAGGATCATGCTGCAGCCATCCTTACTCTTGGGCCCTGCTCTCTCCTTTTTCTGCCTCCCTCACAGGCAGAGAATATGCCTGACTTCTCCCTACACCTAAATCCCCTCAGGGTCCGTGTAATTCATCTGTTCTGTGGAGCAACTCCTGTTCTACTTTCTCTATTGACTCTCCATTGAAAACAGAGAATTAATATTGCTCTGGGGATCCCTTTTTCTTTTATTTCATTAGTTGAGTTGGCAGAAAGACTGAAAAGCAGCAACACTTTCGGTTCATCACTCTCCTAGCAGGAAGTCTATGTGCATAAGAAAGGTCATACCTGGGGAAAGGAGAACTGGAATCTCTGACAAGAGATCTGGACTTTGTCAGGCCAGGGTCTGATTCTTCTCTCCATGACTTGTGTAAACAGGAGTAATTCCTTCATCATCAGAAGAATTTCACTGGTACAAGGGAAAGGAGAATAAGCCCTGGTTCCCTGTGAGAGGGAAAGGTGCGGAAAAGAGGGGAGAGTAGTCAAAGTGCAGATCCGGGGGAGCTGAATTTAGAGAGAGGTGACACAGCTTAACAGAGAGAGCCCTGGCCCCTGGCTCAGCAGTTCCAGCTCTGCTGCAGCCCCTTGAATGAACCCAAGCCACTCCCTTCACATTCACTTCCCCTCACCTTGGGAGAGGGGACAGCAGGCTTCCATGTGTGGCATTTCAGGAGCTGGGGACAAGGGGTACCAGGCAGTGTCTTGGGATTGGGATTCTCACGCTTAGCACTATGAGGGTTCTGATTATCCCAGGATTCTCCTGACCAGCCTGAAGTTCCCAGGGTAGAAATTATGCAAACCCATGCAAATGTCAGCTCTGGCTCAAGCTATTCAGGGGAAAAAATAGAAGAGGTCAAAAGTCCTCCTAGGCTTCTAATCTGGCACTTTGACACAAATATTTCCAGAGGAGAAAAGGGGATAGGAGGGGAGTTGCAAGGGGGAAAGGGTTATGTGTTCTAATGCTGTGTCTGGTTTTGTTTCACTTCCAGGTTTATTTAATATATCTGCTGTATTGCCCCCATGGGGTCCTTGGAATGATAACTTTTCCTCTTTGTCCATCTGCCTCGACGTCTGATTCAGACGGCAATTGGTGCTTCCCTTTCCATCAGTGGACCTTCTCCCACCAAAGCCTCCCTTCTTTCATTTATTAGCATAATTTTCAAGTTTTACACACACACACAAAAGGACAAAGATGACATATATATATATATATATATATATATATATATATATATATGAGAAAAGAACAAAGTACAAATAAAACCGTGAACGTCAACAGCCACAACTTGCGATGAGGACAGGACAATTCCTTCCCAGCTATAGAGGACAGGATGGAAAATGTGAAAAGGAAAGTGGGTCCAATTTCTTCCGAGGGAAGGAGAAAAACAGATGGACAGAGGCCAGAAGGGGAATATTCTCCCTTTCCCTCGTGCTTCTGGTAAGGCTGGGGGGCCCAGCTGAGATCTACACTTGCACTGGACCTACGTTTTGGAAACAGGCAAATCTCAAATTGCGAGCGGCGACCAATGATGGAAAATGCACTAAGGACTTTTATCGCCCTACCTGGACAGATATATATTTTTAACGTGCGTGTGTATATTTTATTTTAAAAAAGAAAAACCAAAACCACTAAGATATACAACATCTCGGGGAACAGAACAAACAAGCAAAGAAACTAAACAAAAACAAAACAAAGAAGCCAAATGCATTCCCCAACTCCCTTTCCCCTCCTGCTCCTGGTGCTGACTGGAAGGTGTTTGGATCGTGGGGAAGGAGCACACGGCGGCAGAATTGTCTCCACACCCCCGGCCCCTGCCAAGGGGAGCCATCTTTGCACATGCTTGTGGAGAATTCAACTTTCCAGGCTCGGACTCAGATTATTTTTAAATTCGCTCTGTATGTGTGTGCGTGTATATGTGTGTGTGTACATATATATATATATACGTGTGCGTGTGCGTGTGTATGTGTATTTATACATACATATATAAATATATATATATATATATATATGTTCTTAAATGGGTTTCATTCCCCAGTGGCAGGAAACTCAGAGGCACGTGCATGCATTAGCTTCACTGGGCTGGCAGAAAAGCACACTGTTACTGCAACGTGCCTGCGAGGCCCGGGACGGGGCAGGCAGAGACATCATCTGATCTCTCTCTCTCATTACCCTTTTCTCTCACTCTGCACCAGGCCCCCAGCACAACTTCCTTGCAGGAGGTGAAGTGGCACCACAAAAAGACCAAGGACAGCCAAACTTAGAAGCATGACTTAATCTCAGTGCGCTGTCCTTGCCTGCTCTGTGGTCTTGAAAGCAGAATCATGTCATTCCCACAACGTTTTTAACCCTTTCCTGGATGTCCTGCATACCATGCCTCCTCTGACCTCTCCCTGCCAATGTTCCCACATCTCCCATCATTTTCCTCACATTTTCCATCTCAAATTTCTCCTTGATCTTTACCCATTAGATGTTCCCGGCCCACCTAGTGTGGAAGTTGATCCAGGATGTGGACAGCTCTGTGTAGGTATAGAGAAAGAAATGAGGATGATTTTTGCAGTTGGCAGCAGCTCTCTGAGACAGAAACAAGCTCTTCTAAGTGAGGAGGACTCAGAGAACAGCTGGAGGCTCAGTTGTAGAGTCCCTCCTGGGCCACTGCCTGTCTTTGAGGAGGGAGGGGGACTTTGTGGGCAAGAGTGAGTTTTGCACAGGTAATAGTCAGTAACCATTAGCAGAAATGTTACATATGATGAGAGTTCCCAGTATTGCCTTGGAGTCATGTCTTGGATTGTGCCATGCTGGGCGCTGCAGTTATACATGAAGAAAATTCCTGCCCAGAGCAATCATGGCACTTCTCCTCTCACAAATACACACCCCTGTTGTGGGGCAAAGCTCTGGAGGGAGGTGGGGGAAGAAGCCAAAGCCACAACCTGGGAGCTGTTGCAAGTCGGGGGGGACCCAGTCCTCACCTCCTGCAAGCCCAGAGCTCATACCACTGCCAAGGCAGCACGTTGCTCACTCCCTCCATCCCCAAGCCCTCAAGTCTTAAGACACTTTGTTTTCCTGTTCCAAAATCTATTTCTTTTGGTTTGTAAATATGGTGAGGTTTTGTTTTATTTTATTTTAATTTTTTTGCCTTTTTTTAAAAATGTAAGATTAATTTATACTCAGTACTGTATTTAAAGTTGTACAAAAAAAAAAAGAAAAAAGGAAATCACCTCTCAAACAGCATTTTCTCTTTCTTTTGTGAGCTGAATGAAAAGCAGAGGCCAAACGAGCTCACCACAGGGCACGGCAGCATTTCCAGGGCCTGCAGTTTCCTTTTCAAGACACTTGTTCTGAGATTGCAGAGAGAAGCAACCAAAGCTGGGAAAGTCCTGAGAGCCCACGCACAGCCCTGCCCACAGCCTGCCATGCTGAGCTCCTCCTTCTTGGGCTGGTTTGAAATGACTCAGGTGCTGGGGGTTTTGTCTTGAAGAGGTCCCCTTAGCTGCTCTGCTAGGACACCCGGCCAGAATTTCCCTGTGCTTTCATCCAGTGTCCAGATTCCTCTGCTTTGAAGGGCTTGAGACTGTCAGCACTGTTTACACTTCCCAAAGCTGTACAAACAGTTGGCCCCTTCCCTCCTTAGTCACATCGTCTAGACAACAGCAGTCCTTCCCTTGGTCGGAAAGGCCGTTGCATTTCCCTTTCCTCCCCGCAAGGGAGGTATCACACATCTGGCACTTGGGTGCGATGCTGTGAGGAGCAAAGGCAGGACCTGCCCTGTGCCTCAATTCTAGGGTCCTCTCAGCACAAGCACAGCATCCTCAGTCCATGGCTCAGCTGTGAGGAACATGGACCCAAATGGAGACTTGTACTGCAGTGGTGAACCTGGGGACCCCTGTGTGTGCACCTCAGCTTGGTGCACCCAGTGACACAGGTGATCTCAGAGGAGCCAGGGAGTTTTGGCAACTCTCCCTGGTTTAATTGCTCAACTGCTACTTTACCTAAAGGCCCAGTCTTGGGATATGTCATTCAACAGGAGGTTCATCTTTTATTGGAGGAAACACATCCAGCCTTCCAGGCAGAGGAGAGAGGCTGCAGCAATTGATCCTCCTGTGATAACACGACTCCTGAAAGCAGTGGGCAGGTGGGGGAGCAAGGCTGTCGGCTGTTCAGGTGCAAAGAGCAAACCCCTGTGTTTTAAAGCCAGACTTTCTGGGGTTTAGCATTGACAGTTTGCAACACTAAAGTTATTTCATGGCTAAATGAAGTGAAAAATAATTTTGCAAGAACAGGCCTGGGAAAACCATAGACTGCTTATTTTATTGGTGCTCAGGAATATGAACAGCTTAAACTCTCCCCACACCTGGCTGTGGCTTGAAGGAAGAGCCTTCTCTTGCCCAGCCATGTGGCACAAAGCCCACACAAGCATTCTCCTCCCTGTGCTCAGCTCGTGCCTCCCTGGCATAAACTGTGCCCCCACCACGATGACCACCCTGTCCTGCTGCCCGACCTTCTCACACTCCAGAGGTGGCTGGAGAGGGCTCAGTGGAAATCAGCAGTGCCATCCCTTTTTATCCCAGGGTGGGACGGGGATGTGTTGGAGTATGGCCCCATCTCATTGTCCATGCACCAATATCTGGTGGGCCCTGGGGGCGGAGAAGCCAGCCGTGCCAAGGGAAAAGCAGGATACAAAGAAGGAGGAAAATATGAAGAATTCAAAGCTATTTAGGAAAAAAAAAGGGCAACAAAAGCCCGTTGCCTGAGCATGCAGCTGTTCCTCACTTGCCTTCAGACAGCCCGTGACCAAACAGTGCTGCCCCTTCCTGAGCCGTGATCTGCCCGTGACCAAGTGAACTTGTGGCAGGCTTGGGAATTTCCCATCTTAAAAGACGCTGTGGGGAAGCCAGGCAGCCTCAGCTGTTTGTGGATTTCATTGCAACAGCAGAGCCCCCCAAAAAAGAGTGCTGAAAGTGTGGGAACCAGAGGTAACCCCAAATGCTGTGGTCTCCCTGCGGGTAGTGCAGACACCAGGTTAACACAAGGAGTTAACAGTCACAGCAGTGGATCCGTGGGGCTCTTGGCAGAGGAGCCAGGTGAGTAAAGATACCAAAATACAGAATTATGGCAGGGCTCATCTACCATTTTTCTTCCCCCAGCCAGGCAGATACCAAACGGGATTCTCTGGCATGATAGACTGCCTTGGATTCACAGCAAAGGCTGGAGTAAAGGCAGCCTCAAGGGAAACAACCTCCTTTTTTATTACTTTTTTATTACCATCTCAATAAAGCTGTTTGCAAGGGATTACGCAGCAACCCAAACACGGCGGGGACCCAGGCAGCAGGGAGGTTTGTGGTTTGACAGTCAATGCACATTTCGAAGTGTTTGCTGTGAACTTTTTTTTGTACATGCTGCAAAAATTCAGTGGATGCTGCAGAAATGCCAGGCAAGCAGCTCAGCCAGGTCTCACCCCAGCAGCCTTGGAAACTCCCAGGTTCCCAAATGTCCTGACCTTTAGCCTTGGCCAAAGCTAAGCCGGCTGATGCAGTTGGTGCAGGCAAGCTCTAGTCCCCAAACCCGAGCCCTGCCTGGCTGTTTTCTGCATGAAGGGAAACTATTTTTCACTAGGAATCTTAGCATAGACCCCGGGAAGAGCAGTGGAGATGGTGTCAACTACTGTCTTTTCAGCTGTGAGCGACGGCATCAGAGACAAAAGTAAATGGGGTCCGCAAATGAAAAGTGCTGATGACTGAACCAAGGTGTGCTCCCAGAAATGAGCCCTTCCTTGCAGCTGTATCCCCGCCGTGGAGGGGATTTCAGCACTCCCCTGGCCGTGGCTGGGAGTGTCTGCAGACTCCATGGATATTGGCAGCTTGAAGGGGTGATCAGGAGACCTGATATTTGGGCATGCTGGGGTGTTAGCTTCTCCCAGAAAGGAGGGCAAGGGGGGTTGCAGAGACACTGCACACATTGGTTTGATGTCTGTGAGGGAAGGTTCTGGGAAGTGCCTGTGTTTCTACAGGGTTCCTTCAATGCCTCCTGGGCATCTCTCTTGCCGAGGGGCTGTGTAAAGGGGCCTGTGCCTTTAAAATCTGCAGAGGTGTTATTTAGGTGGAAAAAGTGTTTCACCATGACCATGGATATTGTTTGCATTTCAGTAACTGACCGAGGAGAGACACAGAGAGAGAGAGAGAAAAGACCTTCCTTCCCTCTGACAGGTTCAGGAATTTTTTCCACTAATTAAGAAGAAAAACAAAATGCTTGCACTGGGAGGGGGATGGGAGGAAAAGAGGGTCTCCCTTGTGTCCCATAAACCTGGTAGCCATGGACAAAACACCACAATCACAGCATAGCCTTGCCCTGGAAAGATTGAAGCAGTTCTGACCAGTGGATAGAAGGGGGAGCACACCTCTCGCTTGCAGGTCGCTCGTGCACGCTGCTTCTGAGCACCCCAGGCTGGGTGAGGAGCAGCTCTCTCCCAGAAGGATGCACAAATCCAGATGAGGTTCTTGGTCTGTGAAGGGCAGGACCAGTGCCTGCTGCAGCAAGGTGACAGCCAGTGGTGCTGGTTTGCCCCCTGAGAGGGATGGGGGATGTTTTACACATCAGAGCGTCTCACTGGCTGCAGTGAGATGCAGTCAGACGGTTGTAAAAGGACTGAAATGGGTGTTCTTTGCATTCAGGCTTGGCTGGGATGGGGCTCTCCTGGCTATGTTGAGGCAGGTGTGAACAGCCTGGTAATTGAATAAAGCATCTTCCCAGCATGGCCACCTTCAAGTGTGTTAAATGAAACAGAAAGGAGCAGCTGAACAGGATCTGCAGTTTTTTCCCCATGATACGTATTTTCCTTTTTCCATGGATAGTCCCACCGGGTATGCTGTGACCTATTGTTGTACTTATTTATTTACTCAGGTCTTATAGATGGTTTCAAAGCCCATGGCCAGGAAGGAGCAGCCAGATGCTGTTGCCATGTGGAACAGAAAATCTGCTCCAGTTTCCCGCTTTGAACACAGATGAGGAGCCAGGTGCAACCCCCAAACACAGGACTGAACCCTGTTCCCTTCCCTCCCTGTTCTAACCTAGAAAGTGGGATATTTCATTGCAAGAACATCCTGTGTGGTTTTTTCCAAGCAAGAGATTAGCTGTATTGGTTTGGGTTAAGGACCTGCTTCTCTTTTTGGGGAGAGAGCTGGGTTGGGTGGATGGGTGTAAGAGAAGCCTTGGGAACTTGGAGACTTCCCACTGCCACTAGACTTCCCGGACACCACTAGTCCCTGAGGAAGGACAGACAGCAACAGGGGATTCTTTTTTCCTAGCTGGAAAATGTGAATATTTAGGAACTTGGATTAAAAAATCCTCTGAGGAATCTGGGTGCATGTGAACACCCATCCAGGAAGCAGAGGCCCTCCAGCAGCAGACTTTGGGAGCTGGCATGGTGCTGCCGTGCCCACTGTGGTGCTTTGCCTGTGCTGTGAGTGTAGATGGGTAAGGATGTCATCGCTGCTGGCCATGTCCCTGGCATTTGGGACACTTGTGGCCACAAAGCCAAAGTGTCACAATCGTGGGCTGTGAATAAGGCGTGCAGGTCCTGAATCTCAAATGTGATCAGTCCTTATTGAATTGGAGCGGAGGGAAACAAGAGCCTCGTGAGAGCTGGATGTCTGCACTCAGATAGAGCAGGTTCCATCTGGGACTTCTGCAGGCTAAGAGAGGTGGTCACTCAGTGCTTGAATTGGGAAGAACAACAAGGTCTGCTGCTCCCCGGTACTGGTAGGACCTGGCTCCCTGGTGTACATGTCACTGGATGGGAGAGGTCACAGTTCCAGGTTTTGGCAGTCAGCAGTGGTGCTTGGATATGGGCACCTGCATCTCAGGTCTCCATCACTAGTATTGGATGCCAACAGTTCTCATCCACGGGTTTGAAAAAGGACGTGAGAAATTTGTAACGAGCTGCCGGAACCAGCTACTGAGAGACAGAGTGAACTTGTAAAGGAGTGGGAGGGTGAAGGTAAACCCAAAGGAAGGATTTGCTCTTTGGGAACTTTTTCTTTCACTCCTTTCCACCCCTCACCCAAAGACCCCTCCTGCTTGCCAGGAAACTTGGTTGGGGCAAGCATTTTGCCACCTGGCTTATGCACGCACCAGTCAAGGAAACAATTCTGCAATTGAAAGAGGAAATCTCCGTCCTGGCTATTTCCAACCTCTATTGTTTGTTACCCAACTCATGCATTACACAGACCAGTAGGCAGGGCAGCAAGATTGCAACACTATGCATGTGCTTTCAGACACTTAATTTTAGCATTGCATCCTCTGATTTGTGGTACTGAGAAAACCCAGTTCTAAGGAAAGAGGAAACCTGTGTTTTTGACACTTGATTTTGACCATAAAAGGAAGCAGATCGTTGGAGTGACCTAACAGGTTTAGTCATTCAGACTGTAATCATCTGAGAGTCCAGCGAATCCCTGCTGGGGTTTTCCCATTCCCAAGGAGCTCAATTGCTTGAGAGCCCCGGGCTGGGCTGAAGTCCTTGAGTGCCTGGAGCCTTTGTGCCTCCAATTAAGCTCCTGATCTTTGGACCTTTTCTCTGGGCAATATGGGACACATGCACTCGCCTTCCCAAGCAATCTCAGCATGGGACAGACTCCACCAGCAAGAGTCAGACCTTGACACCGTTTCTCCTGCAGACCCAAAAATGTTTTTAAGGCATGTGTCAACGTGTTGTCCAAAATCTTCCTGCCTTTCCCCAGTAACAGGGCTCCCSTCAGCTGCAGGTGTAAAAGGCAGGTTGAAAAGAAGTTGAATGTAATGAATTTAGGAATAAACAGAGCTCTGGAAGGAGCCTCTGTGCAGCGCTGGGGGCTGAGTTCAAAGTGCAGAAACCCCCTTTGCCTTGTCCTGCGCCAAGCACTCTTCTGCAGTATGGCTTAGTCCCCTTCCAGGGAGGGGTAAAAAGGCCTTCCATGCTGGGAAGAAAATTGGTACCGATGCACAGCAGCTCTTCCCTACAGAGACAGGCCCTGAGACAGCAAGGACCTGCCTCCCTGCTGAGCAAAGGCGACTTAGCTGGTGCTGACTGCAGTCCCACAGACACCCTGACCTGGTATTGCAGGCATTCCCCCACCAGCAGTGCAGCAAAGAAACACATAGACCTGCTAAAATCACAGTGGCTTGTGGCAAGTGTCCACCCCACAACCAAGCAACAAGCAAACCCCACACCTCGCCAGCTCCTCACTCCACCAGTGCCAGGGCAAAGGCACCAGGCACTGGGATGAGGCTGAGCCCTCTGCTGCATGCCTAGTCGTGGGTGTGGAACCTGCACACAACCTATGCCAATTTTCTTCCCAATGGCTGCACGGAGGTCCATCACCAGGACTCCCTCAAGAGCCTCCTGCAAGCCTGCCCAGGCCTCAACAGGGCTGCACCGGCCACTTCCTAAAATGCAGAAGCATCCTTGGTGTTTTTTTGCAATCTTGCAGACATAACATGCTTTCAATTCCTCAAAAACAATGTTCTGCATGTGACCAGAGGCACTGTCCTCTTTCCTCCACGTCCCTTCCCCTTCCAACAATGCGTGTGTGTGCAGCTGGTGGTGGGAGCCAGGGAGTGGGCTATGACATGTGCCTGTTTCATTGAGAAAGTTACCAAGATACAGAAGGTTGTGAAAGGGGAAAGTGGGAAGCTGGAGTAGGTGGAACAGGGATAYGCTTTAAAGGAAGAAAGAAATCTTTCTTTTTCCAAGTACGTGGTTGTGCAAGATCTGAGGACTGTGATTTGACTGTGAGACAAAACCATCATAGCTTTGGCCGAGGGTCAACATTGGCCCTGTTTGGTTTGGCGGGTCAGTGAAAAAAAGTAAAAAGAAGAAAGAGAAAAAGACAGAGAGAAAGAGAGAAAGAGAGAAGGAGAGAAAGAAAGAGAGAAAGAGAGAAAGAGAGAAAGAGAGAAAGAGAGAAAGAGAGAAAGAAAGAGAGAAAGAAAGAGAGAAAGAAAGAGAGAAAGAAAGAAAGAGAGAGAGAAAGAAAGAAAGAAAGAAAGAAAGAAAGAAAGAAAAAGAAAAGAGGTCTTCTTGTTGCATCTCTTGAAATATCTGGATTACAGATCCTGGCTCACATCCGCAAGGGTGGAGGATGTGGGAGCAGGTGGAGGCAGCCAGCTGAGGGGCACTCTTGGGCTTTGGGCTTTCTTTGGGAATGAAGCAGGGTTGTAGGAGTTTTCCTGCACCCCCAAGAGCTGAAGCAGTGCTGAGAGAAGGAGAGTGTCCTATGGTGTCCTCCACCACCATCACGGCAACTTGGGAGTGGGGGAAATGCCAAGCATCCTTAACTTGTCTGGATACAGCGAGAAGCCTAGTCTGGCTGACGAGTCGGTGATTGTGGAAGAGGAAGGAGCAACAGAAACATGCTTACTGTGAGCTGAATTCGGCTGCTCAGACCAAAATAACTTCTCCTCCTGTATATCCCTGTCCTCCCCATGCACATACTCCAGTGGGGAAGAGAGCGGGACTTTCTCATCCAGTGGGTGCCCTGTCCTTCCCGCTGGGATGTTTTGCAGTTGCAGGCCAAGACAGGAATGCCAGGAATGCGAAATCCCGGCACACTGCCCTGCGTCCCGTCCCCGTCTGTCCCCCCCCGGCTGCCCCCCGCTTCCCTGGCCCGTCGCAAGAACAGGATATTCACCCGAGCGACGAGCGACGTACACTCACACACGTCTTGTTATCAGGAAAAAACACTCAGTCAGCGTCTGGAATGGGCTCTGATTAACTGTGTGGCCACCGAGTCTTCCTCGTGGGGCCGTGGGGAAAGCACTCGCTCATGGTGGGGTACAGGCAAATGGGTAGCAGTGGGTCAGATCTTCCAGGGCCACCTGCACGGCAAGGGCTGGAGGTGAACATTGAATGCTGGCACAGCCCTGCCATCGCCCAGTGGTCCCTTTCCTTCTGCTCTCCCTCCTGGCAGAGCCACAGGGTGGCAGGGAGAGCCTCTACAGAGCAGAGCACCCAGCCMCATTGCAAGGTTTCAGCCCCTCCTTGTTGTGGTGAAGTCAGGGTCCTCAGGCTGAGAGGTGCCCCCAGCCCCATCTTCCTGCGTTGGCCACCCTGAGTCGTGTCAACACATCCCCGCTTCCAGCACAGGCTCTGCAAAGACGTCCTGTCTCAGGTAAACAGGATCTCGCCGCGCTGTGTGACCTTGTTTACCTCCCTGAAAGAATTTGGCTGGAATTTTTTTTTATTATTTTTTTTCTTCCTAAGGGCTGGTGAGTCACCCTGCAGAAATGTGTGCTGCCTTTCCACACTGACTCACCTCTCTGCCCACCCTCCTGCCYTTCCCTCCTGCCCCCGAGCTCTGGGGCAGTCAAGAAGCCCCTGCTCAGCTGATGATGCAACCCATGTACCAGTGCCGGTGCTGGTGGCCGTGGCGGTGGCAGTGGCGTCTCTGCCACAGGAAACACGGCCAAGCKTTTGGGCAGTCCCTGTGCCAAAACACAGGAAGAGCACCGAGAAATTACCCCGTGCATTGTCAACTCCAAAAACACCAAAGAAAACAAAACAAAGCAAAAAAACAACCAAAAAAAATTGTCCTCACTAGAACAATTGCCCAGAAGAATAGAAAAGAGAAAAAAAAAAGAGGCCAATGGACCTGGCCTACTGCCAGGACCCTTGTTTTCCTTTCCCAACACAATGCACGTTAAATAATACTTCCTTCTCACAACAAGGCCCTCCTGGGCCGGTTTTTGTTTTTCTCCCCTGCTGTGCGGGGGTCGGTCAGCACAAATGGCTCCCGGGAGCATCGGCACTTCAGGGCTGCTGCTCATCCCCACTGCCATGGACTGCCTCTTCCCAGCACTGTAGATGAGTGAGGGCCCCGTGGTTGGGCTGTCTGGCTCCCCTCCAAGTTTCTTGTGGGGAGCAGCAGGCTCTTGAGCACTTCTCCTGACCTCTCCCAGCCACCAGCATGATCCAGGTTTAGCCACTTTTCCGGATAACATCTCTTCGAGGTAAGATAGGTAGCTATCCCAAGCCACTGCCGTGTAGCCAAACTCAAGCTACAAAGACATCTGTACAAATTAATCATGGCAGCCATATCMTATATGCTGATTTATTGCCAGATTAAATATAACAGAATAAGAAACTATATACATTACATGTGGGATGAAGGGTTTCATGACATCTCTGGCCAGACTTCCAGACTGGGACAAGGGGAAATCCTGTTACTTGCACCTTGGCTATTCAGTTCCCATTTGGCTTGTGCTCAGTTGTCTTTACTTTGGGATTTCTCTTACCAATGCCAGTGTCACTGGCACCCAACTGACTGTATTCAAATGTCTGTGTTGTGGAGGAATCCAAATAAAACCAGTTTTGTTTATTCTAACTTCTTTCCTGAGAAATTTAACATCTGAGATACCATGCCTCTTGTTTGTTGGCAGTGTCAATCAATAGTCTCCAAGGGGCTGATTAGATCCTTATCTCTTTTGTCCGAGGATTATTGGGATTTCTGATTAAATAACAGGTGCAAGAAAGAAAGGAGTTGTCCTTCTTGAAATCAAATCAAGGCCTTTGTACACAAAATGACATAATTTCAGCTGCATATGTGTCTCCCCAGATTTCTACTTTCTTACAGGAGGACACAGACTGCTGGGCAAAATGGACCCAGCGGTTCTTGGGTGCTCCCAGACATGGCACATCTCTCTTCTCAACAGGATGCAATGCCCAGTCAACAGCTCTCACAGCTGGCCAGCCTCATCCTGGCACAAGGGAAGAGGCTGCAGGGGAGCAGCAGGCAGCAGGTCTAAGTCGACATTTGGCGCACTTGTCCACTGACGCCCGAAGTCGAGCAAACTCATTTGTTTCAAGGATTGCCTTCGTGCACTGAAGTTCCCGAGGCAATCCAGAAAAGCCAGATCCAAGGTCCCACCTACCTGCATTGCCTGGGCTCAAACGTCGGTTCCTGCTTCTGAGTGATGGATTTGTGTTCTGGGTAATACTAAATGCTTTGTGAAGGTGAGATCTTCTTGGCACTACTTTGCTCTGTTCGTCTCCCTCCCAGAAGATGAGCYGGTCCCTTGCTACAACGGTGTATGTGGTCAGTCACATCAGCAGTCAGGGTAACTTCTTGGTCAGTGAAAGATGGTTTCTGAGCAAAGTTAACCATGTCAAAGAGGTGCTGGAGACAGATTAGTGAGAGTTTATTAGGAAGGAAATTGGGGTAAAGCTGGAACACAACATTCAGCCCTGCAGAAGTCTGAGTATTTGTACTGCTCCTGTGTTTGCTGTGCCCTCAAGCATTCCCAAACCTGTCCATGTGTGGTGGACAATGTGGGATTCGCCCTACAGCAGATGTCTAAACATTGGCTCTGAGGTCTCAGCCGGCTGTCTGATCTCCCTCGATAGTCAACAGAGCGAGATGGGCATGTCCAGAAAAAGAGCTCAATTCTCTGGCTTAAATCTTTTAAGTTTGGGATGAATCATGCTGTGGCAGTGCTCAACTCGCTCTTTTGTCTAGAGAAGGAGACCAGGGCTGTTAGTGTTTGACTACTTCATTTTCAGTCAGCTCAATTTAAGGTGCTTAATTTTTAGCTGGCAAACACCAAGAACGGTGAATCCCACCTCAGGAGAACAATGTACCAGTGTATGACAAGCAGCAGCAAGTCCGGGAACAGAGCTTCTCTCTTGATTTATTTAACAGCTACAGTTATTGCTTAAACTTGATCATGGGAACCACTGTCTCAGCAAAATCCATCTTGCTCAACATGCAGAGTATGCCTTGTCCTCCCACAGTGCTGTCAAAGAATATGTCCCTCAGGGACCTCGAAACACATAGGAGAGAGTTGCTGGGGCCAGCAACTTGTATCTGAGCGTGGGGTTTTCCCTGGATCTGGCATGGCACTTGTTTTTATCAGCTGCCAAACTGGCAATTCACCAGCTCCTGATAACACAAGTRAAAACCTGGAAAAGACAAATCCAAACAGCCCGAATTACCGTGTACAGGTGTCCTTGTGCCTGGTGAGAACAACCAGATTGTCCGTATTTGCCTCTACATCCAGGTCATCCCCTGGGCACCAGGCCTTGGTGACAAAGAGCAGCACTGTTGGCAGATCTCCCTTCTGCCAGTGAGAACTTGGTGGAAATTTTTATCCAGCAAATGTTTGTTGCTTGGCCTCCTCTGGTAAGTGAGCAGATGCTGAAGGTTGTTTGGCTAGCTGATTAAACAAATCCCAGTGTTTTCTGCCAGACCAGGTGATATCAAGCCTTTTCAGCTGCCTGGTCCGTACAAGATCATTGAGCAGCATTCAGCAGCTCAATTACTGCTGAATATTCAGCCTTGAGGAACAGAGTGACGTTTTGGCTATAGCCCTAATGGCAACCATAAGTCCACCCTTGAAATGGCTTTTGGAAACACCAGAAAACTACAATACAAAAGGGGAATATTCAGGTCAGGCTGTGAATGCGCTCTTCAAACAATTCTTAGTGTTCTTCAGGACTCAGACTTGGAGGCCCGTGTGGATAAGTGGTGAGCTTGGCTGGTGGTGGGACACCTAGCATGTGAGCCTGTTGAAGGCTGTGTCAGTGCTATGCCAACTCACCAAACTGAGGTATATTCAAGATGACTATCAGAATTACCACTTCCCACAGCAACCTGTCACAGGGAATATGTGCTATTTTGACTGGGAATGTCCACCCCTGGGGTCTATTTTCTCCCCCGCTTGCACCAGGTACACATCTGGGATGTGTGATGAAAACCTGCCAAGCTGATTTGTATCACAGAAAGTGGGAAGCAATGGTGGTGACATCAGCCATGGCTGAGTGATGAGAAGTCATGTGAACATTTATATAAGGGGATGTAAGACACTACTCCGTTTATTTGGTATCTCCCAGGTCCCTTCACTCAGGTATAAACCTGCAGATGATACCAACCCCGGTAACTCAGTGATCCACCAATGCATGACCCATTGCTCCTCTCTCCTCTGGTGAACAGAGATGTTACTGGAGATACATTACTACTTAACGATTTCATTGCCATTTCTTTTGTACATCCCCTTGTAACAAACTACTGACCCCCAGCACCAAACGAGGATCAATTTAGATTAAATATAAGGCTTTATGAGGTGGTGAAACACTGACACAGGGTGCCTAGCGAGGTGGTAGGTGCTCTGTCCTTGGAGACATTCAAGGTTAGGTTCGACAGGTCTCTGAGCAGGCTGATCTAGTTGAAGATATCCCTGCTCACTGCAAGGGGGTTGGACTAGATGATTTTTAAAGGTCCCTTCCAACCCAAACTCTCCTAGAATTCTATGAATACTACTGGCCATGGCCATGAGGACCTGCAGCAGTCTGCTTTGGGATGAGGCACATCCATAGTGACAGCTTTACAGTGACATCTGTAACATTGACTGTCTATTTTTTCTTTATTTTTTACAAGTTTATCCTACAAAATAATTCTATTCATTGGTAACTTTCTTGACATGAACTTCCAGGAGTTACAATGACTAGTGACTCTACAGAGTCCTACATCTTTTAAGGGGTTTCAGTTACCCATTTAGCCAAATTGTACCAAGAAACATCTTTCTATTTTGTTTTGCATGTAGATGGTGCTGTACCTGTCAATCTTGCTGAAACAACAGTTTTCCTCAGCAACAAATTTACCTACGCTGCAGTTTCAGGCTCTTCCTAAGGAAAATTTTTCTGAAGTGCAGTGTAAGGCTGTATAATTTCAGATGGGAAGCGTAACTGTCTACTGAGAAAAATGGGAACATACACTCCATTTTAAGCCCATTACAAAAAGAATTACAGTCACGCGGATGCAAAGCTAGTATCATCCCCTAGACAGTAACTGCTGCATCTAGTACTGCTCAGCAATATGCAAAAATAGAAGCAGACAGAAATCCACCCAGACAAAAGCCAAGATTTTTTCCTGATGTCAATCAGGTACCCAGACATGGCTCCTGAGCTGTGAACATCCCGTTGGCCTGGCTGCCCTGGTGACCCCTCCTCGCCCCCGTTCTCCCAGACACCTGCAGTTTTCTTTGAAGTGGGGACATGGCAGGCATTTCCCAGAGACATGTCGGGACGCAGAAGGAAGAGCAGAGAGATGGATTCTATCTGTCAACTCACGATGAAATACAGTGACACCCCCCCAAGTCCAAAAAGAAAGCGCAATTTTTTCTAGTTAAAAAAGTGTTTGGCACAATCCCTAGACCAGCTGCTTCCTACATAAGTAAGAGGCATGCATAGTGTACAGAAAAGAATATTTGACATTCCTAATCAATTAGATAAGGGGAAAAAACAGTCCATTTTCCTGTTCAAAATAAAATTATCTTGGTTACTTCAGATTTCAAGGGCATTTATCTTTCAGCTTCAGACAGAGGGGCACTGAGTAGACTGCAGGTTACTGACCCAGGCCTGCGGAATGACTAAGCTGCCAGCTGGAATGGAGGAGCCCAGGCTCAGCTCTAGTGGAGCACTGGGATGGGTACAACTGTGTCTGTTATCAGCCAAGTCAGGTGTGCTTTAGTAGAGCCAGGACTGTGCCAGGCCAGGAATAACTGGCAGCATGGGAGGAGGGAGTTAAAACATCTCAAACCAAATTGTTCAAGGGAAAACACTCCCAGATCTTGCCCGTGCACTCCCTGGCTTTGAAAACTTGTGTAAACATTTAACCAGAGAAATGCCAAGGAAATCAAGGTGAGGAAGAAAGTAGCTGGAAGGGCTGTAAGAGAACACAGGCACCTTCCCAACCTGAGTTCAGCTCAGGGTGTTTCCATGGAAGAGGCACAATCTGAGATGTATTGTGTATCTTTTTCTCAAAAGCACAGGAGGCTCCATGCCCCATGGCAGGTGCCAGGCACCACCRCCAGCCCTGCAGCAGAGACAGAAGGCAGAGGTACAGTGGCATGGTGCCCTTTCCTTGAAGAACGTGTCTCTGGATCACCAGAAGCCTTTGAGGCCTTTCCATAGGCCAATGGAGAATGGATGAGGTCTTTGAGAGGATTGGCTGTGCTGTCTCCCAGTTCAGGGGAAAGCAGCAGCCCCTTTGCACTGCCTGGTGCAAGCAGGATGAGCAGATGAGCTGCAGGTCCCTGTTATGGGATTTACCCCAAGCAATTACAGCCCTCCCCCTGCAGTTCCTGGAGACTTCAATCCTGGACAGCCGTATCAGAAGCTGTCTCAATTGCTGCTGCTTTGCATTTGCAATACCAAGCCTGTGTTCTTCAGTATTTGTCAGGACAGCATGTTTCCCCAGGAAAAATGTATGCAAATAGGGCACCGAAGTGTCTGAGCCTACAAACCCCTGCCCAGACCCAGCGCAGCCCTCTGGAGACTGCACTCACACATGGAATCTTGGGCCTGTAGTGCCACCTAATGAACAGGCGCCACTCAGAGCCCACATGGATGCTGCTGTGTGCAGGAAAATCAGGCAAAGGCACTTGCTAGGGGACTTCCTTCCTCTCTAATGCCTTCCATCCAACTCCCAGTGCTTCAAAAATTACTCATTTGTTCCTTGCAACCCAGGTGTCAGGCAGGAGATAATACTAACCCTGTTCTGTGGACAAGTTGCGGAGCAGCTTTTTGCTAAGCCCAAATACACATGACAAGTCAACAGTAGTTTAGTGACAAATTAGAGTTAACTCCTTTCTCCATGTCGCTTTTGGAAATAGTGCTCCCAAGGGACGGGGCAAAGAGGTGACACGGTGCAAAGTTGCAATTTGCACCCTCCTCCTGGGACTCACTGTCCTGTGCACCAACAGGAACCACCTGGGTGACGAGAGTGAAACTCCCATCTTTCAGGAGGCAGAAGTTGGGCTCCGTTTGATTGGTGARGATGGTGGTCAGGCATGAGGATCAGGAATGGCTCTAAAGGAACTAGAGGACATTCCTTCAGGAAGAAACCAGCTGGTGTTTGCTTTTTACATAGGACATTGTCAAGAAGAACAAATGTTCCACACGAAGTGCAAGCTTCCTGCTGGTCACGACAACTGCCTTCTCAGATCCACTTCCAGAGCAAGACACTGAGGTGCCTCCCTGCACCTTGCATTCTAGTTTCTGGCTTCTGCTGATATAAGAAGGYATCCCAAGGGACAAATCATCACCCAGGGCAGGGAGCTGCCTTKAGGTAGCAGGTAGACAATATGGGAGAGCTCAGTCTCTCCCTGGAGCTTGGGAGTTAGGGTTGTGCATTCTCCCTTCTACATTTACCTTCTCTGTCGGGATCTCAGGTCAGGCACCCACCAGAGCAGAGGCCTCTTTAAAGGAGCTGTTGCAGAGCTCAGCATGTGTGTAAATGGCAGCCGTGTGGTCAGAGCCCTTCCCCAGAAATGGAGGGTCTCCTCAGCCTGGAGGGACTGTACTGTAACACACTCTTTCCACCAGCCTGGTCTGCTCTCCCCCACATGGCATGGCATGGTGGTCTGTAATACGGGTGGAGATCACCTGCCAGGTTCAGCATCCCGAGGGTATAACTCAGACATGTCCTGGCATGAAGGTTGGGAGCCTGCTTTCGGCACAAGAGCAGGAGATCTGACAACAAATGCCAATCATGTCATGACTGCACAGATGCTGAACCCTTAGCTAAGTGTGAAACAGACTCTGGACCCATAGCTGGTTTTTAAGTCTTTCAAATTTTTCAGAGTGGTTCAGGGCTGAAGGAAGCAAGCACTGTCTGTCTGTCCCTTCACAACAGAAGGAGCAGGGGACATACACTGTCTCACGTGCAAATAGTCCTCTGTGAAAAGAAACACTTTTAGGGCTGGATACTCTACAAGCAGGCAGTGCCAGGAGAGGATCATACGTGAGAGTGGGAGTCTTTGGAAGTTTTAAGCAACGAACAGCTGAAGAAGTTTCCATAGAGCATGTGGGCGCCAAGGCTTTTCAAAGACGTATCATATGTCCACAGATGGGCAGGCTTTCACTGGAACAACAAGACTCAAATTAATTGAAACAACAAAACTCAATTTCATTGAAACCACAAAAATATTTTTAAAGAAAACAAACCACAAAAGCACTTATTTTCTCTTGCCCACCCACACTTCTAGTCTAGGCTTCAGAGCAACAAAAATCCTACTACAGCTTCCTATAAGGGAATTTATGTGAAATATGTGTTTTATGTACCAAACTGGCATGATTCACTCTTGCTGTGACAGTTAAAATGGCCCAGAGAGAAGGAAGACTGATCTCTACCTAAGTGTTTATCTTGGAAAGCAGAGATCAGTGTTTCAGCACCTTCACTAGAACATGTTTAGGTATTTTGCATGAGTCACRCACTGGATGATATGTACACACAGCCAGGGGTTGTGGTTGGGACATACATCTCCTCTTGCCCGGGAAAAGGACCATGTCATAGCTGCTCCATGGCCCAATGAACTCTGAATTTGTCTTGCACCAAGCAAGTCAGCTTCAGTGGGTGAATATGTACTCCCCTTGTGCTTGACAAAGAGAATAGTCTGGTGTTCGGGGCAGTCTCCCAAGAGGTGGGATTTTATGGCCCTGAAGACASAGGAGGAATGTGACCCTGATGACCAACACTACTGGGTTTGTGCAATAACTGTTGAGCTATCATTTAACAGGTAAGAAAACAACAAATCCTCTTCCAGTGGCATTTGCAAAATGTGGCAGCTGCTATTTTTTGCACTGATCCTGCTCTGAGAAGTAGCTGAGCTCTTCAAGGAAGTCTGGGAAGAAACACCTACCTGGCAGTTCCCAGTCACACCTGGCTGTGAGACAAGATGTGGAGGAAAACATCTGCCCATTAAGTTGAGCTGACACTAAAAGACAAGTGGCAGCTGTGTTGGATTGAGAGGATAACAGTCTGGGATTCTGTGCTTACCATCCCACTAAAATGGTCTTCCAGGGGCCTTAGATGTGCACCCAAGACATGGCCACAATTAAAGAGAAATGCTGGGTGCTCACATCTAAAGAGAATGGAAGGCTGAAGATGGCGACTGTCCTATATGCTGTGTAAGGGGTGGAGAAACCCCGCACTGGGCAAAAGCAGTTAAGGATGGAAGTTAAATTACACTGAACCCACAAAAGGTATTTTTCTTCATGACAGACCCCAACCAGAGCTCTCAGGGGGTCCTATGCTTGAGCCAGATGATCTTTCCTCTATCCTCTAGGACTAGCTCCTTTGGCAGGGCTGGGGGACTGGCACATTTGTCCTCCTCATGTGTGCTGTGTAACACCCGAAGGCAGAGCACTACTTTGGGCTGGGGYTCACTGGCCATCCAGTGTCGGGAAATCCTTGTGCTGGGAGCAGATCGGAGCCAGGTGAGGAATGCGCAGCAGCACGGCTTTAAACACATTGTTCGGTGGCTGCTGGTGCCAAGGGCTCCGGGTAAGGCGAGGAGCTGCCAACTGGCAGCAGAGGGCAGCTGCATTCCTTCCTGCGTTTTAAGGAACTAACATTAAAAGTACTAATTGACGTGAGCGTACCGACAGGGTAGTTTTTCTGGTGCTCTTGGGCTTAACTGCATTGGTGCCCCGKGCATCCTGCGTGTGCCTTCCATGCTTCCATGGGGGAGAGAGGGCTGCTCTCCCGGGCCAGGGCAGCACCGACTGTACCTGATTACTGCTCTTTACTTCTGCGACGTGTTATGAGGCTGCCTGTCGAAACCACAGTACGCAAATAGACTGGACCTGTGCTTGCAGAGCAGCAGGATGAGTGCCATCTGCTGATAATTAAACACGCAGCACCGCAGCGGCAGAGGCCGGCTCACCCACCGGCTCAGCGATACCTCGCACCCGGCATCGGCAGTAGGGCTCCCCATGGCTGCCAGCCCTGCGACATTACCGAGTCGTGGCGGCACCCTACTCGTGGGCTGCCAGGGCTGGCTTCTGCTGCAAGGTCGTTTCTTGAAGCTTCATCAAGCAGCATTTCTTCAGGGATGTGTTGGGTGGTTTTCAGGCTATGCTGATCTTTGCTGCAGTCTTCTGGGGGAAAAAAAWTCTTTGGCAGGATTAGGCTTTGTAGAATATAAATGACCATTAATAAATTTTTAGTGTTAATGTAAGTGCTTGTATCAACTGGAAGCTGAATCGCTTAATCAGGCTAGCAGCAATTAAAATGGTAATTTTTTTCTGTACTAGATTCTGCTTGCAATTTTTACTCAAGTAAAACTCTTTGAAGTTAATTGGAATTTTGATTAAAGTCTCCTGGATCTGGGTCTCTGAATTTGTACTAAGGAAGGTTCAATATTTGCTTTGGTTTTCTGCACATGGAGTTCACTGCTGTATATTAGTGTGACTGTACAATTAGTGGTAACAAGAACAACTCCAATAAAGATTTCTGTAATCTAGTTCTTGATATACTTCAGAAAAGGTCTTTTATCACAGAATGGCTTTTAAAGTACTGCTAAAACAGACTGTAAGATCTGAAAAACTTGATCGATTAAATTGTTTGTCTTAATTATTTCTCGCCCCGAGGAATGGCTTAGTAACATTCACTTAACSGTAATTCGGAACTTGGGATGGGGTGGGAGGAAGGGAGATGTTCTTGCTGTTTGCCTTCACGGTTTGGGTTTTGGTTGCCAACGCGAAATTAAAAACACTACTGAAATTACATTATAACCATTAGTAGAATGAAAAGCAACTGTGGTGTAACAGCTATAAAAAGTAACATTTTGTTCAAAATGTTGCAAAAAAAAATGCCAGGCAAATGCAAAATTGAACGGACCGAAGGGAAGCACTCAGTAGCATTTTGTGACAAGTACTTCCARGCAAAGGAATGCTTTTCTGAAAGCTGTGACATAACTGGTGCAAATATTGCTTAAACTTCACTTGAGTCAGTTGCTGGTGTGGGAAAAGCAGAAAGAAGGGAATGATCACGTGGAAATTATACTGATAATACCAAGCATGTGGGTTCTTACTAAATATCTTGTTTATAAGAAGAGTATTAGAGCTTGTGATCAAAATGCAGGTTTGCGAAATTTGGTTTTGAGAACTCCTTTGGTATCCATTAACAAAGTTTATATATATATATATATATATATATATATAAAAATATATATAAAAATATGTATTCTTGACCTTAAAGAGACATACATTAAATAACGAGTTGTAAATACCCTAGACTAAGAAGTGCAAAAGTTTATCAGTAATTGACATAATAATAACTGAAAGTTTGTTGCGACTATGGGACTTCTTTCTTTCTTTTATTTCATCCTAATGTTGTCATTGGAACACAGGTTCTTCCATTTTCCAGTTTGACACCTCAGCAAGTGTGAGGAAAAGGAATATAAGCAGATCCCTGTGATTCAGAGAAATGTTCTGACCTTCTTTTGTCTCTACTTTTTCTGAAGGTCTTGATTTTAAGAAACAAAGAAAATTTAAACTGAAATATTTTTCCCTATTCCCTCTAAAACACAGACACAGAATATGAGAAAGGAAGGATTAAGAAGAAGATCAAAGCTTTTATTATTATTCTTAATATTAATTTTGCAATATAGTATAAAATACTTGAATATTCAACAGCTATGCTATTACAGTACCAAAACCCTGTTATAAACTGCTAGTTCTGCTTAATGGTCATCCCAAGGGTCACCATTCCCTGACAGTGGATTTTGAGTTCTTGGATGGCTGCAGCAAGGACAAGCACCCTTGCCAGTTACCCAATCCATACCAGTGGACACAGTATGTTGTCTGAAAATGGACACTTTCAAACTAAATGACTAAACATTAACACACTCTCACTCTATTTGCCATTTGTAGAGTAAGGCTTGCTCTGTCTCAGACTTTGTGCGTATGAACAACAGCCAGTGACAGTCACAGTAGAGTAGCAACTGAGCACAATCATGGGAGAACAGGTAGTTACATATGTAGAAATAAGTCCCTCCTCTGATGTAAAAAATGTTCTAGGAGATTTCAAAAAAACCCCACAACCCAGTTTGTTGTTTAAAGCAGCAGTTGGGAAACAAAAGCACATTTCTGCATAGCAGATTGGTGCGCAAGGGAGCCTGGATACCTTGCAGGTACGAATGCCTGCTCATGATGTCCCCGTTTTCTCGTGCCTCAGCCAAGAAAGCCTTGAAGAGGTGGCCTGAGGTCCTGCTTGTTCCACGATGACTGATAGCTGCTTATGTGTTACATCCACAGGGTCTCGGCACCTGTAGAGGCCCAGAGGCRYCCCCAGGACCCTGGACATCTCTTCAGTTGGACTGACGCATGTGGATTGACGCTGAAACCAGGATTATCAGCTGGATCGACGCAGAAACCAGGACTGACATCCCCTGAGCTGGACTGACACTGGAAACAGGACTGGTGATCACTTTGTCTCTCTTTTCTGCTCTTTTTCTATTTCTTTCTTTCTTTCTCTCTGTCTCCTTCCTTCYCCCCCCCGCTTCCTTTTCTCCCTTCCTTTTCATCTTACCCCTTCATCTAAAACCCACTGCCATGTGTTTATACAGTAAGTCAGGGACTAACATACCAATTTCCATGCCAACTGTGTAATTTACTAGTAAAACTTTCTGATTGTTTGCGGACCCTCTGGCTTCGGTCGTTCCTTTCCACTGCGAGCATTGACGACTCTCGGGTGCTTCCATCCCTTTAGAGGTCGGTCGTGGCACGCACCTCGCAGTGAGGCACTTGCAGCGGGTGCCTGGGCAGAGGAAACATGACGGGCTCCTGCCGCAGCGCTGCTCCCGCCTCCACGCTCTGCCGCTCGCCGCTTCTCCAGTCGCTACCGGCAGCACGCGGCCGCCGGGGGCCGTGTTCCTGTGGAAAACGCCCGTAAATGCCACGGCTCGGCGGCGACGGGCAGCGCTCCCTCACGGCGCTGCCCCCGGCGGGAGGCGGGAGGGAGGCGGGAGCGGCGCCTCAGGCGGTTCCCGCCCCGGCCGCGCCGCCTCCCTCCCGCCTCCCTCCCTCCTCACCCCCCGCTCCCGCCCCCTCGCGCGCGCGCCGGGGAAAACGTTGCGCAGGTTCTAAAGCGGCGGCGGGGGCGCGGCCGCGCGCGAGGGGGCGTGTGAGGGGGAGCGGCGGGGAACGGCCGCCACCGGCACAGCCGCAGCCCCGGGCCGCCGCCGCCGCCTGCCCGCCCGCCCGCCCGCCCGCCGCATGGAGCTGTCGGCCATCGGGGAGCAGGTGTTCGCCGTGGAGAGCATCCGCAAGAAGCGCGTGCGGAAGGTGGGCAGCGGCGGGGCGGGGCGGGGGGTGTCCCGGTGCGCTCCCCCCCCCGCCCCTCCCGCCGCGCACTGGTTGGGGGGGGGAGGTGTTGTGGGCGCGCGCGCGGCCGTCCGATCCCTGTCCCCGTGCCCCACACCCGCGGGGGGCACCGGCACCTGCCCGCGGCCGGCGGGCGGGGGACACACGTGTTGCCCGTGAGGTGGTGCGGGGCGGAGGGTGGGGGCTGTCGCTGCTGGGGTTCAGCGTGTCTGCAGGATGAGTGCTGGTGACACCGAACGGGAGAGCCCAAACCGGAGAGGGTTTGTGAAAGCTCCCATGACTCAGTTTCTCCAGCCGTGGAAGCGCTCCTGTCCCCGTAGGGTGTTGCAAGGATTAACCTGTAAGCATGCAGTGTGTAGAGATCCTCCGGTGGAAAGTTCCTTATAGGGCAGTGTTTTCCAACCTTGGGAAGCTGATGAGCCCCCCATGAGGAAAATGAAACGGGTTCTCTGGCTCAAGTACTCGAGTGCTTTCCTCGCTCTGCTGTCCTGTAAAGGTGTCAGCGGCTGCAGCAGTGGCTCTCGGAGAGTGGCTGTCCCGCATGCACGAAGGCCTTTGCCATGCTTTGGGAAGTGCTTAACAAACCCCTCAGTCTAACATTAAATATTTTGATAGTTGTTCACATGGCTTACAGAGCCCTTGAATGCAGTTTCCAATCGCTACACTTTTTTTTTCTTTTTAAATCTTGTACTTAGAGTGAACAAATAAAGGGATACCTCTGAACTTCAGCTGTGAGCTGCTGCTTGCTTGGGTCGAAAGGATGAGTGCCTGTGATGGATGGAACAGTGTTTGAGTAGAGCATGTAGCACATGGAAAGGAACATGCCAGAGATGCTTCATAGGTTCTGAAATACTGTGTTTCTCTCTCCTGCATTTATGTGTGCTGACTTCTTTTAGGTTTGCCTGTGAATGTGTGAATGGTTCAGTCTTGCTCTCTGGTTGGCTTTTAGTGTTCTGACTGCAAGCCTTGTGCAAAGCTATGCTGCAAGCTGATGGTACTACAAGCATGCTTAAATACCCCTGCGTGCCCGTTTTCTGGGGGAAAAAAAGGTATATATCAAGTGAAGTTGAATGAGGAAGTGGCTTTGTTTTGAAAATAAAGTGATGGGAAACAAGCTTTTTGGTTGCAGAGTTTAGTCCTGTTGATTGGTTGCATCTCATACTGTAGCCCATATTTGGTTCTGTAGTTCACCTGTTTTCTTCTGCCTTTTTCCACCCTCAGGGTAAAGTAGAATACCTGGTGAAGTGGAAAGGATGGCCCCCAAAGTAAGTTGTGTTTACTTGTCTGTTTTTTGTTTAATATTCAGTAACAGCTTGCACTGTGTCTCTGCAATTGAGCATTTCATTCATAATGGGTAATGGCTTGTTCCTCATTTCAACAACAATAAACAAAACCAAAGAGCTACAAACCAAACCCAAATCTGTTTGTGAATTGGCAGCTAAGGAATACAAACTGCGTGCCAGTCTATTCTGACTGGTTTTTGCCACCACTGAAATATTTCATTGAGATACTTTCTAGATACAAATGTTTTTAAATTCATTATGAGTTCAACAAAGAACCCAGATTCTTCTGAACTTGGAATGGCTCCTGCTTTTCTGAGTCAGCACYAAGAGGACCCCACTTTATTTTTAGAGCTGTCTGCAGTCTTTTAAAATAGAAAACGTGTGGATGGTCTTGTCTTCCTGTCCTACTGCTTTCCCCTCTGCAATTCACCAACGGAAAGGGGCAATGTTTCAGATTTATTGATTGTAGCCAATTGCAGGTGATCTTTGTCCTTTGAAAATTACCGCCATATTTTCATTTCCTTGTCTGAAACCTCCTGTTATTTTGAGTGCCTTTCCTGCTTTTGCTTTGGTTGCTACATTGCAGTAAGGAGAAAAAGTTGGGGTATTTTTCAGCATTGCTGTGCACTGTTTACAGACACTTCTCTTATGAAAATGCAGCTTCTTCTGAAGAAGAGCAATTGCTCTGTGCTTAAGCAGTCTGTGAAATGCTTTGAGATTAAAAGGATTAGGTAACTGGAGAATATTACTATGTCAGCTAGCAGTCTAGTAGCACAGCCTCCTGGCCAACCCATATGGGGCCCTGTCTTTGCTTTGCTGTTTGTGCTGTGTGTGTACATACACAATGTGCGTGGGTACCACAGTGCTACACACGCAGTTGCTCTGCGTGTTGCTAAGCAAAGGGAGCTGCTTGTTACGGGTTCATCCGCGCAGCCGCTGAGCAGGGCCCACCAGGATGGTTCTGACAGTTTGTGCTTGGTGTCCAAGAAGCTGAAATGTGTTCTTGGGTGCCTAATCGTCATGCCTAATCCTTATGATTATAGGGCATGTGTGAAGATAAGCAGCTTCCCCTCTCTGGTGGTGGAGAGGGTGACTTCTTTCCTGACTATTAATTCTACTGTCAGAGTGTAACCTCGTGCATTTGTCGAGCACCAGCTGCCATGTAGAATGGGTCACTTCTTGGACTGCTTCAGCCTTAAATAGCCACGTCTTATTTAATTGCTAATAGAGGGTGGGAAATGTATTTGGAGCCTGTGAGGCCTCATCCCCTTTTGGCCAGAATACTGATGTTTATTCCATTCTTCTTTCAATAAATGCATTGAAGTCCTTCTCTTGGAAAGTCCGTTGCCAAGAAGGTGGTTTGAGGCAWGGCATAATGTTTCCTTGGACAGAGCAGGCCTTATTCTTAACTGCTGCCTTTCCTTGTCCTGTGCCTTGGAACTCTTAGAGAGACAGAAACTCTCTGCGGAATTTAAAGCACAGCTCCCCAGGGAGCAAGGTGATGTCAAGGTTCCCTTCTTTTGATGTATGGCATGTGTCCAAGCACCTTCCCTCTTCCCCCAAACTCCAAATATTAAGACCACTGATTTTTTTTTTTTCTTTCCTCCTGCCCTCCTCCATTTTAACTGTTCCTTCAGTGRTTTGAATTACTTAAACTCAAGAGGCTCAGAGCATTGAAGTCACTTTCATCCCACTAGCAGTCTCTGTTCCTTGTTTCTAAACATACATATGCCTGTGGTGGCATGCAGTACCACAAGCTGTTTGTATCTTTGTGTCTGTTTCCTCATCCCACCTCATTCCCCTCCTTAATTCCCAACCTTGTTGCATTGTTCTTTGTAATCTCTATACCTAATATCCCATCATTGCCATTGGAAGCATCATGGAAGGGAATAAGGATAGGTCACTAGTTTACTGCTTTCACATGCAATTCATATTTCACTTTGTTTTTCCTCTTCTTAATAAAAAATTCTTATTCATGCCCTACACCTCAGATTTCTGGATTGCACTGCTGGAGTCAGGGAATGGAGGAGCGATGATCTGATTCTAGCTACAAGCTTGTTTACAACTTGTGTTGGAGTTAAGAGGAGGGGGAAGAGGAGGAGTAGAAGGAGGGGGAAGGAAGATCATATGATCTGTGTTTTCCAGAGTGCCTGCTCTCTGCAGTTTGCTGCAGCCTGGGCTGTGTGTACCCATATATAAAGCTCTGTGTGCGCGCGCGCGTGGCAAACTCAACCATGTTTTTTTTATATGCAGTGTTTTGCCACTGCAGCAATGCCAGAATCTGAACTGCAGAGAAAAAGGCAACACCCACCAGGGTGGTTTTTTTTAAGCAAATCCCCTTTCTTCTCCTGCCTATGAAAAGTAGTCCAATGACTTTTTTCCCCCCTTGTGGAGTTATTTTTCTTAAATTTGTAGGATGAGTGCCAGAATCCCTGCAGCTGGGAGGAAACCTTCCTCTTTTCAAACGGCGTCTTGGCTTTGACAGCTCACAGTCAGGTTGCTGCAGGAGGCATGAGCAAAGGAGGGAGGGAGGGACCAGCTGGTTATGAAGGCATGTCTGTTCTTAACTCTCTGATGTACAGTGCACCTTGGTATATCTGAATTTCATATTTTTGTTTCTCCCTTTTGTAAAAGAATTATATTTTCATTTCTAGGCCTGTTCTCCAGGAATGCTCCTGTATTACAGTAACTGTGTTCTCTCTAATTGAGAGATAAAAGGGAAAAGCATTCCCAAACCTCCTCCCCTGTGTACATATAGGCATGTATCACATCCCTTCATGTGCAGCCTGTGCTTCATCCAGAAATGTAAACATCCTAAAATTCTTTCTTGCTGTTTAAAGGCACTGATACAAATGCACCCTTGTGCACCTGCATGTGATTCCTCTCTGGTCCTTCTCCTCAGGGTCTGGGAGGAGCTCTGCCTCAAGGCCTTGACCTCACATTCCAGGAAAATTTGTGTTCTGAGGCATTTGAGGATTCCAACTTGCTTTCTTGCCTTAGAGAGACATGACACCCACGTTTTCTGGGCAAGCATGACCCCTAAGAAGTAAACATGCCACAAGGACCACCTTGTGATCCTTTCAGCTTCCACAGTGGGAGTTTTTTGGCTGCTTCTYCCTGGTGTTAAGTGCAGTTGTGCTCTTTGGGAACCAGTTTTGGAGTTGCTTGCTAGGTGGGTTCAGTCCTTTCCTGAGCATCTACTCCTGTCACAGCTGTCTGGCTATCAAGGAGGGAGCTGGGGCAGTGAGTGACACTGTTCCCAGGCTACTTGAGGAGCATGGAGCCTGTTTGGAGCAGTGTTGGTGGCCCTGCCTGCAGTGCAGTTGGGGTACTTTGTACCGCTAAGCTCCACTGGATAGGAACAACCCACAGGGGGAGCTGAGCAGGAGGAGGAGGCGTTGGCAAGTGGCYATCAGCTTGCCCCAGGGCTCACATCCCAACATGTTTGGTTGAACAGCATCAGTGGAGAAAAATTAAACTCTTAAATGAATACTTTCAGCTTCAGTGATTAGAAGTAATTAATAATGCAGGTGAGAAAACGTACTTACTCTTTGAGCACTCTAAATTAAGAGAGACCTATTTCTCAGAAAGCTGTATCAGATCATGTCTTATTGTTCCATGGGGTTTCTTGGATTTGAGGGAGTGCTGCAGATGAGACCTGTTTAGGCATGGACTTAAAAGCAGTTTGCAAGTGTCTGCACAGGCTTTGCAAACAGTGTGGAGGGGGCCCTGGGGAGGAAAGTCTTCCCTGTTTTGCTACAAAGAGCTGCATGATGCTTGGCCCTGCCTGTTTTGGGAAGGGGAGGTGGTGTCTGTGGGAAGCTGGGGAGGGAATGGCTGGGATTCCTCAGAGCTCTCGCAATGTTGTGGCAGGCCCCACCGACCCTTGTGAAGACAGTATCCAGGGCTGCAGCACACTGGTAGCAGGCCTGCAGAGAGAATGTTTCATTAAAGTATTGTTTACTTTTTATTCCTTATGTTTTTCTTCAGATACAGCACATGGGAGCCAGAGGATCATATCTTGGACCCTCGCCTGGTAGTGGCTTATGAAGAAAAGTAAGGGCAATGTTCTTTGTCTTCCTGGACACAGGAAAAGAAATTGTGTCTTTATTTCATTATATGCATAAAGTGCCCCTGTTGTCCCTGCTTCAATCAGAGATGAGATGCATAGCAATGAATTCTGCTTGATCTCTGTACCCTAGTGTTGGTTGAGACAGACAAGACAGGGTTAGAAAAGCTTTGATTGGCACTGTTCAGGAAATGAGGCCAAGAACAGACAGGATTGAGCCAAAGAGCAATCAGTCTCAGGTTTTAATCAGGTCCAGAGCTGGACTGGAGTGATATGAGGTGCTAAGTTTCTCTAACCCATCCTTGATTAGCYGTGTCAGAGAAATTCCCCTATTGCAAGGCTTTCACTCTTACAGGAAGCAATTCTTGGATGTTTTCCAAGCTCACACTGGTCACCATCGGGTTTTAGTGAAGGAAATTGAGGGAACTATGCTGTGAAAGGTTGAAGCCCCAACTAGGTTTTATGCTGTGGTATTTAGTACTCAGTTTGATTTGTATTCCTCTTTCACAGGGAAGAGAGAGACCGTGCATCAGGGTACAGGAAAAGAGGCCCCAAACCAAAGCGCCTCCTACTGCAGGTAGCCTCTTGCTCTTCTGTGTATTTCTAACTCCTTAGCTGCTGTGCTGCTCCTCTGGTCTCAGTGAGGTGGAAACTGTCTGTTTGCTGTTGCATGGACAAAATTGGAGGTAACAAGTTAACACAACAACATGAAATCAGTATTTAGGCAGATAGTTTTAACCTGTTAGCTGAAGAGCTAGCTAATTTGTCTTTAAAAAAGCAAAACAAAATGAAACAACAACAGCTCTTTCTCTCTGTACTAGGATTTTATAAAGTGTGGGCCTGGGTAGTTGCAGGTTACCTGGTTTGTGTGTTCTTTTAGTTTCATGTTGAGCTTGGACTTTCCATCAAGTTAAAGATAGCCACTGGTTGGAAGTGGAGTTTCAGCATGCTTTGACTGTTGCCAAGCAAAGCAGCCAATCCTAGGAAGCACATATTAGGAAGACCTTAGAAGGCAGTTGAAGAGGGGAGAGAGACAGTGTTGTAGAAGCCGCACACCTTATCCTAGCTCATCTAGATGTTCAGGGACTGAACAAAGAATACTTTCCTGGTTCCCAGTGGGGAGCCCTGGCTGTATGATCAGATGTCTGCTCTGACCCTTGCTGCGTTGGTGTCTTGGCAGCGGCTGTATGGCATGGACTTGAGGAGTGCCCACAAGGGAAAGGAGAAGCTCTGCTTCTCTCTTGCACGGAGGTTTGGAGGAGGAGACAGTAGCCTGCCAGGGGCCAAGACAGGGCAGGCAGAGTTCCCCGAGAAGACTGGGGGAGCAGTCCTGCCATTCTCTCTCCGGAAGCAACGCAAAAACCAGAAGTACCTGCGACTGTCGAGGAAGAAGTTCCCCCGCATGGCGAGCCTGGAGAACCGAAACTGCAGGCATGAGTTCTTCCTGAATGATGCAGTGGGCCTAGAGGCCAGGCAGAGCCCTGAGGACTGGGAGGCCATGCAGCACACCAGCAAAGAAGGTAAGGCCAGTCCACCCCTTGGCCGTGAAGTTCTGGGACATGTGAAGGATGCTCTGCATCCTTCCTCCTTGGTTACCTCCTCCAGGGATTTTGATTTAGGTGAGGTCTTCAGAGCAGCTCATATTATGAGCTCTTGTTTGCAAGTTTCTTTCTTATTTGAGGAGCACAGATTAATCTTTTTTTTGGTCTCGTTGCCYCTCTGTAGTCTTACATCCCTGATGCCCCTCCTGGTGTTAGAAAACATGCAGAAGATACTGCAAGTTATTCCCCTCTTAAAATTTCCTCTTGACAGAGGTGACACACAAGTGTAATAGTGATGAACTCCACCTCTGTCCACATGTCCACACGTGCTCAGACTGCTGCTTGGCTGAAAGGAGTTTGGCTGGCAGTGGACAAACTTAGAAAGCAGCACTCACAGTGCTGCTCTGAGAAGCATGGAATGCTGCTAGGAACTCATGGTGTACTCCCCTGCCCCCTCCTTTCCTTTGCTCTCCACACCCCTCTAAAGCCTCTTGCTATAGAGCTATGCAAGAGGGGGAGAGAGAGATGAAGTGAAGATGGTAACTCTTGCCTGATCCCACTGAGTAGGCAGCATGAGCGTAGGCATGGGAGATGTCCAAGCACATTTGGCATTTTGGGGAAGGATACCAGCATCTTGTGCAGGAGGGCTGTGGGATGTGTGTGTTGCTCTCAGTTACCAGGGAAACTCTATGCCTGCATTATTAGAGCTTCTGAAGGCGTAGCTTTCCTTAGGAGTGGAAAACCGGGGCTTGTGCTGCTTGTAGTAGCTAAGGGAATCCTGTTACTCCTTGCTAGGAGTAGCTGTTAGCCAGGCTGCATTAGGCAGGATTTTGGGGAGAGGGCTGTGTTCTGGGAATCAATGCTATTCCCTCTTTTCTGAGAGGGACTGGAATAGTGCCCAGAATCCAGGGAGGCAGCAATGGGAGTAGCACAGAGGAACCCAGTATTACATCCTGGCAGTGAGCAAATGTGTGGGGCTGTTCTCCCCTGGAAGTGTGGGGCACTAAAGCACGTGGGGATCCGAAGAGTGAGTGGCACTCCAGAATTGTAAAACTTTTTGTTCTCCCCTTGACACATGGCTTGCCTGGAATCCCAGTTACTGTTAGGGGTAATTGGACTCTTTCTGAGGGGAAAGTAGACACCCCAGTTGTTTGAGACAGAAACCAGGAAATACAGTCTTGAGGGGCTCTTTTTCTTTGCCCAGGTTGGGACAACGAGGTAARTAGTGGACAGGTAGAATGACAGGGAGAGGGTATGTTTTCCTTCCTCTCTATTTATGTGGCAGTCTCTGGGGCTTGGGGGGAAGTAGGGCTTTGGGTGGCACAGGGACTGATAATTATTCATACAGTGAGAAAGTGCAGGGGTGCTTGGATTTCTCGTATGGAGCTGTCTGGGAGCAAAGGAGGGATATGAGAAACGAGGAGCAGCTTCTCCGTGGAGCACTATTGATGGATTTTCACAAGAATCACACCTAGGCTGCATTGCAGGTGCAATCTGAGGCAGACCCTCCATTTTGGATTGCTTTGACTCCCATAGGAATATCTGAAGAGTGTAAGAGTTTTTGATTTTTGCCTTTTCAGCAGCATAGGGCATTTAGAAGCAGGTGAACTCACACCCGGATGAGTGTGCTTTGCTGACACAAAACCAAATTGGGGTGTGAGGTATCGGGGAGTTGTGGATGGTTAGATGAGCTGGGTGGTTTTACAGGGATTTTTGACCTCTGTGTAGGCTGCTCTGATGCCACTGTATGTCTGGACAGCTGATCCTCCATTTTCCCTTAGCGTCTGAGGGGAGGGCTTGCATATGTTCTTTCTTGTTTTGTAYGTGCAGACTCAGTACAGGCTGATTTCACCGACTGTTTGTCAGAAAGGAGATCCTTTTTCCATCCCTCCTTTCCCTCTCCTTCCTTTATTCTCCCTCACCTTCTCTCTTTCACTAACATGCTCTTATCTCCCTTTCCTTCTGCAGCAGATGTGGATGCCAGTCTCCCTTGGATCCCCACTGTGCCCCCCAGCGAAGTGACAGTGACAGACATCACGGCAAACTCCATTACCGTCACTTTCAGAGAAGCACAAGTGGCTGAGGGCTTCTTTCGAGACCGGAGTGCRCAGTTCTGAATCTCTTGTTTGCAGTGCTCCCCCAAACCAGTGCTTTTAGGGTGGGGCTAGGGAAGGGTTATGTTCTACCTTAAGAGAAAAAAAATCCAAAATGTCTCCTCTTAAAATGTTTACAGAGACCTTTTTTTTTTTCTCCTTTTTACCCTTTCAGATACGCAAAAAAGGGCAGTGTAGGGGGTGTGTGTTTGTCATTGCTTTGTCCAGCTGAAAAACTGACAGCTCTTTCCCTGGCAAAGACTCCCCTCCTTGATGTGAAAGCAGCAAGCTGAACAATTCGCCTTTTATCCTGTCAAGTGGTGGCAGCTGCATTTGTGGGGAGAGGGCATGTGGAGGTGGAAAGAGAGCTGGATCTCTAGCCTGCTGCCTTGTTCTGCAATTGATATCCCTTGGATAAAGATACATCTCTGTACATTGCTCTTCCCACCTTCCTCCTCCCTCTCTTCCTGCAGCAGTGAGAGGCGATGGATCCTACCTGTGTAGATAACTCCAGCCTGTTAAGACTTTCTCTCCAGTGCAGTTTTCCCTGTGGCCTGCTGTCAGGACTTCAGAAGCGTATTTGCCTGTCTGTGGTAAGTCAGTCTTTGCAGCACCGGTCCGTATAGACAGCAGAGGTTTCTCCCTTTGATTGTTGATCATGCGGAAAGCCTGAAATGCATCTCTGAAATCTAAATTGGCAACATAAATTCAATTTGCCCTCATTAAGAGCTCAGAAAGCCAGTGCAGTTGAGACATACCATTCTGTCTATGCTAAACAGGATTTGCAGGCTCGGCTCTGCTGCTTGAGGAGTGTGTTATGGAAAGCGGGGTCTTCTTACCCTTTGCCAAATTCAGTATTAATAACAAATCTTGCCCTGAATGTGTGGTAATAAGTTGTTTGAAAACTGACTCCTTTCCCCTGGGAGGAGGGGCTAATAGGACAACTAAAGCATTGCCTGGCACTGCAGAGATATCCGAGATACTGGCACGGGCCCAGGACCTGGGAATTGGACAGAACTGAGCTAGAAGTGGACCTTGATTAGCAGCAAATTCTGTTCTAGGATCCTATAGAGAGATCCAAGATAAACAACACGTGGGGAAGGCATGTATTAGATTAGAGGAGGGAAAAAAATTCTTAATTCTTAGCAATGAGAATTCTTGGATTGTACTGCCTGGGTGATACTCTTCCATGACTCCAGTCTCATCACAGTATCTGTGATCCTGTACTACTTTACTGATAGGAACTTCCCCTTGGAAGGCTTAAAAATCTTTGCCAAGGARAGCGGTCTGCATTTCAATAGACCCGCCTGATCTTGCACTTAAAAATGCCTTGTGCTGGACTGCCTGTGACACTTTGAGGTTTTTGAAAAATTGCTGTATTTTGAGTTGGTAGTTTAGCATAACACCTGTTGTTGCACATGCATGTTCTCTTCCATTTTTAAAACCAAATTTTATTTAAATAACTTAATTTTTTAAATATAGACCTTTTCCAATGGAAAGCAAGAAAAGTAAGCTAGAGTCTAAAGTGGGAACTGCAGGACAGAGTACTGCAGGTTAACATTGTCTACTGTCATGATTACTGTCCTCAAATCCTTTGTTTCCTCACTCCACCCCTCCTGAAGCATCTCTTATCTGCTGTATTTATTCTAAATGAAGCTATGAGCCTTCTTAGCTCTGAGGTAAAGCCACCTGTGGAAATCCTCAATGTGTTTCTTCGAGGGGCTTGGCTACTGGCCTGCAGAATTTGGGAGCTCTAGGGTTTCTGGTCCTCCAAACATCTACTTATTATAAAATGCTTGGACTGCCATTATGGGTTTTTATTAGAAACAGGTTTCACCTCAGATAGGATATGGCAGCTCAGTGTAGATTTAGGATTTCCCCTTCCATCTCAGAGCTTTGAGCAGGCCTGTCTTTCAGTGCATCCCAGCAGTTTCAGGATCGCTGGAAAGATCTTGAATTTCTGGACTGACCTTTTGTCTCTTAAAGAAGTAAGATGTGAGTTTTATTATGGAGAAATCTGAGAGGGTGAGAAGTGGAAGCTGGGGGGGAATTATGTGGTGGGAGGAAGAGTGAGTGGGAAAGAAGCTTGCAATAGCTACCAAGGGCAAGCTGATGAGGTAAGCATGCAGGCGCAGGATGTTTGTTGAACGTGGGTGTCCAGAGCGAGGCTTCTGTGTTTGGAGTTGCACTCTCTTTTGCAGGATGTGGGGTCAGACAGTGTTGTTCTCGTCACCCCCCCACACACACCCTCTTCCTGACACCTGCCAAATATGCTGAATACCTGCAGCTCTCTTCTGTTGTGACCAGTGGACACACCACATGACCCAGTCTATTCTTGCGGGTTGTGGCAGGTCAGGTAGTGGTGGTTGTAGAAGCGCAGTGTTTTAGCTTATTTTAAAAAAAGTCTTGAACTGCAGCTCATCCTGCTAAATCTTCATGGCATTTATAGGACTTGGTTTCTTTATTCTAATGCAGCAACTGCTGCCTTTGTCGTGTCTTCATCTCAGTGTAGAAATACACCAAAAAAAGCTTCCTATTTACTAAGTTCCAGGCTTTGGCTGACATTGGAAGCAATATCAATCCTGCAGCAGGAAAGAGCTTGTCCTAATAAACTAGATTTCCATCCTCTGCTTTTCTCTTCACTCGCCAGCTGACACTTCTCAACGCTTTGTTTTGGCATTTTTCTTTAAACATATTTTCTTTCTCTTGCAGTGGAGTTTTCAAAGACCTGTGGTGGTCTTTCAAAGAGGATCTGCCCACAGCTTCATATCTTAATCATTTCTTTGGATCAGCCTATCTTGTGTTCTGCTGGTGACTAAACACCTTGCTACACGAAGTGTGGAACAAAGTACCTGGCTGCCATGCTGCTTTGTGTCAATGAGGAGCTAACCATAATGGGGTTAAGACACAACAAGCTGTGTGTGCGTGGGTTTTGGGGGGAGTGTGTGAAGAGGAGTTTGTGGTAGGAAACTAAGCAGTTACTTTGTTGGCGTGAACTTTTTTTTGACATTCAAGAATTGCTGTTTATCTCAAAGATCTTTTAGAGAAGATTTTTCTCCCGATCTTTTTAAAATGTGGCTCTGTTCCACATTGTCTTCTGACTATCACCGTAAACTTCCTTGGTAGAGCTGGTCTTCAGGGACTTTAAAATTAGCTTTATTCCACCTCTGCAGGTGTAGAGAGGTATGGGTATTTTACTAGTGATGGAAAGAGAGGTTGTCTGGGTTTGTCTCTTCTCCCCAAGACTGTCCGTTTGCCAGTTCAACCCAAAACCTGACAAGTGAATTGGGACCTCCTGTGCTAACATATTGTGAAAATCAGATGCTGTGTTTGGAGCTTTGTTAAGCATTCCGTTTGATTAGAAGAGCCAGAATAGCATCCAGCTGAAGCTGAGTTTAATAATTCTATTTGAAGCACAAGCTGAGAATAGAAATGGGCTAACTCTCCCATACCTTGTTTGGCTCCATGGCTGTAAACGAGAAAAATAAACTTCAGCCAGTGGAAATTACTGAACTGTACATAAGAAACCACCTTCTCAAAGAAGAACTGCTCTAATAGTCATTATTAGAACTATTTCCATGTGAAAATTTACCAGCAGCGTTTGGGGCACAGAAGTTTTTATTTCATAGATCTCACAGTGAACTCACTGTATATATGACAGAACTGAGGGCTTCATGAGACTGGAAAGCCTTTATTGTTAACACTGTGTTTAAAAAAAAAGTATGGAAAGGACTGCCTCTGTTCCTGGATGGTTGTAAACCAGATGTTATTGCTCTGATATATGTGATGCCTTGGAACAGCAAGTTTTAACACGTAAATAGTGGCATTAAGTAGCCTTGTAGCTCCTGCATGCTCCTTGTTGTCTTGCATTTGCTTGGGGGCCCTTCTGCTTGTGAAGTCAGACCAAGGTAATATTTTTCTTTTTTTTTTTTTTCTTCTTTTTCAAGCAAGGCCAGGATATTATTATGAGAACACCCAAAAGCAGTTCCATTTGCCAAAATAAGCCCAAATTTGTTAGTGAATTGACTCTTGTTTATGTCGGAGCCTCGGACATAGAGAAGCTTATTGAGAAATGAATGGCTTTTTTTTTGTTGTTAGTAGTGTTGTGAAACTGTCCAGAATTGTTCTTTTGGTGTTTTGTGACTGGATGTATAAAATTGTTTGTTCACCTCACAGGGGGGCCCTTGGCCCCAGTACTGTTTCATGCTGTATGCCAGCTAGTGCTGTTTGATGGTTTCACTGGAATAGAGAAGGGAGGCCTCACACAGGACAAAAAATAGGCAGGGCAGCTCATGCAAGACCCTCTGTGGTAGCCACAACAGAGCCCAGGGTGTGGAAGTCAGCGGGGGCTGACAGCCACATCTATGTATTAAGCAAAGCAAAGTCTACCACCACCTCTCCACCTCTTCCTCTCCTCCGAAGTTTTAAGCTTTTGTTTTCAGAAGAAGAGAAAGTGCAAAAACCTCCTTTTCTAAAGTTAATTGGTATCTACCCATCATCTGTTCCTCCCTGGCTTACCTGCAGCCTAGGAAGAAGAGGGCAGTGGGCCTTTCTGGAAAAATAGTAGGGGCAGCTGCTGGTCAGGAAAGGGAGGCACAGAGGTGCGTCGGAGCTGCTCTCACTAGGTGGTTGAGGATTTGGGTGAGCTGGCAGTTGAGAAAGAAGGTGGGTTATAAACAAAGAACTTGTAGTGAAACTGATCCCTTGCATCCATGGGTGGAATTCTGAACAGGCACTGCAGAGAGGAGATGGTGAGTGCTACATTTATGTATCCATCTTCTGCCATTTGGGAATGCAAGCAAGATGTGTACGTTAACAACTTACATAGGGTAATTTCTACATGGCAATGTATAGCATTGGAACATGTTGCTTTTGCTGCACCTGTTGTAAGAGTTTGCAACAAGGGCACGATGAACTTCTTTTGAGACAATACCTTATTATCAACAGGCCATGTTGTCCTCTGCCTGAATTTACTGTTCTCACAGAAAAAGTGTGAAYTTCTGGGTGTCAGACCACCTGGATTCCACCCAAGAAGCTGGTCAAGATAGGAAGGCCTATAAAGCAGCCCCAGGACAATTGGAAGGAGAGAGAAGCAATCATTTAAAATGGAATTCAGACTCTTCAAATCTTTTCCTGTAACAAGCACTTGCTGTAGAGATGACCCCTTTTTCTCTTCCACCTCTTTCACCCTTAACTTCTTGAAGTATGGTGGCTGAGCAGGGAGCAGGCGGGAGATGATCCCTAGTTAACCAGGAGTAGTAGAGGTGCAGGGCTCCATGGGAGCACTCGGGGGTGCGATGAATTGCTACAAATCTGGGATGGGGTAGAAGCCTTGCTGCTGAGATTGCCTCATCTGCCCTACAGTAATGCTGGGGGTTCTCCTCTGAGACCACCAGTCGGATGTTGAAAGGGAGAAGCTCCTAAGACTGTTTGGAACCTCTATCACATCTTATCTCATTACTGGCCTAGCAAGGTTTTGTCTGGGAGGGGAATTTTGGAGGAGGAGGAAGAGGTGAAAAACCTTTTTTTATTATTATTGTTGTTTTTAAACCAGAAAATGCAGTGTCAGCACAAAGAAGCTTTTTGCAAATCTGTCAAAATGTTAAGCAGCTTTTTTTTTGCTTTTAAATCTGAAGTATGTTTTGAAGCACTTTGGAAATGCAAAGCGCTAGGAGTGCTAAGTACTCCTTATCGTCTGTATAAAAGTGGCATTTGAAAAGCAAAAGATGTATCTGTTTCAGGCCGCTGGCTGCTCCTTATCGTTTTTCCAGAGCTGCCACCCAGCCCTTTGCCTCCTTCCCATGGCTGGAGGAGGGGAGCATGCTCTGCCATGCCAGGAACAGAAGGTTCCCTAAGGGAGAAGAGGAGACCTGCTAAATCCCTCGCTCACCTTTGCAGCGTGGGTTGGCTTCCTCCYTCCCCACCTCCTTTGACTGAGGAAAGGGAAAAATGAAGTTGAGTTTCAGTTTGAGTGGTCCTAGTCTGGGACTATGACCATTTCTTCCAGCTCTGGAGACATCTTTATAGAGTTTCCTGTCTGAAAAATTGCACCTTATTAGCTTAATTGAGGATCGAGGAGATGTCTGTCCTTCTGCAGGGAGTGGGGAGAGGAAGGGATGGTGAACCAGCAGCTGTCTTCAGTAGCTGCTGGATTTTTCCAGAGGCCRTTTCCTCACCTCATCTCCAGCAGTTGAACAGCAACAAAAGAACTAAAATAATTTAGATGAAGCTTTTGTTCTGTGTATCTCAAGAACCTTTTGAGCAGGCTAAGGGGAGAGAACCCTTTTCCCTCATCTAGTCAGCTCTACAGCGTGGGGGGACAACACCCCAGTTCTCTCTCTGGGTGTTCAACACCAACCTTTTCCCTCGGTGTACGCACGTCATTTGGACTCTTTTGCACACTGACTCATCTAATTTGGTGTGCTCCCTTTCTGTTGCAGGGGGAAGATGGGGGACAACGGGGTCAGTTAGAGGGAAGGGTCCCCGATTATTTTTGTTCCTGTCTTTTCAGTTGTTGCTGTTGTTCCCGTCAGCACGCTAGAGTATTGGAGTCTTTGCACACAGAAAGCTTCCTTTTGCACAGAATGAGCTTCTAGCTTTTGTACAGACTAATTGAATGTATTTGGGGAGGGGGGGAAATAGGGAGTAAACCAATTCCAAACAAACCAATCAGAGTATAATGCCTTTTCTGAGCGAGTATGTGCTGTGAAAGGAGATTGTAATAGCAAAGGGAGGGCAGGCTCAAGTATAATTTGACACAAAGTGTGGTTTTATTTTTGTACTGATATGGATAAGAGACTGTACAGCATCTATTTATTTAGATGATTTATGTGGTTAATGTTGCAAACAAAATTATTAAAATATTAAATATGAGAACTGACATTTACCTCATGGTATGTTTGTGTGGTTATTTACCACCCCTTGCTTAAATTCTACAGCTGAATTATTTTCCAGCAGTCACTTCTACTGATGTATAAACATGCAGTGCCGCTGGAAAAAGAGTGGAAAATGTGCGTGCGTGTGCACGAGGAAGATCAGTAAAGAAGGATCGATGAAGAATGGAGCCTGCAAAAGGCTGTTTCTGACATTACTTGTTACTTTGATTGGAGGAGGTCAAGTTTTTATTAATTTTTAACCCACTGGGTAAGTTAGAGCTGTACAGAGGTGACCTGAGATGATTGGTCTTTGATGGATTATAATTTGAAGAGGAGAATGCCAATGGCAGGGTGACTGTTGCTCTGGGTTTAGGGAGTTCTCTGCATCCTTGCACGAGGCTATGGTGGCTCTGTTGGCACCAGGAGAGTGCCCCATATCCCACATCTCGTGGGAATGGAGAAAGTCTGATGCAAGGCCGGGGCTGCCAGGCACTCTCTGCACTGCTTCACCCCAGGTAATGTGGGTCTTAGCTGAGGAGCCMACGTCCTGGAACTGCTGATAGTCCATGGAGAAGATCCCAAATGTCATTTAGTCCACTTGGGTGTCTGACTTGCTCCCTCAAGGCATGTCGTAGACCATCCTCTTTGGAGGGGGAGGCCAGCTGTTTATCAAGGTACCTCAGCAAGAGAATGGGGCTGTCCAAGATGCCTCTGGTAGATGTAATGGAGGGGTGAGCCCTGCATCTGAACACAGCTATGTCATCAATCACAAAAGCATGTGGAACAAAACCAGAGGGGGATGGGGGTGCATTTCCTGAGTGGTCATGGCTAAAGGCAGCATGGTTAGATCTTGGCTGTTACCAAAGCAGTGTCAGCATGCTTGCCTTGAGCCAGGGAAGCTGGAGTTGAGTGATGGCAGCGGAGCAGGACTCCAGCCAGCCACTTACTTTCTGGCAGCAGCTAGCAAGTCAGGTGAAGTTGTAAGAAACTGCAGTGCAGAGTTACGGGAAAGCCTGCTCTGGAGATTGTGTCTTCCTACCCCTGCCAATGCTGCAGAGGCTGGCTGGCACTACAAACAGCTTGTCCTTTTGCATGCATGTGTTGGCTGGATTAAAGGTTAATCTGGGCAGTACTCCTTTTTTTAAATAATCTGTTGCTATGCCACCCCTCTGATCCATGCAGTGCAGCTTGCCTTGCACAGTTCTCCCCATCAGATGCCTGAGCACAAGGGCACTCGGTGAAAGGGGAAACCACACGATTTGAGCAGCTCGATGTTCTCCAAGAAGCACAGAGTGAAATGCAGCGTGTGTGACCCCTGCGAAAGCAGTCACTTCCTGTCTGTTCAGTGCCACACAATTTCCCTGCTCTTGGTCCTTCTCTTCTCAGCATTTTGCTTGCTAAGTGACTGTTTTTGAATCAAGAGTGCAAAGAAACCTGGGAGACTTTTGTAATCACCCTGCTCCAGCAGCAGCCTGGGCAGCTGGGCCTGCCTTAGGAACTCCTAGGCAGGCCCCAGGGATATCATAACGTCACAGCACAAACCCCACGGGCCTTCTCCTCTCTCTGCTACATCAAAAAGTTAGTGGGCTGGAGGGGTGGTTGTTGTGGCTGCTGCTTGGGCCACGCTGAGCCACCCATACCTGGTGCATGGGGAGGTACATGGTCAGCTCCAAGGGATCTGTCTTTGCCTGTGAGTGTTTTAGAGTTGCAGTGGGGAAATCTCAGCACACATTGACCTGGATGACCATAATGCCAAGGGTTTGCTTGAAAACTACATTGGCTTGAGGGGCTGGGCTGTGTGCACCCATGCCTGGTGTAGGTGAGGGAGTGGGGAGTGGCCCTTTCCAAAGTCTGCCGCTCCTGACAGTGACCCCCCTGGAGCAAACAGCAGTAGGGTCACTGTCAGGAGCTGCCCTACCTTGGAACTGCCCTACTGGAGATAAGAGCTGCTACTCCTGCCAGGTCCACAAAAAATGAGCCTGGAGGCAGCTACTGACTTTGAGCAGGTGAGTTTCCCATTATCAAGTGCCATTTAAAAAATACATAAAAATGTTCTTGCACCTGCTGCTCTCCCCCTGTGTCCATACACCACTAGCCAGTGGTTTTGGTGTGAAAGATCCTGTTGCTCTCCCAAAGCTTATTGCTTCCCAGCACTGGCTTCCTGGTGCTAGTAAGAAGTGCTACGGTATCCTATGGCACCAGAGTCTTGCAGGCAGTGAGTTGCCAGAAAAACATTTTATTTCAGTGTCTGTAGTGAACAATAGCTGTTCCGGGAGAGCCATCTTCCCAGGTGGGTTGCTTTTTTTTTTTTAGTGTTTTACTGGAAATGTGAATGAAACAAAGGAAATGCCCAACAATGCCCTGAACAGCTGGATATTCTGCTGCTATTTTGCTTTGTGAGAGTAAAAGTTAGATGAAAGTGTTAGGCAATACCTGTGCAATGGCAGCTCACAGTGATTTGAGCAGTCGTTGTGGCTGGAGAGAAGGTTCTGCTGGCAGGTGGAAGGAGAAAATAACTAGAAAGGGCACATGGAGCTCTCTGAAATGCTTCTGCCTCTTCTGGTCCATGGATCAGTGTGCCTCGTGCTCCTGTCCTGAGGCAGGGTGTGCTGTTCATGACCCATATGTCTGTTTTAGGCCAAGGCCACCAGTCTTGGCTGCTGCACATGTGTTTGTGTAGGCATGTAAAGACTTTTCTCCTTTTTGATATAGGGGTACCTTCTTTGAGGGTGGCTGATATTGCTGTTTGGAAGTTCAGTTATTTGACATTCGGCTACAAGTGTAAAAGCCATTGTTTAAACAAAGTGAACAGTAACGAACACTAATTTAAATGTGGATGGTGTTTATGAACACTTCCTGTGCAAAGTTAAAAAAGTGACAAGCAAAACGCAGTGGGTGTGATGAACTTGTTCTTTTGAAGTCACCTTCAAGTGAATGAAGAATTGAGATTAAAAAAAGGTGGCATCTAGAGAAACAGGGCTGTCCAGAAGGACTTGTCCCACTCTAGGTGAGAGTCTTGGGGTTTTATTCTTGCCTGGCCTGTGATGCAAAACACCTGAGAAAGGGCYTCTTAGAGCCTAGTCTCAAAGTGAGGGGTATGACCTAAATGCAGAATTATCAGTGGTGAAGCACGCTGTAGTTCAGTCCCTGAACACAGAAATACCTCGTTCTCCAAATTGCTCATATGTCCTGAACCAGGGTCCTTGTGACTGTCTCCATCAGCATTCAGCAACCTCTCCATTTCCCCCACTTCAAATAGGGACATGGCAGTGGGGAGTACATCCTCTCCTGAGACACTTTTCTTCTGGGCAGAGAGCTTGTATTGGCTGCAGTATTTCAGCTGCTAAGGTGAAAAAGTACAAAACACTCTGACAGATCTTGCCTGAATCACAGGCAGTGAGGAAAGCATTCATTTTTCTACCTGCTCGCCTTGCCTTTGGGAAACCCATCCCTACTAGTACTAGATATTATAGCCATAATATAGCCGTTTCCAGAATACTCTCCTTCTGGGTGAAACCCCTGAGCCAGAGGTGGAAAGGGAAAGGGAAACTAAGTGCAAATGGAGAAAGGGTTAGCTGAGGGGCTGTGAGTGGTCCCTGCCAGGCCAGCTGAGGAATGGGTAGCAGAGGCATTCCAGTGTTCTGCAGGTACCTCCTGAGGTCACAATAGGTGAAGAAAGAGCAGCAAAAGCAGGAGAACCATTGCCTATGGCCCTCCTCACAGCTCCCACTTTTTCCAGAGGGTATCTGAAATGCACCCCTCCTCACCCAAAAACCAGTTGAGAATTAAAGCAGGCAAACAGGCCAGATACGGTCTTCCAGGTAAGGGAGAATGTTGAGCTCCACACAAAAACAGCTGCAGGCCCATGAGCTTCCATTTTGAATCGCAGAGAATGATTTTTGACTGAGGTTTTTAGTTTTTTAGCACCTGCACAAGAGTGTAAAGTATGCTATAAATTAATTAGGGTTTTGCAGTAACAGTCAGGGCAGGACTGGTATTCCTCTAAGTGACTTAACATTTTTCTGGTTTCTTTACAGGTTTATGTAGCATGATTGGCCCATTTACCTTGCACTACCTTATACTGGCTCAAAAATTGGACCTTATACTGGCACACACTCATGCCAGCTAAACGGGATAATAATAAAAAAATAAAACGGATTTAAACTAGATTATTGCTAGTTTTTGCCTTGCTATGTGCTTTAGGGCTGCCCGCTTCCTCGCTGCCGAGAGGGGGTGACAGTGCATCTGCAGCGGGAGGAGATGAGGCTGCCGCCATTGTTTTAAGTAAAAAAAAAAAAAAAAAAAAAAAAAAAAAAAAGACCCCGTTCTGGCGGGAAGGGGCAACACCGCCGCCATGCCGGGGGTCTGCCCGGGCGAGATCCGATCCGCTTCCCTTCCCTTCGCTCCTCTTCCCGCTGCGCCGTCGTCCCGCTGATCTGGGGGCCCAAACCCCCCTCCCCAGGCCCCGCCCGTGGCGCGGCCCCTTTAAGGGCCTTTAACSACGGGGGGGCGGGTCACGCGCGGCCGCGGCGGGAGGGGGCGCGCGGGCGTGCGCGAGCCGGCGGCGGCACGAGGAGGGCGGGGCCGGGGGCAGGGGGCGTGGCGGCGCGCGCGGGCGGGCGGGATTATTATGGGCTGTGGGCGCCGCCGCCGCCGCCGCTGAGGGGGAGCAGCAAGATGGAGCTGTCTGCAGTGGGGGAGCGCGTCTTTGCCGCCGAGTCTATCATCAAGCGCCGCATCCGAAAGGTGAGGGGCCGCCCCCACTGAGGTCGCGGAACCCCCCCCCAGCCTCGCTTCTCGCTGCCGGGCCCCGGCCGCGCCGCTGGCCCGCCCGCCGGGCCCCCGCCTCACACCCCCCCCGCCTTCTCCCCCGTGTGTTGCAGGGGCGCATCGAGTACCTGGTGAAATGGAAAGGCTGGGCCATCAAGTGAGTGTATCCTGCCCGGGCTGCGGGGATGGGAGGCGCGGGATGGGGCAGAATGGGATGGAGAGGGAGGTGTCTTGTGTGTGCGGCTGCGGGGGGATTTGGGCGCTAACCCCTTCGGTTGTCCCCTCCGCTGCTCCCGCCCCGGCAGGTATAGCACCTGGGAACCCGAGGAGAACATCCTGGACTCTCGCCTCATCGCCGCCTTCGAGCAGAAGTGAGTGTTCATCCCCCACCCTGGGCTGGGGGGGCTGCAGCAGCAGGTTTGGCTTTGGGTGGGCGAGCGGGAAAGAGCGTCCAGTCTCTCTTTTTTTTTTTTTTTTTTTTTTTTTTTTGAACTTGTATGCTTCTGTTTCTCCCCTTGGGAAAAGTTCTAACTTCTTGACAAATTTGACTCCCTAAAGGGAACGAGAGCGTGAGCTGTACGGGCCCAAGAAGAGAGGACCTAAACCTAAAACTTTTCTGCTGAAGGTAACTCTTATTTAAATAACTTAGGCCTAGCAAAAAAATCTCTCAAACCTTGCCGGTGCGTGCCCTTGGAAGGAGTGGACTTTCAAGTGACTTGTGCCTGATGCCTGGCTCTGGGAGCGCGGGGAAAACCCGACAGGAAAGGGGGGGTGGGCAGAGGCGCGGCAGCATGTGAGGGGAGAGCGTGTGTGCGTGCGACGGGTGCCTCAGCAGGACGGTCAGCACACGCAGATGTGCGTGGTGAGGCTGCAGTCTCTTTTTCCAATATCCTCTCCTTCTCGTGGCCTTCTGTTGCCGCAGTGGAGAGCTAGCCAGTCCTGTTCCCTCTTCCTTAATCAGGCTGTTCCATCCGGCCCATGCCCTGCAACTTAGCAGCACGCTGAGCGGTCAGGCAGCTGAGGCGGGAATCCCGCTGCCACTTGTACTGCTCTGATTGCATTTCAGGATGTAGGTGCTCCACGGGAGTTTCATGAAGGGTTCATGTTTTCATCTGTAAAACTGCAGATTTGTTTTGCTTTTGCAGAGGGTGGGGGGTGGCTGGGGAGAGGAGCGTTTCACCTCTGCATAGGATGGCAGCTGAAGTTTCCAGTTCCTCTCTGATAGACTCAGCATTTCTGCAAGATGTCGTAGCATCTCTGCTTGCTTGCAGTGAAGAACAAGAAAGGTACTCCCTAGTGCAGGCCCCCTTGCCCTGTATTATTACTTTCTTTTTTTTTAATTAAGATCTCTGGTAGCTGCGTGACTGTTATGTGAGCTCTGTGAATTTATTAGTTTACAGATGAAATGCCTTGCTCTGCTCCTCTCTTCCCTCCCCTTCCTCTCCAACTGTCACAATTTCAGACTTCAAATGAGCATAGAAAGAGCACAGCTTTGTATAGTTCAGACAGATGAGCAAGTCCACAGTTCCCCTGTTTTTATTCTGATATGAAGCCCTGGAACAGTGAGTGTGGACCCTGTAATAAGGCATCACTATCACAAAGTCATCCTGTGGCTTTGGGCAAGTCACTTAGGCTTTGTGCGTGTTTCCCCATCTGTGAAACAGGTTAATACTTTCCTTTGCCTGGCAGCAGTAGGAGCTTTACTCAAGTCAGCACAGCACTTTTAACTTCATGAGCACCGGAAAGAGCAGTGAGGGGTAGGGTGTCACCTCTTCTCTGCTTTGAGAGGGCACAGTGAAGCACACAGAAGAAATGCAGGAACAGGCGTATTCTGATGCTCTGCATAAAACCCAGGGGACCATGGTAATCCTTGGAAAGTCCTGCTGATGGAAGTGTCCTCCCTCACTGCCTGTCTTCCTGCTAACAGTGTTCTGTATCTGTAGACTGAGAATTACAAACATATCTGATGTGTACTATCTCTTACGCTGTATTCGGAGAAACAAGAGTAGTTGGCTTTTCCTCTTTCTGGCAATCGTACATTAGATGTAACCCTTGTGTTTAGATTTCCAACAATGCAGAAGAACACTTAAAGGGAAAACCAGCTTGAAATAGTTCTCTGCCTACATTAAAAAATACTGGTATTTGTAACACCTGACACTGTTCAGAGCTGTAGAGAGGTGATTATGCTATGTGTAATCAGTTTCTTTTATTTTTGATTCTGAATGTGATATGGCAAAATCTATTACCATATCACTCACTTAAAAAAAAAAATAACACTCATTTAAAAAACCAAAACCAACCTCTAAACTCAAAACCCACTCATTGCTTCTCTTTTCCCCTTACCCTTTAAAACCCCCTAAACTTAACCTGAATTATTCAGCAGCATCCTTTGAATCATGTCCGTGACACGTTTCTGTGACACATCTTCCTCCTGCCAGCTCCTCAAACGGTAATGAAAACCTGTAGGTTTACAGAGCTGGCTCAGTACTTTGTAGAAGATGAATCGTGATAGGGAGCAAGATGAGCTCTCCTGAAGGCTGGTGCCACGTTGTGGGAGAGGCTGGCAGGGCAGAGTGCTACCACTGCCACTTGGTTTGCACCTCTGGGAATCGGAGCTGGTGGAACTGTTAGTGCTCTGACTCGCTATTTCTCTGTGACTTCGGATCCTACTTTAAAAATAACATCCCAGACCAGGCAGCGAGAAGTAACGCTGCCTCAGTCAGCCCTATCTGAACTTGTTTGAGCTCTGTTCAGGCAAACCACGATAAACTCAACTGCGGCCAGAATTGCGACAGACACAGTGTGATGGCTTGCAGCTCAGTTCTTCTGACCCCTGAAGATGCACATTTGACCTCTGCCAGCCCTGCAGCACCGGTGCTGCTGTGGGAGGAGTGGGATTGAGTTCTGCCTTGTGCATTGCTAACAGTATTTTCAGTTCTTTCAGCTGCAGAATCTCTTGCCAGTGAGAATTTCGGAAGCAGAGGAAGAAATCTGATTCTTGTATCCCAGAGGGAGTATTTGGAGTTGGCAGTTAGAACAATATTCTTTTTGATCTGTTAACTGAACAGATTAGGCCTGGATGCAATGATGTTTAAGCAGAAATCTAGCCTAGGACTGCTTTGATAGATTAGTCTGCCCTCGACTTGGTGGCTTGCTAAGATTTTTCATGTGTGTCAGTGCTTAAACCTAGGCTTCTGAGTCTCCAGGATGGCATCAAAAGAAGTGCCCTGATACGCCACTCAGTCCCTTGGCTTGTGTGGGTGTTTTAGCTTGCAGTTGGGACTAGGCTGGGATTAGTTCTCAAAAGTTGCAGATAGGCACCCAGGGGGATCCGCAGAAAGCGTTCCAGCAGGTTAGTGGCCCACACCTTTCAAAAAGCTTTGGAAAGCTGCATCTTTGACTACCTGCTGCCTTTGTAAGCCAGGCTCCTGTTTCTGAGAGCTGTCTTAACACTTGCTCTTTCGATCAGACTGCAGAGGCAAATCACAGTCCAGGCTTTGTAATATTGCTATCAAGATGGCCAGTGTTGAAAGCGACCCCTGCAAACTTGAACTGCAAAGTTTTGGGCAGGAAATGGGTCTTTATCCTTTGCATGCTAGGGGAAAACTTTCCCACAGCTGAGCTCAGGCTTGGTGGGAGGCTGTAATTCTTGGGAGGCTGCTGGTGCGCTGCAGCCTAGTGCTGAGCGGATGGGAAGCAAAGTCCTTGGTCTGAAACAGGCAGCACTGTGTGTAAAGCTCTTACCTTACTTCTTACGAGTCTGGCAGAAGTTGTCCTTGAGGACAGGCCCTTCAATGTGGATGCTGGCGTGAGGTTAGAAGACAGCATGTGCTGTAGTGATCTTCCTCTTTTTCTCCTGCTCGGTTTACTCTTTTTATTTTGCTTTTTTCCCTAGGCACTCCGCTGTGTGGAATGCAAAACTCACCAACTCATCTAATAAAGTCTAGCAAGTGCTATTCAGAGACAGAGCCTGATCTGCAAGCTCAGTGGGTGGCTGGCAAAGACCCCTGGTCAGGGTGGCCATAAATACTAAGGTGACAGGAGTGAAGAAGGTTAATGGGAAGGAAGAAGTAAGRGAGAACAAGAGTAAAGGAGGTTCTTAGTAGGAGAGTGGGGGAAGAAGGGGCTGAGCAGTGTGGTGCTCTGTCACTTTGCCCTTTCTTGAACTCTAGAGTTGGAATTGGGTTTCTTTTGATCTCCTCCCTGTTCGTAAATTATCCCTGAGTAGTTTGAAAACAGACCATTCCCCTTTGTAGCATTTTGTTCCCAATCCAGAGGGAAACTTTAGTTTATGGCAGTGTTGCTTGGGAGAACTGTGCTATGAACTGGTTTGCTTTTGCCTTGTCACTTGGAAGACTGCAGAAGAAAGAGGGTGATAAAAAGGCAGAATGGCAGCCAAAAAGGGGAAAGAAGAGCTCTTGCAAATGCTGTTTGGAGCAAGGACTGTGGGAATGCAGGTGGAGAATAAAAGACAAAGCAGAGCCAGTAATTTATGAGAGAGTAGCGCTACTATGGTGCAGCAGCACTACTGGAATTGGCTTGATTTTGAAATAATTAACTAGAAATCCATTGCCTTACAAGGTCTTTGATTTTGTTTTTTTCTTCCAAGTTGGGGAGATTTTGATACAAATCAGGTAAGAGAGGCCTTTCTAAGCATGTGTCTGTGTACGTGTTTGTGTGCCTCAGTGCGTTAAGGGAATGAATGAACAAATATGTTTGCCGGGCCTCAAGGGACACTTATTCAGAAATAGTAGGGAATGGGGGAGATACACTGCTTCCCAGGGGCAGTGAGGGAGAGCTGTACAAGATAAATAAAGGTGATACATATCCCAGAAGGGAAGAGGGGGAAGGGAAGCAATCCTAGCAATTGGCTTGCTCTCATGACAGAGCACTGCAGCAAGACTCCAGAAGCTGCATCCTGATGTAGGCTGAGCTGTAAGCAGAGAGTGAATTACTTCGTATACATGCTGAGTACCTCTTCAGCAGTGAGCACATCCTGCGGGTGAAAGCAGCAAAACCCAGAGAGGTAGTTTCCATTTGGAAAACTTGTGAGCCAAGTAGCAAACTGTGGTGACACAGCTGAAAGGATTCAACGGGTTTGTTTTTCAAAGACCTTATCCTCATATGGCTTGTGAGTATGATTGAGAAATGGATCCATAGCAGGGAGAAGTGCATTTCCAACAGATAAAACCGAGTGCTAAGTCTTCTCCAAACCAGAGGTAGCAGGTTACTTAATCTAAAGTTGGAAGCAGGGGAACGAGAGCCTCTGTGCTGTCCTCTGCAGTGAAGAGGCGAGTTCATGTAGGTGATACCTGAATAAACCTGATCCTGTGGTAGGAATACTGAGCTTCCCAAATGAGAGAGCTCTCGGGCCTGGTCTTAGATAAAGCATCTGATACGATTTTTCTTGAAACCTTACCTGGAAAAACAATCTCAAGGTAAGCTGAATATTTGCATAATGCGCTTTGGAACTTGCATTGAAGCTGGTCACTGGGGATAGCAGTGTAGCAGCAGGGGAGGACTGTTGGGCCCTAACTTACCCTCTCAACAATCTGACCAAAGTATCAATGCTGCATGTAGTCTACCTGGAGACTACTGAAGCTGGAATTTAATAAAGGCAGACAGCTGAAACATGAGTTAGAAACAGCTTCAGCCTTGAGAAAGTGCCCCAGAAGTAACTGGAAACGCAGACACAGCATGTAAAGGAGACCTAGTGGTTCTGGCATGCTGAAGAAGTCCAGGCCATGTACCAGGGCTCTGCACTAGCTGCTGTGCAAGCACAAAACCAAGACAGGTCTCTCTGTCAAAATAGGACAGGAGCTGATTAATGTATACAGGCAGAGAAAGTAAAATCATCAGGCCAGATAGTGACCATCCCAGCATTATCACTTCATTTAAGGTGGCTGATGGGAAGCTTTGCTCAGGAATGCTGGAGTGTATAAGGAAACTGAGGGTGTTTGTGACTGCTTCCCCCACACTTGTGGGAAGCTGCCTTCTTTCTCTCATGGGTGATGGAGGCGGTGCTGGTGGAAGGTGGCAATTAGATTTGACTCGGAGCAGAATGGCACAGAGGGGGCAGAACTCCTCACTCCAAGGCATGATTACAGGGTAGGGAATTAATCTGAAAGATGTGCTGTGTTGGCAACAGGAGAAGCCCTGAAGGATACCTGTGTCTGTCCACTGAAGCTGTAGAAGGATTTTCACTGGTGCATCTGTCTGTATCTTCTGCCTGGCTTCCCTGTCCTGTGTTTTGGAATGGGATGCTGTGTTGCACTTTGCTCTTGGCTGAGCATTGGTGAATTGGTTGGAAACCCAAAGCACAAGAGCAGCAATACTGGAAGGGCTGGCTGTGATGGAGAGGGGGATGGAAAGGAAGAATAAACTTGGTAATTCAGGCTGTGCTGGTGTGTAATGTCAGAAAGCAAACTGTAGCTTGTCCTTGTGTCTGCCATCTGCTTCAGAGGAACATGTGAAGAGAGGGAGCAAGCACAGCCCTAGATGTGCATTTGCCTGTGCCTGTGACCTGACAGCTTCTGCAGTGTCTCTAAGTTGTGTATTGATGAGATGGGGAGAGTTGATATGTGGTGCAGGGAGTTCATCTGGTGCTGTTGCTGTGCTCCAGCCTGCGACAGGAACTATGTCTTATTTTCCCAACAGTTTGGGGCACGAAACTGAGCAAAGAGAAACTAGCTGGACACTGGGGTGTCATTTCTGCTACAGCAGGATGTGTTGGGGTTTGTGTGTGCTGGAAACACTTCGCTCTAGCTAGGTGGAAACAGCCCTGTTTGTTAATGTACAGAGTGTCTGTGCCTGCCTTGCGATCGTGCTAACTTGTCCCTGTTTCTTTCTCAGTCAGCTAACAGAGAGTCTAGAGTCCCCAGTCGGAATGAGCCTTTGGTCTGTTTTCTTGTACAGTCAGAGAAGGAGGCCTCATTTTTGCAGTCCTTTTAAAGCCAGGATACAAGTAGTACTAAAGGCTGTGATCATCCAGTGTTAGTCAGAGAGGAACAAAATGTCTTCAAGTCTCTGTTCTCTGCTCATTCGGGATCTTCTGCAGTTCCCTTGGGGATCTTGGTGGGAGAAGAGGGGCTCTGAGTAACAGCAAAGCTCTGGGGCTGTGAAGCCAGGACTTTTGAGTTTTTTGTGCAGGGGCTGGCTGGGCCCCTCGCTTAGATCTGTTAGATCCCTGCCTTTACACGCACATTTTTTTCCCCAGGCATTTCTCTGGTAGGAGGCACAGGCTGCAGGGTGACAAAGGAGATGGAGTTGAGTGCTAAGCTCTTAGCTGGCAAGAAGCCATCCCGATCTTGGCGTGTGCATGGGGCAACGGGATGGAAAAGTTGGGGAGGAAAAACAGCTGTCGTCTTCTAGCACTGCAGTTCTTGCTGTGCCCACGAGGTGGGGGAAGCTGCTCGCTGGATGGGCAGTCACAGGCCGGGGCGRGGGCCTCGCCTGTCCCCTCCAGGCCTGTGTGACTTCTACCTGTTACCACTGCTGAGAGGGAATATGGAAGGGGGTTAGTTTGGGCAAGTACTGGGGTGCAGGTGGGAGGATGAGCTCTACAAGCAACAGTGCTCTGATGAGATGTGATGTAAAAATACACTCTGGGTTTCCATGCCCACAGGCCATATAGCACCAGCTAACTAATGAAACTTGGTACTGCCGCCAGAAAATGTTCCTCTGGTGCATGAACCAGGGAAGGTTTTGGCACTGTCTCCAAGCACCAGAAGAGCTTAAAAATCTTGTTCCTCTGGCCTGGCTCTTGAGAAGGGCTGGCACAGAGCAGTTGAACCAGTGCTGTTCCTGTTCTGGTCCAGTGCTAGGTTTCAAACAAGTGCGGTGTTCAAAAGGACAAGTCAGTCTCTTCTTTGGCGGTGCAGTTAAATTTGACTTGAATTCCAGCTGGCCTAGTCTTTGGCTTTAAACACTGGACCTTGCTCCCACAGCATGGTAAGGATGAATGACTTGCCTGTGGCCCTAGTTAAAAATGAGCTTCAGATCTCTACATTTCTTGTGTTTAGCGAAGACAGCTCCATCAGACCACTCTCACCAGCCTCCATCTGTGTTCTTCAAGATCCCCTTCTGCTATGCTTTTCAGAGGTGATTCTGGTTGTGGGAGGGGAGGAGGAAACTGAATGCATTACTCTGTCTCTTCCCCCTTGTCTTGTGCTTATTTTGTAGGGGGCCTGATAAAATTCCCAGTCTTGGGACTAGTATGTAACTTTGGGTGCTATCTCAGCACTGACAGCCCCAGTGCCTAGGAGGATGCTGGCTTGTTTGGCTGACAGTGGAGGGTTGTGCACGTTGGCTGATGATGACCAAGGTGGGCTTTGGAGACCATTAACTGTAACCCTGACACATGCCTGGGGAGTAGCAATTTCTCCCTGGGGAGAGCACATGTCAACAGGGGCACAGTCTAGGGAGACATTAGCCGCCCAAAAAGGATATAGACTGCGCCTCATGCCTGTCTGGGAGCTGTGCTGGAGCTATCAATAGTTCATAGGTGTGTACCTGTGCTTGTCATTAACGTTGGGTATAAGTGAGACGCGGTATTGCCAGTGAGGGCTTGGCCTGCAGTGAGTGATGCCCAGTTTGAGATTTGGCTGCACCTAGGCTGCCTCTCTGATCCTGTTTGTTTTCTTTCTCCCCACCACCGCAGGCTCGGGCCCAAGCGGAGGCCCTCCACATTGGGGATGTACACTTTTCTGTCAAGCCTGGTTCTAGTACCTCCTCTCCCAAACTCCACTCCAGCGCCGCAGTGCACCGGCTCAAGAAAGACATCCGGCGATGCCACCGCATGTCCCGGCGCCCCCTGCCCCGTCCAGACCCCCAGAACGGCGGGAGCGTGGGTGGTGGAGCTGGCATTCGTCCTCCTGTCTCGCCCTTCTCGGAGACCGTCCGCATCATCAACCGTAAGGTGAAACCCCGGGAGCCCAAGCGCAGCCGCATCATCCTCAACCTCAAAGTCATTGACAAAGGTGGGAAGCCAGCCAATGGGGCCGGGGGCTTGGCTCGGCCCAAGATCCCGTCCCGAAACCGTGTCATTGGCAAGAGCAAAAAGTTCAGCGAGAGCGTCCTCCGTACCCAGATCCGCCACATGAAGTTTGGCACCTTTTCGCTCTACAATAAGCCATCTGCTGCACCTACCCCCTCTCTGGAGGGCAAGGAGGAGGCCGAAGGCTCCCAGGCAGCCTCTTGTGGGCTCATTATGGGCTCCACCCCCTACGATGCCCCCAGCTCCAGCTCCTCTGGCTGCCCATCACCTGCTCCTCACTCCTCCTCTGACCCAGATGATTCCCCTCCAAAGCTGCTCCCTGAGACCCTCAGCCCAGCCATCCCCGACTGGCGTGAGTCAGAGGTCCTCGACCTCTCAATCCCACCTGAGTCGGCTGCCACCAGCAAGCGTTCTCCCTTGGGAGGGTGCAGTGCGGGGCAGACGCCCTCCTTGTCCCTCTCGTCTTCTGACCCGGAGCAGGAGGCTGGCGACTGGCGTCCTGAGATGTCCCCTTGCTCTAATGTGGTGGTCACAGATGTCACCAGCAACCTCCTCACTGTAACCATCAAGGAGTTCTGCAACGCAGAGGATTTTGAGAAGGTGGCAGCAGGTGGCGGTGGAGGAGGCAGCAAGTGAGCAGCCAGGTCCCCCCACTCCAGGGGTGTGGGGGGAGCTCTACCTGCGAGAAGTCGTGGTGCGAATGGCTGTCCTTAGTTCTCTCCTTTTCCCCTTGGCTGTCCCCCTGCCCTCACTGCCACCCTTCCTCCTCCTTTCCTCCTGCCCACTTCCTCTTGCCTGGAGGCTGGAGTGTCAGTGGGGGTGTGGGAGCACCCACTGTTCCTGGGTGTTGGTACTGCTAGGAGGAGGAAGGGAGGGTCGTGGTGGGGCTGGGGAGTGGTTGTTTGTCCTTGAATGTGGTGTTGTCCAACGGGCGGTGGAGCCTTTGGGGCTGAGGGATGAGTGAGCATGTGTCTGTGTGCCTGTGCGGGTGGTGAGGAAGGTGCTGCTCTTCCTCATTCCCCTTCCGTCTTTGACAAAAACTGAAGAGGAGCTCCAGACCCTTGAGGGGAGGATGTAAGAGGACCGGAGCCCTTGCCCACGTCCTCCAAACCTTCTCCCACAATGTGCATGCAGTCTCTTCCATTCCTATGTTTCCCCCTTGCCATGACTACCATCCTGCCATCTTCCCCCCTTGGCCTGTGGCCTGGATCTGCCCTCTCCTCTACTGTCCTTGTGGCAGTTGCTGATCCAGATGCCCCCAGAGCGAGGGGTAGAGGGGCAGGTGGAATCTCATGCCTGGAAGGTGCTTGAGACAAAGCTGGGGTGGTGGTGGCGTGCCCCATGCAGCATATGCCCCATATTGGCTTCCCCTTTCCTTTGACTATTGGTGCTACCTTGGCAGTTGTATGGGCACTTTCAGGTGCCCTGATCCCTCCTCCTGTATCTTCCAACCTGTTCAGCTCTGCAGGAGAAAGGGAAGAAAAGAGGAGTCTGCGTCCAGCCCAGATCTTCCTTCTGATGTTCATCACTTGCACTTGCTCGGGGGAGAGGGGCATGAAATGCCCTTCCCTGGCCTTTTTGTGGTGGAAGCAGGAGTGGGCTGTGCATCCACCCTTCATTCTGTGGGAAGATAACGCCATCAACGTGACACTGCCCCAGCTGCGCAAGGCCTCTCCCGCCTTGTGTGTAAAGCTTCCCCCAGCCCTCTTTGCTTCCTCTTCCTCCTTCCAAAGGAGGGAGGGGTGGATGCTAAGGCAGGTCGTTTGCTCTTCCTGCTTTCTTTTGCCTCTCCTGCTCTCCCCTCCCTGTGGTGGTTGGCCTGGAAGAGGTTTCCCCTCTGTCTTTACAGCATCTGAAATGGCCCTTACAACTGTCAACCAAAGGTGCTCATAAGAAATATCTGTCTCTCTCACATCGTATGCATGTGCGCTGGATCTCTTCCCCCAAAGCTCCTGTGAGCTGATCTAGAAATTCCTTCTCTTCACCCCTAGCAAGTAGGAGGGAGCAAGACCACAGCTTGCTGTTCTTTTTCCAGAGCTCCCTCTTTCCCTGACCACCTTTGTTCACATCCAAAATAAGCTCTGTTTTTTGCCTGCCGTTTCTGACTTGCTACATTTCTGTGTGGGTCCTAAGCTTCACAGTGAGAAGCTGTTCCTGTGCTCTCCTTTCTTCCTCTACTTGCACRGGATTCAGCCTGTAGGGGCAAGGAAAAGAGGTGCTGATCAACTGGTGGGAGAGCCTCACCCTCTCAGCCCTGTCCCTGGATGGGGCAGAGGGGTGTCACTTCTACATAACATGCTGCAGAGGTGAAAAGGGTGGAAAAAATTCCCCATGCCAGGGCTCATTTACTTCCAAACCTGCCCTGCGCGGGTGAACACAAGTGGAATTGGCCCCTCTGGTGCTTTCACACAAGGATGTTCAGGAGCTGCTGACTCTGAGGAGTGCTCTTGTGCTGTAGTGATTTTGTGGTTGCAGTGATCTGAGGATAGAAGGGAGGCAATTTGTGGGAGGGAAGTAATATTTGTCTGCCCAGGGGACATCATCAGGGTGGTAGAGGGATAGACCAGCTTCTGACCTTAATTAGGGCTTCTGTGCCCTAGAGCTTGTCTATTCCCTGCTTCCAGTGCCTGGGTTGTGTAATAAAGTCTTTGCTGCCCTCCCCACAAAGCTTGCCTTGTGGTGGGTGGCATTCCAAGCTGTGGTGAATTCACACCAGTTGTGGTTGGGTGTCTGTGCAGACAGTCCGAGGGGGATTCCAGGTGCTGTTAGCACCACCCTTTGTACACCTCTTTCTTTTTCTTTCCTTGGTTAAAGAGCTTAGTGGACTCTTTGGGGATGTGCTTTCATTCACAGCTGAAGCTAGGGGCAGGGAGAAAGAGACTTCCCTGATCCATTCACCAAGCTAAGGCTTTCTATAACTTGTTGGACTTGTGTGCGTGTCTGTATTAATACCTGCTTGTATTTTTGTGGGTGGTTTTTTTTTTTGTTTGAGGGCTTTTTTGCGCATCTTTCCTGTGCCTGGCACACCCAGGGATCCCTTATGTTAACATAGCCTATCCATTTGACTGCAGCTTCAAAGATGAGCAGTTTGTAGGCATAGGGAAAAGCTCTTTCTTAGGAAAATAGCAAGGAGATTCTTCTCTTTTTCTTCCCTTTTCTGAACAAGAACTAATCTGTGGCTGTGAGATAAGAGGAGCTGCTTCGTGGGGTGGATGCAAACCAGCCAGTCACTTTAGGTTGTTAAGTTACTGTTTGGTGTGTATGTGGTGATGTGTTTTGTTTTGTGGTATCAAGGTTCTGAAAAAAATGTTGAAGCGTTTAAGTGGGAGATAAAAGGGAACTTTAATAGGAAATTCTTGATGTGTTTTGGCCAAGATGTGTTGCTTGGCAGAATTCTTTTCCCCAGTGTCTCTTGTATGGTGTTCTTTGGGGGCAAGGGGCAGGAATTGTTTAATTGAAGGGGTTTTGCCTTTCTGCAGAGTGGCAAGCAAGGAAACTGTCTGTGAAGAGCAAAACAGTGGGTCATTGTAGGGATGCTCCGCAAGGACCTTCTTCCTGCGGTGAGGAGATGAGAGGACTTGTTGCAGCAGAGAAACTCATGCAGTAGATTCTCCTTGTGGAGGAAGAAAGGAGTATGATCCGGCTTGCAGACACAGCTCACCTGCTTGTGTGACAAATCCCTCCCTGGGTGGGTCACCAGGTGGGAACCAAACCCTGAACCTCTGGATCCGAAATGAGGATCCTGTGCTGTTTTGAGTTAGAGGTTGGCTAACTTGAATGCAGCAGCAGCCTCAAGTTCCCTCAGGTGGACAAGACACTTGAGGCTGACTAACCTACCTTCGTATTCACGTGGGTTATGCTCCTCCTTCTGAATTTTTGCCCTTGCTCCTTAATGGAGATAAGAAAGAAGATTCATCCATACCTTTTAAAATGGGCATGGAATTGAGAGAGGAGTTYATTTGAAAGTATCCCCTTCCCTTCCCCATAACCCTTAGAAAAAAAAAAATCAACAAAAACAGGGAAATATTCTCTGTGTCTGTGCCATGTTTGTTCTCGTCGTCGTGTTTTTAGAGGAGATTTTATGATGGAGTGGAAAAAGTGAAATGATTAGTTTTGCATAAAAAAAGAAAAGTTTTAAAAAAAATTTCTACAGGGAGAGAGCGAGAGAGAGTTTAAAAATGAATAATAAATGCAGTGATTGCACAAACTGTAGTGGTATTAGATGGTCCTTAGAGAAAAGAGTATTTTGTAGTATTGAAGCATGTGTGTCTGGGATGGTGTTTGGCTTGCTTGAACTGGAGGGAAAGGCATTCTAGGACTAAGCAGCGATTTCTGAGCTGAAAAGGCAAATTGCATGTTGGAGGAACCCTGTCTACAAACCTTTCCCGTCCTTGCCTCCCAAGTGTTGGAGTGAGTTCCCTTCCCTCCCATACCTCTCCTGTGAGCTAAGGTAGAGTCTCCGAGTGGTTTTCTGGCTGAGCAGCCCTCAGAAATGGCCAGTCGCATTCTGCCAGAATGTGGATCGGGCCATCAACATGGAAACAGTTGACTTACTTTGCATGCACAGCAAGCTGCTAAGACTTGGGGTTGGCATGTACCTTTCCTGCCAAATTGCTCTCTCTTCTCTTTTCCATCCCCTGCATCCAAGCAGAATTAACCATGGTGGGCTTATTTCTTGGGAAGCAGATATGCTTCCCCTCTGTAGGGTTTCTTAACTTCTTCCAGTATCAGGTGAGGAGCGGCATTTTTGTGTATAGAATTCACCACCTCAGGACAGAACTGAGTCCCCTGGGTATGTATTCCAGTGTCCCTTCTCTGACAGTGGCTGGATCTCTAGAGGCATATGAAAGAGCTGCCTTGTGTGCTCTGAAGGCGTTGGTGAGGGACATGTACCCTCTTCTTGAGGCCAGCAAATGCTGAAAGTTTTTAGGGTGGAGAGGGGAGAGGAATACCCTGATAGGACTGTGCTCAAGTAGGGCAGCCTTCTGCTCCAGCTTCCTGCAGGGGGATGGGGAAGAATTGTCTGAATGTTCCTTCAGAGCGAGGAGGCAGCTCTTGTGTGCTGGCTTCCCCATCCAAGATGCCTCTGCTGGGTGTGTTCATCTGGTGCATGGTAGTGACTGCAGGGAAGAGGGAAGCCACCAGATGTTGGTGTCTGAACAGAAGGTGGCAGGCAGGGACTCCTGGACAGCTTTTCTTGTCTGGACTTTTCTGGTGTCCTTGGGTTTGCAGTTGCAGATGACTGATGTCTCAGTGCCTCCCATAGCCTGGGCTGCACTTGGGAACTTCTCCTCTCTCTGCCCATCAAACTCTGTCAGTGCTTCCCATGGCTTTCAACTTGGAACAGAAGCCTCCTGTCTCGTGCTCTCTTCTCAAAGAGCAGAGTGGGACTGGAGGGGCATGAAGCTAATGAGATACAAGCTCCTTTGGGGATGGAAAACGGAAATAGTGTGGTGAGCAGGCCCAGCTCTGGTGAGCCACTGCTTAAATTATGTTTTCAAAAGAGAAAGGGAGCATTTCTCTGTCTCCCCTTACTGAAGTTCCCAGGGAGATTTTATGAAATAAACAAAAAAAAAAAAAAAAAGAAAAAAGTCACAACCACAAATCATGCTTTTTACCAGGTAGGAGTTGTCTCTGAGCTGAGTCTTCCTAGGGATTTCACTCCCTTCTCCAGCCCCTCTTTGTAGAGGAGGCTTCAGCAGCTCCCAGTGTTTGGAGATTATCACCTTCCTGGGGACCTCCTGGCAGAAAGAGGTTGCCATGCTTGAAGGATGGTGTCCTGAGTCCCCCACACTCCTGCCCACCCCAGGCCATGGCATTAGTGGGGCTGCCTAGGAGCAGGTCCTTCTTCCCAGGGAGGTGTAACAAACCTGGAGCGCGTGTTTGGCTAAGTGCTTGTTTTCCCTTTTGCTTCCTTCCCCACCTTCTGACAAGACTTTTTCCTCCTTGCCTGGCATATCCTTTTACTCCAATGTCGCTTGCTTTTGCTGCATTTTTCAATTGCCCAATAATCATGCAAGAGCTGGGATCTTATTTACTTCTTATATATAAATATACAAATATAAAAGAAACCTCCCCCTTCTCCTCTCTCTCCCCGTCTCACCCACCACCCTGTGCACAGCCTCCCTGATCTCTGCTCTGAAGGCAATCTGCTATAGAGGGTTAATTTGGGGTCAGGGATTCGGTGTCTCCTGAGTTCTGGTCCTTCTTGGCTTGCCGTGGCCTTTCTGCCAGCTGTGTCACTGCCCTGTGCCTCTGTCTTCCTCATGTGAAGGGGACGGGGGTGGAGGGGACCGTCCTGCTGAGGGTGCTGGCAGCCTGACTCTTGAGGCATTTGCACAAAGATGGAGTGCTGAGTATTGCTTCAGAAATCCCCTGCTCCTTGTCTGTGCTTCCTTCCCCAGGAAAGTCCAGGAAGTATCTTCATTTCACCAATGCTTTAGGGTTGAGCAAATAAGTGTCTTTATTTTCTTTTTTTACTTCTATTTTTGAGGTCCTTCCCCAGAGTGCAATGTGTATGGTTTCTTTTTGGGGGGTGTAGATGGGAGGAGATGTTGGAGTCTGTCTCCATCCTCACCTTTGCCTTTCCGTCCTCTGCTCCTCTCCCATTTTGACATTGTCCTATGTCAGACTGATGCGGTGGGAAGTATTTGCACCCTTGTCTGTGCAAGGTCAGCCTTGGCACCAGAAGCTTCACCCATGTGGTGCATCTGAGGTGCCCTGTGTCCCACCTGCCTCACTTTAAGGATGCAGCAGGGCCCTAAGTTCTTATTTCTTCCCTTCTCTAAATTTCTCCTTCCAGGAGTGAAGGGAGGTAGAGTCGGTTGCCCTTCCCGTGGTGGTTGGCTTCCTCTGGCAGCTCTTCTGTCCTTTCCAGCTTCTCTGTGGTGGGAAACAAAATGTCTCCAGGGCCATCCAAAAGCACAGTCCTTGGGGTGAGGCCCCTTCCACCCCAGGTGAGCTCTGTGCTTTGACCCATTCCTTCCAGGCACTGGCAGATGGCACTGGGATGGAGGAGCAGGATGCCCTCTGCACTCCTGGGCTGAGTGGAGCTGGGAAGTGGGCAGCAAGCACGGTCCTGTGGCACAGGGAAGAAGTAAGGTGACACAATTGCAGCAAGATGTAGTCGGAGTGATGCCAGGTTCTCCCAACAATTCAGACAATGCATCTGGTGGGAGGAAAGGGGCATGGTTGGGACATGCAGACAAAACTGTTAATTCCCAGGGCCCTGGTTCTTTACTTCATTCCTTGTTCAGCTGAGCACTTAGAGCTCACACTAAACCTCCAGAACACAGCTGGGTGGGTCAAAGCACTTGGTGAGGCTTCAGGGCCTCGTAGGACTAGTGGGGCTTTTACATGCTCCCAAGCAGGCCCCCAGCTGGCCCCTGCTCTCTAGGGATGCTGAGGGTTTCCGTCTGGGCAGAGCAGCAGGTAGGTGCTCTTCCACAGGTAGTTTGCTCTTCAGCTGTCCTGGAGGGAGCCTGCTGCTTCCAGCCCCCAGCTGCAAAGGGCGGGGGCAGAATCTTAGGTCAAGTTCTCAAATGGAACAAAAAAATTAATCTTTGTGATGACTTTTTTTAGAAAAGAGTTGTCATGCCTGCACCTCCCCCAAGCAAATCAACTTAGTGTGCTGTCCTCCTTCCTCCTCTCCCCTCTGCCATTAAGCCTTGTACACTCCCTAAGAATAGAGGAGACTCTGTATTTTGGGATTTTTTTTCCCCCCCATTTGTTTTCTTTTGGCATAGAAAGTTGTCTGCTGGTGGTGGAGGACAGGGGCATGCCTCATCTGTTCCTTCCTTTCACCTTCCCCTGTGCCAAGCTTAGGCTCAAATGCTGCAGATTCCTGCAAACACTGAACTTGGAGCAGRCGAGTGACCCCACTGAGTTCTGTGGTACTTGGGTGCTTCAGATTCTGCCTGTGCTTGAGCTTTGGCAGCATCAGAGCCCTATCCTTTCTCTTGGAGAAGGTCAGCCCTAACTTTGAGTGCTGATAGTTCTGGTGCAACCCATCTGTCTTTTCATTTCCCCTCACTTGGCATACAGAGTGAAGGTGGTAATCTTTTTTTAATTTAAAATAAACCTAAATATGTATCTTGTATTTTTTTTTTAATTTTGAAAAAAATGCATTTAAGGATTGTGCACGGATGAACTGTATATCTATATATTATTTTTTTTGTCTTGCAATTTTCATTTTAAATATAGTGTTTGTTCAGTTTTGTTTTGTTTTGGTTTTTTTTCAATCCAGTTCCCAGCTGGCTAAACTCTGTCTAGAGTGGATGGGTGAGAGGCAGAGCCACTGGAGGGGTGATTGAATCACCCCTTCCCTTGGTGCTTCCCACAAGAAACTGGTTGCTCCAGGTTTGGGGGTGGGGGTTGTGCTAATTACTCTTGTATTCTTGTACATTTTGTTCTTTCTGCTGCTCTTGAATATTGTATCAATGCCAGAAATGGGGAGTTAAAAATTAAAACAAAAAATTAACCCCAATAAATTGTTACATTCCAAAACTTGTTGTCGTTTCCTTGGGCGGGCTGTGACCCATGGAACTGGAAGCAGGGCTGCTGAAATGCCTGCCCTGAGCCAGCAGGGATCAGCTCTGCAGTCAAACACAAACACTTGGTACCTTCCTGGGCACCATCGGTCAGTCCTGGTTTGGTCTTTGGACCTTTGTGAACACAGAAGCTCTGACAAAAGACAATGGAGTATTCTGGAATGTTAAAGGTAGAGGGAGCATTTTGGAAGGCCAAGCTGTATACAGCAAGTGGAACCTGAACCCCTTCTTCCCAGGTCGTTTGAGAATCTCCCGTGGGTTTCCCACATCCTTTTCTTTAAGAATGATATTAGATCCAAGTACAACTTAGCACTTGGTGTCTGAAAAATGCTTTAGGCTGTTCCCAACTCCAGAATATGTGCTTAAGTGCACTTTATGACATGCTAATCTAAGAAATACGGTGGAAAATCCTCTCCCTGTGTGTAATCAAAGCCCCAGATTTGCTCCATTGCTCTCTAGTCTTTAGCAGCTGCATAAAAAGGCTTAGCAAACTGGGAGGGAGGTGCTGGTGGTGGAAGATGCAAGGGGGCAAGTGTGTGGCTTTTGGGCAAAGAGATGCCCTTCAGGCAGGTGGGAGAGAAGGGCAGGAAGGCAGGCAGCACTTCTGGGTGCTGGGAAAGGGCAGTGTCTGTGCACAGCTCTGACCACAGTGCCCTCAGGGCTGCCCTTGAGGAGGGTGTGATCTGGTCTCACCTGGAGATCAGAGATTGGGCTGAGCTAGGCCCACCTTGGAGAGAGTTGCTGCCTTGAGATACTTTTGCAGTGTCTGAGTTTTGGAAAGCCACAGYAGAGCCTACTCCAGTGGTGACATGTCTTGGCTGGGAGCAGGGAATGCTGCTCACCAAAGCTGAGCACAGCCAAGGTGTCATTCATGTCGTGCTGTCAGGCTCACCTTGCCTCTGCTGCATGCCAAAACGCGCAAGGCCGGCACTCCCTCTTCCCTTGTCCCTGCACCCTGGTTTTGCTCAAAAGCCAGTKGGCTTTTGGCTGGATTTGAGAACAGAAAATGAAGCCAACTCACCCATGCTCTCTGGAGCTGGAGGAAGGACAGAGAGACAGACCCCAACCTGACTGGACACATCCACTGAGGTCSTGCAGTGGTGTGCTGGTGCAGGCAGACCCTGTAACCAGGGCAAGGTGATGCAAGTCACATCTGTGAGGCTGAAAAACCTGGAAATGGAAGTACCCAGGATTTCCATGCTAATGTAGAGTCTGCAGATCCCCAGGCAACATCGACTCAGGGCTCCTGGTCTAGGGAGACAGTGGAGCTGAGTCCATGGAGTGGCAGTGGCAGAGGAGCCCTTTCACCTCCTTAGGGTGGCCCTGGGGATGCTTCTGAGCTGGGTGATAGCCCGAGGGGAGGGAATCCCCCACCCCAGAGGCATCAGGTTACCCTCCCTGGGAAAAGGTTCTTGCCTTCCCTCAGCCCCACCACCCTGTTGGCCTCAGCATCATGAATGGGACAGGGTTTCACGCTGGCCGGGATGGAGCTGCCTTGTTCCTGTAGGGAGGATTGGATGGGGCCAGCCTCGGAGCAGTGGATGTCCTTCCCCTCAAGGCAGCAGTCCATCCCAAATGTCCCTCTCTCCCAAGGGGCACAGCAGGGTGGCCCCTTGTCCCTTCTTGCCCTGCCTGCAGCCACCCCTTGGGGACAGCTGCCAGCCCCAGACACCGTTTGGGTGTTAATTAGATGGAACAAAATCCCTTGATTGCTCACTCCCAGTCCCCCTGGGCTGAATCCATGAGCTCTTGTTAAATCCAGCTTCTGTCACCAATCCCATTCAAAACACAAACCAAAAGCTCCCAAAAGCCCCACATTGCCTTCCCCCACCTCGTCACGCAGAGGAGGGCAGGGTTTCAGCAGCACCGTGTCTTTGCAGACCTGGCTGCCCATCGAGCATCTCTGAGTTGTTATTCATGGGACAGGGAGGCTGCTCTGGCTACTCACCAGTCTGAGTCATCACCCCCTGTGAAAATCTATTTTTGCCACCTCTTTGTCTCCAGGAAGAAGTTGTGGTCCCTACTGAAGGAAAGGTCAGGACCCTGGGAGCCTTGCACTGATGGGATACCCAACTCCTCCCCATCCCAGCATGGGCGAGTGGGTCCAGGCTGGTGCAGAGGGGCTCACGCACTCYGTCACTGCCAGAGAAGTGTCAGCCAGAGGTGTAAACCTTGCCACCGTGATCCTGCACTGTTTGGCAATAAAATCTGGATATTCAGGACAGCGCAAACTCCCCACCACAGCATCACTTCTGGCAAAAAGCTTTGTAGAAGTGTACGGCACTTTTTTCCAAAGGGTTGCAGATAAAGGATATCCCTCCCACCCTGATCTGCACACTGTGGGGTAGGGTGGGCTGGTCCAGCAGTCATGGGTTCCTTTCAAATCCGCTCCTGCCTGACCACTGCCACGGTGGGCATGCTGCAGGCAAGGGGTGATGTAGCAGGTTGCAATACCCTGCTACTGCTAGCAAGGGGCAGGTTGGAGGAAGGTGGCCTCCCTTCAAGTCATGGGGTGGAGGCTTCTGTTTCCTTAGCACCCCACACCACTGCCCACTTGTCTCAGCACACCAAGCACTCGCCCTCCCAGAGCACTCACGGCCTCGCTGCCAGGGCCAGACGCCTGTTGCTTGGGCTTTGTTCACATCCATCTGCTCAGCCTGCTCCATGTCCACCTCCACTTTTCCTCATCATCATTCCCTTCATCTCTCCCTCTTCCTTAAACCATCCCATCTGTCTTCCTCTCCTCCTCCCCACAGCCTCCCAACACCACAAGCCAGGCAGGTCTCTTGCTGGCTCCAGGGTAAGGATTTTGGGGTGCAATGCACTCTGTGGAGAGAAAGGGTGACCGTACCCTGTCAGCAACATTCCCCTCCCTGCTCCCACAGAGCCAAATCTGAGGAGTCTTTGTAGCTCTGGTTCCCTAGCTATCCACTCAAATACGCCTGGGGGGAAAGAAGATGTAATCTTTACCGTTGTTTCATATCCAGCACTGGAGCTGGTTTAAACACACATGCTCCTGCTTCCCTGCCGGCTAGGAAGGATTTCTTGCCATTACTGAGCAGAGCTTGAAATTGATTTTGTTCACTTTCCCTCTTCTGCTCCTCTTTTCTCGGCAGGGCTGCTTTGCCAAGGCCCTAGTGTGCCTGGGGAACAGGAGAGGGCATGACACAGCTTGTGTCAGAGCAAGGAGAAAGTGGTTGTCTGAAGTATCTCGTTTATGAGCAGTTTAGAATAGAGTGATGGTGGGGGAAGATTAAATGTGCATATTTATTTCCCAAATGGATAGCCATGGGTGTGCGGGGCGGAGGGTGAGGCATCCCATGGCAGCTCTCTGCAACAGTCCTGTCTGAGAAGGGAGAGCAAGACAGCCGCTTGGAAGTTTAATTTTTAGGAGAAAGGCAAGAAGGAAAAGGCTCGAAAGACGATCGCAGGGAATGACCGATTACGAGGCTCTGACCCTCACGGTACCAAGGGGCCCTTTACTTCCAGCCTAGGCATCTCGCAGGGGGAAAATCCTCCCTTGGGCTGTGCCGGAGSAGCATCCTCTCGCCGGAGGCTCCCGCCGGGCTGATTTCAGCGAGCCCGAGTCAGGGATGGCCCCGTCTCCGGGTGTCCCCGGGGTGCCCCCCCTTCCCTCCCCGTCTCCGGTGCCCCTTTCCCACTCGCCTCCCAGCGCCCGGACCATCGCCCTTGCAGCCCGGGGAGGGTGCTCAGCGGGAAGGGGGGGTCACTAAGCGGGGTACAGCCGGGGGCACGGCCGGGGCCGGGGAGGGGGCGGCGGCGGGGGCGGTGCGGTGCGGTGCGGGCGGCGCCGCCCGGCACATATAAGCGCGGCGCGGCGCGGGGGGGGCCCGGCGCCGGTGCTGCTGCCGGTACCGTCCTTCCCCGCCGGCTCGCTCCGGGCTACTCGTCCATCCCTCCGACCGTCCGTGTCCCTCTCCATCACCGCCCGCTTCGTTTTCTCGCCGTCCGCGGGCTCGGGCCCCCCACGCCGCTGCCACCCTGAAGTTTCTGGCGGTGCTGCTGGCGGCGGGCATGCTGGCTTTCCTGGGGGCCATCATCTGCATCATCGCCAGCGTCCACCCGGCCGGCACCGCCGCGCCCGCCGCCGCCGCCGACAATGACTCTGCCGCCGCCGCCCTCCTGCCCGCCGCCGACAAGGGGCTGGGAGCGCTGCACGGCCCCGCCGAGGCTCTGGCCAGCGCCGGGCCGCGCCTGCCGGGGGGGCCGCCGCTCTTCAGCCGCTTCGTCTGCACCCCGCTGAGCACCGAGTGCCCGGCCCCCGGCACCGGCAGCGCCGCCGGCAGCGCCGCCGGCCCCGAGGAGCTGCTGGCGCTGCGGAGCGCGGCGGCCCAGCTGCGGCGCACGGCGCTGGAGCAGAAGGAGCGGATCCGCATGGACCAGGAGACCATCCGGGAGCTCACCGGCAAGCTCAGCCGCTGCGAGGGCGGCCTGCGGAGCCCCCCCGCCGCCGCCGCGCCCCCCGCCGCCGCCGGGCTCCGCGCCGCCCCGCGCCCCGGCACCATGGGCCACCCACCCGACGAGCCGCCCGCCGTGCGGGAGCTGGAGGAGGCTGTCCGCACCCTCCAGGACCGAATCGACCGGATAGAGGTGCGAGGGACGCTCCCGGGGGTCTGGGAGGGATGCTCTCAGGGAAAGATTCTCTTGGGGGTCTGGGAGGGATGCTCCACACGTGCCATCCCCCGGGCCTGCAGCCACATGCGCCCCGAACCAGCTCATCCCCCTCACGAGGCTTCAGGAAGGTTGTCCTTGCCTCGTTCTTCCCTGAGGTCTCTGCCCAGGTACAAGAGGCTCACCCTCAGCCCCCCTCTCTTCCCTCCATGCAGTGTAGTCCCAAAGGGCCACGTCTGCCCTGCTTTTCCCCCAGTCTGTACTTTGTTAGCCCCATGGCACCTGCCAAGGACTCCTCCAGAGCAGGTCTGCAGCTCAGGGCCAGATCCTGCCCTTTAGCAAAAAGGTAAATCCCATCTGATGCCATCGGGGTTCTGAATGGGACTTTTCACAAAGTCAAGTGCAGTGCCACCCACTGTGAGCCCAGCACCCCTTCCCCACATGGCTCATAGGAGCTGGAGAGAGAAGGGTGCCGCTGGTGTCATTTGCTGTGCCCATTCCTGTGGCATTGGGCTGGTGGTATTTGGGATGCAGACCCCTGGTCCCCACTCTAGCAGTTGTGCAGTGTGTGCCTGGCAGGCTCAGCCCTGGCCCGGCCACAAGCCAGTGGCACCAAAGGCTCTACTACCATGACACCCGTGATGGGGCACATCACGGACTGTATGTGAGTATTGATTTATTTGGGCTGATATGTGCTCAGCAGTCCCATGGACCTTGGCAAACTTTGCAGGATATGGCCATGGCAATGGTTTTGGCACGAGAGCTGCAAAACGAGAGTTGTCTGGTTTCCCTGTGGGGTTTGCTCCAGGTAGGTGTTGTCCCCTGAGGTCTGTCAGGTGTCAGAGCCTCCTGCAACTCTTCAACCTTCTCGTCTTCCCGTTCAGTTCCCTGTTGCCCTCTCCACTCCTCCCTGGAGTGTGGAGCTGGGAGGGGGTCATGCAGCACCCTAAGGGGCCTCTTTCCTCAGCTTTGCCCTTCTGCCCCCCTCACTACAGCCATGTGGGCACAGCAGCAGCAGGCAACGGATGGGAAATTCAGAGCCACTAAGGTCACAGGCTGAGAAATGAGACTGGGAGAGATGGTTATTGTAGTGGATGGAGATATGAATAGGGATACAAAGACAAAGAAAGGCCAATAAACACACGCACATAAGAAGGAAAAGAGCTGGAGACCAGAGGAAGCACCTGTGAGCTGCCAGGGTAATGCAGGCACAGGCACAAGAAGAAACACAGAGGCACGCCAGGCACGTGTGGGCAGAGTGGGACGTGCTGCATGTCTGACACGTTGCTCACAGCCAAATGCAGCCAAAGGGAGGAACAGAGCCACYCCAAAAACCCCCTGCAGCCCCAAACAATTTCCCATCTGTGGAATAACACAGCAGGTGTGCTCACCCAGAAACAAAGGAGGGRAAATAAGTCCCTGTACACATACACCTGTGTGTTCACAAGGACCAGGCGATGCACGGTGGGATGGTGCCCAGCACATCAGTTTGGATCTCGGGGAGCATCAGGCCGTAGAGCCATGCTCTTCCCCTTSTCCATGGGGCAGCATCACCCATGAGCTGCCCTGGCCCCCCTCCTGGGGTTTCTGATGATGGTGGGAGGTTTGGGGTGGAGGAGGAGGGTGAAGCTCAGAAAAGTCAGAGCAGGCTCTCGCATGCATCCAGGGAGCATAAAGCGATGCTGGGATGAGGCTCACGCACACACTGGTGAGGAAGCCAAGTGCCACGTGGCCAAAAATGTTCAGTTTTGTGCTGCCAGGGGCCTAAGGGTCCCAAGCGTACTCTGCAGAGGAGACACAGCACCCTGAGGCTCAGCGAGCCCTGCTGGGTGAGGAAATAGGGCAGCGTGTTACAGTTGGGCTGGACTTCATCTGTCCTGGCTCCTGCCTGCTATAAAATGCCACCTGTGTGCACCACAACCCTGGGATGGCCACAGCCCAGCCAGCTGAGCCCTGCGGTCACACTTTGGCCTTCCAGTGATGGTTGCCTGTGGCCTCTCTCCCCAGATTGCCTCCCCGCACCCCAGGAGCAGACACTTACAACTTCATGGTGGGGTACCTGCACCCTTCTGTCCCATATGGCTCCAGCCGTCAGCCCTGGGAGCCTTCCTGGGGTACCCCATGACATGGGAGCCACTCTCAGCCTCCACAGCTATCCTGGATCACCCCAAAAGGCAACCTGGAGGGGGACAGTCCCAGGATGGCCCCCGTGTGCTGAAGGCTCTGCAAAACCCGTTGGGAAGGAGCGGAAACGCTGCCAAGTCTGTGGTGGATTAGTCTCAGAAGAGAGATGACACAAAATACCATGGGCCGCTCTGGGAAGGCTGCATCCCAGGGCGTCTCCAGGCAGGTTTGCCAGCAGGGATTACTGCTGGATGCTTCAGAGCTGGGACTGCGGGGAGGGGGCTGGTGAAAGATTGCTGATCTAATCTGGGCACTCTCGGCCCTGTCTGTAAGGCATAACAAGATTTATTCATGCACTGAAAAACCTATTAAGGCATTTGTTTCTTAATTTTGTCAGCATGGCAGCAGGATTTCCCAGGGGAGGATGCAGGGAGGGCCCCCATGGTCTCTCTCTTTGCCCCTGCCATTTTGGTGGGGCTGGGCGAGCATCGGCACAACATTCACAAATCTTCCCTCACCTCTTCCTGACACCACCCGAGGCACTGATCGTCCTTTCCTCATGCACAGCAGCCTAGTTAGGCTTTTTTTTTTCTCGCTTTTGAGGGTCCCCCCTTCTCTCAGCACATGCTCATGTCTGTGCTCTCAGATGCATCTTGGAACACAGAGCCGAGGGATCCAGGTGCTCCTTTTCCATGCTTTTAGTTAGCTGCAAATAGAAAGGGAGAGGGGAGGGGATCACCTTGGCTGCCTGGGCTGTGCTGACATGCAGATGCCCCCCTTCTCCTCATCATCCCTGGCAGGAGAGCAGAGTGGGAGAGGGGACAGCCTGATGGGCTCCATAGGGAACCTGGCAGAACTGCAACAGCCTGTTTGCTCCTCATCTGGCATGTGGCTGTGCCATTGTGGCTGGTGACCTCGCTGCTGGCAGGAAACCCTTGTATATGGGAATGGTAGTGACCTAGCTGCCTCCCTCCTGTCTTCATCTCCAGGAGTGCAGGGATGGAAATACCCAAATTGTGACAGTCCCAGGCCCCCTTGAGCAAGGTTTCAGGGGGACAGGATCAGCAGTGAGCTCTTCCCTTGCGAGGAGGAGGCAAAGGCTGATGCATCCCTGCTTGTCTTCTATTCCATGCAGTCCCTATTGGAGTTTAATGACCCTCAAGGTCCTGCCTGGGTCCAAAGAGGCAGCAGGGTCCAAATAACCCCAGTGCAGCAGGTGTGCTATCCTGCAGCAGTGAGTATCCCAGAGCGGCAGCCACAGAGGACTTTTGTGCAGGCTGGAAGGATTCATGGGTCCAAGGAACAGAACGTTCCATGGGAACAAGGAACAGGGGCTGCTGTGTGTGCGCACGCAGCTGAGCATCATGATCCCTGGGATGCGCCAGGGCTTCATCCTGCAGGCACTGTCCTGCGGTCCTGCCTGCCCTGTCCCAGCAGCCAAGGTGGGCACTTGTGTGCTGGCGGCTGAGGGGGAGCAGCGGGGCCCAGATTTGCTGGTGCATTAGTAAATGAGGCTCTGATCTCCTTATGTAAATCAAAGTGCATTTGCTGACCGAGGGCTACAGCCCCAGCGAGTGCACGCCGGTGTGGCTGCCGCAGCCCCCTGCCCCCACCTCCCCCTTCCCACTCCCCTGCCAGCCGCTGACATTCAACGTGATTAATATTACCTGGCATCTTTCAATCTTTTTTGCCAGTTCTGGTGGCCAAAAAGCATGGAACGAGCCTCCCCCACACCCGCTGCCCACTCCCCTGCTGCCTGTGTGGTGGCAGATGGGAAGCTGGGTGCCTGCTGAACAGCCGGGGAGAAGGCGCTTCCCCCCCTCTCCCCTCCCCAAAGGTCACTGGTAAATAACAGCTGCACATCTACCATTAACAATTTTGAAAATCATTTGCTTTGTGAGAAAGATGCTCGAGCRGCAGCTCAGAGATGAGGATCGTGGCTCAGGGATGCAGCCCAGCCTGGCATCAGGGGGATCACCCAGCACATCTCGGCTGCATGCGGTAGAATGGAGAGTCCAGTCTCCTGTCCAGCCATCATCTGGCTGTGGGGATATGGATGGTGTTTGCTGGGATGGCCCTGAAGCCCCGCCAGATGAGGCTACATCCTGGCTATATCCCTTTCCAGAAGGAACATGGGGTCGGCAATGGTTCAGTCGACCATGTGGCTCAGGCTGTCAGTGCCCTGGCTGCCAAGTTGGAAGGGCCAGCAAGAGCTCAAGAGAGGGCTGGACAGGGAAAATCTCAGGAAGGGGGGAGAAATTGAACAAAAGGGGAGAGACTGTGTGTGTGGATGGAGGGAAGCATCAGGAAGGGATGCTCCGAAACCAGAGAAATTAAAAAGCCATAGGGAGAAAAGTTACAGAGGGAAGAAAATAGCAGGAGGGAGCAAAGCAGGAGGAAGAGGAAGGTAAAAAAAAGGCACTCAGTCACTACTGAATAATGTAGGACAGGCTATCAGGGGCTAGTGAGAGTGACAAAAGCTCCCAGCCTATTCTTTTTTTGTCATTAACAGATGGAGCCATGCATGAAAGCAGGGACGTAGGCTCCAAACCCGCAGCTCGAGCAATCAAAGCGTGCGGCAGACAGGAGCGTGCCAGCCTCCGCTGTAGCCAGGCGGCCTGAAAGGATGAGAAAAGCTCTTGGAGCCCACGGGATGTGGCCATAGAGGTGAAGGCAACCCCATCCCACCTGTACTGCTCCCTGCCAATGCAGCCAGTTTGGCTTGGGTACAAATGCAGGCAGCCCAAGGTGGGAATTATCTCTGCCAGGAGGATGAGAATTAACCTTTCCACTTCCCTTCCCTCCCACCATCCCCACCCTGCCTTTCATCCAGCAGATCTCCAAGACCCCTCCAAAAAACAAAAAAAGCAAAAGAGCTAAAGTCCCTTCCCCACTGGCTAATCCCTCCATTTTGCAAAGACCAAAGGTAGGATGTCCTTTGCCAGGCACTTTTCCCTTCCCAGAGAGGTGTTGGTCACTGCAAGAGCATCCTTAGTGCTGCTGGAGCAAGCTGGCAGCGAGAGCTGGCGTTTGGTCAGGGCTGGCAGATGTCCCCTGCACAACCTCTCTTTTCTTTCTGGGTTTTGCTTTTCCATGTTGGTTTTCCTCAAAGAACCTGTGGGTTTGCCTTGGCAGACCCTGCTGGCAACTCTTGCAGACCCTGCGACATCACAACTTCCCTCTTATCTGTAGCCTGAGTGTGTTGCTGCCAAGCGCGGGTACATTTGTGCTCACACCAACACCATCTTCTCGCTTTTCCTCTCCCTGCTGTTCCCACCCACCAAGGTTGCATCCTGCCCGGCCAAACCTGACTTTCCTCCAGCCTTCCCCTCCCCTCAGTTGTTCATAATGGATAGCAAAGATTAGGTGTGACGTGGGCAAGCATCCCTCCTCTTCAGCTTTGTGTGCATGATTATCAGGTCCTGTCCAGCCTGGAGAAGGGTGTGTACGGAAGAAGAAAAAGTGGGAAGCCACAACCACAGATGAGCTTGCTGACCTCCTCCAGGCCAGCTCTGAGGTCGGAGGGAGGCTGTTCAGATGAACAGCGATGGCATACCTCATGTCCTGCCAGCATAAGCCACATCAACGTTCGGGGCTGAAGCAGGCATGCAGAACCCTCAGTGCTGGGACAGCCAAGGCAAGGGTCTCCATGGCTGCTCCAGCACCTTTGGGAAGGTCTGGCAACACAGAGAAGGTGGTCACCATCTTTCAGAGCCCATGGCAGAGACACTAATGTGCCAAGGACATGGGGAAAGGAGAAGGCTCCTATTTACAGAGAAACCCCAGAAGCATGGCAAAGGGTCACCTTCCCCCTTCCAGCTTGGTTTTCTTCCAGCTGGGATGGGGTCTCCCAGTAAGGTGGGATCTGGGATCTTTGCAGAGTGCAGTAGCAGCTGGGAGCATCTTCACCAGGTGCCGTGCTGGATTTGCCTTGGGAAGAGTTTTGGTCTGGGTGTTAACCCTGATGGGACAAGACAGGCTCGATGTCCCCAGGTGATGGCTCATGTCTTGAGGACCAGAGACATGACAGTCTGGCACTGGTCCCACTTCTCCATGGCATCCTGTTGGCCCGGGAGAGGCTGGCTTACGGAGAGCTACCTGGCACACGTGCATGCACCCCCGCACTCCGGCTGAGCCGGGCTAAGAGGATTACAGCCCCATTAAGTGATGTTAACGTACTGGCCATAGGTAAGCAGCCTCATGAGCAGCAGGAGCAGCCGGGAGCTCCAAGGTCCTTCCCACATTATTTCCTCATCGTGGGAGGCTGCCTGTAGGAGCAGAGCCAAGGGATGACCCAAACATCCCATCTTTGCTCTGTCTCTGAAGTGGCAGAAAGTCATTAAGAGCAGCCAAGCTTCGTTTTGCAGTAATGAGCTCAATGGGGGCTCCGAGAGGGGAGGTGCAAAGTCAGCTGGAGGCTCTTGGACAACACCCCAGTGCGGATATGAGACTGTCATCCCAGCACTACCTGTAGTGCTGCAGGCTGGGCATGTCCTTATTTAAACTCTTACAGTGACACCGTGCTGAATGTCCTCTTTTCTCCCTCCTTTCCCCTCCATCGTGGCTGCTGCCAAATGCAGCAGGAGCTGCCAGCCCGTACCAATGGCTCAGCACCCACTGCCCCAGCACTTGCCCGTGATGCCCTCCACACCAAGATGGAGCAGCTGGAGGAGCAGCTCCTTTCCAAGATCCTGACCCTGCAGAAGGAGCGCCAGGCCGCCAGCACTGACCGCAGCCAGCAGCAGCACAACATTGAGAAGGAGCTGAACTCCCTCCAGAACCGGGTGACGGAGCTGGAGCATGGTGAGTCCTGCCCAGTGGGGATGGAGGTGGGACGAGGGGTTCGTACCCCTAAGTAGATCTCCAGGAGAGGCCCAGGACAGGTCACCCTCATCCCAACTACAGGTGCTGACCTTCCTCTCYCCTTCCCATCCTTGACACTTAGGACCACTGGGCTACAGCCCTCCTGATGCCTTCAAGGTGACCATCCCGGTGCAGAACAACTACATGTACGCCCGCATGAAGAAGAGCCTCCCAGAGCTCTACGCCTTCACCATCTGCATGTGGCTGAAGTCCAAGGCCCTGGGAGGGCTCGGCACCCCYTTCTCCTACTCTGTCCCGAGCCAAGCCAATGAGATCGTGCTGTTGGAGTGGGGCAGTAACCCCCTGGAGCTGCTCATCAATGACAAGGTCAGCCCAGTCGCAGGAGGAGCAGGAGAGAAGCCCCTGCTCTCATCTTCCCTGCTTCAGTCCCTCTGGGAAATGATGTTCCTGGGGGCACCAGTGTGGGGGACCTGGGAGGAAGGGGCCCAGGCTTACAGTGGGAGGCGGGAGGATGGGGAGGATGGCTCACTGGGTGGGTTTTGAGAGGGAGGAGCAGCACATCTGGATGTCTGCAGATTCTGGCATGTCACCATCACGGGGTGCACTGCTTGCTCTATGAGGAGCTGGGAAGACCCCAGGGTCCCCCAGCAGTCCTACCGAGCACTGGGATCTTGCTCTTCTCTCAAAGGTTGCCCAGCTGCCGCTGAGCGTGAAGGACAAGACCTGGCACCACATCTGCGTGGCATGGACCACCCGGGATGGCAAGTGGTCAGCATACCAGGATGGTGAACAGCGGGGTGCCGGTGAGAACCTGGCCTCCTGGCATGCTATCAAGCCCCAGGGCATCATCATCCTGGGTCAGGAGCAGGTATGTACTGGTTTGACACCAAGAGCTGCCAGTTAGCATCACTCTAGTGGGAAGCTGGCTGGAGGGAAAAGCCCCCAGATGGAGTGAGGGCAGGGAGCAGCATGGGCAGGAGGGCTCAGCATGCCGGTTGGCTCTCCTGGCTCTCCTGCCTGCTCATCTGACCTCCAAGCTGGCCACGTGCACTCATTGTCTTCTTTTCCCTCTCTCTATCCCTTTGGCCTCCCTGCCTTGTCTTCTTGCATCTCCTCCATGCATCCATCCCCTTCCCTTCTTGCCGTCAAGCACCTTGCTCTGCTTTTCCCCAAACTTCTCCCTCTCCCCCTTGCCCTGTTTGCCCACTGGATGCATGTTCCTCCTCGACTCCTCAGCCTTGTCCAATTACCTCTCCTGCTCTTTCCCAGGACACCCTGGGGGGCCGCTTTGATGCAACACAGGCCTTCGTGGGAGAGCTGGCGCAGTTTGGCGTGTGGGACCACATGCTGGCACCAGCAGAGATCCTGGGCTTGGCCAACTGCACCTCCCACCTCCAAGGAAATGTGATTCAGTGGGACGACCAGGCGGTGGAGGTCTTTGGAGGTGCCAGCAAGGGGGGCTTCGCTGCCTGCGAGGAAGGGAGGAAGGCATGAKTGGCTCCCAGCCCTCTCCCCAGCACCAAGGAGCCCGATGGCAGCCCCAAGCAGGGAGCCCCTTTCTCCCCTTCCATACCAGTAAGCCTTGTGGGGCCAATGCTTGAGGCCCTGGTACTGGTGTTCCAGGAGAGAGAGGGGCCCCTTGAAGCCTCCCTGTTGCCCCTGTGCTGGTGGTGTGGCTTGTCCTCACTCCTGGCAGGCTGGCTCCCGAGTCTCATCTTGCCCCACTTCTGTTTTGGGTGGACCTTGCCATACCCGCAGGTGTCCTTCATATGGCGAGGATCCTCACCTTGTCAGCCCCAGCAGGGAGTGGGAAGGAGAACTCTGTTTACTCTGAGTGCAGTCCAGCCTCAGTGAGATGCCACAGTGCAGGCACCCCCTGAACACATCCCCTTTCCTTATTTATTTCTAGCAACCCCACTGTCCAGTTTTATGAGCCTGCATTCCAGGATCTCACCTCCAGTSCCATCCCTTCTCCTGCTGCCCTGGTTTTTCAAGTGTGGCTCCAGGGAAGCTGAGTGAGAATGGTAGAGAGTCAGTGGGGCAGCACTTACCCCCTGCACCCCTTCCCCTGCCTCTGTTGCCTGTTCGGGCAGGGCTGCCTGAGGGGAGCCAGGCTTTTGAGGCAGAGGGAAGAGAGCACTCCCCACCCCCTCCAAGCTGGGGGGTTGGTCAGCCACCAAGGGAATGGGGGAAAGGGGCAAAGCATCTCCCCCAGCGCTGGCCGAGGGGGAAAGAGTGCAGCACTGCCATCAAAGGGAGCACATGCAAGAAAAAAGAGATGGAGGATGGTGGTGGTCAGAGGAGCCCTGCCCTCCACCCACCAGTCTTTTTGGTACTGGATTGGGTTGCTGCCCTTGGTTCCACCCAGATCCCCTTCTTTAGCTGCTCCTTGCCAGGAACAGGGCTGCCACTGGCCTTGGAAGTGGGAGGGTGAAGGGGTGGGCTGGTGTTTTCCCTGTGGAGTGCCTGAGAATATGCTGTTTCCACATTGCGTGGTCATTAACATCTCAATATGTGAGTGTGTGTATGTGCACATGTGTGTGTGTGTCTGGAGGCGGGAGGGTTATTTCGGGGCTGTCATGGTTGCTCAATGCAGTGTTCAGCTTCCAGTGTTCCCCCCTACCCCAAGTCCCATTTTGGGTGACAGCTGCCCCCACCTCTGGGGGAGGTGAAGCCAGCAGAAGAGACAGCCCTGCCACCCAGCATCCCCCTCCATGGTCTCTGCCAGTGCTGGGGTGGCTCAGCCCACTGCGGGGGACATGGCAGGGATGGGGTGCAGCCCTTGTGCCAAGTGGGGACACTGTGACCTTCGTGCACCCTGACGAGCTGCCCCCCGTCCCTCGCTCGCGCGCTTTCTCTAATGCACGTTCGTGAAAGAGGCCCCTGACACGCACCCCTGTTGGGACATTTCTTTTGTAAAGCTGATCGTGAACAATAAACGTGATGTTTTCTGTTCAAGCCTCCAGTGGAGAGCGAGGTTGCTGTGGGGATGGAGGGGACTGGCCAGCCCAAGCTGAGGTGTCCTTCCCCAGGTTGCTTAGGGTTGGATCCCTGAAGGGAGTTGGCTGGGCCCATCACTGGCATTACATAAATATCATTACAAGGGCTTGGTATTGTTTCCCCAGAGGGAAGTGGTTGTCACAGTGTGGCTACCTCTGATCTACCTCACTGCAGAGCAGCATGGGGTACAGGCTGCTGCGGGTGGGGCAGGGGGGCTGGGGGAAGCACCTCTCCACAGAGGACAAGCAGCCATCCTGACAACAGGAAAGCAGRAACCAGTGAGAAATCATGGCCTCTAGGTCAGAGCACTATGGCAAAGAACTCACATTGAGTATAAATCTAATTAAGTACTAGTAATGAGTTTCTGACCTAGCTAGATGGTTCAGACACAACTCTTGGAGCTCCTATTGTAGAACAACTTGTGACCAGGTCTGCATGGTGCTTTTGCCCCTCAGTGGGTCCTGTTCCTCCTAGGACAGGCACAACCTCACAAATATTTGGGGAAAACAGAGCACAAAGCCAGAGGACTCAGTTTCCCCATTGCTGGCATGCTGGTGGGGTCTCTTCCCTGATTCAGACCTGTCCCTCCCAGCTCCCACTTCTCCTTCTGGAGAGTATTTAATGCCATAAAAGAAAGTCTGGCACCCTCACCTTCAGCACATCTTCACAAAATTGAGGGCTTGTTTTGAAGAAAAAGTATGTACTTCTGCTGCAGCATTGGTTCAAGGGCTTTCCTGAGCTGGATGTTCACCCCCACATCACCAAGAGGAGAGAGTTCAACAGGTGACATCTGCTCGTGTGCCCAAATAACAGCAGCATAATTAAGAAGGGCTGTGTCGGTAGAGCGATACAGAGTTCCCAGGCAGGTGCAAAGGAGAGCTCTTCATTACAAAAACGAAGCCTTTTTAAGCAGTTAGCCATTATCAGAATGCATACCATTGAAACACAACAAACAATAATTCAACCAGTCACCATAAGCCACGAGGTGATCATGTGAAAGTTATGTAACTTGTTTTCTCTACTTCTAAGTGAGCTGAGCTCATTCCCAGAGGCCTTTTTACTTAGCCAAAGTAACAGAAATGAACCATGATTTTACAAGGGTAACAAGGCCTTCATTTTGCAAGGTTTTACCTATCCACAACAAAGGGCAACATCTTGTAGAGGAGGAAATGTCAAAAAACATTGCTGGGATCATAAACTTAGGAAGAGGTCAAATGGGGGGGAGCTGGTCCAGAAGACCCTGCTATTAAAACTGCAGAAGCCCTGCAAGAGGGCTCTTGGGGCTGCCAGCCAAGGCAGGAGAGATGCGAGAGGATGAACAAGGATGGAAACAGCCCGGCCACTGATGTAGGCTACTGGCATAACACCATCTCCTCCGGAGCCTGGAAACCCAGCCCACACTGAAATGGTGTGTAAATCCTCTCCAGAAAACAGAAACAAAGAGGACGCCAGGATATGCTTGATATGGGCATTTGGTGCTGCCCTCCTCACTCCTGCCAAATGATGCTGGCATGATCCTAATCCCAGCCATGTCCCTGGGATGTGTGGATCTGTCACTTCTAGAATGGGAGAACGGGGGGAGTCTGACAGTACAACTTCTGCAGGGTGCGTTTGTCTCCCCCAGAGGTTCACAGCCASTTGGGCAGACCTGAGGGCACACAGGAAAACTTGGTAGAATTTTCCCAGACCTTTTAAAAGCTTCCAGCAAATGCCTCTGCATAAGGCTCTTCAGGAAACAAAGGCATWATGGAGAGATTAGAAACTGGTTGGGAGACACAAATGAAGAGCAGAAATAAATATTTGATTTCCATCCTGCCCTGGCTCTCTGCAGGAAGCAACGTCTGCTTCTCACCAGTCTGAGGAGGAGGAGAGCAAGATGGGACCATTTCTTTTTGTTAAACTGAGCCTTGCAAGAGCTGCAAACCTGTGACAGGGCTTAAAAGGTGGAGGAGATGACAAATCAATAGTGTTGCTGGCTGGAAGGAGTAATTACAATGACTTACACATATTGCTTSCTTCTAAATTAACCAGGAGCACTCAGGAGAAGCCCCGCATCTCTCTAAGGGCAGCTGCTTGGAAAACAATGTGTTGTGCACAGAAGAGGTGAGGAACAAAGTCACCCTTGGGGGGGTGGGTAAAAAAAGAAATTTTTAACAATGGTGTGGAGAAGAAGAAGGTTTTGTGGTTGTGGTAGATGCTTCAGCTGGGCTGCTGTGTTGTGTCCGGATATCCAGGATGGGGGCGAAAAGGTGGAGGGCACCCAGGAGTTGAGCAGCGCAGGGCAGGGGCCCCGCTGGGCTGTGGCAGTTCAGCAGGAACTCACACAAGAGGAGACGGTGTGGGACACAGGCRGGTGTGATGGATACCATCCACATGCCCTCCTCTGTCTCCCTGCCAAGGGCTCTTAACATGCTTATAGGAGAGAAATGGGACTGCCATTTTCTTTCCTAATCCACAGGACTCGCCGCTGCAGGGCTCTCTGCAAACCAAGGGCTTAGCCGGACTCAAACACCACCCCCCATACTCCCAAAGGGTTTTGTCCTGCAGCGAAGACCAAGTCAAACATGGCAATGGGAAACCTTCAGGCCTGATGGCTATTAATTATCAGGTTTGAAAAGAAAATGCTGAAATTCCTGACCCCCTCCAGCCCCTGCCCATCTTTCCAGAGGGCACCACTGGCCACGCGGGCTCTGCTTCCCCAGGGATATGGGCAATCCTGGGACACCTGACCTCAGAATGGCTTTTGGGGAGCTCTTGTGCTCCCCAACACCTGCAACCTCAGCTTTGGGTTCACATGTCATGGCTCTCTGCAGTGTGTCGGCCTCCTGGTCCTCTCAAACGAGGTCAAGCCAGCCCATACTTGTCCCCAGGAGGTGTCTTCCAAAGTCCCCATTACCCACTCTGCCCTAGCAATGGAGCGCTGCCTAATTGCTTCCTTTCACCTCCCTGTCCTGCTGGGAGCCTCCTCTGCTCCCTCCCGGAGCCAGGAAGGCTCATTAAGACTCGTGCAGTGCTTGCGCAGGGAATGTGCCATGATTCCAGAGCATCTGGCACAGGAACAGCCCCCGCACGGCTGCTAGTGCTGCGRCAACAGACCTTACTAACAGTAGCTGTCGTTACTAGAGGTAGTAGCTATGGGATCACGCGTGAGGYACTATGTTTCCCAGCAGACCAGGGGACCTGGCTGTCCCAAATCGAGCTGACCTGTCCTCCAGTGCAGAGGGCTGAGCTGATTTTGGCTGCCACCCTTTCCCGCACACCAGCGTCCCCATCTCTGCCTTCCCTCAGCTTAACATGGTGGGGGTTCTGATCCCAGAGAAATGTGGCTTCAGCATCCCCACAGGGCCTCCTGAGCGCTCCTCCTGCCTCCAGAGAGCTGCATCCACACCATCCTGGGGCAGTGGCAGGGCAGACCTCAGTGTGCCCCAAGTTCCCAGCCTTGGCCCTCTGTTACTACCCAAGGTGGCGTGGAGCGGTGCCCAGTCCCTGGGCTGTGGCTGACAGGCTGGACTACAATCTCCAACTCCTCTGCTTTATCACAAAGAGAAGCTGGGGCATGGCAGAGCCTGTGCCCACAGGGGCAACGGGGAAGTCCCAAAACTCGGCCAGAAGCAGGTAAGAAAAAAACAAAAAAGAAAGGTGCCCTCTGCCTGATGAAGAGTCAGCCTGCTGTCGGGTCAATGAAGATGGCTAGAAGAAAATGTGAGGCAGTATATTTATTACATATATATGTTTTTTGCAGTCAGTGGTTACTATTCTGTGCTCAGCTAAGGAGTACAATACACCTTCATGATAGGAGGCAAATGGCACTTTGTTTCAAAGCATTTCACTGTGCTGCTGAAAGCAAAGGGATGAAAGAGTTTCTACCTGTGATTAGTGGCAAATAAGGAATGGCCAGCCAGAGCAAAGCAAAAATTCCAGCTCCCTACAGATCCAGAGGGGTGAATTGGACCCTTGCTCTGGACTTGCTTTCACCTACAGAAGGGCACCTGATCACTTGGTGTGGAAACTAAAGACCAGGTGATGTGCTGTCTATGTCTTCAGTGCCAGCAGCAAAAGGACCAGTATGTGTTACCTTTCTTGACCCAACAAGGCTCTGACTGGCTTGCAGTCGTACAGAGGCAGCCTGTGGAAACCCTGCACTTGAGGGTCCAGAAATCAACTGCTCACACTTTGTTAAGGCACAGTAGATGGGGACACGCCAGCAGGATGCTCTCTTTCCTCAGGAGGCATCTCTACCTTGCAGCCCCACTGTATCACCCACCACAATCACAAAAACACTGTTGTTCCTATCTTTGAGCCCTCTGCAGTTTTTGTTGGGCCATTTTCCCTTAGCTTTGCACCAAGGAGCCACTGATGAATAACCCTCACAACCGGTCCCAGCATTCCCGGAGGGAAACCCTCCCTGGGGTCACATTGATCAGAACCGAAGCCCATTTAATTGAACCCAGAATCACACAGACATGCATGCTCCCCCCTGCCCCATGCACAGGGGCACATGCACACAAACACACCAGCTCACACTCACTTGCTGCTTGGTAGTAAAAGTGGGTGAACTACACAGGGATTAAAGCATTAAAAAAACCACAGCAAGAATACAGTGCTTGAAAGCACCGTGTCCCTGGAGAGRTTAGAGTAGCTGCCTGGAGATAAAGTAATGATGATGGAAAGATCTTCTTCCTCGCAGAGATTCTCTTCCTAATTATCTTGTCTGAAAAGAAAAAATTATGATCTCCCAGCTTTTATCTGTCTCTTGACAATTTTAGCTCTGTGCCTGCCTCGTTGCAAGAGGCCCAAAAGAGGAAGGAGAAGGAATTAGCCCAGGAGGCAGGAATGGTAGGAGAATGAGAAGCACAGGAGGCAGTGCTTCATTTTTGTCAGCACCAGCAGCAACAGCAAAGGAAAAGATGAATGATCGCTGCAGCTTTGTCTTTCCGAGCCCAAAGGCAGCTTCCCTGCCTCCAGCACTGCTCTGTCAGGCAAARGACAACCAGGAGGTCAGATTCACTGCTGCACCTGCGAAAGAGATAACAAGGCATCCTCCCTGTGATCATAGGGCAGYGCTCGGCACTGCAGGGAGGGAAGAGGACTCATGAGCTGGCAGAGGCAGGAGTCTCCCCCACTCTTTTCCTTCTAAAACAGCTGGAAAGCAAATTCTTTCAGCAGACAGCGAGCAGCGAGGACATTTCAAACACATGCCAGCCAGAAGGACCACATGAAAAATCAGGTCTACGAGGCCCTCTGCAAGACAAGGATGGCCACTGATGGAAACCCAGGCATCACACCCAGCAGCTTGGGCTTTGTATGGAAGAAGTCTTTTCCCTTGGTATTATCCTGGAGCGTGCTGCTTCTCCATCTGTATTAATTTCAGATGAATACARCCCTAGACTCCCCCAAAAACTGTTTAAGCCGTGGTTTAGAGGCAATTGGTGTTTGGCTAGCAGGGTGCAGAGGTTTCCTAGCAAGCCCAGAGCCAAGGAAAACCTCAAACAGACATTGCAAGCACAAAGCTATGGAGGGCGGGAGGGAGGCGATTTTCTTGGTGGGGRTGGGGGCTGGTGCTATAGGAGCTGTTTGCAAACCCATGATTCATCCCCACAGCGTCACTTTCTCCTTCTTTACATTTGTATTGACATGCAAACATGAGCTGTTGCCTCTCCCACACAATGAGAACTGTGTCCAGTTCTGGAACTCTCAGTTCAGGAAGGTGCTGGGGCATGTCCAGAGAAGGGCAATGGAGCTGGTGAAGGGTCTGGAGCACAAGCCCTGTGAGGAGCGGCTGAGTGAGCTGGGGGTGTTTAGCCTGGAGAAAAGGAGGCTCAGGGGTGACATGATCACTCTCTACAACTCCCTGAAAGGAGGCTGTAGCCATTTGAGGGTCAGCCTCTTCTACCAGGCAACCAGTGACAGGATAAGATGACACAGTCTCAAGCTGCACCAGGGGAGGTTCAGGTTGGACATTAGGAAAAATTTCTTCACAGAAAGAGTGACTAGACATTGGGATGGGCTGCCCAGGGATGTGGTGGAGTCACTGTCCCTGGAGGTGTTGAAGGGCAGACCGGACGTGGCACGTGCCATGGTCTGGTTGACATGGTGGTGTTCGGCCATAGGTTGGACTCGATGACCTCAGAGGTCTTTTCCAACCTAACTGATTCTGTGATTCTGTGATTAAAAAAAATCCCAAATTTTCCCTAATCGCTCCTTGTTCTTATATTTATCCTTGTTGTTTGAAAGAAAGAATAAAAAAAAAGGCAGAACTAGGGCCCTGTGGGGTTTTAAATAAGAGAAATGTTAAGTTGCCAGACGCCAGGYTGGGGCAGGGGGCTGCAGGGCTGAGCCGGGGGCCGCGGCCGGCGCAGCACAGGCGCTCCGAAGCCACCCCACCGCCGCCAGCGCCCCAAGGCCCCGCGCGGTGGCCGGCAGGGAGCCCGCCAATCAGACGCGCCGGGCTGCGCGCTCCTTCCAATGGGCGCCGAGGGGGGCGGGACTTCCCGCGCCGGTTGCTATGACAAGCGCGGCTCTTCCTTAGCAACGGCGCTGGGCCGCGGCGGCCGCGCAGGTGAGGCCGCGCCCGGACCCCTCGGCCCCTTTGCCGGCCCCGCCCCGCCCCGCCCCGCCCCGCCCCGCCCCGCCCCGCTCCGCGCCGCTGGCCGAGCTCTTCCTCCGCGGGGCCGAGGGCGGCGGACCGGCTTGGCGGGGCTGCTTCGGATGTGCGGTCCGCTCGGGCCGCGTTCCGCTGCCCCACACCCTCGGGTTGTGGCCGCGGGCACGCCTCGGGCTGGGACTGGGTATTGAACTGGCTCCCGGGCGTGGTGCCAGCAAGGTGGGGGTTCTGTCCTGCGGATGTCGTGGTTTGGGACACCTGCGGGTCCCAGAGGCCCCATGTGAGTGTTAGCGATCTGTCGGACTTGGTGCTTTAGCTAACAGCTCTACGTAGTTGGCATAAATTGTTCTGTTGCCTGACACCGTGTTTGTTTCGTTTTCCTTTTAATATGGGCTCACCCTTGCTTCCCCTCGCTAGGAGAGGAAGATGCTTTGTTCTGGGTGAAAGAACCAGAGGGAAGACCACGATCAAATGCTCTGAGTCAGTCAGTGCGGTTGCCCAAGTAGAGGCAGGTTGGTAATGAGGCCCAGAGGCACGGTCCAGAGTTTTCCATATGGCCCTCCCCAGCTGACAAATGCTCGGGGATCTGCAGAGCAAGTGCACAAACGAGACCAAGATGTTCCTGTTAAACATTTCCATCCAGACAAGTACGCAGATCCTATGCCTGAAATACTCCTAYCCTTCTCTTGGCATGTGCAGTTTGAAACTCTTGCAGATAATAGTGTCCTGGGAAAATCCTTTTGGAATTAATCAAGAGTAGTAGTAACTGATATATTGTTCTCTTGTCCTCGCTTGAAAGYTCTACCTTGGCTCAGCTCTTCCCTCAAGCTCCATTGGTGCTTCTGGGAAGTGCTGTGCTCTTGAAGCCTTACTTACGGAAAAAGATAGGGTTTAAAAATCTGCTTGCATTAATGGTCTGTGAGCTAAGATTCTAAGTGGGGTGTGAAGGGGATGTTGAGAAAATGGCAAGTGAGATAGCATGATATTCTCGTAATAGTTTCATTTGCCTTTTGTTTTGATTTAAAACCTTCTATCTCTTCCCCGTGTTTGTTGTTGTTGAAGCAGTGTCCTCTAGGCCAAGAAGTGACGACTCCTGGTGAAGCTGTTCAGAGAGGAACAYAGAGCCCTGTTCCTCTCAGCTGGCTGTGCTGCAGCACTTTGCTGAACTCCAGGTAGCCCCTCTGCTGCTTCCCGGAGTCCCTGTGGAAGGACCATGGAAGAAACCGAGGAGGAGAAAAAGGACGAGGCTGATTATAAAAGGCTTCACAGTTTTCCTCTGATTAGGGTAAGGAGGGGGATGGATTACGCATTTATGAGTGTCACAGATATGAAAATTTGCCTTCATTCTTACTAACCTTCTCCCACTGAGTAGCTGCTGTGAGAACAYGTATACTGATGGCCCTGTGGAGGGGTCCTGGTTGTCACTGCTGCTCTCTCCCTGTCCTTGACCTCTGTTGGGGAAATCTAGCACCGGTGATCCCCATGTCAGCCAGAGGAAGTCTGGGGCAAAGTGATCCGTCTCATAGATTGAGCACACTGCCTTTGGAGCCCTCTCCTGTGTTTTGGATGCAGCTTGCTTTTTGTCCTAGAGAAGCTCGAGCAAAAGATCTTGCTAGCCAGCCAGATAACAGCAGCAGAAGAAAAGGCTGTGTAATTTAGGCTTCTTTGTTATGCATATAGCAATAATTAAGGACTGTGGTTGAAACAGTATTATTGTGCTTTTCCTTTATCTTATAGCAGAAGAACTGGCAAATGTCTTGATCTCCTCCTTTAAGCAGTGCTTACACAGTGCTAGTTTTCATGGAGGTAGAAAGAATTCTGCAATGGCTGGAACAAGGAATGAATGGATCACTTGTAACGCTGTAAACCATTTTCATATTTACTAGCTCTAAGCCCCTGTTACAGCCAGTGCAGAAGTAAGAGCTGCTTACTCTTGTCTTGTGTCCAGCTCTTATTTTTCTGCTTAGTTTGTCTTATTTGTTTGCAGCACTCGGACATGCCGGAGGAGATGCGCGTAGAGACCATGGAGCTGTGTGTCACAGCATGTGAGAAGTTTGCCACCAACAATGAGGTACTAGCCAGATCCCAAAGTGGCCAGGCTGTTCCCTGCAGCTCAGGGAACCTGCAGGAGCAGGGATAAGGGTGTAGGGCAGAGTGGAGTCTGGTCCTGACATCCTATTTCTCTGCASTGAGCAAGGGTAGAAGGAGGCAAAGAGCTTGGCTAGATCTCAGATTGAGTTCCTTCTGTCTGCAAGATCCATAATAGCACTTTGCAGAGATTAGTAGTGGTGCTACCTCCCAATCCTTACCTCCTTGCTGATCCTGCCTTYCTGAGACATGCTTCCACTCTGTTCCTAAAATGCCCTGTGTCCTGAGTGCTTGGTTCAGAACTATGTGGCGTCTCTTGTTTTGGGGATGACTTTGTGAAAGTCTGTTAAGTATTCCCTCTTGGCTTCAGGACCAACGATAAAGGGAAAACACACCTTGCTTCATGGGCAGGGCACCGCTTGTCACTGCAAAATCTTCCTTTTTTTTCTTTCTCATCAAGCAGGGTGTGATCTGGGGGAAGCGAGCCTTTTAAAAATCAGCCTACTTTCAGTGTTTTGGTAATTAGCTGGAGAAAAAAAATGGACTCCTGTAAAAATAGCTCCATCTTAGTGACCTGAATCTCCTCTCATGCTCACCGCACCCAGCATAACTCCAGCAGCATCTGAACAGAACTCTTGCTTCAGACTGTGTGAACCACACAAGTGATGCAGTTCTTTAATTTCTCCTAGCTGCTATGCTGCTGAGACCTGTTTTACCCTTGGGTGTACCTGTGGGGAGCTCCCAGTTCCTGCAGTGCAGCTGCTATTACCTGTTGCCCATGGCTTGAGTAGTCTTAAAGGGAGGAGAAGACTAGGGGGATGTTTGCATAAAACCTCTCTGGCTGCTTTGTCTCACCCTATGCTCTCTTCCTTAACATTCACCAGAGTGCTGCCAAGATGATCAAAGAGACAATGGACAAGAAATTTGGGTCCTCCTGGCATGTGGTGATTGGGGAAGGTTTTGGCTTTGAGATCACTCATGAGGTGAAGAACCTGCTGTACATGTTCTTTGGTGGCAGCCTGGCTGTGTGCGTCTGGAAGTGCTCCTGACCCCTGGCTGGGTCCCAGACTTGCTGAATACAAGAGATTTCTTCTTGCTCTTGACAAGTTTTGTATGATCTGGAGGTGGGGCTTTATTTTTAATACTTAAATGTCAAGATTTCTTTTTTCATACTGACGTAACAGTTCTGTGGGATACATAAAGTTGTTGTGTGTGTGTGTCTAAACTTGCTAAACTGTCCTGTCCTTGCTCGTGGGATTTCTCGTCTGTCCGTGGCTCTTTCCTTGGTGTTTGAGCCGCAGCAGGAGGGAAGTGAGGAATAGGTAATCTCACAACACAGCGCTGCACAGCAGCGCTAGCAGGGGAAAGCAAAAGAGAAAAGGTGCTATMTAGCCCTATGGTTTTGTTAACTCCCACTTATTCCACATAGTTTCCTCTCTCTTCTGCTTTCTCCACTACCATGGAGTATGGCTCTGACCAGCACCTGTCTTTCCTCTCTCTGGATGCTGCTTATACATTCTTTCTCCCTTCTAAGATGTCCTTGCAGACCTGACAGCACCAAGGATCTCCCTTCAGGCTGCCTGTGGAGGTGTGAGCCACAGGGAAGCAGTCCCAGCTTGCCCTTCCCTGCTGTTTTGGGAGGGTACAACAGCTGAGCTGCCTGGGTGTAGGAGGTTGCTATGCAAACTGCCCCCTCCTTTCTCACCCACAGCACACTGAGACAGCATGAAAACACAGGCGGCTGACGATGCCTGGGGAGTGGGTGAGAGCTCTTTTTAAGGCTCAAATGCCTCCCTGTCAGTTCCTGGGGGCGTTGCAAGTGCTGTGTACTTTCAGCATCTTGTTTGGAGGCTGACAGAGGAAGGAGGCTCCATGTGAAATACAACTTGGTCATCGGAAGCCTGACATCTTTTTGGACTTGCATTCTTTTAGCCTGTTTCATTTTTTAAAGCTGTCGGTGTTGGAGGATCGAATGAGCGTAACTATGTTACGTGTATGGCTTATTTATAAAACCTGGGGAACTGTGTTTTTACAATAAAAATTTAGTAAAATGTCTTTGTGTGCGTTTGTGTAGGCAAAGTAGTTCAAGAAACATGGAAATAAGCAAGCAATGGTGTAGCACAGGCAGAGGACAGTGACAGATCTCCATCCTGCAGCTTTCCTGTGTGACTCCCATCCTCCCAGTTCAGTTCCTTTTACTGTGATGGTGAGGAAGGTTGCCAGGCCCATGATGCTGCTGGCCACAGTCCTCAGTCCAGGCAGCCGCCTAAGCAGTAGCAGCAAGGAAATGTAGCTGTGTCTGCTGCCCTACCAGTGTGCCTCAACTGTGATCTTTGGAGTCTCACATTTGTGGCTTCCTTAATTTTCAGATTTCCGCTCAGAATGTCTCCAGCTGACACCTCTAGGCCATAGTTCAAGTCTGAAGGATCTTTCTGCATTAAGGCCTGCCTCAGCTTGGTCTTATAATTCCTTTTGTTCTCTTTCTGAACCTCAGTGTTATGCTAGAGATGTCCTTTCTCAATTTCATTATGTCAGGAGTCAAGAATTGGAGTAATATGAAGACAGCTAGGAATTATTTCAAATTTGGACCATCTGTGCTTGGCTGGGCCTTATGTCCTCTCACATAATTTGTTATTGATCAGGTGGAAGGGAATTGTGAGGTAGAGGGACACAAGACTGTTCTCATAAGGTAGTTGGTACCATGATACCTGCCCTGTGATCAGGATTGCTGTGCTGTGTAGAAGAGCCCAAATCGGTTGAGCTGTCTCGTCATGTGGTTGCTCTGTGTCCCTCCAGCTGGCTGGCTTTACCAGAAGATAGGGCTGTTGAGGACACTTTCTGCAGCTGGCAGGTGGAAAAGATTATTTTCTCTACTGCAACTTTGTCTCCTCTAGATTCAGAGGAAGAGGTAAAGCCAGTGTCTTTGGAATTCCCTGCACTGGAGCATGATGATACCTTCAGCCATTCCACAGTCACTTTAATCATGACTCTTTCACACTAATGAATAATTAACTGCTCTGTGCACATGCACAGGCACGCTGGTCATGGGCATCTCTGCAGGGTCGTGATGACCTGCAGATGACCACGGGGAGCTGCTTACCTCAGCATGCAATCTCTTGGCCTTGCTGCCTGTTATCTCCTCGGCCACCAGCTGACCAAAGCTAATGTCTCCATGACCTGCATTGGCAACAAGAGAATGGTGACTGCTCCCCAGCCTTCTCAAAGCCTGAGTGTGCCAACAGATTGAGGTGAGCTAGGTGTGAATGTGCAGCAAGAGAGCTCCCACACTGCCACTCTTGCTAGGTAAGTGCAAGGTGGCTCACAGGAGAGTGGCAAGCTATTTTTGTTTCCAAGGGTAACAGCTTTCCTACAGGAAGTTACCGTGAAGAGGCAAACCCTTGTTAGCTGGTTTGCATGCCCGTCATTGGCATTGTATGTGAAAGCACGAACCTCAGCCTCCCAAAATTTGGCCATGTGTGTCAGGGCCCCTGTCCCAAGGCAAGTGTTTAATAAGATCAATTGTCCTGCTTCTTGCAAGTTGAGCCATGCTGTGCTGGCCCCCCTGTGTTAGAAAACAGACTTTTGCCCTCCTATTGCTGTGGAGCTGGAACATTTTTGGGCATAGCTGTAATTTTCAGAGGAGTAAGGTTTATGGATCAGGGATGGTCCCTTGTCCTGTGTTTTCCCACGAGAGACCCCTCTGCAGCTGGTGAACCTGCTGGATCCAGTCCAGGGGCCACAAAAACAATCAAAGGGCTGGAGCACCTTTGCTGTGAAGACAGACTGAGCGGGTTGGAGTTGTTCAGCCTGGAAAAGAGAAGGCTCTGGAGAGACCTTATAGCACCTACCAGTACCTAAAGGGGGTCAACAGGAAAGCTGGAGAGGGACATTTGGCAGGGCCTGTTGAAATAGGACAAGGGTTAGAGGTTTTAAGCTAAAAGAGGTTTGGTCTAGATTAGATATAGAAGTCTTTTAGAATGACAGTGGTGAAACACTGGAACAGGTTGCCCAGAGATGTGGTGAGTGTCCCACCCCTGGAAGCATTCAGGATCAGGTTGGATGGGGCTCTGAGCAACTTAATCTAGTTCAAGGTGTCCCATTGCAGGGGCATTGGACTGGGTGATCTCTAAAGATCCCTTCCAACCCAAGSTATGATTCTATGATGCTTTGGAGCCTCTAGGGCCTCTCTGYTTTTCACTATAAAACTCGTGTCAGTTGCTGGAGGATTTTTCCGTATTCATTTTCAGCGGAAAGCTGGAAAAGTTGGCAACAGATCACTTGCTATTGTTTCCTTCTCATTTTTTGCCCCCCTGCATATTGCTGTCATTACCCATCAAAGCATCGGGCTGAGTCAGATGTAGAAAATGAGATGARAAACGCAGGGTGATGCATGGGTGCCAGCCAAAATGACTCTTTCTATCCACCCATCCCGTAAAGCTGCGATAGCAACTCAGAGGCTGTGCTTCATGACTTCATCCCTCCCTGCTGAGGGGAGATGGGCAACATCATTATTAGCTGCCAGTGAGTCCTGACTTGTATCCAGCAGCGAAAATGTCCTCGGATGTAGGGCTCCTCCTCCACCCCAAGGGTGACTCGAACCTGCTGGGAAGATGGAATAAGAGCTGGAGGGGGGAGATGAGAAGAAAGAGGTGCAAACTCAACCACGTCTCTGTGATGATGTCATGGTAACAAGGTACATCGAAGTGCTTGTCAGGTGATTGGGGCAGGCTTTGAAGGTCTCCAGCTCTTCCCTGTTGCTGCAGGCTCGTGTCTGACTCACTGAAAAATCTTTGGTTAATATTTAATGCCAGCATTGAAGCACTAAGGGTGGCAAGTCCCTCACCTAAGACCCCTGCCTTCACTTTCCAGTGGGATGCTAAGTCGGGGAGGAGGGGGTGTGTAGGATGGCAAGCTTCASTATCTGGGAATGGGACTAACAGGAAAGTGGCTTCAACCCATAGGAACCCTGTGCCTTCTCTGACTCTAGGACATTGGAAGGAGGTTTCTATCCCCTCCAGCCCAGTTTGGAGCTGGTTTGGAGCACTGGAAGGAGGAGGTCTCCCTCTCTTCTCAGTCTCCCAGRGCTGGCTCTGGAATAAAGAAATCTGTGGCCCTGCTCCGGGAGCCGAGCCCAGCTCCTTTGATGCAATCAGTTAGTACACGGAGTTGGTGTTTCAGTTGGCCTTTTTTTCCCCCCCCGAGCAAAGACCTAATGATCCCATGTTCCAGCTACAGCCCCTCCTAGGCGTCCTCTTTCTGAACCGTGTGTCCGGACTGAATTCAGCAAACTTCCCGGAGCAAGACGCTGTGTTCCCTTCCCCAGGGAAGCCATCTGCTCCCCTCCACCCAGCTCCTTCTGCGGGGCTTCGAGCTCGCCAGCCGGCTGGAAAGCTCTCCTCCTCCTCGCTTGCCCCGGCTCTCATCGGCCATCTTGTTAGCAGAAGGCACGGGAACACGGGGCTGGCTGAATCTGGGGCGGCTGATGGTGTCAGCCGGAGGCGTTTCCAGGCAACTGTCGCGCCGTGGGACACGCGAGCCAAGAACACCGGGGACACCGCGTTCTCAGCGCACCGCCTGGGAGGGGACCGAGCCTGACACGGAGGGAGCCGGCACAGGACGGTGCGGAGAGGGCAGTGCAGGGATGGCAGCAGAGGAGGGGTCTGCATAGTATCCCCTTCTGCCCACTTATCATCATACCCTCCCTGGCTGGAAGTGAGGATTTCCAAGCTGGCTGCTGGTGCATCACGCAGCAAGGAAGGACCACATGATTATGGGATTTTACATGCCTTCTGCATCCTTTGGAAGATCAGAGAGAGAAGAAATATTATGCCAGACGCTGTACCCCAGCCTTCAGACTTGTTGGAGGTGGTCCTGTGATTCTCTGTCCCTTAACAAATCTAAAGCTCCATCCCTACAAGTCATGAACTATTTTTGTGCACACATCTGAGCTCTGTGTCCCCGGGTGTCGCTGAAAAAGTGAATTTCTTGTAAAAATGGTCTGCCCTTTCCTTCCACAAGCTGCTAGTCCTCCCTGGCACTTGGTGGATCCCACTGCCCCTCTGTGCTGATGCCCAAGGCAGTATCCCCACTCCTGCCTGCCTGCCTGCCTGCCTCACCTACCTGCTTTAGAGGCCCTGGAAGCATCCCGGCCCATGAACCTCACCTGCCTGGTAGCCCTTCCTTACACTGCCAGCCTAGCATTTCCCCTCGCAGTAATGTTGATACTCACATCTCCTTTGTTTTATCCAATTTGGGTGGTTATTGAGAGGGGGCTTGAGTACAACTGATTTTGAATTGATGGGGGAGGGTGATAAAATTGATTTGGCCGAGCAATAGGAAGAAAATTCTTCTGGATTCTGAGAGTGCAGCTGTGATGAACATGGGGCATGGGGCTACATAGTGCTTGGCAGGGTGGGTGCTGCAGAGYGGCAGAACCGTTTTAATGCCTTATATTCAAGGAAATGTTCTGCAGCCCTGTGCAGGTGACAGCACAAAGAGACAGGACAGTGGGGGGTCATCTGCAGCCATTGCTGTCCCTGAGCCAGCCTTGCAGCTATTGATTTGGAACTTGCCCTGTTCATGCTAACCTTGGCAGTGCCAACTCGACCCTTATCAGCACTGATAAACCCCGCCACAACCTCCTGTCCCATCCTGGTGGTGTCACATCGTGAGGTGCTGCGGTGACAGATCTTTCCTGCGACTGCCCTTGCACCAGTTGCTCTTTTGCTGTGATGCTCTAAATCCAGGACACCTCTCTCCTGTTTTTGCACAGAGGCTACAGCCACACAAACATTTTTAACCCCGTGTGGGTGCCCAGCCCTTTCTGAGTGTTTTGGGTGAGGAAGGATGTGGCGCCGGCTGCAAACGCTTTTCCAAAGGAAATTTAAAATCAGCCTTCTCTTTCTTCTCCTCTTGGCCCTCCTGGTGCACCTGATGATGGATTTTGCTCTCCCTGCAGCACACAGGCCCTGTGGCTGTGATACGCAAGCACCAAAAGCTGTGGGTGTCCCATCAGGCAGCCCCATGCTGGCTGGCCTCAAAAAGCTGAGCCTGCGAATCCTTCAGGATTTCAGTGGAAGCAACGGCTCCTTGGAGAAAAGCTCCCAGCCACAGAGAGCAGAGCTGCACATAAGGGCTGGAGAGCCAGGGGTCCAATGGCAGCATGAAGAGGGGAATGCAGGGTGGACCAAGGGATCAAAGCTGGCAGCACTCTTCGAGCATCCTCTTTACAACATCCCAATCCCACAGGTGACAGAGAAAGACAAGCTGTTTATCGTCAACCCCCTGGAGAAGTTCAGCCTGCGCAGCAGCGGGAGCGACGAATGGTGAGGAGCAAGCTCAACCCTAGCTTGCATTTAGGGGATACGTGGGTTTGAGGGGACAAGCAGCGGGGACCAAACACATAGTTTCCCTATGTAGATCAGCATCCTACCCCGGAGGGGCCCCCATTGCTGAGCATGCTCTYCTCATACCTCAAATCCTCTCTTAGCCCTGAATTCTTGGGCTGCTACTCATGAGCCTGTAGCACACAGCAAAGGCAAAGAATTATTCACTGTATTATGTATGATATCTATTAGGTGATCTCCTCGGCTCCTTCCCTTCCCCAATGCAGACTAGCCTTTGGTCTCCCTCTGTATAGGAGGAAGTCCCTGCTCCAGATTTCCAACCAGTTTTATCCCCCTGTCTTGATATGTTGAAGATGCAAAGCCTGCAATGTAGGTTACCTCTAACCATGAGACCATTCCTGTCCTGCATTTCGCAGGATATCGCCTGACCTCTTTAGGCTCGGCTGTATGGTGAGCTCACTGCTGCCAGCTGCCTATTTTTATCTTTGGACTACTAACCTCTAATTAGAAGGGAAGATATTAAAAGCTTTAGCATTGTGACACGTAGCAGCTTCCTTACAGAAAGCACACCTTCCAAAAGTGGTGTCTGCTAGAACTGGGAGAGAATAAAAGCTGGCTTAAGAGCTGCTTTCCACAAATGGCATTTGCCTTGTCTCTGAGGACCATCTCACCTATGGGTAACCTTGGGTCTGGTTTGATGAAATCAAGGCACAGTCTGTGTTTTCCTAGAGAGAGACATGGATTTGAGTTGTAGATGCTCTGGGCTAACTGTCGCTTTGCAGTGCCAGTGTGTAGGGAGCACAGAGGTGAGGCAGATACCTCCAGGAGCTTCCTTGAATGCCAGCAAACTGCAAATCTGCAGGATGCACAGACACAGGGATAGTGCTAACCCAGATTTATCCCCGTGGGGGTTGTGATCAACCCGCCCAAGGGGAATGGGTTGTTGAGGGTGGGAGTTCACGTCAGTGCTGGGGATGGCTGGGAAGCCTGTGCTTCTCCACCTTTGTTCTGCGGACACATGTGTCCCCAATGAACACATGAAGGGGTGTAGCAGATTGTACTCCTGGGAGGTAATCCCTTGAGGAAAAACAATGAGATGAGCTGCTCCAGCGGGGAAATAAAAGCATGGATGAGAGAAGCAGGATCAGCCCAGGGATTTTCCATGGACGATGGAGGGAAGACACTGTGTCCCATCTAGCCATGCTGGTGGGTCTTCCTGGCCACCAGCCTTGGGTGGGATCTGCCCCGCTGCCAGGAGCACAGTGGAGGCCATATGGGGCAGGGGATTATGCCACCATAGAAGCTGTGCTTTCTCCCCGCCTCACCCTCCATGCACCAGCTCCCAGGAAGGGCCTGGGCACACGGGACCCATCCCGTCCCAACTAAAAGCTGTCATTGTTGTTGGGGTGGTGGTGGCTGTCGGGCTGCAGGGTCAGCAGCAGTAAAGCCGAGACGCTCCTCCCGACAGGGAAGACAGCCTATGACACCTACCCCACCTGGCTCAAATTCCACGTCGGCATCAACCGCTATGAGCTGTACCCCCGCCGGGATCCCTTGTTGCCCACGCTTCTCCAGGACTTGGCCACGCAGAGGATCGTCAGCTCGGGTACCACCTCCCTGCCCACACCCCTGTCCACACCCCTGCYCCGCTGCCTGCTGCCTGCCTCCCTCATCCCCATGTGCCTCCTTTCAGTCCAGAAGTCTGGCGGGACCCAGCTCAAGCTCATCATGACGTTCCCAAATTATGGGCAGGCCCTCTTCAAGCCCATGAAGTGAGTAGAGCCTGGGACAACCCTATACCCCACCCACATAGTCCTGTTAGGTAGCGAGGAGTGGCTTGAAGGGACCATGGAGGGAGAAATGGAGAAATGCTTCACACGCTGCCTCGCTTCAGCACCTCTATCCCAAAACGGAGGCGAGCAGAATGGTCCCCTTTCCCTTGCCTTTCCTGGCTGTGCTTGCCGCAAACTGGGCGCAGCTTGTGATGGGGTAGTGACCTCCAGTGGTGGAAAGAAGAAGGTGGTCCATGAGGACCATCGAGGAGCCTCCAGTCCATGAGGGCTTCCCAGCCCTTGCACTGGAGGCAGGGGTTGCGTGGGAGCCTGGATGGGGGGTTTGGAGCCACACCACCCATCAGGAAGTGACTGGAGGAGACTGGGTCTGGCTGTGTCTCAAGTGTCACCACAAGGTGAGTGGTGGTTTGGAACTAATCYCGTGCTTGGAGTGATCCCATTCACGATGATTGCCCCCACCATCCCCTCTCCTTCCAGGCAGACCCGGGACCAGGAGACCCCCATTGATTTCTTTTACTTCTCCGATTTTGAGCGGCACAATGCAGAGATTGCAGCCTTCCACCTGGACAGGTGAGCATAAGCTTTGCATCCAACCCTGCCCTCCCATACTGGCAAAGCAGCAGAGAAACTGCTCCTTCATCCCACCTCTTGCTCCCTGTTGTGAGGGATACCTGCGTCTCCTGGCAGTTTTAATAACTCGCTGTGAAAACCGGCTGAGGTCAGTAAGAAATGGTTCCAAGTTCTGTGTTTCAGGATCCTGGATTTCCGGCGAATCCCCCCGGTTTCTGGCCGTTTGGTCAACATAACAAAGGAGATTCGTGACATCACCACGGACAAGAAACTGGTCAAGACTTTCTTCATCTCCCCAGGTGAGCTTTCATGCCCTCCATCCTCTCCTGTGGCCACCTGCATGGAGCTCCCCTGGAGCTGGCTGCTGCTGCCCTGGCTCCCACTGCACTGGGGCAAACTATSCTGCTGGGTACTGCTCCAGCTCCCATCAGTACCCTGCCACAGGCCTTTGCAGCTCACAGCCTCCCTTGCCATTGCTTTGCTGGTGGCACATGGCCACAGTGCATGGAGCACCCTCCCCTGGCTGCCTGCCAGACCACCCTGCCTGGGGGTCACAGGCTTGTTCCCTTCCTTCTCTTGGTCAACCATTGCTTTGTCCCCAGCGGGTAATGTCTGCTTCTACGGGGAGTGCTCCTACTACTGCTCCACCGAGCACGCCCTCTGCGGAAAACCAGACCAGCTGGAGGGCTCTGTGGCTGCCCTGCTCCCTGACAAGACCTTGGCCAAGCGCCGCTCCTGGCGCAGCCCCTGGCGCCGCTCCTACCACAAGAGCAAGAAGGCTGAGTGAGCRGGGGCACTGGGGGTGTGGGTGGGCATGGACCAGCACAGCCATGGGATGGGAGGGGTCTGCTCCACAGCCGCTCTCATGGCCCTGTCCCCCTCCCCAACCTCTGCCAGCAGGTGGGAGCTGAACCCCAACTACTGTGCGCAGGTGCGAGAGACACCGCCCTATGACAGGGGCCATCGCCTCCTCGACCTCATTGACATGACGATCCTCGACTTCCTTATGGGTGAGCCCCTCCATGCCAGCGCTGAGGGCTGTGGAGGTCCCTCAGGACCAAGAGGCCCAAATGGCTCCGTGTCCCGTGGTACCATGCCCTGCGAGGTTTGTTGGCCAAACTGTTGTTCAGGCTGCAGTGAGCTGCACTCTTACCTGCAATGAGAGCACGGGACTATGCCATTAGGGCATTTCCCAGGCAGAAGTCAAAAGGTCAAGAGATTCCCGGGAGACCCCATTCTGGACATGGGAAGCACCTTCTAGCATGCTCCCACATGCAGCCCCTGCAGTGCTGGAGGTGATGTTGCCCAGGGCTTCCGCTGCTTTTGCTGCCTCTCCTGTCCCTGGGCCACTTCTTCCTCCCTGCACTGTCCCCTCACTAGCATCTGACTTGGAGAGTTTCCCATCCCCTCATTCCTGACCACCCATCCATGCCTTTGCCATTACTTCTGCTCCATTTGCCACTCTTGGCTCTCTGTGGGGCTGCTGGGAGGAGAAGGGGCCTGGAGGCTGTCGGGTCTCTGCKCAGTTCCCCTCCATGGCCATGGCCACCAGAGGGACACCTTAGAGGTGCYTCTGGCCCTTTTCCCCAGGCTCTGGGTTTCAGTCCCACACCAGGAGAGTGCTCCATGTCCCTGCTTCCATCTCCCAGCCCACAACCTGATGGCAAATTTGTTGGCCCGCCACAGGCAACATGGACCGGCACCACTATGAGACCTTTGAGAAGTTTGGGAATGACACTTTCCTGCTCCACCTGGACAACGGTCGCGGGTAAAGTTGGGGAGCAGGGGGAGCAATCATGGCAAAGGGGTGGGGGGATACCTCCAATCTTGCTGAAATGCCGCCCTGACACCTCCTGGGGGGCTTCTCCCCACCCCCAGCTTTGGCACACACTCCCGCGATGAACCGTCCATCCTGGCCCCTCTCCAGCAATGCTGCAGGTAAGGGGSTCCTGACGCCCGCCCCGGATCTGCTGTTGGGGAGAGGCTCCCTGTGTTGAGACGTCTCCCTCCTCCTCTCTGGCAGCATCAAGAAGTCGACTTACCTGCGGCTGCAGCTGCTGGCCACCCAGCCCTACCTCCTAAGTGACCTGCTGCGGGAGGCATTGGCCGCAGATCCACTGGCCCCCGTCCTGGCCGAGCCCCACCTGAGGGCACTGGACCGTCGCCTGGGGAAGGTTCTGGTGGCAGTGGGACACTGCCTGGCCAGGGCAGCCCACCAGGAAGAAGTGCTTGTGGATGATGTAGGGTCATGGGTKTGATGGGCCGAGTACCCTGCTGGTTTAGGGTGTTTTGGGGTGCTGCCGAGGATGACGGGGGGATCGATGTGCAGCTCTGATTCTGTGTAGTCTTAAGTTTTGGCAGTGCCAGAGCTGGTGTTGTGATGAACCAGGAAAGCAGGTTGTAAGGATAGCGATAGCTGGGACAGGGAGGGAATTTAAATAAAAGGGTTGGCCTAGTAGAGAAGACACGAGCTATGATCTTCCCCACCAAGGTTGCTTTCCCAGCCCTGGCCTGTCCTCGCTTGCCTGGATGTGTCACTTCAGCCTTCCAAAGCCTTTTAGGAAAGGTAGGGATTTTTCCTGCCTTTCCCCAGCAAGAGCTGCCAAACTGGAACAGCTGGCAAGCTCCTTCTGCCCCACCCCCGCCCCCAGCACGGTGATGCCCTGGTGACCCCCAGAAAGAGAGCTGAGACTCCTGACTGCTGGTGTGGGGAAAATGAGGCACAAGCTCCCAGCCACTTGCCACTTATCTTTGCCCCGCTCTTCCCACACCCACTCAAAAAGTCCCATGGCTCCAGCATCGCCACCTCCTCTGCAGGACCAAGGATGCAGCAAGGACAAACTGCACTCCCCTCAGAACATCTTCCCAAATCCCCTGGGAATCACCACCGACTCCCTTCACACCCAAAAAAGTGGCTCCTGAGGAGGGGATGGATTGACCTGGGGCCATGCACCCTATTTAGTGCCTGGTGGCTCAGCACCCAGCTTATCCCCTGAGCCTCCCGGGGGGGTTAATCTGCACAGGGTTACGTCAGCTGGAGCAGGTGCCATTGTGACAGCCATTGCCAGTGTACCCAGGTCGGGACACCGGATTGCCATGGGCATGGCTGGAGATAAAGGTGCCACTGGGGAGGGGAGATGTACTCCGTCCCAGCCGGACACTCGCAAAGGGATGAGAAGCCAAGGGAAAGGGTGAAAAAGGGCAGCTGGCACAGTGGGAGATGAAGCTGGAAAAGCTAGGCAGAGATTTTGGCTGGAACAAAAAATGGGCTCAAAAGGAAGAAAAAAAAAAAAAAAAGAAGGGAGACAAAGAGGATCTGTCTGCGTTACACAACGGGGCTGGGGACGCTGAATCGGGGTTTGTTGCGGTATGCCCCCCCGGATGCTGACAGCACGTCCTCCTGCTACTGCCCTGGCACGTGCCCCAAAGCCCAGCACAGGGAGGCAAAGGTTTCGGGGTTATTTTGCAATAGGTTCCTCCCCTTCTGCCAGCTTCGTGTTTTTTAAACCCTTTCTATAAATACCTTTTTGCCCCATACCCAAAGCGGGGGGGGGGCATTCCTGCACCATGTCCCTAAACAACTGTGTTCAGACACAGGTGGCTGGTTCCCCCCACTCACAGAGCCCCCTCAGGCAAATCTTTTTCCGAGGCACCGYCAGATTCGAAACGCGGGGTGTGGGAGGGTGGCTGTTTTTTCAGCCTGGTGAGTTTGCACACGGTCCCAGCTGTGCCGCAGCGGTTCAAAGTCCCGTGGGAGCAGCCCGGTTTGGCTCCCACCGCCCTGACGAGCCAGCCCAGCGGCCCGAGGGGGAGAACGATGGCAACGGGGTGTCTGAGGCCGTGGGCCCAGGGAACAGCAGAACACGCCTGCCCAGTCGAGGCGGTGTGGGCACACGGGTGTCAAGCAGGGCTGCCCRCGCCGCAGGGACAGGTTCGGCCGTGTCGTCGTGATGGGTGGTGCGTGGGGTGCGGGTACTTCCCACCCCACCAGGACCAGCACACCAGCCACCCCAGCAAAAACCAAAYGGGGCTGGGGTGCAGCCCTGCACCTGGGAGCTCCCATTTTGGGCTGGCATCACCCACGCCTGTGGCTGGCAGCGTGGGCTGACTGCTGCCAGTGCTGGACATGGCGTGGAGGAACCCCAGGGCTGAGGTGTTTGGTGACCAGGTCCTGGTGGGCATCAGAGAGCGGGGATGGGCCGTCACCATTGGCCCCCCCAAAATGATGAAAATAAAATAAAATAGAAATAATATGCCAGTAGCGATAACAATCAAAAATAGTAATGATGATGATGATGATGATAAAGAAGAGGTCCCCAGAGGTCGAGGGAGCGATAGCTGCCCCCCTCTCCGCGGCGGCGCGCGGGGCGGGGCGGCGGCGGCGGCGGCGGCGGCGGCGGCGGCGGCGGCGGCGGGGGGGCCCGGGGGGAGGGCGGGGAGGCGGGTGCCGCCTTCCCCCGCAAAACAAAAGGGAACGGCGGCGGCGGCGGCGAGATCGGCTGTGAGCAGCCGGGAAGGCTCTTCCCCGGTGCGCGTGACTTGCCGGTGGGTTTGCGTGGGGGGCGGCGCGGCGGGATGGGGGGTACGAGGTGGGGTTGCGGGTGGGCCGGGTCGGGTCCTGTCCTGTCCTGTCCTAGCGGGGCCTGGGACGGGGGGGAGATGAGTCGGGCCGGGAGTGCGGAGGTGCCGGCGGGGCAGCGGCTCCACGCGCGGGTGGGCGCTCTCGTGGGCGGCCCGCGGGACGGGAAAGGAGGCGAAGGTGTTTATCGCCCTCTAAGGGGAGTCGGCTCCATCCCGGGGCACCCCAAGGCCGCCGGCTCGGGAGGGTGTTCGCTGTGTGCCGGGACCCCTGCCACAGGGGTGCGGTCCCGCAGGGTGCGTCCTCCAGGGACCCTCCCACTGACACTTCCCTCTCTCCCCCGCCGCTCCCAGGTGAGCCGAGCTCCCTTCCGTGCTGCCGCCATGTCCCGCCGCAGCCARCGCCTTGTCACCACCCGCTATTACCCCGGGGACGAGGATGCCACGACCAGCAGCAGCAGCACCTCTCTGCTGGGAGGGACACAGCTCCCCTTCAAGGAGGCCACCGGCAGGTTAGTGGGGTGCAGAGTGCGGGGGCCGACCCCCCCCCCCCCCAAATCTGGCAGGAGCGGGGCATTCCATCCTACACCAGGGACCGGGCACCTTCCAGGGCGGGGTGTCGGGATAGCTTGCAGGAGGGAGCACGACGGCGAGCCCGATACATTCCGGCATGGCCGCGGCCGCCTTGGCACTGGCTGTGCCCTTGCTCCAGCGAAAGCCCCGTTCTCCCTGTCCGGGCAGCTCTGCGTCCCAATGCTCCGGCACAGGAGCCTGCCGTGGGTGGCTGGGTGCCACCTCCCAGCTGCAGCCGCCCCCAGCTGGATGGCGGCGGGGAGGAGGGAAGGGAGGAGGGAGGTGCGCTGCAAGTGCCGGCCGGAAAACCGCAGCGGTGCGAGCGGAAGCGGTGCCCGGGAACGGGCGGGAGGCCTTCGCACAGCAGAGGTTGCAGCCTCTGAAAGCTGCCGCCATCCGGTGCTGAGGGAAGTGATGCTGCTCGAGGGATTGTGGTGAACTCCGCATTTCTCCCGCACGGCTGCACTATGATCTCTCCCTACCCTGTAACCACACATGTCTGATGAGCCTGTTTTCACCTCCTGCAGGACGATCAGGAGGAAATCGAGTAGCACAAAGCGCCTCTCTCCCGCYCCCAGCACCCAAACCTCCTACTACAGTGAGTCCATGATGAGTGAGTCCTACCTGGGGGGCAGCCGGGGCCTTGCTGCCCTGGGCAGCTCCATGCTGGATGATGACCTGGACAGCAGCACATACTGGGGTGAGCCCTCCCACTCTCCTATGGCAGCTGGGGACCTCCCTGGACACTGGAAGGTGCTGGGGCAGCCCCCGGGCTGGCTGACTGGGTTACTCCCTGTGGAGGTGATGGTGGGTGATTTCTCAGAGAGGACTCCATGTTTTGGGGCAGGTGGGGAGCTCTCCACCAGGAGGAGAAGAGGCACAGGGGACACAGAATCCAGTAAGATCAACGGGGTGCTGGAGAGCAAGACATATGACACCTACACGTCTTCATCTGGGTACTCCTCAGAAGATGACTACACTGGTAGGGATGCACCTGTCTCTCTCTAGTGGTAGGGATGCAGAGAAGTCACTCCCAGGGGAACCAGCCCAGGGCTTGGCTATACCCAGGGTGGTGCCAGTCTCTGCTAGATGCCACCCCCAGTGTAAMGCCTTTGCCATGGGTAATGCACTGGGATGCTGGCTGCATTGGTGACTTGCTTCTTCGTTTCCAGGTCACTATTACTCAGGCCAGAGTAGCTCCGGGTCGGGTCTGAGAACTGCAGCCTCCCGGGTKGGCTTCTTCCTCTGGCAGGTGTTCACCTCCCCAGGTGAGTGGAGGGCTGGCAGGGGCATTTCCAGCAGCAGCGTTCTTGCCTGTCAGGATCTCTACTCTCCAGGTGCTCTCTGTGCTGTTCCTTGTTCGGGTGTAGGGCTTCTATCCCCCTGTGGTGCCACCCTTCGGGATGGAGGGGACATCTCAGCCAGGCCCCCTCCTGAGGCTTTTTTTTTTTTTCCTGGCAGCTCGGTTCATGGGGTGGCTGTTCTCGGGGCTGGCAGGTGCCTGGCACCGCCTCACTGGCACAGCTTCCCACCTGGACAGCGTCCCCTTCTCCAGGTGAGTGTGGTAGTGGGACACCAGGATGGGGGAAGTGGGGGGAAAACCGGCAGGACCCTGGAGAGGGGTGGCACGTGTGGGGTGGTGGGTGTCTTGTGCCAAAGCCTGGCTGGGCTTTGCTTTCCCTCTGGCCCTCATCCAGAGATGGTGAAGGGTGGCTGTAAGAAGTCTACAGGCGCCTCTTTCTTCTCCATGCTCCAGGCGCTACCCACGTCTGAAGAGGTCCCTGCTGCTGCTGCTGCTCCTCCTGCTCCTCACAGCTGCCGCCTACGGTGAGCCAGCCTGACTCGATCTGTTGCCCTGAGATCTGGGGCAGTGCAGAGCATCGCACTGCCATACCTAGGGGATGGGATGGCCCCGAGCTCAGTGCTCATGGCTTCTGGTAACCTGGTGCATCTTCACCCCTGTGCTGGGGTCTCCTGGTCATCCCAGGGGATGCTGATGCCTGAGCCTCTGCACATCCACCCTGTCCACTGCTGTGGCCCATTACCAGCCTGTGGTTTTGACCGTGTCATCCCTTTGTGTGCCCAGGAGTTTGGTACTTCTACCCATACGGACTGTCAACACTCAGCCTGCCTTCCTTCCCGTGGTGGGGAGCTGGAAAGCTTTCCTCCTCCTCTGATACTCCTGGGGCAGGGGACCTGACCACGCTGGACCAGGTAAGCTTCAGCAAAGGTGTGGTGGTGGCACATGTGGGATGATTGCCTGGCAGGGAGAGCGGGGGTGGTGTCATCCATGGCTGAGTGAGTGCTTCCAGAGTATGAGGAATGGTGGAGAATGGGGCAGATGGTGGCTCCACACTGGCTCCCCCAGCGTCTGGCTATCTCACTCTTGGGGTGTCCTAGAGATGGAGCAGGGAGAACATCTCCCTGCTCCTGGGAAGCAACAGATGAATAAGATGCACTGACTCTGGGGAAAGGGTGGTCAGGGTCCTCTTTCACAGGAGTCCTGTGGAGCAGGCACTTGCCTGGGGGGCAGCATTGCACCCTGTTTTTGTTGCTGCAGGGAGGACACAGGCTCCTGGCTCGCTTCCAGTCCCTGGAGAAGCGTTTTGGGGCACTGGAGGCCGAGCTGTCGCGGTGGGAGCTGCGTCGTGGGGCGGCAGCAGTGACAGCAGGGGGAGAACCACCCCCGGGGGACATCCTTGCACTGCTGGAGGGGCTGGTGAGCCGCCGGGATGCGGGGCTGAAGGAGCATCTCCGCACTGACATGACCAGCCACCTCCAGGTGAGGGACACAGGGGGCATGCAGGGACATGGGAGCATGCAGTGCCAGGCTCTGATATTCCACCCTGTTCATCATCCTGCAGGGCGAGCTGGATGCCCTCCGAGCCCAGGTGCAGAGGGATTTAGATGGGCGCCTGGGGAAGATGGCACAAGCCTCTCGGGTAAGGTACCTGGACAGGTGGTGGTACCTGGACAGGACACCCTCACCAGCAGTGTCACAGGTCTCACCCCTTCCCCTTTTCCTGGTAGGAGATGGAAGCGCGCTTGCTGGAGCTGAACTCGGAATGGCAGAGGTAACGCTGGCGGTGGGGCAGAGCCATTGCTTTGTTAGGGSTTGGCAGGTAGCTGGGTGAATTACCTACAGCAAAGCTTAGGATGGGTTTCCAGGTCTGGTTTGCCTGGGACAAAGGAGAGATTGAGAGGCATAGTCTGGGAGGGAAGGGAAGAATATGTGGATGTCAGTAGGAGCCAGCACTGTGCCCCTGTGGCCAAGAAGGTCAGTGGTATTCTGGGGTGTGTTAGGAAGAGCATTGCCAGCAGGTCGAGGGAGGTGATCTTGCCCGTCTACTCAGCCCTGGTGAGGCATCATCTAGAGGGCTGTGTCCAGTTCTGGGCTCTTCAGTTCAAGAGAGACATGGAGCTACTGGAGTGGGTCCAGCAGAGGCTACGGAGATGATTAAGGGACTGRAGCATCTCTTTTATGAGGAAAGGCTGAGGGAGCTGGACCTGTTCAAACTCGAGATCACTGAGAGGGGACCTCATCAATGTCTGTCAATATCTGAAGGGAGGGTGACAAGAGGATGGAGCCAGGCTCTTCTCAGTGGTGCCAGGCGATAGGCAAGAGGCAATGGGCAGAAACTGATGAACAGGAAGTTCCACCTGAATATGAAAAAGAACTTCTTTGCTGTGCAGGTGACCGTGCACTGGAACAGATTGCCCAGAGAGGGTGCAGAGTCTCCCTCACTGGAGATATTCAAGAACCATCTGAATGCAATCCTGTGCAATGTGCTCTGGGATGACCCTGCTTGAGCAGGGAGGTTGGACCAGATGACCCACAGTGGTCCCTTCCAGCCTGACCTGTTCTGTGATTCTGTGGCTGGCAGCCGGGCTCCAAGRGTGATGGCAGCAAATGACCTTTGYCTCTGTCATTTTGCATCACTGTCAATGTGGCCCTTCAACTGAGGGCTGAGCTGGGGATGCTTTGCCACAGGATGCAGAAGAGCACACTGCCACTGGAATTAAAACTGGGTCTGGAGATGCAGTTGAGCGTAGGTGACATGGGATGAACCTCTTCCTCCAGTTTGCAGAGGGGAACTGGGGCTATTGGCACGAGGTTTTGTTACCTTTCTCTTGGCACAGCTCACTGCCGGAGAGCCTGCGAGGGACTTTCCAGCAGGAGGTGGGCAAGCTGGAGCAGGAGGTGGCAGCGCTGAGGAGGGAGCTGGCAGGCTTCAAGTCAGACCAGGAGGTGATGGGGAAGCACATGGAGGGGATACTGGAGCAGCTGAAGACAGTGCGGGCTGATGTGAGTCCCTGGTCCCCAGCCTGTTGGGTAGAGGGAAACAGCAAGGATCCTTGCCCCAGGGATGAGCTCTGTCCCCAYCGTTTCAGGTGGAAGCGCAATTCCCAGTGTGGATCAGTCGGTTCCTGTCACAGTCCCAGCAGGACRGTGCTGCTGGCTTCATCCTCCAGCGGGAAGACTTGCAAGCGGAGCTCCAGGCTCTGGAGCGCAAGATTCTTGCAAAAGTCTTGGAGGACCGGAGACTGTCAGCACGGGATGCTCAGGCCGGTATTGGAATGGCCCTGCGGCAAGGGGGGACTGCAGGAGTGACAGAGGAGGTGAGTGCTGGCCTGAGCCCCAAGGACATTGTGGTGACCACAGGTGTGGGGTTGGGGACTGTGCCCCATTGCGTGTGTACAGGGGGCTGGCATATGTGCCTGGCAGAGGGCAGAGTCATTGGGACAGCCCCTACAGCTGGGACATGGATCCTGGCTTCACATCCTTAAAACTGCTTCTCTGCCACTCGCTTTCTTAGGGTGTGCCTGCCCTCTGCTCTGAAAGGGGTCACAGGCAGTAATACCTGCACACCTACAAGGCTCTTACTGTCTTAAAATCCAAGTTTCTGCTCGTGCATCCTTCACCCAGAATGTGTGGCAGGTGCCAGCAAGGTTTCCGTGGGTAGGGCATCTTGCTTATCCCATTCTTTGGCAGYGCCGCTGAGTTGTTCGGTGCAAAGCATTTCAGCAGAATGACACCAAGGGGAAAAAATGAGCCTGCTTGCTTTGGAAAGAGTTGCTGGCAATTCCCTGTGGAGGTAGTGGAGGGAGGGATCCAGTTGGGATTAGGAGTTCCCATAGTTTGCGCAAGTTTTGTGCACTCTATAAAGTTTAGACCCGAAGTAGTGCTGCAGGTTCCCAGCTCCTTAGGCTGGGTTTGGCTCCAGATGGATGCACCAGCCAGCTCCTCCTTTTCTGGATGCGGGGAGCTCCCATCAATCCTGTGGGACAGGGCAGGAAGGACCAGCAGATGATTCTGGGGAGGAGTGGGTGGTCTGTTAGGTTGTGTCTGGTAGTACTTCTTCTCCCTTGGGGCCAGCCCCTTTTGGAGACAGGCAAGCCCAGTGTGCCTGGGTGCTGCCCCTTCATTTCACAGCTCCTCTCCTCTGGGGTATTTTTAGCAACCTCTAAGGAGGCTTCCCAGCCAAATGCGTGTCCTCTCATTTTTGCCACCATGATTCATCCCCCGGCTGTTCTATCCCCTCGCTGTTTTGCGGGAAAGTCCTTGCACCCTCTGTCCCTGCAGGGCGAGGCGGGTGGGGGGCAGGATGCCTGTCCCGGTCCCTCACCCTCTTGAGCCCTCTGCTCCTGCTGCAGCAAGTGCATCTCATCGTGGGCCAGGCCCTGAAGCGCTACAGCGAGGACCGCGTGGGGATGGTTGACTACGCCCTCGAGTCGGCAGGTAGGTGGTGGGGACAAGCCAGCCATCCTGGGGGGGTGACCACAGGGTCCTGGCATGCAGCTCATGGGCTGCCATCCCCTCTTATGCCAGGGGCCAGCGTCATCAACACTCGGTGCTCGGAGACCTACGAGACCCGGACAGCCCTGCTGAGCTTGTTCGGCATCCCCCTGTGGTACCACTCGCAGTCCCCCCGTGTCATCCTGCAGGTGGGCACTGAGCAGGGGCACCGGGCTGGTTCTCATGGGGGTTTTATTGGGCTTTGGCTGTTGGCTCCAAGCCAGCAGCCAGGCTGATGGAAGAAAAATGATGCCGATGGTGGTAACATTGCTGGTGTCTCGCTTCCATGCTCATAGCCAGATGTCAACCCTGGGAACTGCTGGGCATTTCGTGGCTCCCAGGGCTTTGCTGTCATCCGCCTCTCTGGCATCATCCGCCCCACAGCCGTGACACTGGAGCACATCCCAAAAGCTCTCTCACCCCAGGGGACCATCCCCAGTGCCCCCAAGGACTTTGCCGTCTACGTGAGTGCCCTCGCCTGGACCTGAAGGAGGGGTGGGGGAACATGGTGGGAGGGCACAGGAAGGGAGGGCTAACAAACCCCATACTTGGCTTTGGGCTGCTCTGGGGGRGTTGGTCTTACCCTGAAGAAGAGGAAGAAGCAGTATTGGTGGAGAGAGGGGCAGCACTGGACTTCAGGAGTTTGGGGGGACACAGGGGCAGAAGGGATTGAGTAGGTGTAACTTTTGGTCTTCCCCCCTTCATTCCTCCCCACTGGTCCTTGTTCCCATTTGTCTATTTTGACCTGGAAGAGCAGGAGCAGGTGCCAAATGTACTTGCATCTCCCTCTTCTGTCCTGGATATATGCATCACCTCTGGTCTCCCTCTCTGATGACCCCTGGTTCTCCCTTTCTGCCTCCCTGCCCCTCCCTAGGGCTTAAAGGAAGAAGGAGAGGAGGAGGGCCTTCTCCTTGGGCAGTTCACCTACAACCATGATGGCGACCCCATTCAAACATTTTACTTGGAGGTAAGTGCTTTACCCTTGGAGCACCTGACTCCTGAGAAGAAAATGGGGCCTCGGGGGTCTCTGAGCCTTGGAGAGCTCTCAAGGCTCAGGTTTTTCTTTTCTCTCCTCCCCAAGGATGACTCCATGGGCACATACCAGCTGGTGGAGCTCCGGGTGCTGAGCAACTGGGGCCACCCTGAATACACCTGCATCTACCGCTTCCGCGTGCACGGGGAGCCGGCGCACTGACCCCTGGCTCCCGCGGGATGAGGATGCTGCCAGGCTGACGGCAGGAGRGGACGCCTCTGGTTCACTGCTTCGCACGTAGAAATCCCGGGATGTGCCAGCAGCCGCCCCAGGAAGCTGCTCCCCTGGGGGAAGGAGAAGAGCTGGTGTTTAAGGGGTGAGGTTTTCACTCTTCCAAGGACCAGGGTGGAGAGGCAAGAGCATCCCACGTGGGTCCTAGCGCAGCCTGGCTTATTTTCAGTGCGTATCGGACATTTTATCTTTTTAAGCTAACTTTTTATCGGGTCTGCGCTGCCCCTTGTCCCTGTTGCCCCGCTCCTTTCTGCTGGTGTGTCTAGCATTGCCAGGGCTTTGGAAAGGGGTGTGTAATTTTGTGATGTGCTTCATGCGGGTTTGGGTGCGATATGGCATGTGGGACCGTGGTGCCTGGCTCGGTGCTGGTGGAGTAGGTGGAAGCCACCAGTCATTGCCACCACACAGTTCCCTCCACACAAGGGTCACTTCACTTGCCTTGGTGTTGGTTTGGGTAAAGATCTCCAGCCCTCCAATGCTGGGCTGGCAGAGAGGAAATAAGACAGTATTAATGAAGTATTAACATAAAACTAATGGTTTGGGGCAGCAGGAGGAGAGGAATGTGGCATGTGTTGGTGGCAGAGCCCACCCTGGTGCTGCTGTCTGTCCACTCAAGCCCTCCTGCTGCCAGTGGCTGAGTTGGGTCTTGGCGATGCTGTTGGCCTCCCCAGTGTTAAGCTTGATGATGCTATTGAAAATTCCTGTTGCCTGCTTTTCCTTTGGGGTTTGTTCTGGTATATTTTTTTTTAAGAGGGGTAGGGAGGGGGGATATTTTCCAGTTGGGGTGTTTGGGTTGTTTTTTTGCAGGGGGGGTTTGTAGTAACAAAGGGAAAAAAGACTTTTTCCATGCGATTTGTACTTAACCAGAGAATGTTACATGGTGCCACTTGGATGAGTGGCTTAGATGTGGAGAGGGCTAGAGCTTTGTTTAGTAGGAGAATAGTGCATACAGTAGGATAAGCTAGAATAAGATGAGCAGAGCTGTTTGAAATATGGGCCTCAAGTTGATGGTGGCGTGGTAGCTGGGGTCCTCTGTGGACTGCTGCTGGTGGGGTGGTGGAGGCATTCCTGCCCTCCTTGCTCCAGATGTCCTCTGAGACTGCAAGGCGTGGCTGTGGCCTCTTGCCATGGCTGCATCTCTACATACTTGACGGTTAGCAGCGAGTGGGGGCTGCTGCCCCAGTGCTCTGCAGGACTCTTGGGTGGGAGATGGGACAATCACCAGGGCTTGCAGGTGCCAGCACGCAGAGCCACACCCTGCCTGCAGGGCTCCCTCAGCTCCCGGTCCCCGATGGCAGATGGCTGGTACAGACTGACCTCCTTTCTCTTGGAATGGCTCCTTTTCCCTCCTACCTCTCCTCACTGGTATTGCTCTGTTCCCTGGCTGTGGGAAGACTGGGCCAGAGCAGGAGGGGGAGTTCTGCCTGCAGCGGGCATGTAAATCCTGCCTGTACTCTTGGGATGGGGGGAGGCAGAGGAGGGATTTGCAGGAAGGATACACAGGGACCTTCCCCGGGCTGAGGAGTGCCCGGGCCATCGGGCCCCTCCACCTCCTGGCTGTCTGCATCACATAGTTTGGCTTATGTTCTTGGATGGTGCTTACAGCCTCCAGCTTTGTCTTGTGTTTCATTGAAAGAAAAGGTAAAGGGCTCACATTCATTGTTTGAGCCCTGTCCTGTTCTGGTATCGTCCTTCCCCTSGCACCATGAGAGCACCATGTATTGATTCCCACTCTGGTAGTCTCTGCTTGAAGCACTGTAGGCATAGAGGAGGAGGAGAAGGGGCTGAAGAAGTGTCCCCCTTCAGCATCCCCTAATGGGCATCAGGCAGAGATGCTGAGCCTTGATGCCCTCCATGTCAGCCTGGGGGAGCTAGGATGGTGGCAGCACATCCTTTCTGAAGGGGTCTCCTTGCCCCAGCAAGGAACATGAGCCCAGAGGGCACAGTTCTGTCTCCAACAGGTTAAAATTACCCTGTGGAGCCTCTTGCAGAGCTGGGAGGCCCTGCTGCAGGGAGAAAGCTGACCTGGAGCCAGATCCAGTGACTATAAATTCTCTCCTATATTGAGCATAGTCTTAATTCTTGGCATCCACAGCCAAAGTTATTTTAAACTTGTGTACAGCTGCCCGCTTGCCTTGAGTGCACTGTGCACATGGAGCTGTGCTTTTATGAATGCCTAGACCTGTTCTGGGCTCGGCAGACCAGCTCCTGGATTTATTTGAATGATAGAGTGCAGAGATGAAGCTCTCCCTTTTTCCCACCTTTCTCTGACTGCTGGAGCAAATGCCATAATCATGAGGCTGGGAAAACCCCTTTTCATACCTTCCCTTCTGGCTCCCTGGTCTCTGGGTTGGACTGTGAGGACAGACAAGGTCTTCACCCAAGAAAAAATTATTTTGTGGTAAATCAGGCATGCTGGTGAGAGGTAGGAAAGGTGACCTCTTTCCCTGAGAATGGAGTTGTAGAGGGGTCTCTGCTCCTTCCAAGTGGGTGTTAACTGCTTGGTCTGGGTTGGGGAGCATTTGGGGTTACAGGGCAAGCTTGCCCTGTCCTTTGGAGATGAAAGTCTTGGCTGTTCTAAGTACAGTCCCCTGGAGACASCAATGGAAGCTCATCCTGGGGCTTTATGCTCTTCTCTAGGTGGTTTTCGAGGCCTCACCATGCCATCTGTGTGAGGAGCCCCAGGAACATGCTGAGGCTACATGTGGTTTTTCAGCCCCCAAATTCAGCATCAGTGGTGGGCTGGAGCCTGAGCACCTGTACTGAGTGCCCGGGGCCWCTCCCTTTCCAGCTGTAGCTTGCAGCACTTCTGTAACACTTCCCAGAGCTGCAAAAGAGGGCACATAAAACTGCTGCTTCAGCATGTGCATCTCTGCCCACGGGTATTTAATTCTAGAGCTGATGCCGAAGATGAGCCTGGTGAGGCAGGAGAAATGCAGAACAGCTGTGGAAGCAGATTTCCCTTATTTACTCGATTTCCCTCCTCTATTCTCCCTCCTTCTCAGTGTGCCCTACACATGTTACCAATTAGCCCTGCAGAAACAGATGGTTACAGACAGGAGTGTGTAGTTGATGCTGTAGCCTGTTGCAAATGCTGCACTGTTTTGTTCATTTTATTTTTTAATCAACAGATTGTAATTTATGCCTATGCAAGAAAAAAAAAAGACCAAGACAAATAAATTATATGAAAACTGCCCAGAGTGTTTTGGATGTTCTGTAACTGAGTTTGCTGTTGGGAATGATGCACAGCTAGTAGACAAAGCTATTGATGTAGCTCTTCTATGTAAGCTTATGGCAAATTCTTATTTTTTTTTTCAGCAAATCTTTATTTTCCTTATGTACCAAAGCCAGGGTCAGCACTTGTCACCTTGTCACGGAGCAGGCTCTAGCATGCAAGAATGGCTTGAAACAACGGTGAAAACAAGACTTACTCCTAGAAACTCAAATTCCTTGGGCCTTCCATGACTTCTACTAGACTTAAGTCTGATATCATAGCAATCCCTATCCTGCAGTGACCTCCTAAGCCTTCCCCTCCTGTGTCTTACCATGAGCACAGCCCAACTTGGCCCTGAGGAGCAGCAGCTGAGGCTGGGTTAGCAGGGATAAAGCCTGACACAAAGCCCAATTACAGGTATCGGCAAGTTGCTCTTCTTAACCTGGGCTTTAAACTAGCAGCTAAAGAGGAAGCAGAAAGGAAATATTTAATTTTCCTCAGCATGAAGAAGTTAACCTAGAGCATAAGAAAACGCTGCACAATGGGAAATTGAACTGGCTTGAGGAGGGTCACAGCTGTGTCTGGTTAACGAGGCTGACTTGGAGGCAGGCTTGTGTTGAGAAGTACCCATGCAGCTCCTCCCACAAGGCCACCCTAGGGCTAGGCTTGCTGTCCGCTGGTCCTGGACCAGCCATCTCCAGGAGGAGGACTGTTTGGGCCTCTGCTCCAGCTACCACCAGCTCCCAGCCCAACACTTACCTATGAAAGGGCTGAGCAGAAAAAGCTTTCATGAACCTCTGAGATCTGAGGAGGCAGGAAAATGCTCCTTGCAATCCCTGGAGAGTCCCCCTGCATTTGCAGAAAACAGGTGAGGTGCAAGTCCAGGGAGCACAATATGCTGCATCCTCCAGCAGAGTTTCTCTCATGGAGCTGGCACCACATGATTTGATTGAGCTGCTCTTCACACCCACTCATGCACACACAGCACAGCTCACACCACACCCGTGTTCTCATTTCACCGTTCTGCCACCGAGGTGCACTAACTTTTGGCCAGAGTTAGAGCTGTCAGGGCTGCGCAGAGGCTCAGCAGCAGCCTTCCCATGCCATGGCAGGCCCTTCCCTGCCACCACTATGATCACAGCCTCCTCTTGTAGCCAGCAAAGGAACCTGGTGCTGGGAAAACCTGCTTCGTCTGAATTTCAGCCTAGTTTTCCAGAGGGACAAAAAGCAGGAAGACACACTTTTAACTTGGAACAAACTTCTTTAAAATTTATTTTATAGATCACACCAGCCTGAGTGATCTTTAAATGCTGGTCACAAAAGAGAGATCACACCACCTCCTTTGCACAAATTGAAGTGAACCTTCTTTCAGTCTTGGCAGTCTCCTTCATTTGGAGCACAAGGAATGGAGAAAGAGAAAACTGCCTGGAGCTCCCTGCTCCCCTCAGAAGCAGAGGGCAGTGAAATCAGTTGCAGCTTGATGCTTCTACAAGGCCAGAAGACAAGCCAGGCCCTCGTGCGCTGCTTAACCACACCTCACACCCCCTCACAATGCGGGTGCTATTAGTGTTGTAGCCGCCTATAGTTCCTCCCTCGCCAGGAGAGTGCTGGTATTTAGGCACGTAGCTTGGAAAAGGACTGTCTGACCTCCCCCTTGCACCCACACTCTGGCCACTGCAGTCTCTAAGGCAAAGAACCCTTATCTCCAAACCATGTTTCTCACCTCTCCCGTGCCACTTAATACTCTTTGAGTGCTGGTGTTGGCACTGGGAGATGCGCGCTCTCTCTCTTCCCGGAGCCTGCTGCCACTCAGCCGGCCTGAAAGCCTACCCCGAGTCACAAGGTGAACTGGAATGAACTCCACACAGGTGACACAGAGTGAGGAACAGGAACAACCCAGTAAGGAGGGACAGAAACTTTACAGTCCCCCTCTAATTAAAATAAAAGTCCTTCATTGGAGGAGGAAGCCCTCAGAGAAACCCAGCCTGACCGCACCTGCTGGGGAGAGCCATGATTTGCTGAGGATGCCACCTCCTCCTCAAAATGCTACCATGCTCCCAGAGCTCACCACAAGCTGGCAGAGGATAATTCCTGTCCTCACCGGAGCCAAGCGAAGAGGCAGGGTTAGAAGAGAAGAGATCAAAATAAGCAGGGAATCAATCACTTGAACAACTCATGGTTAAAAAAACCATTCCAACAGTAATTTGTAAATTGTCCTTGCAGGGCCCTCCTGGGGAAGCCAGAATTTCTCATTAAAAAAAATAAAATCTTTTAAAAAAATTAAATGAAAGTCCAAAAAATTACCACATACTTCCAATCGTGAAAGCACTTCTATAAGGTTGGTACCAATTCATCATTGCCCTCTTTGACCAGGAAGGGAGAAGACAAATCCTACCTCTGCCACAGCAAAGTTTGGCCAGTGAGTTCCAGAAAAGGTTTTGGAAATCTTGGAGTAAACAAAATCAAGGGGAGGTCATGTTAGCCTGGTGTCTCTGTTCCAAAGGTATGTTGCCACCTGTGACCTCTGTCCGTCGAGGTGAGAAGGCTTTCTCTGGCTCAAGGGACGGACTGAGTGTTCCTGCACTATTCTTAATACTGTCAGTGGAGCTGCTGCAGCCTTGAGAGGCAGGTTAGATTTGCTCCAATGTGCACTGAACAAACACTAGGAAAAGCAGCACGATGGGAAGGGGAACAGGATGTCTGCCCATTTAACTCTGTTGCTAATTAAAATTTTAAGTGCTATCAACGTTATTTGAGGATATTGAGCACAGGATCCCTGAACTTAACATCAACAACTGCTTTCCAATTTGTTTCCCTCTCAGATCTCCAACTAAAGAACCCTCTCACCATCTCCTTCAAACTTCAGTCACTACAACATTAAATTAAATCCACTTAGAAAGAGTTTAAAGGGAGGGAATCCAAAACATATTTGGCATGAGGCCACAGTGGYGAGGAAACAATGCCCCATGGAGCCATCTTCAGCAACCTGTTTTAACCTTTGCAAGTCTGAAATTTCAGGCGTTTGATAAGCCCTGGATTTGAGACAGCAAATAGGGGGAGAGCAGCAAGTCCTGTGGACAGAAAGGGGCAAGGGAGGAGGGAGGCAACTAACTGGCTCTTTGCAGTTCTATCCAGACTCTCCTCTCATCTTCATGCACACAAATATAATAAAAACTAATAAGAATAAAAACTAAGCCCATGATGTACAAAAATGTGTCGACAGGGGGAGGAGGAAGGTGTCAGTTACTCAGTTCTCTGTGTCTTATCACCTTCATTAGCTTATAAATTATGCTCCTCTCCATTGCTTTCTGCAGGGAGGAGGGACGATTCTTCTGCAGCCAATCAGCTGGGATGGGTTTTGGTTTAAGCTGCTCTGGATCTTTTGGATAAGAAATGAAGGGAAGGGGAGGAATTCCTCAGAGAAGAGGAATAAGAAATTCAGCAGCCACTGGCAGGAGTCACACAGGCTCCCTGAGATTTCACTTTATGGCGCTGACCCCCACGTCGCCGGCCTCCTCCTCCAACTTTTGACTGAAAAACAAGAAGACTGATTTTAGTGCAAAGCGACCCCTCCATAGGGATATCAACACAGCAGGAATTCAGATGGATCACACACACATTCACACAGCGGAAGGACAGTTTTGACTGATCAGCTTCCTACCACTGCAGGAAGGAGGTAAGGCAGACAGACACAGCATGAGGGAACAAGAGACAGATGCTCCATGAAGTTTCACCTTTCAAGATGGGGAGGCTTTCATTTCCCAATTTTCTGAATGCTTTACTCCCATGACTGCCAGCAGGTGCCATGGAGTTCAGCATCCAGGAAATCAAGGCCTCAGGCTCCCTTACTTTGTGCAGAATGGAAGGAGAGCCCCCCACCCCCTACCACGGCTCTCTTGCTAACCTGACTCTCTTCCCAACCTCAGGCCAGCAAACCCATCGTTTCTCTTTGAGAGCAGCCAAATACCTTATTGCCCTCACGGATGTGGGGCTCTTCATCCAGCGCAGGCTGAGGGGATGCAGCAAGGAGAGAGAGGAAGAGGTAAGCAAGAACAAAAGCAACCCAGAGTCTCATGGGGAGGGATGAAACAAAGGGCAAGCTGGGAGCACTACTTACAACCACAGCAAGGCTACAAAAAGACAAGGATGAGATGGAGAACTGGTGTGAAGCTCCAGGCATAAGCAGGGGGAGAGAACCCCTGCCAGGGGGCCCTCTTTGATCAGCAGTCTGGCTCGAGGGCAAGATTTGACCATGACAACTAATATAGCTACAATTAAGAAAGGCGGACACCCTGTCGCTTGACAGAGTCAATTCCTGAACCCTTCACTTACTAAGTACCCTAAAAGGAGAAGATCTTTCTTCTATCAGTAATAAAGCTGATAAATAGGCTCCCTCATAGGTCTATCCCTTCATGGACAAGCTGAGCTGAGAAGTCCTAAACAACCAAACAACCTGGGTAAATTTTTCTAGAAAGAGATAAGCCTTTCCTTCTTCTTGGATGTCTCCATCCTCCCTCTTTGACAGGGCAGACAACCTGTGCCTAATACCTAGATTGTAATTTCTCTAGTGTAGGGATATTCCACCTCTCGTTCAGACATCACAGATCTGTTCTGTGACTGGTTGTGAGATGTTTCACTAGTTCAGCTACTGGGTATATGGAGACACTTCTTCACTGTGCACATGGTCAAGYAGTGAAACAGGTTGCCAAGGGAGGTTGTGCAGTCTTCCACCTTGGGAGGTTTTTAAGACATGACTGGATAAAACCCTGAGCAACCTGATCTGACCTCACAGCTAATCCTACTTAGAGCAGGAGGTTTGACTAGACACTTCCTGAGGTCCAAACTGAACTGTCCCAGTACCTGCTGTCTGCTGGAAGGTCAGCCATGGAGTCATCCAGTCATCAGAGAATTATGATTTCTCCTGTGAGACTACTTAAATTTCTATTTGTTTCTGTGGACCATTGAATCCCAAGGTGAGTTCAAGGTATGAGAGGATAATGCTTGCACTCTATGCTTTAGAGTGCCCTTCCTCCGACAGGTGAAACCAGGACACAAATAGCTAGGACAGACATGGTATTTTCCTCACTTACCAATGGCTGCAGGGCAGTAGGTGTCAGTGGTGCTGCAGCTGTTGAGGGGGCCTCATCCCCAGCTGCTGGGCCTCCAGCTGCCGTCCCAGCGGCAGGAACACCATCCTCTCGTTTCGTAATGGCTCCCTTCTTGGTTGACTGCATCTTGATCTGCTGTGGCTTGGAGTTCATTGGTGAGTTATTGGTGGTCTGGAGTAACTGCAAATTACAAAGGGAGAGGCAAAACTCTGCATTAAAATAGTTAGGCTGACCTGGTGAGGTTCAATGCTGCTTTTTAACAAAAAGCCTCAGGAGAATTTATAAAAATAGCCATGAGGAGAAGAACGCTGCAGCAGCAGTTGTTCAAAGAAACCTAGACCTCTGAGCTGCCTTTTCCACACTTGGAAAGGGCCACTTGCCTGAGGAGACACTCTAATCTCCACAACATGACTCAAAGGGACCAGCTACAAGATGTCAGTGAGAGATTGAGCCTTAAGAACCAGAGGCATCTGGCTCACCCCCCACCTTTACATTCCTTCAATCACACCAGCTAAAGACCCACCACATGACAAAGCACATTGGTCATCCACAACCCACGTCAGGCTGATGTTTGTGATTGAAGCACAGCCTCTTCCCTCAATTTTCCAGAGCCATGTGGATTCTCCTGCTGGCTTCTCAGTGTAAGAAGTAGCTAATGAGCAAAAACGAGTTGGACTCTCCAGCCTTTACCTTAGTGATGGTACCCACAGCTTTGGTGCGGCCTTCCCGGAAGACCAGCCGCTGGTCTATATGCAAATATTCTGGGGTTTTGATGAAGCGAAAGTGCACCGTGGCTTTGTCCCCTGTCCGCAGGCAGTCCTTGTCCATGCTGAGAATCGTGGCTGTCTGGCGGATGCTGCCACAATGCACTGTGAATGGAATGCACAAAGGCTTTCAGCAGCCAGGGCCATTAGTGGAACGAGCTTCAGAGACATCTAAGGCAGCTCCTCACCCTACAGCAAAGACCATACGGGTCACGCAGCTGCCTTTGTTCTGTCCCCAAAACGAAAATGCACGTAAGTTAGAACAGCTGCCTTTGAATGGTGCCTGTCCTGAAGTACCCTCAACAGAATCCTACACACCAAGCAACTGGGCTAGAGGGCAGCACCCAAAATGAATCTTTCTATCAGCATTTGAAAATGAATCTTGCACCATGGAGATCCAGCACAGGCCGGCTGCAAGTACACTTGAGGATACGCATCCTTTTACCTTATCGCCTCCCCCACTCTTCTCTGTCAGCTCCCTTCCCTCTCTCTTACACATTGTTGGGAAAGGCAAAACCAGGAACTAACGGCACCTATTCAGGTTGACAGAGACATCAGGAGCAAAATTATCTCAGGGTAGATCTGATACAACTGCTACCACTGGGAAACAAAGATGAAACAACACTGACACACATACCCATGGCCTGATACCGTGGGCTGATGGTGGTGGGGTGATGGAGCACCAGAATCTCTGCTTCAAACTCCCACGATGCTTGTGGATTCAGGCGGGGTGACACCATTACCATGCCTTTCCGGATGGAAGAACGCTTGATCTGAAAAGCAGAGACACAGAGAACCTTAGCATGATTCTCCAGGGAAGAAATCTGCTTCTCTAACTGACTGCATCCAAAAGAATCCTAAGGGATTTCAGAGATACTATCTCAGGCCCACCAAAAGGCAAAGCAAGAGCTGTTTAGCTGTATGTTATGTACACAGTGTTATGGAAAGCTTGCAAAAATCAAGTTCAGCTGAAGTTTCTAATGAAGCTTTAGTTACAGTACTGGGAATGCTGGACAGTGACACATTTACCTCACTGATATTTTAAAACCAAAACATACATCTTGGTTGCACATTATCCAAGCAAAGGATCCCTCCAATATCATGATGTCTGTTAATATAACAGGATAAGCTTGAACACATGAAGTTGATGTAGCTTAAACTATATTCCCTTAAAATCAGTGCAGCTTCTATCAGAAAAATCTTTTGCAAGAAGAATCATATCAAATTTTTAATCTCAAATCTTGCAGCTCATCCTATAAGCTGAGAGGAATAGTGTAAATATCCTGCCCAGGATACTAAAGCAGTTCCAGCACAAAAGGAGACTTTTCTTGCAATGCCTCCACTTTGCTAGACATCTCCAACATCATTACTTAGGGGCACTGCTATCAGCTGGCAGCTCTCAGGAGGAAAAACCAGGATGGGGAATCCACAGAGGTTCTATGGGATTTTATTCAGCTGCAAAACGAGGCAGCTGAGGTTTGTACAAACAGTCTCACTGCAGCTGAACTCCGAGAGCACTCAAAAATTAGGAGGGCAGTTCCTGTTCTGGGCGTCTAGAGCAGATCATCTCACCTTCTTCAACGCAAAGGAGGCAGTCTGGCCTCCCCGCACCTCCTTGACGGGCATCCTCTTGCGGTGAATGGACTTGACAGCAATAGGGAGGAAGTTGCCAAGGGGATCTGGCCCCAGCAGCAGGGTGTCATTTAACTTGATTAGGCCTCTCAGTGTCGTCCCAGAGACAACTGTTCCTACACCCTACACCAAAAAAGAAAACACAGTAATTGGGCTTACTTGACCAGGCCAGCAGGAGAGCTCTGGAACTCTCCTCTCTGGAGAAGATACCTTCTTCAACCTAAAAGAGGGAACAGAACATTCTTCCAAATACCAGGCCCCTTACCGGGACAGAGTAGGTATCATCTATCTGGAATTCTGCTGGTTCTTCTTCCCTGTAACTGGTCCGTGGAGACAAGAGATTAAGAAACATCTTCAGCAAATCTAGATTCTCCCCGGTAACATTTGAAATCTGGAAAATCGGGCACATCCTGTAAAGCAAAATGGATGAAAATGGAGTTAGTTCACTTTCCTGCTCRGCCTTCCACGTGTAGGGAGACAGCCAAAATCTTGGGACTGAGTTCAATACACAGGTGCTAGGAAGGGAGAGCCTGGCAAGCAGTCAGATGCACACCCCGTGTCTGAAAACCTGCAACATTGCCTCTGCCTTCTAATGACATTTGGGAAAAGGTGTAAGGTTCCAGGACTGAAGGAAGCCGAATACCCTGCCGTCTTCTGCAGACTGCCCAGTAGCAGCCTCTCATTTCTGTCTCAGAGAGGGGAACACAAGGTGGTCAACCTCAAAATCAGCACACTCTTATGGAATCAACACACCACATGGCAGATGCAACCTTCACACATCTAGACAATGCGACTCTCTTTCTGAATCTCCTCACCCAGTCTCCAAATAGGATCGAAAGAGAAATGATTCTCCTCTACTCCCATTACCTCTCTGAGCTGAAGTTGGAGGCTGTTACAATGACATCATCCTTGCTCTGAACCAGCACGGGAATCTTCCTGCACCCTGGGGACTTCAGCAGTCGCTGTAACAGCTTCAGGGTTTCTTAAAGGGTGAAATGAATATTGTTAGGGCAGCATCTCCTGTCTTTACAAATAACTTTTGTGGGGTCTCTCCCCGAAGGGAGACGGGTGCTCTGGCCACAGATAGACAGGAGATGGCTAAAGGTGAGATTATGAGTTTGTTGCAGCCCAGGTAGGACTTAGGAGCCATTCCATCTTCCATTTCATGCCAGCTAGCCTGCTGCCAAGCGACACCACACCAACAGACAGACAAGTTTGCATCTGCAAGTGCAATGCCGTGAAGTAGACATTTTATAGCTGTCTATTAGTAGCTTTAAGCAGTTACAAGGTATTTCCTCTTCCTATAAAGGATTTTTCATAGTAAACTGATTGAAAACCAGGACTCAGGAACGGAAATATTTGAGAAATATGTGAATTAGAAATCAATTTGGAGCAAGCAAACTTCAATACATTTTCCCTGGGAGTCAACTTGCCCTAAGAGGCTGAAGAAGCATGAAAGAGGTAAAGATTATCATCATAGACTAGGACAATGTGGGTGGACCAGATTCAGAAATCAGTGTTTTGGGATAAATTTCATGTCTACCAATTTTCACCTTTTGCCTCTTTTTAAATTTATTTTCTAAGGCTCATATCTAGCAGCCAGCAGGGTTTTACCTGATGCACTAGCATCAACCTCCTACAAAGTGCCTTGCATTAAATGAGAATAAAATGAAAAAAGGTACTAAGGGCTTAAAAGAGCAAATCATTTATGTTCTACAATTGTCATCCAATTAGATGGGCTTTTGTAAACAAATGATTGCCTGTGGGAAAGCAATGTTTTGGATACAGAAACACAAACATCTAATCAGGTCATCTGCTCTTCACAGATACACCTGAGTCAAATCTTGTGTCTATTTACTTTAAACAGAGCATATCATGGGCGTAGCTTCTCCCAAGAGCAGCTCTTCTGTCCTCACACCGAGCCAAACGTTCTCCTAATTATTACCTTATAGTCAGGTATTATTGCATTTATTTGCCAAACATCTAGTACAGAGATACACAGATTATCTTCTGATCACATGCATCTATTTGCCTGAAACATATTTAGGATTTTTATAGTAATGAGCTGAACTACAGACAGTACCAGGAGCATTCACTTCCCTGATTCTTAGGACAGATTATCAGAACAAACATTGCTCCAATTAACCACAGCATGTTTCTGAAGGTGTGAAAAATCCTTAAAGAGAATTTTAAAGGTGAGAGTTGGTCACAGCCTGAAAAAACATCACACATGGGTTAACGGGACACTGCTGGGGTTTGAGGTGCTGCTTTAACTGCTGCTGAGAAAAAAATTACTAGCTCATGCTATTTATTGCCATCCTTGCTTGTGTCTATCCTGTCTCCCACTCTGCTACCATAGCCCACATATGCAGCTGCTTTAAACCATGATTTATTAAGTGTTGGTTGGTTGTTCAGACAGAGGAAGGAGCTGCTGTAGTTATGCCAGTGAACCTGAGAAGTGCCCAGGTGAGCAGGATGTAACAAGCAGCTGCCCTTTCACTAACAGCTGCCAGAGAACAAGTCTGATCACAGCTTAAGATCACAGTCAAACTGTGGGCAGGGAGCAAAGCAGCTTTCAAGAGACCTTCCAGACTTTTCCTCAAGGTTTGAATACCCAGAGAGAAAGCAAAGGCCAAACCCCAACTTTATGCTGTTCCTCTTAGAGCTCAATCAAGCAAAATCCTGTAGCAAACACTTTTTGGGCTGCCCAAATTAGTCCCCCGACATGGGTAATTTTGACGTGGTGAGTACAAGTGAACTGCCTGCMAAATGAGCAAGGGAAAAGGACAGATTTCTGGAAGGTGTTTAGGATGCAGTCAGAACCAGATAAAGCAGCTTTCTTCCAAAAGTAATTCCTGAACCCAACAGCAACACACACAGAGGTAAGAAACAACCCTGGAGAGAGCCTGTAGGACTCACCTTGCAGGATGTTGGCAGGGCACATGTCAATCTTGGTCACCACAACAAAGACAGGAACGTTAAGTGCAAGYGCCAGGCCTAAGTGCTCCTTGGTCATTCCAACAATCCCAGCGTTACTGCCAACCTACACCAAGGATGTAAAATACAGGGATGTAAAAGTTCCTCCTGCAGTAAGCTGGGTTACAGAGAAGGCCTTGTGTCAGACTTGCAGTAGACTGTGAGTAGGTTGTAGATGTGTAACTATGACTGCACAAGCAGACCCAGCCCACTTCAAATGCTGTTGGACACTGGCAAAAGACTCATTTCTCCCCAGTTTTAACAAGGTTTTCTAGAATTTAGAAATCTCTCCATTTTCAAAAATCACGTACCTTGGGCTTGTCTGGGACTGACAGTCCTGGGGCACTTACCTCAGAGTCCTGGAGAAATAGCCACAGAGGCTTCTGCTCTTTAGCAGCATGAGATGCTGCCTCCCTCCAAAACCCCACAGGGACTTTGCAACAGGAAAGAAGTCGAGGCTGTTAAAGCTGTGAACAGCCCCACTCCAGCTGGTATGGTACATTTTTCTTGCTACCTACCATAAGCATGCAGAAGTCAGGCAAGTGGCCAGTCATGCCAAAGACGGTGGTTTTCAGGTACTTCTCGTGACCAGCCAGGTCAATGAAAGTAATGACCTTGGTGGATTTCTCACAGATCTTTGTCCATTCCAAGCTGCCACCATGGCTGTCAGGTTTGTTCACCACGTTGCCCTCGCTGTCGAAGCCCAGAATGTCATTGCCTACACTGCTGGTGCGGCCTGACTCGATCTCGTGCTTGTGGCGGAAGAGCTTTTGCCGCGCAAAGCCCCGGCCATTGTCGAGCTCGCCGTGAGTCAAGACACCCAGCAAGGTGCTCTTTCCTGCATCCACATTGCCAACCACTGCTACCCTGGAGGGGAAAGGAAAACGGAGCCTGGTAAAATACAGTACCTGAAAAAATTAATCAGAGATCAAAAAAACTCAAACATCACTGCTCCTTGCAAATAACTGGCTTTTTCTCCCTCTCCTTCAAACAGAGATTAAAAAATGCTAGATCTTCACAAGCAGAGCAGAGACTCTTTTACAGTTAGTAATTAAGAGTGGAGATACCATACTCTGGGGACTGGATGGAAACACATCACTGGTGTCCAGAACATAGTCAACTGAATGTGACACTGCTTGATGCCATACAGAGTGAATCCTTGTCTCTGCAATCCAACATGAACACTGTGGCAATTCAACAGGAAGACTAAATCCCAACTTGGTCTGGAACACCTCTGCCGTTCTCACATTTCTCATGTTGAAACAGCACCAAGTGCTAAGTAAAGCACAAAAATTAAAACTGTTCTTCCCCCAAAAAGGAAAAACTCAAAAAACTACAAAATGTTTTAGGAGAAAACCATCTCCTACAGCAAGCTCCTTCTTTGATTCTGATCAGTGTGGCTATTATAGTTGTTGGCAAATGTTGGAAATCCACTCATCCAGGTCTGGGCAGACTCTCAAGTCATGTTACACAAGCTAGTATATGTCCATTAAAATGTGACTTGGATCATCAGTGTCTTGGAACAGAACTGAATCCTTAGTCAAAAGTATTGGGTTCCATTGACTCCCTTCTGGCACCCCAGCATACAAAAGATCCTGGACTGTGAAGCTGTCACCCAGAGAGCAACAACTCTGTGCTACACACAGGCAAATTTCCACCAACAGTTTGTTCACAAAAGAGACAGCCACAACAACAAAAAGGCCATTTCATTAGCAAGGAGTGGTCAAGCTCAACTCCCTTTGTTGGGTAGCTACAACACCCAGACTCGAAGCGGCGTTGCTGGCTCAGCATCACGCACTGCTCACACGGTAAAAATGCAGCTGAGCTGCTGACTAACCCTGTCTCCACCCGGCTCCTCACCTGACCTCCAGGAAGTCGTTGTCACCCACACGTTTCCGAACGAGGTAGTCGCGCACCTTGCCCCCTGCCTCCTGGTGCTCCCGCAGGAGGATCACGTCTGCCTCAATCTGCTCTGCCATGCTCTTCAATGTGGCATAGGATGCTTCCATGTCTGCCTCACTCAGACCGTACTCAGTCCCATCTAGCGTGGTGTTGAGGAGACAAACAGCAGTGAGTGAGCACCACCTTGCAACGGGCAGCAGCAATGTCATCCTGCCTGGGACCTGCACACCCAGCAGGATTTACGCATGGACTGGAGATGTCAGCCATGTACACAGAATAAGCACCCTTTGCACAAAATAAAAAGGGATGGTCTTCACTCTAAGTCTTAGAAGACACTAGAAAAGCACCATCTTTCATGTAGAGGAGTTTTCTTCACAATTTGTACAAACAAATATGTAGGGATTGGCAAGAAAGACACATTTCTAATTCCCTTACTTCACACACTGAAGTACTTTGCATCCTTCAGTCAGATAAAATATCTCCTCTCACGTTGCAAGAAAGGGTAAAGCATTAACAAAAGGAAAGCTCTGACTGAAACATCACCACAATTAGCCAATGAATGTGAGACCACTGTAAACAATCAACTTATTTTATAAAACCATTCCCCAAGTACAGATTTTCTGCAAGTCTGGCCTGCACAGCAATTTCTTTAGCCCACATGTACTCCAGTTAAAACAATGTTTTTGGCCTGTTTCACTGCCTTCATCCTAGCACTTGAAAGAAATGCTGACAGCATATGAGACCAGAAAAAAACAAGGAGGCACTGGTTCCTCTGAACAGAAAGAAGAAAACCTCACCCAAGAAAAAGAGCTGACAGTCAAAGCATGCCAGTGGCAACTATCTAGACAGTGTCAAGGTCACCACTGTCTCTCTCCCAACCCAGGTGCTGTGAAGATGCACAGATTCCAGGCCAGAATCTCCTCCGTGGGTAAAAAACCCCCACAAAACAAACAAAGGTGGAGAGCCACATCACACCTGGATGACCAAAGCTATTGCCATGTGTGCATGTTCATACGCATGGCTGACTCATCAGCTGGTAAGCAATAACTGCAGTTTGCATGAACTTATCAGCATTTTAATTACTGCACASCTCTAAACTGTAGCAGAATTACTGGGCAATTTCCAACCTAGCTCATAAGCTGGCTGAGAAGCTGATGAGACAGTGAGGAAAACAAAAAGTTCCACGTCTCAAGTCTTGGGTTATAGGAGGGCAACGAGAAGTAGGGGAAATGAGAGGGCAAGACCCAAGGGAGAAAGGGAAGGGTCACTACTGATGAAGTAGTGAGCTTCCAGTGTCAGTCTTCATTTGCTTCCCAGTCAGCTGAGTTGGGTATCTGGGATGATCAAAACCACAGACCCTCAAAGGGAATGGGAAGGAACGGTGGCGGCAGGGATACCAAGATCCCTTCTCTGTTGAAAATATCCCCATCTTCCTCAACTATGCTGCAACCCAAAAATGAAGTCAGAAGTTTAAGCTCATACTTTAAGAAACAAATGCCTACTTCTAAGTACCTCATTGCAACAACCACCAGTTAACACCCTCACAAGGCGTCCTAGAAGAGGAAGCAGGTACTAGCCTGACTAGCTAGATATCCTCTCCAGATGTGCTTATCCCAAACATCACAGATTCAAGACAACGTGTGGGAAGCTTGCTTGGAGGCAAGAGCACTATCTCTGTGATACTGGCTGCATGGACACTGGCCTTCTAATTCTGGCTTCTCTTCTATGTTGGCTGCTTCACAAGAGACCACGAAAACCCAAAAGAAGCACTTAGTTCTGAGATTACAAGGCCCTTTCCCACCATTATCTGAGCCAACCCTGGCAGTGACAACCAGGGTTTGTATTCTTCCTCAAACACAGAGAATGTCTGATCCTGACAACTTCATATCCAGCAGACATCTCATATATTTGAAACATGCCTTTAGCCTTATGATAGCCATAGAAAATTACTTCATATTCAGAAAATAAATGTCAATTTCAAAGCAAGGCCATGCTCAGTATTATTTTACCAGCAAAAGATGGAAATATTCAAATTGTCAAAAGAACAAAAAGGTAATCCATGCTAACTGCTAAAATCTGCAAAGGCAAATTACTACAGTCACACACAAATTAATGTGACAATAAAGGCCTCATGCTGAGCAAAGGAAAACCTTTCCCTCCATAGTACAGACACATACTAACAAAGAAAGTCAGCAGCATATATTTTGGCTACGTGAAGTATCTATAATACATTCCTGTGGGGTAAAAATATGTTATTTCCAACGGAGCAGTGAACAAAACCAGACCGAACAAGACCTTCACAGACATTGAGGACATCTGTACTAAAGCTGTTACTATAATTTTAGATCCTTTGTCTTTTCCTGGTGTGCTCAGACAAGATGCGCCTTATTTCCAAAAAAGAACTTGCATGATTTTATACAAAAAATACGTTTAGCTCCACTACATAAGACAGTTGTTGGCAGGAATAACATAAAAGGATCTGTCCCACATATTCTGCTATACTTTCTGGAGGGTTTCAAGTTATTCTGGAAAAGTAAGCATTACCTTCAGCAGCAGTCCAGTAAGATGAACTAGGTTTTTCTTACAATTTTAATTAGTTTATTTTCCTGGGGAACTTACACTCACCTGATCCTTGTCCAATGACATAGATGGTCTCCCCACATCCCTCATCAATCCTCTCTGACATCTGCTGGAGCAAACTGTCATACTGCTCTGCAGTTGGGCTCACCATCACCAGCTGGAAAAAAAGATTGAATATCCATTTGCAGATGTCAGGCAAGTAATTTCAAAACCAGCTTCAGTTACAAGGACATTAAATCTGTGTGCTTTATTGAAAGAGAAGGGTTCTTTTTCCAGGACCGCTTTGTGGTGGTTTTGTTCTGTTTTTTAAACCAGTTTTGCTGACAGCTATTTACTTGTGACACCGCACAAGGTTGTTTGTCTGAGCTCAGAGTTCATTTATGCTGGAAAATACACTTCAAAGCAAGTAAGAATACCAAGCATCTCATTTTGATGTAACTAATGTTTAAAAGCCACACTTAAGTGAACACTCCAATATGTTTTCATGCAAGGAAAGCAGAAAGGGGAGGAGATATTTTCTCCAACAGAAATTCCTTAGCAGGGTACTCCACAGTCCCTGCTGCAAAGAGTGCTGCTGCTCCCCTGAAACATGACAGGACAGCCAGAGGAAGCCAACCAGACCTCACTGCAGAGCACACATGGGCACCAAAATCCAGAGCATCTCCTAAGTCTTTCATGTATTTGATGTCCCCTTTTGTATTCTGAAGGGGCAGAAGGAGAGAACACAAATAAACATTATTTTCAAACTCCTAACAGAATTTTAGGAACTTTACACTACAGTGCCGAGGGGCAGACACACAAGGCTGTTTGTATGAGCACATCTGGAGGTTTCACCAGTGGAGAGCTGCAAGAGTGTTGCAAGCCAGCAGCTGTGTTACCAACAAGCCCTGACTGCAGCTATTGCAATAACCAAACTTCCTTTGCCCTTCCCTGCAGAGGCATCAAGAGAATAAAAAATAAGACAGAAACAAAGCAGAAAATGAGAACAAGACAACAGTGCTTCAGGAATGATCTTTCTTAGAACTGAATGGTATAGCACCATTTCTGGCAAAAACCTGCGTTGCTCACACTGTACAGCTGAGGACACTTGCATAGAGCAGCCACAATGGTGGCACGGCAATGATAGACCAAGGAGACCTCCATCAGTCACTCTACCTGCTCTCTGGCTGCCTCCATGGTTACAAATCTGTTGGTGGCTGAGCATCCCAGTACAGCAGCCTGATAGTTGTAGCAATTGAGATACACATTTCTGTGAAAAAGGCACTTTTAGTAACAGTTGTAAAGGCTGTCAACCAGCAAGAGCCCTACGGGTAGGCACACCTGTGCCACACTACAACACTCAATGACATCCACAGCTGTCCCTACATACATGTTCCAAAATCACACCCAGAACGATGCACTTCCCTTCACTATGCACTGAGGCTGGTCTGAAATCCGTGCTAATTTGCCTAAAACATATGGTTTACAGCAGTTGAAAATGACATCTTCAAGTCATTCTCTAACACAGCTTGACTTGTTAGCACAGCTAACACAACGCGTATTCAAGGAGAAACTACCATTACTACTACTATTACTACCACTACTACATAGTTGATGAAGGCCTTTATCGGAAATCTAGAAGATAATGGAACCCCAAACCCCACAAGTAACACTTAAACCGCTTTCAAAACCATAGCGATGCACGCTGGGAAACTGAAGCACAGAGAGCAGGTGCTGGTTAGAAGGTTTAAGGCTGCCAAGGCAATACTTTCCTCAGATGTTAAGGGCCACAGAGAGCACAGATGTGTCTGCAAGGGCCAGACAGCTACAAGAGATACAATCACCTTCACATGCCCCTTTTAGACACATGCCCTACCTAAGCCTTTTAACTACTTGGCATGGTCTGCAAAGGTTACCAAAGCACTCTCATTCCAGAACATCACAGTGTCTTTCCGTTTCATGCTACAAAAGACTGAGTTTTGCTTTTATTAATTTTTCTTTCAGTTTCGTTTTCTTCTTGAGGGAAACCACTGAGTGTAAATGTATTGGGAGGGAAATCAGCAACTGTTTGGAGGCTTGATCCAGGCAGGAATGGAAGGCTGTGTTTTGATGTGTAGGGCTCATTTTGCCCTACAAGTACTTTCAGGAATTCCTGGAAGCACAGCAGACAGGCTCACTGTTGAGGCCAGTGCACCAGCACAAGTCAGGGACTCAGGAAGATCTATTAAATAGGCTGTGACACGCAAAGATCAATAAAACAGCAGGGGCCACCAGGACAGGGCACACTAACTTCAGTTTCCTCAAGTCTCATCACCAGCTTTATTCTTCTGTGCGTTCAAGTGCTTCAGCAGTGTGAGCAGGCAGAGTGTTGTAAAAAGTACCAAGGGACTGAGCAGCTTGTTATGCCCTTTCTTCATGTTGCCAGGCAGGAGGACTGGGGGGCTCAAGCAGCATAGGCTCACGCACATCAGCTCAGAACACTGTTCTCCCACCCTGCTGCTTTCACTGTCAGGCAAAGGTGCTGCTGAAGGCTGTTCCAGTGGCAGACTGCCTCCAACGTTTACTCTGGGGCTGATGAAGCTTATAGCTGATATGACATAGTGGGACATCAAGAGAGGCGTAGATAAAACAGCAGCTTTCATGGATCACACATTCCAATGCCATTCAGTACTTCTGACAACTACTTCTGCAGCCGCAGCCCCAGCCAGTTCTGCAGTTTCCTGGGTCACTGTAAGACTCAACAGGCTGTTCTGAAGATCTCTTTAGCTTCCTGGACAGATAGAGCCTGTTCTCTGCCATCTCCTGGGTTGACGAGAAGCCCTCCATTTTGGCCCCTCTGCTTCTTTTGCTTTTCACCTTTGAGCAAACCCCTCCATGCTTGCACGACGAATGCATGTTTTTCAGAGGTTTTCACTAAGTAAAAAATGTTCACTTTTGTTCTTTCCACTTTGTCAGGCACTGAGCAGTTACTAGTAGGAGCCACGTGGGTCTAGCAACCTCAGATTTCCTATAGGGCGAAAAAGTAACAACCAGTTATTGTTTTCTTCTTAAGACAGCAGAAGGAAACATATCTCACAAGTTTGAAAAGCCATGTCTAAAGTCCCTTCCCAATCTCTGGGGAGAGGTGGCTTTGCCTGCCTTTCCTCTCATCAGTTTGGGGATTAACACACACCAGAGGTGGCTAACAGCTACAGTTGCCTGAGCCTATTCCTGGGGGACAGATCAGACTGTGCCACGCTGCAGCTGCCCAACAGCAAGCACGAGGCCATAGCTTTAATTAACACAAATTTCAAGACACCAGCAAGATTGAGCTTGGATTATATCAGCACTACTAGAAACACTTCTTACCAAAAAAGTATCCCATATCCATGAGGCAGACAAACTATAAATATTAAGGGCAAACCAAATTCTATGTGGCACATAGTGCTGCTCTTTATTGGAAAAACAGAGCCTGACAGTTTGCATAGCTGGAAGGCCACCATCAGCCATCAAGAAGCTGGGGGAAAGGCACCTTCCGTAATGTCATATTTTGTTTTCTATTCCCTGTGGACATACGTTGTTCAGGTGCTATTAATGTCCTGTTGTTAATGTAGATCTAATATAAGTATCAGCTTCACTAATAGCCTTGTGTGCTACGGTTTTTGACCTGACAGTTGATTACTGCTGCAGTCTGTTGGCACTGAAGGGAAAATGAACACCCATTAAGATCAACACTATAATGAATTTGTGCTGATGAATGGAACTGTTTGCCTGACCAGCTGACAAGGTGCACTTGACAACTGAATCCCAAAGTGTTCCTCTCTAAATGAGCTCACCTTACAGTAAACACACTGGGAGAGGACCAGGAGAAAAGTATACACCACTGCCAGGTGGTGGATCAGAATGACCAGGACAGAAGTAGCAACTATCAAACAAATTGATTGCAGGGGGAGTCCCTATTTTAATAGGAATTGGAGTGGAGCAATTCAGCTGGGAAGACAGAAGAGATGGGGGGGTTGAGAAGGTGCAGGTTAGCTACTGCATTCTCACCATATGGGACTGCAGTTTTGAGCACACAGTGGGAGATTAACTAGGAGAGATGCAGCAAAGCTCACAGTTTTAGCTCTCATACAAGATGGGGATGAATGAAAAGTCCAGGGAAAAGACAGCAGGTGCACAGTGCTGTATGGAAAAGTAAATTGTAATAAAGGTCAAAAAAATACTTACCTACCACCTCCATAGGGCCTGCAGATTTCTACGGATGGAAGACAGACTGACACCACAAATGGAGTTTATGGGAGAAAAGCATTCTTCTCTCTTTGCTGGAGTTTTGGTCAGGTTTCTGGCTGTCAAGAATCAGTGATGCAGTACTTGGCATCCTCCTTGGCCCTCTTCCACAGTAGTCACGTCCAAGACAAAGCACAGATCAATACTGGCATCCTGTATAAAAATCTTGTCCAGCTCATTAAGGCATGAACAGGTGGCTCAATAGATACTACAGCTTTGATTTCTGTCCTTTACTATCTTATAAGACATCTTCATAACGTTTGTTTTAATACAGTACCACACCGTAAAATATCCAGTTATCCACTCAAAAAAACCCGTTTCCATGTCCACACACACAATTCCTCTCTCCATTTCTCTGTGCAGAGAGGGCAAAAAAGTCCAGGACTTTGGAGCAACTTTAGCAAGAAGCATGGAGAGGAAGGATGACAGAAAACTAGGAGGAAACACCAGCTATGCTGACTTATGGATCACGTAATTACAAGCGGACCAAATCAAGCTTTCAGGAGACTTTAGAGTGGGAGGTAGCACCACGGTACATCAACCCCCGTGGCAAGAAAAGGTATATGGTCAAAGAGATCAGCCAATTGGCAAAAAAAAAGATGTTGTGAAAAGGCAGCTAACGTAGTCTGTGGCAGGCTCTGGCACACACATATGACTACAATGTACCTTCCTGCAGGATAGAAGTGAGAACTGCTTCTGACAGAAATATGACCATCACACAGTTTTGTCACCGGGATTCTAGAAAGGAACTGCACAAGGTGAACAAACCTTTTTGTGCTGACTTAACCCTGTTTGCAAAAGCAAGGCACCCTTGTCACTGGGCCCTTGTGCTCAAAAGTTACGATCTCTGACCTTCTTTGAGATTGTGGAGAAAGTCCCAGGAACTAGTGCAACTGGCAGCAGAGATAACTACAGAGACCCGGCGCGGAGGGAAAGCGTCAGCGGGACGTTGCAGCAGCTGTCAGCTCCAAACCCTGCGCTTGCTGAGGATGCTACACCGGCTGACGGCTGGCGATCCCCCCGGGCAGCCGAGGTGGGGAAGGCATAGGGCGGAGCAGCCTGCCAGCACCCTCCTGTCCCGGCCGGGCTATGGGACAACTTTACAGCGCTTCTCCCGGCCGCCTCCACACGGCACCGCGGGCCCTGCCACCAGTCCAGGCGATGCTAGGGCCGGGGGAGCGCCCGGGGAAGCCTCCCGTCCCGGCGGAGGCAGGCAGGCCCGTGCCCCTCACTCTCTGAAGGTGCGGGGAGCGGCCAGGCTGCGGGGGCAGCCCCCCGGGCACAACCGCCACCAGGCAGGAGGGCCGCGGGGGCCTGGCGAGTGATGGCGCTCGCCGCCGCCCGCCCCCCCACCGGGCCTACCTTACTGGTGAGGTCGATCTCGGGCTCGCCGTTGAGCGCTTCGCCGTCCTCGCCGTCGAAGGCGGCGCGGAGGGGACAGGCGGCCGCCGCCAGGCGAGGCCGTCCGCCCGGGGAACCGGGCTCCGGGGCGAACATACAGGCCGGCACCGGGGAGCCCCCAGGAACCGGGGATCGGCTCCGCTCCGCCGCCGCCATCTTCCCTTCCCTGCCCGGCCCTCCGCCCGGCACCGCCCCCGGCCCGCCAAGGCGGTGCCCGCCAATCACCGGCGGCGGAGCGACGTGATTTGCATGTTGCCGTGGCGACGGCGGGTGGGGCCGTGGATACTCATGAGGGGGCCACGCCCCCTGGAGAGCGCGAAGCCAATGGGAGAAGCACTGCCAGCTCGGCTTGTTTTCTACACATACACACACACAACAGAGCCCGCTCGACGTGTCCGGGGCTGGCTGTCCAATAGAAGAGCTGCTCTTCGTGACCAACAACCCTGGCAGCCAATCGAATAAGGGACCTCGACGGACTGGGTGGGACTAAGCCGCGGACATAGGGCCCGCCCTGGTGTCTGGGCAGTCTCTCGGGATAGCCAATGAAAAAGAGGAGACTTTTCACGGACAGCTGTGCCAGCCAATGGAACGGGGTGGGAGCGCGCCGGGAGTCTCTGATGTCCGCGGGACCGGCCGTCCCGGCCCGTCGTGCCGCCAGCTCCCGGGGTTGGCAAAGGGCCCCGCCGTCCCTCCCGGCCTGGGCTACCGACAGAAAACCCCTACGCCTGCTCGCCATGCGAGCCCACGGTGTTCATACCGCTGGCGGGGGCCGCCGGCGGGCAGGACGCCAGCGCCAAGGAGGAAACCCCTCTGGCTGAAGGGCTCTGTGGGCTGGCAGGTGACCCTTGCAGAGCGGCGGGGGAAGCTGCCCGTCCTGTTCCTCTGCCTGGCCGCAAGCGCGCGCCTGAGGCACAGAAGGAAGTCGGGGGAGGATTTACGTTTGTTTATTCTCCGGGCGGTGAGACAGCTCTCGGTAGTGTCCCAGCTCGTTTTACCCGCTGACGACAGAGAGGGCGGAGCCGACCTCGGCGCGTGCGGGGGGTGGGGGCGCGCGCGCGCGCGTGTGCGTGCGCGAGAGTGGCGCGAGCGCGGCTCGGCGCGCGCGTGCGCCGGCGCGGTTGGCCCGGGGGGCCGAGCGGGCGGTGAGGAGGCGGCGGCGGGACCCGGCCCGGCGGGGCCCCTCGAACCCTCCCGAGGGGAAGGGCGGGCGCCTCGGCCCGGCAGCGGGCCCTCAGGGGCTGGGTGGGGGGTTAGACGGTGGCCTCTCCGCAGCGCGGTGGGCTGCGGGGATCGCTAGGCCTTGGCCGTGGGAAGCGGCTCCCGCCTGGGTTGTTGTTGTTGTTGTTGTTGTTGTTGTTGTTGTTGTTTTGGTGGTGGTGGTGGTGGTGGTGGTGGTGGTTGTGAGGGCGTAGGGTGGGGAGGGCCGGGGTGGGAAGGTGCGAGGCAGGCCGTGGGGCTGGTCCCGCCTGCCCTGCCCTCGCTCCCACGGGCTTTGTGCTGCTTCTCGTTGCTAACGGAGACTTCCCTTTGTCGGAGCGCAGGGTGACCTGTGAGGAATCGCCTTCTCTGCAGCCTGGACTTGGGTTTCGCGTGGCCTAGCAAGAAGCGGTTTCCTTTCCCAAGCTGTTGGCATCTTCCTGCCAGGATTCAGTCGTTCCCAAAGGAATGGAGGAATGCAGCTGATAAGTGCTTAACCACCCTGTGCTCCCATAGGCAGTACCAGGCGCTGCCTTCATCTTCTCCCCTTTGGTACCGTGGGGGTGGGCCTCTCCTTGTTACCTGGTCTGGGTACCTTTTTTTAGTGGCCTTGTAGACCAAAGGAGATGGAAGAAAAGGAGCGATGTGATAAATTCCAGCTGGTACCTTGACACTAAGGAGAATCTTATATTTTGACATTTTTTCAATTTTTTTTTTTGTGGAGGGGAGGGAAATACTACATTTTATGGGGTATGGGAGGAGGGAGGAAAAATACGTTGCAGATCTTCATGTGGTTTTTAAAACCAGCCGTCAGAGGCAATTACTGAATAAACTGAAGCACAAGAGGAGGGTTTGTGAGCTGGCAGCAGCACTAGCCCACAAAAGAAAGGGGCAGTGGGCTGCTGTTGTGACTGTGGAGGCAGAAACTTCAGCCTCCTTCATTTCACACCACCTACTCCCCATCCACCCATCGAGAAAATGAGTTGCGTGCCATGGAAAGGTGACAAGACCAAATCGGAATCGCCAGAGCCACCCCAGCTCCTGCCACAGCACATTTACCATGAGAAGCAGCGTAGGGAGCTGTGCGCCCTCCATGCCCTCAACAATGTCTTCCAGGACAGCAATGCCTTCACTAGGGAAACCCTGCAGGAGATTTTCCAGAGGTAGGATGCTCTCTGTATTGGCATTAGCTTCCCCTTGTCCTCTGTGATTGGAGAAATTTTTGGGTCTTATTTGGGGGAAATACAAAGCAAAAGAGGGATTCAGGCTGTGCTACTGCTTTGAACTGAATGTATCTTCTTTTTTGTAACCCCAGCCTTTATTTATTTTTTTTTCCTCCATGCAGAAATTCTTTCTCATTTTACTTGTTTCTTAACCTCTTCTCGCTGCCAGTTTTGGGTCCAAGGGCTTTATTGCAGATGTTGTGGTTGAACTGCTGTCTTCTTCCCTACCCACCTTAATGCATCTTCCACCCGTCTTCCATATGTTTGCCTCTGCCTTGTGTAGATAGATTATCTTGACGTTAACAACAGATTTGGGGATTGCCTTGGGAGAATGAAGGCGGCAGGAATGACAAATGGGTCATCACAAAAGCTTACTGACTTAGTACTGCAACACTTCTCAGTTTTTTGGAAATTCAGAGTTTTGCCAAATGAGTGACTCCTTATTCAAGTGGTTCAGTGAAGTTCTTCAGATATTGTGGGCTTTTTTTTCCGTGCAGCAAAACCCTATGTACTCTGTCAAACTGGATTTAATTTCGGTAGCTGGATGCCCATTTTCTGTGACATTACTAAATGTTTCCCAGCAGCTTCAGATAATTAATAAAGTGGTTTTGAATTTTACAGGGATGAATGTAAATTATTAATGTAGCCTGTGCAATAGCTGATGTTTTGCTCAGTGTTTGTTTTATGGTGTTTTGATGCTTTGTGAAAATTCTCCTGTGTAAGCCATTATAAATTCTGGTGACCTGTCACTGATGAAGCTAAGTAATCCTATAGGAAAAGGGGTCTCCTGTGATACTCGACCTGCAGATGTTGTAAACATCGTGTAAGTTGTGGTTGAATACCTGTTACCAGCAGTTGACAGCATCTTGTGTTTGTGACAGGTAGGAAATCACACATCATGGCAGCAGGTGCTGTGGGACAAGGCAGTCATTGTAGCCTGTGCTGATGAGCAGGGAGCTGTGTGTGCCTGTTGCTGCTCTCCTGAAAACTGCCAAATTTATGAAACTGGTGCTTGACTCATCAAACTCGTGCCTGTCTTTGGCAAAAGAACTGTGGTGATGGACAATAGCAAGTATCAGATTGAAGTGCTATTTACAATAGCATTGTAGAGAAAACTCCTGCTGGTGGAGTGGAGCTGGTCCATGGCAGGCTCAAGGCACTCTTTGTCCAATGTAAAGACACTGTGGTTTTGTTCCAGAGCAGCAATTGTCAGAATCTTAATCACAGCTGGATTGCTCTTGGCCTGAAGCAAACAAAGGCAGTTTATGTGGTAGAAGGAGTGTGATGATCTAATTAGTTGGCCTTCACTGGGTTTGGTGAGACAGAATTAGTGTGCAGCATGAAACCTCTCAGAAAGAAACAGGATATTAATCTTCTTGGACCTCTTGCTCTAGAAGGGAGAGTTTGTCTTTTATTCCAACCTGGTGTTGTCCCATCTTAATATTCAGATCAAGATATACAGATTGATTCTGCCCCTTGGCAATATGGAAATATATGTGGAAATTCCTCTTGGAAATGAATGAGCTATAACCTATGCATAAGAATTGCCCCTGCCTTTCTATTTCTGTTGGGTTACTATTTGTGTATAGCTCTTTGATTTGCCTTTAAGAACTGTGAATTTAGGTGCCTGTTATAAGTGACTTGTCTTTCTTCTGTCTAGACGTATTCTATGTGTTGATGAAGGACTGATGAATATTTTTAATAAGCTACAAAAATGTTGAGGGGTGATTTTTAAACCTGGTTTAAAAAAACCCCTGGTTTACCTACCTGATGAGGTAACAAAATCATAAACTTAAGCTCTCTAGCTTTTATCACATCCTTTGGAGAATGATTCAACCACATTGCTTAATCATTTGCTTCCCTTTTGCTGCATCCTATAGTGTAAGACTAGGGTGGTCTCAAGTGTATGCCAAAACTTGGTCCAGGCACCCCTCTGATTTTGTTGTCTTCCCTCTTCTTTCCTCTAATACAAGAAATACCTTTTTGATGTTCCTCTGGCTTTTGTTGCAGGAAGTATGATTGCATGTTCCAAGTGTTGCGTGGAGATACAAACAAAATCTCTTTGCTTCACTGGAGTCTGCATATTGAGACCTGATTAGGAAATTCAGCTGCATACAGGAATCTTGGAGCCCCTTGTGTTAAGACAACATGTTGATGAAATTTTCTAACTTAGCAAGATCGGGAGGATTATTACCTGTATTTCTGTCCAACTTTGTCACACTTCCTCAGCTCAATGACTAGATAAAAAAACAATCCAATAACTTAATTCTTTGTCTAGTCAGAACCCTTCAGCTGATGATTATGGACCCTACTTACGTATGTGTGGGTCAAGATGTTGAAGCGGTTCTTGGTGCAAGTTTGCTCACAGGTGCCAGTTCTCTGTCACATGTGCAGGTCTCCTCATCTCATTTCTGGGGCTCTGAAAGTTATGTGAAGGAACGAAGATAAACATGTTCTTTCAGCTCTTGAATAAACAGTGCCATAAGAGGGTACTTCTTCAACCCACAGGGCTCTCTGAATTGTAAGGCTGTCCTAGCTCGCTGGTGCCCAGGGGCATTCGTAGGTTGAAGCAATGATCTCGGGGAATTAGTTGTAGCCAAGGGATCTYGCTTTATGGACATGCTGGAAGAGCTGTGACAAGCTACAAGTCACATCTCTGTGATTAGTAAAATACAGCAGAGCTTTGGAGACTGGAAACCATGATTCTCTGAAAATGTTACAGCCTTGCTCAGGAATGCTCTGTGGTGGATATTAACAGTTTTTCCTCTTACCACTGTGTTGTGGACTCTTCTCCCATCTGTAGTGAAGCCACTTCCCAGACTGTTCTGCTGCAGTCTGCTCCACTGCAGGGAAACTTACAGCTGAAGCCAAAAGCTACCTGTCTGTAGCTTCTCCAGCCTTGGTTGGTCTGAAACTTGCTGCTCAATCCATTGTCTAATGCCTTATGCTGTCAGGGTGTCACTGAAAACTGGGATATAGACTCTTCAGCCAGCTGGTTAGGTAAGAAAGCTGACATTACTCTATTCGTTTTGCTGGGTGCAATGGGGATTGCTCCACCCAAGGTGTGCACATAGCAGCCTAACAGACCTGGTTATATGCATGAAACTAATACAGGTTCACTCCATTTCTGTTACATATCCATTACATTTCCTGGATACATGCGTGTATATTAATTACTTCCATGGACTTTTTTGGATATGACTTGGGGTCTTCTGAGGGTCTTTGGTGGTCGTTTGGGAACATTCCATTCCCCAGATTTTCCATTTATGGTTTTGGATCTTCTAATGAATATTTTCTCCGTGAGAATATCTCAAGTATGTGGTCAGGTCACGATGCACTTCTGTTATCATTCTTTGCCCTGGCACTCTATCTTTGTTCTCAAAACTAAGACATCTTCTAGTACATATTAATCACTGATATAGGTAAATGAGGAAGCACTACCTGGTACAAGACTGTTAGTCACAGATGTAGGGAGTTAATGCAAAGCCACATTAATCTCTGGCGTTTGTACTAAGCACTAAATGGTAGAAAACTAAGCATTAACCCCAGATATAGGGATCAAACACTATTGTGCTAAGTTAAAAAGAATTTTCCAACATCTTCCTCCGCTGCTGCATAGACTCCTTCTTAAAGAAATATAATTTGTCCAGTAACAAGGGCAGGAATGCAGAAGGGCTGAGGGATTTTCACTGGATGAAGTATGCCTGCAGAATATGCACTGGGCTAAAGGCTGAGCAAAACCATGCGGGAACATTAGGAATTTTGGGGATGGAATTGACAGGAGGGAGAGGCAGGTGGAATGTGGATGTTTGGATGATACAAAATCTGAACCTTGCACCAGCAGAAGTAATGGAGTCTTTACCAATGAAAGAGCAACTCATCACAACAGAACTGATCTCAGGCTTGACTTTCTTTGGATTGGCATTGCATGGCTTTGCTGTTCTCTGCTCCCAGTTTCCCCCATGCTTGCTTTTCCAGCATGGTAATAATAAGTCATCTTCGTAATAATATATCCCGTCATTTTCCCTCCTTACAAAATTTCTTGAGCGGAGGGGGGAAACATAAAACAATAAAAGTGGCTGAGAGGTTTTTTTGCCACACATCTCCATGTTATGTCTCACATCCATTATCTGAACTTGTGCAAAGGCCATCTTATATTTTTGCATGTGACCTCATAGCAGCCCCCAGCTTCCTCACAAGGGGAGGTGGAGGAGCAGGCATTGATCTCTCCTCTCTGGTGACCAGTGACAGGACCTGAAGGAATAGCATGAAGCTGTGTCAGGGAGGTTTAGGATGGATATTGGGAAAAGGTTCTTCACCCAGAGGGTGGTTGGGCACTGGAACAGGCTCCCCAGGGAAGTGGTCACAGCACCAAGCATGAGAGAGTTCTAGAGGCATTTGGACAATGCTCTCAAGCACATGTGATTCTTGGGGCTGTCCTGTCCAGGACCAGAAGTTGGACTCTCTGTGGATCCCTTCCAACTCAGGATATTCTGTGATTAAATGAACACAATGGACTGTGGTTCTGCATTTTTAGATGCTGAAGTAATGCAAGTGATGTCTAAGCAAACTTAGAGGTCAATGCTGAAGGTACTTGTTCGCAACAGGATTATCTGTTTAGTTACCTACAGCAACAGATACTTTCTTATCTTGCAACAGCAACACTTTGGAAAGCTCCCATCCCCAAGTATCTTCACAGCTTTGTGTCTGAATACTTCTTTCATTTACCAGTGGAGGAAGAACCTTTTCTGCAGCCAACCTCCCCTGCCTCTTTTTCTTGTCCAGTCTCCAAGACTGGTGTTGACTGTTGAACTCTTGAAATGGTAATAGCCGTTGTCCTAAATGGCAAACTGGCATTTACTCCAGCTGTAAATTGAGGAAAAATCGTAATTGAAACATCCTTCAGAAGTACCAGTTCAAGGGGTCAGGGGGGAAGAGCTTTGTGGTTTCTTTCACATCAAAGATAGGATCTTTGGAGGCTTTGTACATCAAAATTATTCTTAATGCATTACTCAGTCCCCTCTGCCCCTTTGATGAGTGATAAGGGGGGATGGAATAGTTTGTGTTTAAGTACAAAACCTCTGAAAATGGGCTTCAGGTTATATAGCAAGTAGCCCCTTTCCGGCTGTGGAATTCAGGTTCAGCAAGCACCTGCTGGAGCAGTCTCCTCTTCTGTTTGCAGGCTGTCTCCCAACACCATGGTGACCCCCCACAAGAAGAGCATGCTGGGGAATGGGAACTATGATGTGAACGTGATCATGGCAGCGCTTCAGACCAAAGGCTATGAGGCGGTTTGGTGGGATAAGCGCAGGTACTGAGAAGTTGTGTAATTCTGGAGGCGCTGCTGATTGTAAAACTGAGGAAGAGATTGAGTGAAAGCAGCAGAACATAATCTTTTTGCTGTCTTGCTTTCTGCACTCTTTCAGGGATGTTAACGCCATTGCCCTGTCTAACGTGATGGGCTTCATCATGAATCTGCCCTCCAGCCTTTGCTGGGGCCCCTTGAAGCTCCCCCTCAAGCGACAGCACTGGATCTGTGTCCGGGAGGTGGGAGGCACCTACTACAACCTCGACTCCAAGCTCAAGGTGCCTGAGTGGATTGGAGGTGAAAGTGAGCTCAGGTAGGATTTCCTCAAATCCTTCCCTGTTGGAGGTGAGAAACCTGTCCTTAAAGAGTTTGTGATTGAAACATATATGGTTGACCTTCAATAGTAAAAACTTGAGAGTAATGAGGTTTTTGTCGCTCCACTTGGATCTGTACCGCATTTGTGCAAAGCCAGGGAAATGCTTTTGGCAGTGGTGATCTCTGCAGGATCAGGAAAGCCTGACTTGGCCTCTTATGTGTCTGGCTCTATCATTAGTGGTGAAAGTAGAGGCCAAGTTTAATATTAGTGGGTGACACCTGCAACAAGATGTGCTGTGCCCTGCTCCCTCCTCGAACATGACAATATCAGCATTCTTTGCCTCTTCAGTAACAATCTGTATTTCCAACAAAAGGCTTTTCAGACTAAAAGTGCAGCCTTATCCCTGATAGCAGTGAGAGCTGTTTGTTAGGAATCACTTTTCCTATGTAAGCATACCTTGCCCTTCTGGCTTGACTCCCCTTCCCTCTTTAATCATAACACAAGATGGTCGTTGTAAATACTTTGTAAAGTTTCACCTGCTCTTGACTGCTATTTAACTTCCATTCCATCATGTTGTAAATCCTCCTAGCAGCTTGGCTGTCTTGACTAGACTTGTTCTGAGATAGGGATTGCACATGCACAGTATTTGCAGAGCCAGCCATGCCATTGAAGTTTTGGTAAATTTCTGGGGTAAAGTAACACTCTTATGAAACTACTGTGCAGAGGTTCTGGTGGATTTTATCCTGGGTGTATTGTTCTTCAGCAATAAATAAGGGCTTTCTCTATTGGGAGTTCTGGAAAGCTGGACCAAAGATACTGGAGAAAACATGTCACAGGCGGTACGCTGCTGCTAAGGACATCTAAATGATGGGGTGTTCTTTTTCCACAAGTGTTCCCAGTCTTATTGGAATTATTTTAAATTACGGTGGGATTCTCGATCTTGGAAATATGAAGAAACTGAACTTGGTTTTAATTCTATTTTTGCTACCTTGAAAAGTTAGAAAGTGACATCTATATAGACTTATCTCTGCTGAGGTTAAGATAATGTCTATCTGGTTCTGAGAATTTTCTGGGTAGAGAGAGATGTGTTGAATCTATTGGGGCAAGTTTAATATTTGTGGTTTTTTTCTGTGGTAACATAACTAAAGACAGCGGCGGGGGGGTTTCTGCCATTTCTTGTCACATCTGAATAGTTAGTTGCATTTAGTTGTTGTAGAAGATGACAAAGTTCTACACTCAGTAGCACTTATTTCTATTTCTCTTTACGATAGGAAATTTTTGAAACACCAGCTGAGAGGAAAGAACTGTGAACTCCTACTGGTGGTGCCAGAGGAGGTGGAAGCACATCAGACCTGGAGAGCTGATGTGTGACCTGGGCCGACTCTGTCCTCCCGCTACAGCTCTTCCCCTTTACCAAACTCCTGATGTCCTAGAACCTGGATAATGGGTGCCCTGACTCTTCTTGTCTGGAATTTCCTTTGTTAGGCTCTTCTCTTCTCTTCCTTGGTGCAATAGGGCGATGGCGCAGGACATTGGGGGTCGTGGGTGGAAAACAACTGAGGGCAGAATGGAGGAAACTGGAAGTCAATCACTTTAATTGCAAGGTGGATGAGCTGCCTGCCCTTTGGCCAGCTGGAAGGCATTGTGCTCTTGAAAAACTGGGCTGGGGGCAAGGGTGCCTGGAATCCTCTGGCCTCCCTTTCCCCACGTGATTGAAGGATGTGTGTGGTGGGATGCTTCTCCCTCTGGGCCTTGTCAGGAAGGAGCAGGGGCTGAGCATGCTGTCACCTCTTTACAGTTCTCTCCCTCCAAAACAAGTTGTCGTGAAGACATGTGCAATTCCTAAGGGTCTCTCAGGACACTCAAAACACTAGGAATGGTACGATGCTCAGCACGACCCTCTGCTTCTTAGGGCTGGTTTGTGCCAGGAATTAGGAAACAATAATAAAAACGGCCTCATCTTCCAAGAAATTCTTTGGGTAGCTAGAGGATTCTTCCCCAGGGTCTCCAGGGATTTATGTATGTGGCGGGCAGTTGTTTGGCAATGTGTGTCTGGCTAAGGTGATGTGGAAACATCAAGCACAGGCTGATTGGGGAGTACCAAGTTTCTGGACTGGAGAGAGGCCATAGTCTGCTTGGATTTCTTTGTGCTATGGTGGGCATTTTTTTGTTATTTTTTAACAGCTATTTTGGTTTTCTGCATGGTCACCCAGTAGTTTAGGGGCTGCTTGGAGAGAGAAATAAAGCTGGAGGGGTTTTCAAAGACGTTCATTCCCTGTTATCTTCCTCTCTCCAGAGGTCTAACTCACAGTCATGGATGTCATGTGAAATGTCCCAGGAGGAGGTCAAGTTATAAAATAAAAATGGGCTGAGGAGGGAAGCCTTTACAGTCAGTTTTGCCCTTTTATAGTTACCAGCCACTGGTGCGGGAGCTGCAGAGGGTCCACCAGAACTTTCAGGCATTAGAGATACCCTGGCATGGTAGTTGAACCTAACCTCTCCTTTAGCGTTGGCCAACAAACATTCCATTAATAGGTGAATTGCTTTTGCCTGCCTTTCGTGGGGAAGAGTGACTAGACACGGAGATACTAAGAGGAATCTCCACTGGCTGTTTCCCAGTCACCCGGGACAGCTGTAGCTCAGCCATGCCTTCCACGGCAGGAGGAAGAAACGCTGAGTTTGGAACTGGCTTTGTTGTGTTTAGCGCTTCCTGGCTGAGCTGCTGTTTGCTTCCGTCCTTACATGTCTCAGTTGAACAGCAACCTCTGGGACCTGACTGAGCTTGAAGGATCCTGCTCCATCATGCAGCAAAGTCTCATTTCTGATGTTTGAGCTGGTGAAAGGAGGGCTTGTAACGACCTTTTCTCAGTTATTTTTCTCTTCAGAGCTCTGCAAATGCATGAGCAGGTGCTCGAACCTGAGAGACCACGAGAATGGCACCATCCCACCACAGAAGAGAGGCCACACAAGGACGGGATGATGGTGTTTGCTGACCCCCGAACATCTGGCAAGCACTGTTTTGCAGTCCTTTGAGCACAGCCTCCCAGTCAAGGGCAAATGGCTCTTACGTTTTAAAAAGTCCTATTTCGTAACACATTCCAATGACCAATACCAGCTGGCAGAGTTTTTAAACACTTTCCAGGCAGGATGTTCAGCCTGCAGGCATTCTGCTCCTGACTTGAAGCCATTTCTTCAAGAGGGGAAAAACTAAATCTCAACAGCAACATTTTCTATGCTGATTGAAGTTGCACTTTGGAGAAAAACCCTGTTTGCATGGAAACTGCAAGCCAATGGATCAGTGCACAATATGCAAAGATGTTTTAAAATACTTTGGGGCTGCTTTCCTCTCCTTGTATGTCAGCTGCTTTCCCAGGGGAGAAACAGTGTGATCCAGCTGCTCAGGTAAAGGGAAAGTGTATGATCACATCCCCGTGGGAGGTGAGGCTGCTGTGCCCGAGGGTGGGTGAGCTGGTCCAGTCCCACTGCTTGGGAGTGGGGAAGCCCCCCTGTTTTCTTGCTTGTTTGGTTTTGTTAGAGCCTTGTCTTGGGTTTGTTTACAGAGATGTATTTTGTTTAACCAAATATTAAAAATGGAAAAAAAAAGTTTCCATATAAATGTCCTATCACTTCTGTATGTTCAATTGAATTGTTCTGTAACAAAGTATGTAAAGGATAAATAAATTTTTTTTCTTTGGTTATAAAACCACAAACTTTCTGTGAGTTAAGAACCTTGAATGTCGGACACTGGTTCTGAGGTAGGATTACCTCCCTGAGAATTCCCTTAAGTCATGCAAGGCTTCCCCACCCCTCTGAACATGACAAAGCTGAGTCGGTCCCTTCCCCACTGCCAGGCTGTGCATGGAGAGATCCCTACCCAAACATCCCCCAACAGCTCTGAAAGAACTGAGCCTCCCTCAAGGACATCTATTAAAACCACACTGCTCAGGTTGGATTTATTTAATATTCCATACAAAAAAATACGCAGCTGATATCTGTTCTACTTTAGGAGGCAGAGAATCTGCATGGATGTGATCGTCTCAAACCTGGCCTGCTGCTCCCTCGGTTCTCACACACACACACAGCTGCAGTGAAAGTGTTGCTGCAGATGCATCTTCCCAAAGAGTATTTTCCACGGGGTATTGATTGCCACCGGCACCCCTCCTTCCTCTGCTGGGAAAGTCACACTTCCTGCCACCACTGTCCTTCAGCTCCAAATCAGGCAGGAAAGCATTTGTTCTGACTGCTGCTTTTCAAAGCCTGACCTGTGCCCCAGGGTGTTTTGTGGGGACAAGGAAGCTGGTAGAGGAGCTCCCCCGGTCCAAGTCTGTAACTGGTTATGGCATACTGATTGAACAAAAGGAAATACTCATGATTTCTAAAGGAGAGGGGGATGCAAGCAGGAGCCATCATCAGGTCCAGAGGCGGGGGGGGGTCCTCCCTTGTTATGAACGCGTCAATGTCCCAAAGGAGAACAAAAAATAAAAAGAAAAAAATGCCCTGACCCAACAAATCAACAGTTCAATACATCATAATCGCAAGGTCTTCCCACTTCATATGAATCCAACTCAGCTTCCACAAATTAGATTTTTCCAGACAGTGGAGGCAGGGCCCCTGGCATTCCCCCTGAGAGCCCTGTGTTGGGTCCGAGAAGGATCTGGAAGGAAAACAATTTGTTGAGAGGTTTCAAGGACACAGGATGGCTTCCCATGCTGTCCCCCCCTCCCACAGGTACTGGTGGGACTTGGCAGCACTGGTCCCTGCTGCAACAGCCAAGGTCAGTGCCTGACCACAGCCCCTATTTCAGCCCCTGACAGCATATTTCAGCTGGACAAAGCCAGGTTGTGCTTGCCCGGGATTGCTGCCAGCCTGATACTGGGAATGGCAAGATTGTCCCATTAGAACATCCAGACAGAGAATCTGGTAGGATGACTGAGGCCACATTGTATAAGACTGCACTCTGCTCCCCAAGCTCCTTGAACAGCTGCTCACAGCAGGAGGTGCAAGCACTCCCAGCTAACTTTGCAGGGCCAGGAGAGAGATCTGGGCGTTCCTGCCTGACCTGTCGCTGCTGCAGCTGCTGCTGTTGCTCCATCTGCAGTTTTTCGGTTTCAAAGACGACAGGAAGAACCAGTATCATGAAGGAGGTGGTCCCAATCCACAAAGCTGCTCTAGAGAATCTATCAAGGAGAAAGAATATTAACAATCAGTTCTTTAGCCCGTTATTGGCACAATCCCGCGCTTCCCTTCTGTGCCTCAGCCATAAGCCTTCCCCCAAATCCAACCCCGGGCTCCGGGGTGGCACCTTATCCCCGCCCTGCCCACGCCGCCCATAAACAAAAAGCGTGGCTCTGTCGCTCCCCGCAGGCCCCGCACTGCGCTACCAGTGGCCAAAGCCACCGCGAAAGCTGGCGGAGCCACGCCGCGCCCCGGCTCTGTCCGCCAGGCCCGCTCCGAGGGGCTTCCGCCCGGCCCACGCCCCCTCACCTGTACATCTTCTGCGCTACCGTCAGCGACAGGTCGAACGTGGCCCCGGCCGCCGATCGGACGCTCTCGGGGAACATCTCCGTGAGCCCCCACAGCCGCTCTGCCAGAGTCTCATCCAGCTGCGGGCGGCACCACCGCGTCAGGCCCCGCCGCACGGCTCTGCGCGCCCCGCGGGGTCACCGCGCCCGCCCGACCCTTCCCGCCGCACGCCCCGGTACCTCCTCGTCGTCGTCCTCCTCCTCCTCGAGCTCGTCCTCCAGCTCCTCGGCCTTGGCCGCGCCGCCCTTGGGCAGCAGCTCCTCCGGGGACAGGGACGCCGCGGCCGCCATCGCCACCAGACAGGACGGAGGAGAGGGGCGGGTAGAGCGCCGCCGGAAGCGGGGCGGCCCTCCCGCCGCCCAGCCCTGGCAAGGCAGCGGCCCCTGGCGGCCCGGAGGAGCACCTGCCGCCCGTCCCCCCCACCCCGCCCCAGCCCCCCCAGCGCAGCGCGACCCATTACAAACACCCACAGAACCGGGGTTTAATTGCGAGGTTTTATGTCAAATATGCAAAATCCTCGAGAACGAGCAACTCCAGCATCCTGCTCACCCAAGGCACTCAGGGGAGTGTACAGAGGTCTCCCTGCTTTTTTAAGCAGAGAAGGCAAGGAAGAGCCCTCATGGAGACGGATCTTCTCCACTGCCCGTTGTCTGGCTACCTTAGAGAAGAGGGTACCTATGCTGGGCTGTAGTGAGGAAACGTAGCAAGGTAAAGTGCTTTGAGAAAAATCATGTTAATTAACAGTGGTGCGGTGCCAAACCAGCCATTAGCGGGACCCATGGCATGGCACAATGCTGGAGGCATCTCGGCACTCATGGTCCTGTGAAACAAAGTACCTACATACAGTACCAACATGGCTGGGAGGCCCAAGCCAGCCCCAGCATCCTATGGGCCAAGACTCAGAACCAGCCTGTCCTCCAGCTACCTCTTCTTCACTTCTTCCTCCGGCTGTGCTGCTTCAGCTCCTCCAACTCCTTCTCCATCAGGTGGGACTCAGCAGTGGTCTCAGAGAGCTGGAACGCACAGCAAAGAACAACAGGAGTGAGTTAAAAAGCTTCTGAGGCTTTTCCAAGTTCACAGCACAACCGAGATTTACAGCTACAAGCCAGGACCCACGGGAGGGAATTTGTTCCCATTGAGCAAGCGGAAAGTGCGATGTCACACTTCACTGAGATCACCTGGAAAACCTGGAGAGCAGCTAGGGCTTCTGCTAAGTGTTCCAGCCATAAAAGCCACTTGCCAGTTTTAAAACACGTGAAGAGTAAAAAAGGAAAATATTTGCTCAGACTGACATAAAAGCTAAATCACTTATTAACTGAGAATATACATGTGTTTTATTTCACTGAATGTCTCTCCAGATTTCAAGCATGAAAGCTGTGATCTCTGGGTAAGGTTGAATTTCAGTTTATTTATTGGAAATTCTTTCATCCACAGGTTTACACATAGAATACGTCACACCCCTTGTGACAGCAGATGGAAACTTTAATCTTCTGTGACCAGATAGGGTGGCTGTAACTCAGTTTCATAGTTAGGGCAGAGGCCACAGTGGCAAGAAAAACGCCATACTATGTGCAGAAAGGGAAAAAGGAGACACGGTACTTGCAGAGGCTTCTCTCTCCTCAGACACAATGTTCATGACAAGTTCTGATGTGGGGGGAACCCTCCCCTCTTCTCACAGAGGGGATCAGGCTTTAGTCCCGCAGTCACTTTGCCATTACACCTGTGTTGCATGGCAGGGTAAAGCAGAAAGTGCGGTGCAGTGAGAGCAGCCTTCTTTGGGGAACCCAAGCACCCTTTGCTTGGGCATCCCCACTGCTATGGGCAGGCAGGAGTTGGGAAAAGGCTCACCATGTCCAGCAGAATATCCACTTTCAGCCGAAGGAGGTTGTTTTCTTCCTCTAGCTGCTGGTTTCGTTTGCGCAAGCGCTGCAATTCCCTGCGATCCCCCGTGAAGCTTCCTGATTCTTGGAGGAAAGAAAGAGGTCAAAATATGGATTGTCAGCCAACCGTGGCTACTTCAGACCAAAGCAAGGTGAGCTGCACTCTACCTGACACCCACTGGCCATTTTCAAACTTCAGGCTTTGGCCAGCAAGGTTCATGGCGGGGGTGCCATACTCCAGGCCCAGCTCAATCTCACGAGTGGATCTATCCAGCTGCAGGGAGATCACAGTCAGCGTTACAGAGAATTCCAAAGCCAACTCCTGCTCTCCCATTTCTTAGTGACCGGCATTTCAATGGAAAATGCTGCTCCGAATGGCCCCAGAGCCTGGAATCCTACTTTGGTCATGTACTGCTGCAGCAGAGGACTGACTCCTCTCCATACCACCCCTGCACTTTCTCCTGCCCAGATACACACTCATCTCCCTGGGCTTGGAGACCACTGTGTGAGAAGTTTTTGGTGACAACATCTGGGGTGATGATGATGATTCTTCCCCGAGCTATCCCATTTCTAACTTCATGTAGAGACACCAGCAATCAGGAACGGTGCCGCATCGCAAGAAGAAAGCAGCGCAGTTAGAATCATAGAATATCCCGAGTTGGAAAGAACCTTTGGAAAGGATCATTGAGTTCAACTCCTGACCCTGCACAGGATCATCCCCAAGAGTCACATCATGTACCTGAGAGTATCGTCCAAACACTTCCTGAACTCTGCCAGGCTTGGTGCTGTGACCGCTGCCCTGGGAAGTCTGTTCCAGAGCCTGACCACTCTCTGGGTGAAGAACCTTCTCCTGCCCCAGAAGCAGCTGGGAGCTCTTGTAAGGATTATGGCACTCACAGCAGGAGCCACCCACCCCTGCCACCAAGGAAGCGCTCCTGCAGGAAACCGTGGGCGCTGGGACTCACCAAATGCAGGTTGGACAGCGAGGCCCATTTCCTGGGGGGAGTCTTCTTTGGGCTGAAGGAGTTCCCAAAGAGAGGCATCGCGCACTGCTGGCCAGGCGTACCGAGGGCTCCTGAAGGAGCAGAATGGACACAACCCTCAGGCTCTGGGCCGAGAGCAGTGATGTGACAAGACAGTGGTTCTCCCCAGGCAGAGCCCCCGAGATGGCGATTTGAGGGGCTCCTGCCTGCGCCACTGCCATCAGGCATCACGGGCCCTCCACGGGCACCTCCCTCACACCTCCACCACCGCCAAGTGACGGAGCCGGTGCTGGGGACACAGGACAGATAGAGCGAGGTGTCACGCTCCACCCCCCACCCCCCCAGCCCTCACCTGCGCCCCTCCGCCCCCGGCCAGTACCCCCAGCGCCACGCGGCCCGGCGCCTCGCGAGGGCACGGGCCGTACCACCCTACGGGCACGCCGAGGAGCTGGAAGAGGAGCGCCGTCGGGCGTTATTCCCCGCACGGGTCACCACCGGGATGCTCCTTTGTTCTGTTTTCCCTCCCGGCAACTCACCGGCGAAAGCAGTGGCCTCGGCAAACGCGGAGCCGATGAAGAACACCCCACACCCCCCACGCCCCGCAGTGGTAGGGTCAGCCCCGCGGTGCGGGGGCGGTTGGGCCGGGCTGTTCCATCGAGCGTCACCTGAATTACGGGGAGGGGGGCCGCACCTCTCAGTCGGGCCGCGCCTGCTGCCGGCGCTCCCCGTCCGCCGCCGGTGGGATCCGCCGCGTGTCCCAGGAGCGGTTTGCGGCCGCCGCGTTGCCGTGGCGACGGGATCCTCGGCTCCGCTCCGCCTCCTGTGCTGGAGGGAGACGGGGGCGGAGTGGCCGGGGCGCGGGGGGGACGGGGGTCGGGCTCTGCTCACGGTCGGGCTGCGTCAGACTTGTCATGTGCTGCCCGCGCTTTCCGCAACACCCTCCCTAAAATGCTCGAATCGCTTGGAAGACTTTTTAAAATTGTTTTTGGTGGGGTTTGTTTGTTTTTCAGATAGATACCTAAATGCCATTAGGCAGAGAACCCCTCCTTGCTTGGGAACGTGGGAGAAGAAGTGCAGGTCTGGGCCCTAGACTGCACGGGGTATGGGGATGATGGGTGAGGAGCTGGAGAGAGAAGAATCCCACAGAATCACAGAATCAATTAGGTTGGAAAAGACGTCTGAGATCATCGGGTCCAAATTTTGACTGAACACCACCGTGACAACACAGCCATGTCACTAAGTGCCATGTCACTAAGTGCCATGTCCAGTCTTTTCTCAAACACTTCCAGAGACGGTGACTTCACAGCAGCAGCTCCTCACACACCTTCCTTTGAAGCAGCCTCAGCATCCTGATTTCCTGCGCACATTACAAAGTCCTCCCTTTCAGCACATGATGGAATAAATTTAGTTTCATTGTGTTGCTTGCTGGCTTATATTCCATGGGAGGTGGCAGTGGCAGTTGGTTTGGATAACATTTTGAATGAACGGCACAGGGTATGTAGCACATACGCCCAGTACTTTTTAAATTACAGAGGCAAAATGCCACCCCTAAATTGTAAAATAATTCTCCGCTATGTTAGAATAGTGATTTGAAGTTACTTCATTGTTAAAAAAGCTTATGTTGAGGATTTCCTAGGGCTTTCCTGGAAATTTTGGATTAATAAGATATTAAGATGCTGACTTTAGTTAAAAGGGAACAATAAAGACAAGAAGAAAAAAAAAAGGAGGAGGCAGGCAGATAAAGCAGGAGAAAAGAAGAGAATCACCAACATTTTAATCTGGTTTGTACATGCATTAATACTCCAGGAAAAAAAAAATTATCTAACAGTCTTTCATTCTCAGAGTGCTTAATTGGCACCCTGCCTTAAGTGAACCAGAAAATTGCTTGCTTGGAATGAGAATTAGAAAAATAGCACAGTTAAACCCAGTGACTAGAGAGAAAAAAAAATCTCTAGTGCTGCAGTATCTTTTGGTAGTCCACTTAAGCAATATTTAGTTCTTGCAGGACACATGCAATAAAAACAGTAGCCTTCTGACCCAGTGTATCAGAGTCTGTGCACTGGAAAGCAGTGATTTTTGCCACAAGAGAAGTGATTATAATGGGGGGGGGGGAAGTCAACACCCTTAAAAGTAGAACAAAAAGTCACAGTTCTGAGCAAGGTCTCTGTGAAGTAGTTATAGCTTCTATCAGCATTTAATGCCCATATGTGTATGCATATATTGGATAATAAAGATGAAAAGAATGTCCAGGTAAATGAGGGTGAGAACTTCAGAAGAAAAGCTGAGAGCATGTAGAATTACAAATTTGGACTGAAAAAACAAATGCAGCTCACCTGCATTTATAAGAGCCAAAGTCCCTCACAGGATAGTGAGGGACTGAGCTTTTCACACTCACTTTGGTTGGGGGTTTTTTCAGTAATGTTCACCTTTCTAGAAGAAACTTGGATGTTTCAGCACAATTGTTTGAGTTCTCCTTGTACTGAGCAGGATGAGTATTGTAGTAATACATCATAATTACTGTAAAACTAATCTGTCTCATGCATCCAGGGTCTCAGAGTGATTCCCTGACAGCCTCTTTCTGTGGAGGAGAGGCTTGGAAAAAGCCGGACAGCCCATCCCTACTGCCTTGGCATGTGAGGTGAATGCTTTCTTCTGTGCCTGATTGCTGTGCCCACGGTGGGTAATACCTGTGTGAATGGTCTCAGAGTTGGTAGGGCTTGTGAGCAAGAGTTCTGAAAGCTTCTCCTGGAGAGTAAGAGAAGGAGCTTCAGTGTCTGATTTCTGCTGTGATTTGCTTCAGGAATCTTTCTTCTTCTGCATGGTTTGACTAAATTTCATTTCTTGTCAGACTCCATTTCCTTGAAAAATGCTGTGGAATTTCCTCGCTGCACCAACCTTCCAGGGTGTTTTGGCAGCAGCTTTTCATCATTGTTTTTCCACCTACATCAGGTAGATACCGAGACAAGAACTGACTGTTGCTGTTTCTAGCATTGTCTCTCAGTATATTGCAAATATATACATATGTATATATATATAGTTTGACATATGATTTTCAGCTATGTTAAAAGCATTATGGTGTAGTACTGTGCATCCTTCTGTGCCTGTCACTTTGTGGGGAAAAGAACACCTAGCACACACTCTTTCTCCCAGGACGGTAACTAGAGAGAGCACTTAGGAACTGCAAAAGCCCAGTAAATGGTGAAGAACCTGTATGTTACAGTCATTGTGTGAGGAAGCTGCCTGTGTTCCCATGAAGACATCTTTGGGAATGCTGGTGGAAGGCTGAGAGATTGACAGGATGAAGATAGGGCTGCAGCACATGGCAGTGTGGAAATTTTGGAATAGACCCAAGCTGTTCTTGGTAGCCTAATTTGGAGTATCTTCTTCAGCTTTTCTGGTTCACAAGTGATACAGAATCTACAGCTTAGATGGTCTCAGAGCTGCTTTTAACTCCACAGTGTTTCTCTTGCCTTTTTTCATATACACTGCAGGATTATTATTGTTCTCTGTTATATCAATAATTATAGGGAAACCCCATTGACTGGTAGATTCAATAGACTTACTCTAGGCTTACTCCGACGTCAAAGAGAATATTTATTTTAGTTATTGTTGCTTGGAACTTGCTACATTGCCTGGTGGGCTAACTGAGACTGAGTTTAAAACCTATAAAATAAAACTTTTTTGGCATATTGAAATTAATTCCCTGCCCAATTACATTTTTCAGCTGTGAGGTAATTCCTATTGCCTCAGTGCTGTGCAGTTAATGATGTCCCTTCTTTTAGAATCCTAGATATTAAATACCTCACCTATATTTTATTGACAAAGCAGACACTTCTTTTTCTCTCTCTGTTTCTTTTTTTTCATTATAGCTAACTCAAGAGATAAAAGAACAAACGTTTCACAGTTTTATAAAGAATTGTGCTTTTCTCTCGCTTGACTGCCGCAGATTCCACCACTAGGAGGCCCACATTCCAGTGCTTATAGCGAGGCAAAGAAAACATAAGGAGAGTGAAAAGAGGTGGACAAACCTATCTGCTGAAGAGTAATCTGAAATGAATACTTACCCTATACATAGAGATTTTCAGAATACTGTGCAGGCATCTATTAATTATTGCAAGTATCCTAATATCTAACTATTAGTTGTGCCGTGACTTTTGGAGATAATGGAGTGTCTGTCACAGGTGGTATCCCTTCATTGAATATCCAAGTGATAGCCAGGAAAGTTCATGCTTTTGTCTTCTGGATAGATCTTAGTAACCTAAGTAAAATAATAAAATGCAATAAAGCTCAGGTTTGATTTCTTTTCACTCGTGTGCCCTCTATCACCCAATGAACGTGCCTTCACCTGCTTTGCCTCTGCCTTCTCCCTTTAGTTACTTACTTATTCCCAGGTTCTTAATTTTCTTTCACTTTTCACAGCTGGGTTTTATTGTCTTCTAAAACTTCTAAGTATCTGCACTGTCTGTCTGATTGTTCTATTTTGCTAACCAGAGCCTTAAAGAAAGGGGGAAGGAGAAATGTTTTTATCCATTTTTTTTTACCAAATCATGTACTTCTTCCCTACTGGCTTTTCAAAGCTGCAGTCGTTACTTTGGCTGAAATGTAGAATTTGTTATTCAAAAGAACAATGTGTTCATGATCTCTCAACTAAAAAGTATATAGAGTTGTCGTTCTTTTTTCCTTAAACACTATTTTTTTCCTCTTCACTGCTGAGTCAAGCCTTGCATATCTGCTTGTGTGCTTGTTTCCTGTGGTCATGTTTCAGTACTGATGAGTCCAAGACACAGCTTTGCAATGCAATTTCAGAATGAATGATAGGTGAGAACAGTTTTGCTCCTGTCAGGAAATGCAGCTCCTGCAAGCTGTAAGGCTGCAAACTGAGTTACCCCTTGTCTTTCAAATTCAGTTCCTGCCCTCCTTCCCTGAATTCACACATACATACTACACGTTTACATTTGTTTACTTGGGCTTCTCTTACATGTACTAATGTGTAACATGTATCCTCTGCTCTAAGAAGCAGAAAAAGTGTAAATGAAGCCACGATGTTTTATGCAAAGTTCCCAGGCCTCTGCAGAGGTTTTCCAATCATTGCTCACCATTCTGGCCACACTGTTCACTTCAAAGAGTTGACACAAATACGCAGGCAGTTCAGCCACTCACCTGCTCTGGAAAGAATCCATTGCTTCCTGACAGAGGCTGTCCTTGGTGACTGGGAGACTGAAGGTTCAGAGAACATGTGCAGCCCACACAGCAGTGAAAGCTTGTGTTAAGCTCTATTTCACTCTGTTCTCATTACCTGGCTACTCTTTGCTTGCTTCCACGTCTGTATTTCATTCTTCTCTTTGTCTCTTACTTTTGCAGTCATCTGTTTCCACGGCTCACGTAAGACGTCCTTTCCAGGAAATTATGAAATATTAAACCTCCAGTCTGTAGGTTCCTGATACGCAGATGCAGAGAAAGAAAATACCAGGGAAAGTGTCTCAAGCATCTCTCTGTATGGGTTGGTGTTTTGTGCTCTGTTGTAACCCTTCACTGCTGGCAGCTGCTGGAGAGATGATGTTCAGCCTTCGGACTGTGCTGCTCAGTCGTTTATATGGGAGAGTAAACAGGGCCTGCATTCTAAATTCCCTTCTAAGCTGATTTCATCTCAGGCCTCAGATGAACATCAACTGTGCTTTGCCCATACAAACAAGTGCGTTTGTGTACTCACGAATTACATCATGAGATACTGTGAAGCTCAGTGTGTATTGCATGCAATGAAGATGGGAGAGCAGTGCTAAGTATTCTTTCCTCTTCCGTGTTCTCTCACTGTTCCTTCTATACCTTCACTTAGGCACACTATCAGCTCCAAGAAGCTACACTAACCAGGGCTGTTCCCAGTTGGCACCAGAAAAATTCAAGATGAACAGTCTGCTGTCACCAAAGGGAGAGTCATAAGCACACTGATGTAAGCATTCTCCCTAGGCTCTGCCAATCAAAATAAGAATTTTGTATCCAACCTGAGTGGTCATTTTTCCCCCCAGGATGCCTTGATCTATGGGTCTTACTCTACASTAATTCTTTGTGTTAGAAAGGTATGCCTGTGGATGGCCTCTTATCAAATGCAAAAATTAGAATTAACGTGGGCTTTTGATGATGTAGTGTCTGCAACAACGTGACAATGGACTGTGTGGCCCAGAAAGTCCTTTTCAGTCCTGGTTATGTGCTGCCAGCTCATTTGCAGATGAGGTTATTTTTCAGGCTTTGGAGGAATGCAGATGACTGTTCACCAATGGTCTGCACTATTCCAGGATGCTGATTTAGAACCCATTCCTGTGAGACCTGTGAAGGCCAAGTACAGTAGTATTTACAGAAATAAATGGGACATCTGGTTGATTTTGGTTTCCTGTCCTAATTCTGGGTTGTTCCCTGGGGTAGCAAGGGATGCAACTATGAGACATAATAGGACCAGGTAGAAGGTGGTCTTGGTAGCTCAATTGTTGTCATATAAGTAGCTGCATGGTGTCAGTGTGTTCAGCAGCAGTAAAGCAGGATCTTCATTGGTTCACAAGGGAAAGCAAACCCTGAAAATATAAATTTTGAATTTGCATTGAATGCCTAAGCCAAATGAGCCTAATGGAGGCTGTTCTCTCTGCATAAACTTAAAATAAAACATAAACCAAGTCTTGGTTTCTAAACTTAGGAACTGTGTTTTCATTCTGCTTCATTTTCCCAGATTCCTTCAAGATGACAACCAGCTCAGAGAAGACTGGTAAGACTGGTAAGAATGCAGGATAAAAATATATTCACAAATATGTGCGGCCAGCTAGTGGATGTGTCACAGAAGCTCAGGCTTTCATTAAAAGTATTCATTGCTCTTAAGGAAACTTTCCTTGTCTGACCATCCAGAAGCCACGCTGTCAGTCACACTTGGACCGAAGCCCTTTCACAGTGGGTCGCCCCAGTGACCCAGGAGTGCCTTGCTTGACTCCCTACACACTCCACACTCACCCAGTCAGACCAGGTTTCCTGACTGGCTCGAGCCGGGGTTTCCCTTAACAGAGTCTCAGATGTCTGGATCCTTAAAATAATTTAATCATGATGCAACAAAAAAATAGCAGCTCGAGCTGGGTGCCTCTGAGGAGGGACCCAAAGCAAAGGAAGCCCTGTGGTTTTATACCTTCACAGTCTGTGCATATGAAAGTCTGAGGTCTTCCAGATGATTCCTCAGCTCCTGCTGTGTCTCCAAGTGTCCAGTCACCCGGCTGGGCCACAGGTCTCCTGTGCCCTCTGTTGTGCAAAAGGTCAGCACCAGTTCCTGGCTTCTTGCCTGGGGCTCTCACCACCCAGAGCTCAACCGGCAGCTGACACTGCAGCTTCACACCGAGCTACCTGCACTGAATGTATTCCTCAACACTCTTCATCTTATTACTATAGTTGACAAGTTTATCAGTTTGTGTTTGTTCAATTTTTTGAGTTTTTTTTTGATCAGTTGGTCAGTTGACATGAAACAGGAGTTGTTCCTTAACCATTCAGAAAGACTTTCTTGAAGTCCTCAGCAGATGTTCTATCATCCTAATTTCAAACACATGCCCCACAAGCACCTTTTGTACTTCCTTTGCTGTTCACGGATTCTAGCTCATTGCAGGTCATCATTCCCCAGGCAATGCTTGCTGCCTATATTGTACTCACTAGCCAAGATCCGTGATACAGCAGATATTTCCTTTAGAAAAGAAGGGAAGAATGTGGTACAGGGAAAATTATACTTTGACTTATGCACCAAGTGCTTAAATATTGTGAAGAATCTCGTCTTTATAATGGGAGAAGGCATGTCATATTTAGAAACTGGTTCCCAGTTCACACATCTGTGTAATTTCATTCATTTTGGAAATGAAAGCAAATGAAAATTTGAGTCTCTAAAGATCTAAATCTTGTCAGCCTGAAAGAAAGCAAAATTGTTTTCATGGGTCAGCAGACAGGCTGTTCTCACAATTCATTCATTCGTTTACAGTTGAAGTATTGTGCTACTTCAGTTCCAAGATTAAACAACTGGTAGTGATAACTTGTTGTCAGGTATCATGTCAGCATGTCAAGCCTTGTGTAGAACACTGGAAAGCTTGTAATCGAAATTGAGACAGGTGAGCCAGTGTGCAGTGAGCTGCAAATAAGGATAATCTGCCAGTAAAGAATGGGGATTGCAGTATCCAAAACAAATGTCCTAATTTGATATTTAGTCACCTAGACAAGTAGTGACACTTTCCAAAATGCTCCATAATAAGCATTTATTCGGCAGCCAATGGGAACTGCAGGTGCCTAGCACTTAACCTATTGCTATTTAATTATAAGCCTCTGATTTAATTCCTGGGTTTTGATATTTTGAGATCTGAATGACCTGGACGATGGAATATAATGCAACAGCATGACCACTGTAGTTGGGTAGAGAGTAGCAAATTACTTTGAAATGTCTAATAGAAAACCATTGGAATTTTGGACATGTTTTTTGTTAGTGGTTTAGGTAAAAGGAAAAAATGTTCATTTGTCATACAAAGAAAGGAAAGGCTCTAAGCACAGAGAGTAAAGAGTGTAAGAGAGAAGGAATAAAAGCAAGAGAAGGATATTTGGGCAAAGCAGCATGGAAAAAAGTATGAACGGTGGAAGGAATGGTAGTGGTAAATGTAAACAGAGGCTGCATTGAATCAGAGGCTGGGAACCGGATACAGAAGCCTGTGAGGATATTCAAAGTCGGTGTTGATAGAGTCAGACATTTATTTCTCTACAAATGCTTTGGAAATAAACTGAATTATATTGCTCTTAAACTGAAGTTAAGAACAATGCCTATCTTGTTATACACTTTGTGATTTTTCCGTTATTGTACATTGAAACGGGGAGGGGAGGTGTGATAAGAAGAAATAGGTGATCAGTCACAAGTCTGTCTGTTCTGTTAAAACCCAGAGCCCTTGAAAACAAGCTGGCAGGAGAGCAAGTTATTCCACGTAAAATCTGAAATTAGGTATAGCAAACATTTTCTTTTATATTTACTCCTGCTGCAGATGACTCCTCTCAGCATAACACACAATTTACTCAGTTTTCAACCTGCTGATTTCTACATATTTTTTTAATGAAAGTTTGTGCTGTCACATGCCTGTCAACAAGCGGATGCAAATCTTCAGCTTCTCTTGACCAAGCTGAATTGAGTTTGGTTTATTTTTTATTTTAATAGTCACTATTAGAGCAATGCCAGTGGGATCCAGGTCACTTGTTATTCTTTGGAATCCCTGTCTTTGCTTATGTGTAAGTATCATCACAGTGATACTGCCATGCTGCTAGCCACACTCCTCCTGCCACAGGCAGAGCCTTGCCATTAGAGCGTGTCAGAAAAAGCCCTTTACCAGTGCTGCTTTGCCACCATGGAGTGGCAAGGGGGACACATATTTCACTGAGGAATTATGCAAGGAGTGGATATTTGGGAGAGGTTAGTTTGCTTATAAAACTGTCGAGAAAAACACAGTAACCATGTGATGTTAGTGTCATTTTTTACCCAGATCCGCAGACCGAAGCACAGAAGTGTGTTGTGATTTGTTAACTTTGTTAAAGCAGTTTAAGGAGTCAATAAACCTTGAGGGAAGAAATATTCCAAACTCGTTTCTGTTGGAGACAGCTGACTTGGCTGTGAGCTTTATGGAATAATTCCATCAGTTAGTTTTTACTAGATAAGGACATTACCCTGGTGTCATAGCTATTTTGCAAGCCTACAATTACCTTCTATGACCCTGAAATTTCTCCTGCCATTTCAGCAGGAGAGAGTGCTTTTATTCCTTTTCCCATGACTGCAATGTGGTGCTGCTAGCACTAGTGGCTGCTGTATTTTGCCCTAGAGACAGCTATGTTTCACTTGGGGATGGGCCAGGCATTTTAAAGGGAATGCATGAGAATTAAGGCATTAATCCTAACAATATGGTAAATTACTGAAATTTTTTCTGCCTTTCATTTCTCTTGAAGGAACTAAGACATGGACAAGATTCTAGCAAGCATCAACCTCATCAAGCAAGCAAATCTTGTAAGTTCAAACAGGTAAAATATAAGCCAATGCCTTTTGCAGGTATGTAGGGGGAAAAAAAGGTTAAATACTATTTCTTTTACTAAGAATTTTCAAGCTTGTTGTTGTGAAGGCCTTTGCTATGCTATAATATGCGTTCCCCATATGTGAATTAGGAGAGTATATACACCGATGTGTGTGTGTCTGTCAATTCCAGACAGCTGGAAGCCATCAAAGCTGCTTGTGTGTGTGTGTGTTCTTTTGTGTGCCTAATTAGTGCAAATAGCTTCCTTAGGTTTTGGATTCACTGACGTGTCCTAGGCACAGGGAATCCAGACTGCTAATATTTTATATTTCAGACCTCCACACCCAAGATGCAAAGCTTGAAAAGGATAAGAAGAAAAGCATTTGGAAGCAGTCTCAACATATGCTTGAAACTAGAAGACTAAAAATAGCACCTCATCCTAGAGAGATGATGCAGTGTTTGGAGAAGGATAGGAGATGATGTCATAGATTGAGTTAATTTTTCTCTCCTGCTGACATAGCTGATTTGTTGGCACCCACATATGCCCTGCAATACAAAAAAAGAAAATTATTAAGGGCAGTTGTTCATGTAAAGGCAGTGTGGAAGTGGGATTGCTTTGCGCATTTTAGTGTTGCTTTTTTGTCAGTTCTTCTGCACAGATTCTGCCCCTAAGCCAGTAAGGCCCCTCCCCTGTCACCACTTAAAACCTTTTGTCTTCCTGAGAAGAATGGGTGAGAGGACCGTACTACTTTCTCTGGAAGCAGGTCCTCTATCCTTTCAAACATACTTGAATTCCTTCTGAAGCAACACCTAGAAATGTCCTTCACCCAGACAGTTCAGACTCCTGAGCTGATCTGCAGATGCTTTTACTTTAGAGAAAGTTCTTCAAGACCACTCAGTAATTTCTTACAAATGCCCAGGATGAAAGATGGTTGTTATTCCCTTCAGCTTCTTATCTCCAATTTGCTTTAGCTGCATCAGCACTGTGATAGCTGAAGGTGGGGAACAGTGGCTGGTCAGTTAGGAACATCTCATGGCTGCAGTTCAATACTGAATACTATTTTGAAATCAAATATTGAGTGTCATGTGATTTCCTTCTTGTCTGATACTCATTGCTCTAAGAACAGAGGTCATGTGTGAGATCTGGTCTCAGGAACTCTGACCTATTCCTCTGTCTTGGATTGCCTGGCTGTTAAAACAGGAAGTGCTGCCTTAATAATCCAGTGGAAGAACAACAGTGGAGGACAGACAAAACAGGATGCCAGACTGCAGTAGACAGTATTGAGGTATATTGAACCCCAGTGGGAGTTGTTATTGAGTGGGAGTTGTGCACCTGCATGCAGTTTCAGAAAGACAGATATGTCATTTATAATCACCAATTCAGCAAAAACATGACGAGAGATTAAAAGCTTTTTTTTTAGATATGGGCAGAGAAATGTTTAATAAAGAGACTCACTTCCAGTAAGGCTGGTAAAGAAACCATGGTAATCCAAGGAAAGAACACTGGATTAAACAAGAATAATCAGGCTAATGAATCTCTGAAGTTTAAAGGTCTGAGATTGAAGAAAATTATTAGCTCAACCATTACTGAAAATTAAGGCTCTATTGTAGCAAAATCAAGGAAACAGTATTTTAAAGCCAATTACAATTCCTGAGACCTTTATTATTCTAAGGTAAAAATAACTGTATGATGATGCACTCAATGCCTATTCAAGTTTTGGGGTTTGAAAAACAAACTGCTAATGATCTCTTCTGGCCATTAGCCTGGCAAACATATGGAATACAAATGGAGCAAGATTGAGGGGTTTTTTGGTGGTTTACATACAAGCTCACTTGTGGAAGTAGCAGGCAAAACCAAGAGTAGAAAACTGGCCAAAAGAAGAGCATGTTCAGTTCTGCAGCATGCTTGGTTTAAAAGAAAAGCTGATAACAACTGAGAGGCTGAGCTAGAAAACCTGAGCTTTTCCAAACTCATAAGGGATGTGGAAAGACTGTGAAATTTAAATGTTTTTCAAGTAGAGGCTCTTCAAAGTTTGTTGGTTTTTTTTTAAATGAAGAAATGTCTCAAATACCAGTGCTGAATTTCTTCCAAATGTGAATTTAAAAATGTTTTTCCTGTAATATGTCATTCTTTGATGTGACCAGTGAATTCTGCTGTGACCTAGAAATTTAAAATTTTCTATCAGCTACACTTTAAATACATTCTTCTTTCTGAAGCATGCCAATGAGAATGTTGTCCTGAGTACAAAACAGAGCAGTGTACTCAAAGTCATTATTCACTCTACTTGACAACAGAAGCACTCAGCTTCTTTGAGCCAGAATGCATTAAAGGGGAAAAAAAACATTCAAAGAATTATGCTTTTTTCAGCTGTAACACCGCAAACTCTGCTGTCCTGTGTTTCGTGGATAAAGCTGCTTTGCTTCACGTCTTTTTCAGATTAATTTTCAGTGCTAGTGTGTGAATAAGTTAAAGACTAAATTGACTTAAATTGACTCTTCTGGCCATAACTGTTAAGACCGTACTTGCACTACTTCCAACTTGTTTGTATTAGGAGTCAGAACTTCTTTGGTGTGAAGAATACACACACACAGTCCTGTGTTCTGCGGCATAGCAGATGCATCCATGAGAAACTGTCTTGCTTTAACTCCCTTTCTCATGAGATACTGCTGTTAAATGAAGTTTTCTGACTCAGCTTCTTTGTTGCTTCTCTCTCATTTTTTCTCATGTACCAATGTGTTCAGCTGCTGCCAGTCAAATTCTACCCCCTGTATTTACATTCAGTCCCAGAGAAGTCCCTCTGTCTACAGGAACGGTGACAGTCCACCAAATGGCAAAACTGATCCAACACCATGCTGAGGCAGTCTTTCCCTGTCTCTTCCCCATCTCCCAGCTGCCTGATTCCATCTTTTCTCTTTTACTGTTCAGATAAGCACCAGAGGGAACGCAAATAGGAGAAATGCAAATCATAATGCTCTGCTGGGTTAAAGCTAAGCTCTGGCCATGCTTTGTACTCTGACCAGGCCAAGCCCTGGTGCCAGAGACTGACTGTGTGATGTACTTCATTCCCTTAGGGAATGGCTTCCSATTTAATCTGCAAGCAGTTAGTCAATTCTTCTGGTTTACTTAATGAAATGACAATATTCACCCATAGACTTTAACCAGGCCTGTGACTGAGCTCTGATTCAAATGTAAGCTTGTCAGAGCCATTGTCACCAAATTTGAAGACTGATAACGGTTTCATATCAAATAAATTTTTATTATTGCTTTCTTCATCCTACTTTTATCTGATCTTGGAGGTAATTCAAGTGAACAAAGATGTATGTAACTGCAATTACTACTGCCACTTAGCTACGTATGTGGGCAGTCTTATTTCATAACTAGTCTGTTACTTCTATTTATCGAAAAGTTAATATTAAGTTGAAGTGGAACAAGGTGCACTTATTCCAGAACAAAAATCTATATATGTGGAGTTAGTCAAGAGCAGTTATTTTGGAATTTGCAACAGCTGTTTAGAAAGCTCTCACAGTTTAAAAAAAGACCTGTACTTCCAAAAGTATACATTCCATGATTCAGAGTAATATATCTTCCCCACTGCATTTCATTTTTTTCAATAGAGATTTTTGTGTAGAGATTGATAAACTCTAAAAGGTCACAGCACCAGTCTCTCAAGCAGAAAGAAATGTTAAAAATGAAAAAGCTGCTTTAAAAAGATACATTAAAAAAAAAATCTATTAGCATAGGTTAGAAATGTGCTGAAAGATAGATTTTTAAAGGACTGAATTTTAACTGCAACCAGGACATGCACTTAATCCATGTCTGTCCATTTTGCTACTGATTTGCTTGTTAGCTCAGGAAATCCTTGAGTTTCTTCTAATTTATCAGCTACCAGTGAAATTAAGAAATGAGCATGTCAGCCACTAGTAAGTGACATGATGCTACACTCAACAGCTTGTTTCTGGGCAAAGAGGAAGCACACCTTATGTATAATCGTAGTAAAGAATTTATTGTTAGTATAATTGAAATCTTGAGAGTCAAATGATTGTTGATCCAGCTATAATTGATCCATTTTGCCAGCTATAACTTACCAAAAGAATAATAATGCGGTCAGAGTACTTCTCTAAAATGGTAATGCATACACTTCTTGGCTTCTACCCCTTTTCCTTGTATTTCACTCATCTTTCCACTGCTTCTGTGGGTCATAAGGTTGGGGGTTTCTTTCTGGTGTGTGGGTGATATGGGGAGTTGTCAGCACCTGGAGTCCTTTGCTGGGAGAATATGATCTTCATATTGATGGTTTCTCCTTCCTTGCTCTAAGATCCATTTGGTGTCATTTTTGTACATTTGCTATCACACACTGACAGCTTTTTTCATTGCTCTGCAGAGCCATGCTACATCTGATTTTACAGTATGTGGGGCCCATTACCTATGTTAATTACTATTTTTTTTTTCGTTCTCTTTGTTACCCCTAAATCCAGCTCCAAGTCAGCATTTCTTCGGCTGATCACTGGTGAGTTGTTCACAGCCATCAGGTCAGCAGTGCCAAGCCTGTGCCTCGCCTTGTTACCTTTACATCTCTGTATTCCTCAGCACATCTTGTGTCCCCACTTCTCGAGGCTTCTACTCTTGCACCAGGCATGTATTTCTCTACACTGCATCCTTGTGCTAGTCACAAATCTCTTTTTCTACACAGAATAACTGCTTGCTACTGCTATTTATATAAAATGATGGCTGTACCACACACAAATAAACAGAAGCAAAACAAATTAGCCATAGACCTGGTTAATTATGGAAACTGCTGTCACAGCTAACCAAAGAAAAGATTCAGAAGGGTATCTTTGAGAAGAAGCTCAAAGAAAGCAAACCTGACAAGCCTCAGCCCTGAGGCCTAGAACATTCAGTACAAAGTTTATAGCAAATTACCGAGAGTGGCAATACTGTATTCCAGGGCTGCATGGTTACAGTTTTAGCCCCAAAGGTCATGAATAGGTAAGAGCAAGCTGTACACACTATCACACAATCCATCGGGTTTGGGCATTTTTTTAGAACTGTTTAGAACTGCTTATGCTGGCATTTTTTTCTCTTTTGGGGTAGAAAAAAGCTTGCAAGAATTAGTCTCAGTTATCTGAACTTTTAAAAGTAGAAGTTAGCTCAAATGTTGCATATTTTTTATAGATAAAATTGCATGGCATAGTGAAGGGTAGACAACAAGGGTAATAGCAAAGATAGGCAGGCACTGAAATTGTTTGGTTCTTTCTCAGAAGATAAAACAAAATCCACAGCCTCCCCAGGCAAACAAATATCTGATTCTGCTTTGAGGTAGATAATCTCTTGATGTCCCTTTCAGTCCTTTTGTTCTCTATTACTGGTTTGCTTTTTTTACCTTAAATAAAAAATTCCTTGTGCATTCTCAAAACAGACACCTTTTCTTATCTCCTTTGCCTTTTTGATAGATTGCATATGATACACTGATGCATATCTCCATAAATCCTCTAAATAGGTTTAGGGTTTCCAAAGCTTTGAAGTTGCCTTATTTTCTCCAGTTTGCTTTTTTTTAAATTTTACCATGTCATTCTTAATTATATGTATATAAAGAACTTCTAATTTCACAATCACCTATTAAAATACTGAATCTCGTGGTGCTTGGACTGCTATCACTTACTGTGTTTGTATAGTTGACAAACGGATTATTTCTTTTTCATTTAGAAAAATACCCATTCCCAAATTCTCTAGTCAATGTTTTGATATTACTGTTATCATAGGCATCTTTTCTTCTCCAGTCACATACAATCTGTTGAGGTCCTGACTTGACCTGGCACCTCTTTAATATCACTGTGCACAGCCCCTCTAATTCATCATTTCCTCCATAGGTGCAATGCTGAACCATGGTCTGGATAGGACATCTTGATAAACAGAAGGGAGATCTCTAATCCTATAACATATCCTTAGTGATTAACTCAAAATAAATTAGAGGTAGCAAAATCTGTGTCTTTTTATTGCAGGATCACTCCAGATACCGTAGTATTGAGTATTTTTATCAAGGCTTTGCCTAAGGATCTCAAGACTGTGACAGAGACATAACTCAGTCTCCCAGTACCATCTCTATTCCTTCCAATAATTCCATTTTAACAACAGAGCTCTCCTGTTACTCCAGTCTGAACGATGAAGCTTGGCTAATCTGATATTTTGCCAGTCCTACTGTAAGACCCATTGTATGCACAGCGCTTTTACAATTCATCTTAGTTCTGACCAAAGAAAAGGAAAACAAAACAACCCCAACAACAACAACAAAACCCCTCATGATTTCCCTATTGCTGCCATGGATGAAGTTTGTGAGGATGAAAAAATCAGCTGGATACTTAATATTTTATGGTAATGGTTTGACTTGGTTCTTATCTTGTCCAAACTGGTACAACCTCTCAAGTGAGAGGGAACACACATCACAGTGGTGTGTCTCATTGCTAGCACCTCACTCACAGCTGGAGATGCACCGGTCAGAAGCAGAACGTGTAAGAGGGAAGGAGCAGACTGTGGGATGCCTCCACTCATTTGGCCAGCGTGTAATGGGATGGGCTTTGTGGGGTTATTGCGCAACACCAGCAGGAAGCCGAATGAGCAATTAATGATCACACAACAGTTTGAAGCTGTAGAATGTACTTTATTGCCCAAAGTAGCACTTTGGAGTGGGAAATGATCTTCAGATTCTGTGCATTCATTGACCTTTCTGAGAACTATTTTACAAACTAAAAGGATAATGAAGGGAAGGTTGTTTACAGAGAGAGGTATTATCTGCTGCAGAGCTGCTCAGTAGCACCAGAAGGGTCACCCTCTGCATGTGCATTCTGTTTCAGAATAAAAGCATACTTTGTGAAGGAATTCGCCTTTAAAGGGCTGTCTGCCTAAGTGCTCTTCTGGAATAGCTCTTGCGGAATAATGCAGTTTTCAAAAGCAGTTGCCAGCTGGTTCCTCAGTACAGACAAAGCTTTGGGCTCTCAGGATTAGACTTTTGGTACTTATATAAATCGCTTGGTGTCTCAAATGGGAACCCTGCGAGCACTTCCGTGGTGTGCTGATGATGGCACAGGGCTGTGGATTTTTTTGCTTGGTTTCCTGACTTGGCTAAGAAATGTCTTGGAAAAGGTGCCCTTAAGCTCCCACGGGCAGAGGGTGGGGAAGTTTTCACAAGCCCCTTGAAACAGACTGAGATGCTGCTCCCATCCCTTCTGCCATTTCAAGCCCACACAAGGGGCAGCCAGGAACTCCTGCTGCTCGCAGGAGATGTGATGTCTCCTTGACATGCAGTCTCGTACCGGCTGTGGTACCAGAGGCGAGCTAAAACGGGCGACTGCTTTCCAAATACTGTCTCCAAGAAGCCTGCAGATGTCTCGTAGAAGTGTTCATATCCCAAAAAGCACCTTTTCCATCCTTTTAAAATGGCASATTAAGTCATGTGTATGACTCAGCCTCATTTTCTTGTCCTGTGACTCCAGGCAAGTCACTTCTCTTCCAGCTCTCTGACAGGTTTTGGCCATCCAATCCAAAAACGCCGTGTGTGCCTTGTTGAGGAAGATGCGTGAGTGGCACCCTGGAAAAACAAAAGGCAGAGCTGCGTTGAACTGAATGTCTTCCAAACCAACGTGGTTTTAACTAAGGCTGCCTTTCCCAGCTGTAAAGTAAGGGCAATGCCATATTCCTTGGAAACAGCGAATATAGTAGTTGATAAATCACGGGTGAGGAAGTGATCGAAGACGGTAATTAGGGTGTATTTCAGCGCGGGGCGGGGGGTGAAGGAAGGAGCAGTACTCCCCATCCCTGCCGGGAGCCCGGGCTCGCCCTCATAGCGGCCCTCACGGCTCCGCCCTCATGGCGGCCCCTGGGGCCCCGCCCTCGGCGCCGGCGCGAAGGCGGCGGGCTCGAACCCTCAGGAGGAGGAGGACGGCGGCGACGGCAGGCCGTTGTGGCGGGCTCGGAGCGTTCGCCCCGGGTACTAGGCCCACCCGCTCCCCCGGAGCTGCCCGGGCACGAGCTGGGGATTCAACTGCTGTTCTAATTTTAATGGGGAATTACGGCGCTCCGCGGGGAAGGGAAATTCAGTGGCTCCTCACCCTTTGGGAACAGAAATGTGTATCTCATGAGAAGGCAGCTGGCAAGGAAAAGCCAAATAAATCCGTGTGTTGATGACGATTAATCACTTATTTCCCTCTGAGTTACCAGATGCGAGATCCCGCCGTGGCGCCCCTTGGGGCAGGTCAGATCTGGCCCCTGCCCCTGCCCCAGGGAGCCGAGCTCTGGTGCCATTTTCTGCCGACCCAAGCCCAAGGGGAACTGCTGGGACCGGGTCCCTGTCAAACCCGCACGCTGGAAGGGGTGCGGCATTCAGGTCCTGCTCACCTACCCTGGGGTACTTGGGGTGGCACAAGATTGTTGGTGTTTCTTCATGGATCTGCTCTGTTGTCCCAGACTTCCACCTTTTTATCTGCTTTGTCGCAGGCAGTGGTGACTGGAATCCTCCAGGTGTGCCAACACACCAGCAGCAGGAGAAGCCTCCACTGAGCAGGAGAATTTTGTTCGTACCTAAAGCTTTTAGTAGGGTGAGGTATAATTTCTCCGTTTTCCCTTGTAGCCTGCAGGAAGGCACAGGTCTGGGTCTGCCTCGCGTTTATGCTGTGAGATGCCAATTGCCTAAGGATGGGGAGTAGCAGAACGATTCCTCGACATGCTCAGCAGTGACTGAAGTGCAGAATTATGTGAATTTTGTGAGGACGTTTTTAATGAAGAATATCGTGATATAGTTTTAATGCCTTTTGCATTACTTGTTTTTCTTCCTTTAGTATTTGAAGCTAAGGGATTTTTTAAAATCTCTTAAAGTATTTTTAGTTAATGTTTTGCTATAATTATGTGAATGCATGATTTGCCATTCCATAATTGTTAGGGTTCTGAGAAAGAAATGAAGTATATCCTGACACTATCAGAAACAACTAACTTTATAAGAATATTTCCGTTAAATACTTAAAGAATAAGATAATTTTAAAATTCTGATATTTTGTTCCTTGCTTTCTCAGCCTCTGTATACATAAGATTCTTGCAAGTGAATTAGGCATACCTCAAGTATCCATTTAGAAGCTGAAAAAAATACCTTTTTCAGATATTTAGCCTAAACCGTCCCAACCTCTGTTAGCCATAACCCATCTTATAGCTTGTGGATTTAATTAACCAGGATGAGCAAGTAAATAAATGCATACATTTTGATGAGGTGGTTTACAAAACTTTTGATCCTCCATAGCTAGAACAGCAAAGGTAAGCTCATAATTAAAACAGAAGCAACTTACCCATTTACAAAACCACAAAAATGATACAGTAGGTTGGTTATAAGATCATATTTCTAAGGAACTACTTTGTATTCACTTTTCTTGCATTCATAAAATTAAAGGAGGTAATATTTTGCTTATTTAACCATCCAGTGCCTATTCCAGTTCTAGGCCTTGCTTATAGGAAGTCACATGGAGACGGCAGTGAAGCTATGGTACAGTACAGACATGGCAAGTTAACCATGAAAAAACATGAAATGAGCTCTCTGTACATGGTAATGGCATGTACATGTACATGGCATGATAAAAGCCTCACATTTTTATTACCTTCTTTTATTCTCTTCATGCAACCATACTCCTTACAGGCATTACCTGCACGTCTTCAGCATTTATTGGTCATTCTGAACCTCAGCAAGAACTTCAAGACAAATACAGGTTGAATAGTCTGCTCTCAAGTTATATTACTAAGAAGTGGTAGCCTTCTCAGTAGCACTGTTTTGTGGGTTTTCTGTCCCATAAAGATGGGGAAGCTGAGCTGTTGCATGCCGTTGCATTACCCATTCTGTCTGCAACTATGCTGACTTTTGTTATAAAAATACAGACTGCCTTTAGCATTCTTACCAGAACAAATTCTACTAATGATAAATAATTTYAAATGTTCCCACCTCCAAAACTCATCTCTGACCCAAGATTTTAACAAGGGAATGAGATCTCTTTTCCTAATTCCTGTGAAGCCCTTTCTAGCCAAGCTGGTTCATCTGAGTGTAAAGCAGTAAGTTTTCTCCTTTTGGTCTGGTAGGTCAGATAATGAAGAGTTGGAAGCAGAATCCAAATTTAAATCTGTGTATGATGACATACTGACAGGTTTCTGTAGTTCGAGGACATCTTAAAAGTCCTTTTACTGACATTTACTCATTTATTGCCTCCCCAAGACTGTCTTTGTTTGCATTTCCCAGTAGTGCTCAATACTTTATTGCGTGCTCTTTCACGATGAAGGCTGTGGAGGATCAAGTAGTCCAAGAAGAACCAGGATACCAGGATGATGAGGTAAATTTATGATTGATTGAAAAACATATGCAGCAAATGTTTGAAGGTATTTTGATAGTGTTATGAAATCCATGGAGGGACAGGAGATCCCCAAAGACCATCAGGGAGTTCAATGCATTTAAAAATTTGTTCCAGTCTACTTCCAAGAAAATCTCATTCCCCTAGTCCCTGTACAGCCTGGCTCGTCAAGTRATCTTCATTAACCTTTCAAAAGCTATGCACAGTTTTTAATGGGATTATCATGATTTCATTATATTTTACACTTGTATATTAAATGCAAGGGGACTATCAGTTAATTTTCTGCTTCCAAGGAATAGTCATCAGCATGAAAAGACTGAGAAACTATGGCAGAAAAGCTCCAGGTTATGATGGTAATAACACGAGCTTTATTAGCACAGCAGAGGATTAATTGCCCGTGAAGATACACTTCATGGAGAACATGATAGGAAATGTGTAGGCCTTTTTGGCTTGTTACGGCTTTGCTTACTTCAGTTGCCCAACAAGTTATGTATTATTTGGGAAAATCAATAAATATTTACAATTCTGAAAGAGTCACATAGTGAGATAGATGCAATAACAAGAAAAATCAACATTATTTTTTTTCTGTTATTTTTTTAGGAATCCTTTTTTCAGGATATTGACCTGCTGCAGAAGCATGGAATTGTAAGTATTAGCAGTCGCTTGACCACACAGAATTGTCCATGCAAAGCTACTGTAAGGTTGTTTCCAAAATTGTATACACATTGATGCAAATAACTGCAATTCGTCTTTGCAATAAGTTTTAACTCAGTCAGTGGAGACAAATTTTGCCTTGGGTGATAAGATAGATTTTTAGAAAATCTCATTCACATCAGATTCCTAAATAAAGTGTCAAGATACTCAAAGCATTTAGCACCTAGCACTCTTGAAAAACCAACTGCTTGCTAATTTATTTGAAAACTGTGTGATAGATTATTTCCTGTTCCTGCCAATCTTTGTAATTACTCCTGCATTTTTGGTGCTTGTGAAATTACACTGTGACAATTGTTGCTATACTATTTTCAGCATGTTGGTGCAGGGGGTAGAGTAGGAGTGAGGAAAATATTAGTAGCTAGAGAAATAAGTGGTTAGTTTTCTTCATCAGATATGAGTTCTTATCATTGTTATCATCATTATCACATAAATATCACCTATTTATTTGAATTACTATTATATGTTTATTTAGGAGCCTGGCTCATGGATCAGATTATATTCAGAGTTATAGAAGCAGAATAAAAAGTTGGGTTTGCCTGAAGTAATGTAAGATTTAACTCTAATGAAAATGACTGCAGACAGATACAGATGGGGAGGACATGACACAATGAGTCATCATTAGTCAGCACTGTAGTTACTGGGCTGAGCATGTCAGCAGTGCAATTGTTGACAAGTTTTTTTATTGGCAGTTCATTGGCAGTTTTAAAGATCATTCTGTAGAAGGATCACATGGTTGGGAGCTGTAACTATGGGGCATCATAGGAGAAATACACAAATTATTGTGTTGAAAATTTTAACAAGTTGATCAAAGAGGCTGACCTGAACTGGAAGGGAGCTATACAACCTGTCAGTATGAAACGAGGTGTGGCATTCACAGAATGATACAAATGTATGAAAGATTTTGAAAACAAAGAATAATGACTTTGGCTGTTCTTCTGGGGTTAATAAGGGTTTTCTTCTCTTTTCCATTATTCTTTTCTTTCTTCCAAGTGGTTATTGCCACACCTCAGGGGAAGTTTTTGTTCTCAGCTGTGCCAGTTAAAAGTTTTGTGTGAACATATGATGACCYATGTCTGTTAAACTCATTTACTTGAAGAAATAATTTGTGTGTTTATAATTTTTTTTCCAAGGAGTACAGAGAAAAGTATTTACTAGATCTTACAATGTGGCCACAAAGAGAGTCAGATTAGCACAACTGAGACTGTGGTTTGGTGATCAAAAGTATTGGGTAGGATTGAAGGGGCTGTTAACCCTCAGCCTCTGCTGATGAGTGTCATACACCTATCACAGGATGAGAAATAAGCTTCCAAATGAACATGACTAATTCCTCACACAACCCCCCTCCCTTCTTATGCTCTATGCACCTACACACTCTAGATAAATAGATTATACGTCCAGTTCATAGTTTTTTCAAAGAAAAATCTTGGCTGGAAATGGTAAATTGATATATTATCCCACACCTTTCACACAGTATGTTTTCTTGTGAGTAATCTGTTCTTGCTTTTAAATTTCCAGTGATGTCAGAATCATAAAATGAGGTGAGAGGAGGCAAAATATGTCAGTAGGGTGCTGTCTGAAGTCATGCTGTTCCCAATTTATGAAAAAGTATTAGCTCATTCCAGCCCAAAGTGTCAGTCAGATCTGGAGGATACATATGTTTTAAACTGGACATATTGTGAACATGCAGAAACAGCACAGCAGTTAGACTCGGCTTCCAGTAATCCTTGTGAATCAGCTCCCAACTATCCACCTTCAGATTATCTGGTTTACAGATTATCTGTGCTACGGAACCAAGGATACACTGAGTGTTAAAGGGTTTCCTAGGCTGGGCTCCACACTATCTGAAATAATCTGTACTGTTGCTTTACTGCCAGCTTTGATCTAGAAAAACTGACACTGAACAGGGAGAAGTAAATACCCAGACACCTTTCTCTCAAAACCACCAGAGCTGCTCTCTGCACCATGATTATTCACACCAATGTTAATCAAAATTTTCTTTTGTTGGTGTCACAGACTACACAATGAAGAGTTTACTGTAAATCGGTTTCTTTCTTGGTGAAAATACATGTGCATGTGAATGTATTGTATTTCAAAGGTTTATTTCACCTTCTAGTTGTTAAGTGTCCTGAGTATTCACAGAAGGGAAATTTCTTCGCAGAATGTAGCAGATATTAAAAAGCTGAAGTCTGTTGGGATTTGCACGATCAAAGGAATCCAGATGACCACGAGGCGCGCGCTGTGCAATGTGAAAGGGCTTTCAGAGGCCAAAGTGGACAAGATTAAAGAAGCTGCAAACAAGCTTGTTGTAAGCCAGTCACTTTCCTGAGAGTTTAAACTTATGCTGTGCAACATTTCTCTTAACAGATTTCCCACCGCATCATCAAAATAAGTTTGAAAATTATTCTGCCTTTTACTCTAAAGGGATAATACTTCATACTCCACAACAACCATACAAATGTTGTGGTGCTTTTCATTCCCATGTGTGTATGGGGCTAGGGCAAAGAAAAGATATTTACGTGGGATACTGACTTCTAACTTCAGGTTGAAGCTAAAATAAACCTCTCATGTTCTCTTTGGTCTTCCTTAGGAACCAGGCTTCCTCACTGCCTTTGAGTACAGTGAAAAACGGAAGATGGTATTTCATATTTCTACTGGCAGCCAGGAATTTGAGTAAGCTTTTCTCTAATATCCTTCCTTCATCCAAATGTTCCCAATAACCATCTTTATTGTCTTTAATGAGACACAGAAATGTAAGGGGATACTCAGCTAGGACACGTAGGTCGCCTTGCATTTGCAACTACTGCTGGCTCAGAGATGCCTGCATCAAAAAGCACCAAAACCAACTCCTTTTCTGAGGAGTAACTGGACTTTGTACAGTCACAGTAAATAAATAGTTTGCATCCAGAAGTCTTGAACGTATCATTTTTCCGCCTATCAAAATAATCTGCAGTTTTCAGGTCAAAATTGCAAGTCTTCAAGCCCTCAAGATATTTTTATGGAATGTTATCTTTTCACATGTTATTTTCTCTCTTATTTCTTTCCAGTAATAATTTCTGTAGATCTTTCTTTTGCACACAAAAAGGGGGGTAAAGACAGTTAATTCTTTATGAATCATTGATCATTTAGTGCCCTGCAACTTAATGCATCGAGGGATTTTAGGGCAGAAATTACTTTCCTTAAAGTAGCAAAAATGTCTCTTTTTTACTTTCCTCTTGTGATTTTGTGGGTTTAACTGTTTCATAATCCTCTCTCTTGCTGCAGTAAACTTCTGGGTGGTGGGATTGAAAGCATGGCAATCACTGAGGCCTTTGGAGGTGAGAGAACCACATTAAATAAGTATTACCAAACAAAGAATTGCAACTTTAGATTTTAATTCAAGTTGGATTACCTCTATCAAATTTACCACATTGTAGTACAAAGATGAGTACCTACATGAGTGCAAGAAGAAATAATCCCCTTCTCTTACTGTTTTCCCACTTTTCCTCTTTATTTGCTTGCAGACTAAGGTTGAGCTGAGTAATCATTACTGGGCATGCTGATTCAGTACAACCTAGCATTATTAAGACTATTACTAACATGTCAAAGTTCTCCCTGATGCAATGTGTTCCTTTCCAGTAACAAAATTGCCGCAAAAGGAATTTTAGTTATGCGCACTTGGGGTACATTGCATATAATGTAAGATTTTGAAATTACAATTAAGTTACTATTATAGTACACCTGATAAGTTGGTGGTTAACACTTCAACAATAAGAGTTTATAAAACACAGTACTCTTTCCTTTAGAAAAGATAAACTGGAGACTAACATGGTTTGATAGAATGAGATTAATACACTTGTAAACTTCTCGTTGGTCATTTTACTGAAAATGAAACTGGGCTAGGTTAATGGAATCAATCATTTCTTCCCCACCCTGCCCCCCAGGTATCACTTGTCCACAGGTGCTTTTAACTTCTACACACAAGAGAATAAATGACCTTWGCAGTCAAGCATGATCAAATTAAAGCATTTCAGATTTTGCTTTTCATGTAACACATTTCTCCTGCACAGAATATGATTTAGAAATTGAGGTTAAATGATTTAAAATGATAGAAGTGAATTTTGTAAGTAAGCATGTTTTTAACTGCAGTAACTCCTCGATCTGTCAAATGTGGAAAAAGAAACCCAGACTCTCTTTTTTCCTTCTCTTTATTTAACAGAGTTCCGGACAGGCAAAACCCAGCTATCTCACACTCTTTGCGGTAGGTGTATTTCCTTAAAAGAGAGTGATGTTTCTTCTCAGTGAATCCATTGTTTACAATTCTATCGGAATTAAACACATAGAGACAGGTCAGAATATTTTATTTCTAGAAATACAGTGCAGCAGACCTTGGTGACTCTTACCTCCGTTAACTATGTTTGAGTAGAGAACTCACAGAAATAATTACTTTTTAATACTGCTCACATCCATGAAAGTTTTGCCATAAGGAGAGTGAAGATAATAGACTGTCCTAGAGAAACCAGTTGAAATACACCATCTGGAAAAGCAGAGCACAAGTATGGGTCACATGGAGATGAGGAGAATTGCTCAGAAAAGGGCAGAGGCAACATTTTTTCTCAGCAACTCTTTGACTGTCCTGGTTTCAAGAGGTTTTGCTGAACATGACATTCTGAAAGGGCACTGAAAGGATACTACTGGCTGTGATTAACTGCATAAACAGACTTTGGCAGTCACCATATTTGGGCAGTGCCAAATACAGCAGAACTCTGATTTCCCAGAGAAATGTCTTGATGGGTAAACAGTAGTAAACAATAACTAATATAACTATTAATGCTGCTGAAATTAGCAGACACTGGGTAGGCAAATTCTCTTAAATGAACCCTATATTGTAAAGTGAAATATGGCATGTTCTGGAAAAGTAAGGCCTCTTCTGGTTAGTACAGTCTAATGGTCAGCAGAGTCATACCCTTTTGCATGAATGATTACAACTGGGTTGAGTATTTCAGCTTATTCTCTCCAAAGCAACTAAGCCCACAATCAGCAACTATTTGCATATCTGGAAAAATTCATAATCAAAGAATTTTTGATCATGTAAGTTACAGCTAGGAAAAAAATCCTACTAAACCAATAGAATTAATTTGGGCTGAGGATTAAGAGGATGCTTTGTGAACTTATTAATAATATTCCTAAAATATACAGATTTAGTGATGGTACTGAGTAAAACAGTTTTGACACCATTAATTAAATCTCATCTGATCTCCAGTCAAGAAAAGCAGCTTGAGTTTATTCTCAGCATGGCAGTAAGATTAGATACTCCTGATTTCCACATTGATTAAGGCTGGTGGTTCTTTGTGGTATGGATAAGCAGTTGTATTTTATTTAAAAGTAATAATAGATGGAGTAAGAAAATATTTTTCCTGCTTTTTCATTTTGATCTTCTATGATTCTCTGTAGTGACAGCTCAGCTCCCAGGACCAAATGGCTACACAGGTGGAAAGATTATCTTCATTGATACTGAAAACACTTTGTATCTTTTTGACTGTTAAAAGCTACAGGTATGATGAACTGGAAAGACAGTTTATTTTGTATAAGGAAGTAGGAGGCTCCTGATATCTTAATACATGTAAAAYACTATGATTGTCACAGAAGTCCTGGAGAGTGTGTAGTGGCCCACAAGGAAGTGACTTTTTCTTCTGTCATTTGATGTAATTCAGCTTGGAAAAATTAGACTTAGGATTCAGATTTTATCTGGGGTTTTTTTGGTTTGGTTTTTTTTGTTTTAATTTTTTTTTTTTTTTTTGAGCTCTAATAGGCCTCCTACAGGTGATAGCAGCTTTTCTATTTAAGATAAATTTATCTCAGTACTAAACACTATTTTTAACACTTCACATCTCTGGTAGACTGTGAATAAACAGGTTTTGCTCACAGCTATATTCCTAGAGCACAGATATCCATATGTCAACCCCCTTCCCTCAAACCCTAAACACAAAACAATTATCRTGAGCCCTAAACTATCTTTAGGGTACGTGGGACAGCATGAAGACAAAAAGTCAGTCTTCTCTAGGATTAAAATAAATATTCTTTTTTTYCCCCCCCCATAGTCCTATTTTGGAATGGAGTTTTTATTATTTTCAGAGCATGGTTTGTACAAAGAGAAATCCTTAACTCTGAGTAACGCCAGCCGCCCAGATCGTCTGCGTGACATTGCAGATCGCTTCAATGTCGACCATGAGGCAGTACTTGACAATGTGCTGTATGCACGTGCATATACCAGTAAGACCATTATTGCAACTGGCATGATATCTAGGTTTTATCTCTAAGGGACCTGTTTTAATAGTTCTTGGTTTATTAACAGTTCTCAGTTTATTAACAGCTCCAATACACTCTGTCACAAGACACTGTTTTAAAACTTCAAGAAAGTTTGAAATGGGACTTTTTCTTTGAGAGTGCAATATATACATAAATAATGTGACTAAAACAATTTTTGTGTGTCATTTAATTCAGCTTTAAATTTAAATGTTTATATTGCTTTTCAGTTCTTAACACAACAAAAAGTTGTCTTTGTGCATAGTGTTGTTGTGAAGCTTTTCACAAAGAAGTTTTGTGAGATGGCCAAGAGGAAACTGGAACCTGCAAAAGCACAGGCACTGCTGGGTAGATTGTTACTGGGCACTGGATGTAAAACTGCTGGCAGTGAAAATATAAACAGTGCAGACATTTACAGTGGAATTTTAAAATTCAGGCTTTTGTTCCTTCAGAGTTCTTTTTGGTTCTAATTTCTCTTGGCAACTGTGCTTCCCACTAGGTGAACATCAGATGGAACTGCTTGACTATGTAGCAGCCAAGTTCCATGAGGAAGCTGGTATCTTCAAGCTATTGGTACAAGACTTCTTTTTTCTGTAGGCTTACTGTTTTCAAAATGAGTTTTCCGATTTTCTTTCACAATATTTACTTATCTAGCATGATTACAATGCAGATCATTGACTCCATAATGGCACTTTTCCGTGTGGATTTCAGTGGTCGTGGAGAGTTGGCCGAACGACAACAGAAACTAGCTCAGATGTTGTCAAGGCTCCAAAAAATATCAGAAGGTAAGGGAAACATTGCAAGATTTGGAAAACATGGACTGGAGTCATTACCAGTAGCTGTTGGTAGCACAACCACCTAGTAGTCCAAATGTATTATCAATCAGGCACTGGCCCAGGAATCTCTCCTCACTTTGCACCTCTGTTAGTTACCAAAAAAGATCAAACTGATAATGTATTATTTCAGGATGACAAATTGAGAAAAATTCTGGACTTTTCAACATTTAGAGTTTTTCTAGAAATACTGTCAAGCCCTAAATGAGAGAATAAGTTCTCAAACTGGACAAATATTCAGTAAAAGTAATTGTCTTCCCCAAATTTTGATGGTCTAAATACAAAAGAAAGACAAAGAATAGAAAAAAGGATGAAGGCACAAGGAAATAAAAAAGCCATTCCCGTTGCCACTTTGTCACTACTCTGCAATGCTCTGAAGGATGATGACAGGATGAATAGAGTCCCCTCTCTTTGGAATGTCTCAAAAATGTTGATGAGGAATGAATAAATGCTTTTTTTGTGCAGTAAAAAAAAAGGGAAACAGAGAAAGGGAAGGAGAGGGGGCTGAGGGCAGGGAGCCAACAGAGGAGATGGGAACTGAGAAAGACTTGTTCACTGGAATTCTGAAAAGTGCGCATTTTGGGAGTATTACAGCTGAAGCCACACAGGAGCAAATTTAGGCTGTCTCCTGATTAACTGCAGCCATCAGTCATAAAGAATATTCGCTTCTCATTCTTTTGAATTTTGAAGTGCTTCAGCAGAAGCCTTGCTTTTACCGTGGATGAGAGAATATTTTGGAATTCTAATTGAATGTAGTCTACCTTTTTTGCATTGTTTTCTATTGCAGAATATAACGTGGCTGTGTTTGTGACCAACCAGATGACCGCTGACCCAGGAGCAACTATGACGTAAGATACTTTTTCTCCCTCTTTTTAAAAAATTTCCTATACTTTGTATTACATATTTAACAGAGGTGAGAACTGAGATTTTATGGAGCAAGACGCACTGAAATGAATGCTCAGAGTGGTCATTGTTCCCTTGGTATGAGGAATCATTTGTGAATGACACCTACAAGTTTCTTCAGTTTTTGTAATTACTTTTTTTACGTTATCTGCGGCCTGGTATGGTGGTGACTGTGACTTAAATGAAGAGAACAAGCTATATAAAGTATTGAAAAAACACCACATTTTCCTTTGGAGCAGCTTATATGTGATGTTTAAGGTGTGTATTTCTTGAGCCCCTCTTGACTTTAATGACAGGAAAATGATGCCAGCATAGAACACTTGAACATCCTATCTTGACGCAAGTGTGTTGAAGTCGTTTTTTTAATGTATTTACCTATTGATTATTCATTACTGAGTTGAATAGGCCTCAGTCTGACAGTTAATCACAGAATTAWCCTCTGGAATTTGCACAGTGAACCACCACAATTTTCTTGCTAATTCAGCTTTCAGGCAGATCCAAAAAAGCCCATTGGAGGCCACATCCTTGCTCATGCTTCGACTACCAGGATCAGTTTGAGGAAAGGGAGAGGGGAGCTGCGGATTGCAAAGATATATGACAGGTAAATCACCTTTCCCTCACACRAAGGAAGCTATGTTATGAGCAACCCTAAAGTGACAAAGTTCAAGGTATTGAAACTTTCTGGATGCTGGGTTGGGAGAAAATCCAAAGGACAAACTAATTAACAGATTAAACAAATAATTAAAGTTGTCTTGCATATTGCATATATTCAATTATATAGTCTTTTATCATAAATCCTACTAGATGCCCACCTCTTAATGAAAACCATCAAATACTTTAGTAAGACTGGTGGTCCCTTGGCAGGAAAATTCCAGACCTGTTAAATTCCTAAGTTTTCCTGACACAATTATTTCATATTTTCTGATCTTGATGATACTGATCACATTGTACAGTTTGCACATAGGTATAAAGGCACTCATGTATTCCAGGTCACTCACACCTAAAACATTTTGGAGACCATTTCACAACCGCATTTAGCATGGAGAAACCCACAAGTTTCTTTTTTTTTTTTCCCCAGCCCTGAGATGCCTGAAAACGAAGCCACGTTTGCAATAACTGCTGGAGGGATTGGGGATGCCAAAGAATAGGTAAAAAAAATAATGCAAAGGTACAGCTAAAAACAGGTGGGTAGTGGGGATCAAGTTTTGTGCAGGGTCGCTGACCAGCTGGCTGCATTTCTAGCTTTTGGGAGCTATTTAAGATATTTTGGGAGAACACTGGGATGAACTTTGTACAGCTCAGTTTTGCTGAACTAGAATTTAGTTCATTTAGGGTTTTCATTTTTCAACTGAACTTTCAGCAGACAAAGATTTAAGAAATAAGATTGTGAATTGTTCTCAGAATCCTTTTCCTATGTTTTGTGAAAATCAAACCTGTCCTTTCACATGAGAGTGAATATATATTCTTTCTTAATTTATTTCAAAAAGAGTGTATAAGTGGTAGAATTCAATAGTGTGAAATGGAACAGAACTGGAATAAACTCAGTTATAAAACTGACATATATAGATGGAAAAGGCCGTGGGAGGAACAACAGCTCAAGAACTTGGTGGATTTTCATGTACTGTAGAGGAACAAGTAATTTTAAAAATATGTTTTTCAGCATTTTTATCTTGACTAGATAATGTTCATGTTTTTATTTAGCATTTTCTACTTTGTGGAGAGAATGTTTTAACCTGTGCTTATTAAAGTTAAAAATAAAGACTATGAATTAGAACAGAGGTCTGATTATGTTTGGGTGCTTTGAATTAAACTCTGAATAATCTCATTGATCTTTCATGAGAAAAATGATCTTGGTGCAACCCAACATCTTAAAACCTTTTGTCTAGTTCTCTAAAGAAACCAACTTTATTTCATTGACTTGCTATTCTTCTAGAATAAGYAAGAATATTAAAGATTACTATTAAATAATATTAAATATTATTACTATCGAAAAGAATAAAACAAATCCAGCGGCTGGATAGGAGAGAGAGGCTGGCATCAGCATTTGCACCGAGGAAAAGGCACTTAGGATTCAGCTTGCTGAGGGAACCAGCCAGCACAGGCACAGCTCCGAACTAGCCAGGGATGTAGGTCACGAAGGGAAAAGAAGGAGCTGGGAATAAAGAGAGAAACGGGGCATTGGGAGACAAAATAAAAATTCAGTTTGCAATACCTCCAATGCTCATGGAATTGCTTGTTTTAAGATAAACTAAACAATACATACATACATATTAAAAATATATAAAAATATAAATATATATTAAAATATATCTAAATATAAGTACATAAAATATATATATTAAAATAAATAAATATATATATATATATAAAATGGAAAAGTCTTACTTTGTCCTCTGGTAATTAGAATGGGTCTAACTTTGGTATCTTGTCAGAGAACTTGTCCTCACTGGCACAAGAATTTTTTTGTTTAGATTAACAAATGCATATAAAATAACTTCAAGTAAAAAGGCAGCAGTGACCAGAAATTCGCTGTAGCCAGGCTTTTCGTTGTGACAGACCTAGGGGGCTTGCCTTCCTTAAGTGGTTTGCTAACAGATAGTTGGTATTTTTTTCCTGAGGTAAAGCACTGTTTTTCTCAGTGGAGAAAAGTCTAGCGAGTTGAGGGCAGAGAGGCTGGCTGATCTGAGAGAGCCAGGAATGGATCAGCCATTGTCATTTAATGCAATGTCCAGTCCCTTGCATGTGCCAGTCTTTCCCACACTAGGCATCCGTATCCAGTGGCCGAGTGCACAGTGTCAGTGAGAGCGTGCAGTGTCACTTGATTCCCTCCCACCCACTTAAAAAGACCCAGGTTCCTTCCAGTATTTTATTTTAAGCACCAAGATTGCTTTTTGCTTTCTCACACACGTGGTACATACATACATACACACACACACACACACACACACACACAGATATATATATATATAGCATGTGAAACTAAAATGGTAATTTGTGTGTCATTCCAGGCTGTTATTTTTATTCAAGGGTCTGAAAGCAAACGGGACTCACTTTCCCTTCTGCCAACATAACCAGTTTTTGGTAACCCGACAGCCCGGAAGGCACTGCTGATAGTGGTAACGCAGTTTGGGCCGGGGCTGGCTTTGGCCGGTGTAACCGTGTCATCCCCCTGACACAGCTCCTTGTGCCAGGACACGCTGACTTGGCGATAGAACCTGCACAGCACATAAGGATTTGTGGCCTGTGCCACGTAATCGCCTCATGAGTTATTCTGTCTTTCAGCGAGGAGTGTCTGGCTGATCTGAGGAGGTCTCTCCCGGCCTGCTGGCACTCAGGCGACAGCAAACATCATGGCCTCTGTCACGCTCCTCCTACCCCAGCGCCACGCCAAGATCCCCCTACTAATCTGACAGGGAGTAACATCCACCCGCCGGAGCCGCCACAGAGGCCCAAGGGGCCGCTCCCGCCCCGCCGTCCATTGTCCCGTTATTGTCCCGCCATTGTCCCATCATTGTGTCCCCTGCCCCGCCGCCACCTCGGCGGGGCCCGCGGGCGCGTAGGCGATGGGCTGTATTCTTCAAAGCCGCTGCGCAGTCAGCGTAACCCTCCGGCCCTGCCTGCACGGTCCGCGTAAGAATGTTACGCCAAGCGCACGGGGCTCTTCCCGCCCTACGCCAGCCTGAGTTACGCACCTTGCGTACGCCGTGCACTTACGTAACGTGCGCCTCGGCCCAGGTTTTCCCCGCCGTGCAGAAGGGGTTACGGAGCGCGCTCGTTGCGCAGCGGACTTTGGGGAATAGCGTTCCCACCCCCTCCCCCCGCTTTTCTCACGCGGGGCCCCGGCCCTAAGTAAAGAACGTTACGCACCTTTCGTAGCCGGCCTGCTACTGCACGGGGCGGCGTTTCGCCAAGCGCGCTAAGTGCGTAGTTGGGTTCCGTGAATAGGCTTAGGTGTTTCGGAGCGCCGCAGTTTGCGCAGCGCCGGGCCGTCCGTAACGTAAGCGGAGCGGGCCGGGGCGGCGGCGGCCATTTTGTGCCGGGAGCGCGGAGGAAGAAGACGCTGGTGTCTCCACACCGCCCGGGCCCTGGAGCCGACCGAGAGCCCCGCCGTTCCGGCCGCTGACGCCCAGCGGGTCTCGGACCCACTGACCACCTCTTCTCCTTTTGTGTCCCACCAAAGAGGCGAGGTGGCGCAAAGCGAGGCCTCCGAGGCGCAGCCGCCCCTGGCTGGACCCTCTCCCCGTACCCCCAGCCCGTCGCCGTCCCCACGGCCGGCGTTCCGCTGCCTCTCGCCCACCCCTCCGGGGGCGATGAGAGGCTTCGGGGACCGGGGCCGCGACCGAGACCGCGGCGGGTAAGGGGGGGTCGGCACGGCCGGGAGGCGGCGGGGGGAACCGAACCCTTGCGTTGGGGGCCGGAGTGGGGGGGAAGGCCGCGGGATAGAGGGGGCGTTTGTTGTAAGAGCGGTTTTGGGGGAGCCAGAATCTCATTTGTGGGGATTTTCCCCCACAAATTCTCGTGTGGGGGTGGGGGTGGTTGGAGACTTATCTGTCAGCAAGGCGGGGTGGTGGATTTTGAGTGTTTTGGTTTTTTTTTAAATTTTTTATTATGTAGCTTTTCCATCGTTCATATGTAACTTAACTGTGAACCTTGCTTGCGGTTCCAAGGCCTGCATCCACCTTGCCCACTTAATTATTTTCTGCCAGCCCTCTTATTTAGCCCGCGACCCCCGTGCCCCCTCCTCCACCCCCGCAAGCCACGAAGGTGTCGGTGACCATGGCAGGGCTGGTTGGTCCCTCTGTCTGCCCTTCTGGTTGTCATTGCTCCTTTTGGACTCACTGGAAAGATGGCAGTGGGGGGAAGATGTCTCTCAGCTGCGCTCCCAGGCTTATCGTGAGAGGAAATGGGACTGGAAACGCTGCCATGCGGGGGACTTGGATACTCGGGAGGGTGATCTCGGTGAATGTGGTACTGGACCACACTTGCCAAGCTTACGTGGCACAACAGGAGTTGTTTGTGTGGTATTGTAAAGGCCTGGTAGTAGACACGTTTGAATCTATTATTTAGGGGAAGTTTGGCTTGGAAAAGGTTTTTGCAGGTTTGATTTGATGTGATTTTTTTCTTTTGAGAATGACAACAATAAATACAGTGGCATTAAACTACATAACTAGATTGAAGCTCGAGTTTTTTAAGGGTTGAAAGTAATAAGGCATGAAGTAATAAGGTGATGCTAGGCCTTTTTAAAGAGAAAGTTAGAACTAATTTCACAGAGTGGCATTTTCAGATCACAAGTAGTTCTCAAGGATTAGCAGTAAACATATCATGTGGGTTCTTTTATATGGCAGGCTAGATCTCAGTTTATGAGTCTTCTCTTCATGTTTTTTTCCTTTGTTTCCCCCCCTGCCCCCCACCCACTTCCTTTTCCTCTTGTTTTCCCTCTCCACTGAGAGATTAAAGAATATTTTGCTATACATTGCAATGCACTTTGACATTTAGTTTCTTGTCGTCTGTGGAGGGAGATAGTTGTATCGTTGCTTTATCTTACACCCACATTTCACGTCCTGAAATTAAAAGATACTTTCAATTTTTTTTTTTCCAGAAAGGAGGGTTCTGGTGTTTTTCTGCTATGAGATTTCCAGCTCAGTTTAACACAAGGACATTGGAGTAAGCGCTTTGGCAAGTCTGAGATAGGCCAGACCCCAGCTGGTTTTGGAGTTTAGTGAGTGAGTTTGAGTATGCAGATTTATATACAATTACTTAAAAGAACACTGGCCAAAGCGTTGACACAATACTTGATGTACCTTAAAATTGGTGTAATCTGATTTTGTGTAAAGTCTTKAATTATAGTGGCTGCTTCTCTTTTAGATCAGGGGTTTTGCCTGAGTAAAATAAGTGCCTACATCCTTCTTTGTGAAGTTTTTGGACATTTGCATGAAAAATCCTTTTCTTGGCATATTATCCTGGAAGCTTTAGTGCATAAGGATTCGATTTGTTGCATATGTCCTTTTAAGGTGTGAAAATATTTGTAACCACTGACAACCATCTTACTTCATAAATAACCTTTAGAAAATTTTGGGTCACCCCACCGTGGTGGTTCAGCACCATTTGAAAGTTTATCACCACTTGTTTTCTAGGCTAATCCTGTACAAACTTTCTGGTTTCCTCTTGTCAGGAATGAGTTGTAGGTGACTTCTTAGGATGGAAAATTGTGATGTTTTGCTCCGGAGTGTATCAAATTTACTTGGTCCGAGAAATGATGGCACCACTAATATTGGGTCACCTGAATTGATGTTTGAAAAGAGAGCTGTTCGCAAATTGGGAATATTCTTAGATCTAAATCAGTTTAATTGGAATTGGAATCTCGTTTTACTTGGAGTCAGAATGTGAAGTTTCAGTTACTGCCAGTTTAGCAGATAAACCCCAACAGAAGCAGTGTTCAAGGGCTACTGTAGGTCTCCATTCTTTCAGTCCTGGCATATTGTGTGTACGAGTGGAGAACTGAAACCATGTGACTTGTGTGTAGAATATTATCAGTTTTTCCCTCTGCATAGCTGTGGAGCAAATATTCCTAGTACCCAGCTGTTGCAGTGTCCAGTCTTGCAATCGGCCCTGTCATATGTTTCCTTTCATAAGAGAGCTCACTGACCCTGTGAACCTCCGGTGGACTTGAGTGAGATTATGGGTTTTGTAGGAACTGCTTGAATACTGAAATAGTTGCCATTTTGACCTCAAGTTAGCATGATCAGTAGCAAACATCATCACTAAAAGTGAATGTCCCTGTAAATGGTAGTCTGTGGGTTTTTTTCACTTTGTCCTGAAAGGAAACATAATGTTTAAATGCATTTTTGAAGTTGTGTTTCACAGTCTTTTTCATATGACAAAAATTGATGACTGTGCAGGCTGTGTAGGGGATCTGTTAGACACGCTGATGAGAAAATAAGGGATGGTTTTAGGAAAGGGAGGAAGCCTAAGTCACAGTTGCAACACAGCAAACATTTTAAAACTAACTTAGCAGGTTTTAAGTTATAATTATATCTACCATACTTTTCCAACAGTTTAACCACTTCTTGCTGTTAAATTGTTGATTTGAGTTCTCTTTTCTTTGGTCTCTTAGTAAGTATAATTTGTAGTTTCCATTGAGAAGTGATTAAAGGAACAAATATACTTAATGTTTGAGCAGATAGTCTTGTACTTAAGATAATTCAGAAATTTATTTCAGCTCTTGTTTATTTTTTAGCAGCTCTTCCACCCCCTCCACCCACAAGTTACTCCTTTAGGAAGGTTGCTTAGGGATTTTTGTTCCTTTCTGTTGGTCTCATTAGCAGTTTTTTATTTACGAATGGATTACCTGGGTAGGGTGCAGACACTTTGGATTTGCTGTCTAAATAAAAGTTGTTTCAAATGGGCATGTGTCATGAATTGATGTTTTGCAGAAAGCTGTAGGTTTAGGACAAAATTTTACCTGATAGCATTTGGAAAAGTACTTTTTGCTGAGTTTGTACAGTACTAATGAAAGAGCTGTAACTTTTTTTATGTCTGTGTAATTTTAAAATATAATTCATGATGTTTGTAGTAAATAATTGTTTCATGCCATTGGGTTTTTGATTACTCTTACAAATTACTGCCAGAAGCTCATGTTTTGCCTGTTGCATTAGCCAGTCATTACAGTTAGTTTTTAACCTCTTAAGTGTATAAAATTAACTGGATGAAGAAAACTTAGAAAGAACCATAACTTTTGAATTTTTCTGCTAGTTAGAAATTTTTTTGTGAACATAGCTTCTTACTCTCTTCAGTCTTTGTCAAAATGCACTTGAGAGAGCATGTGGTTTTTCCCAGGTATTTTTTTGGCTTTTTTTTTCCTGTTAGGCTGTGTTTTAAAAATAATTTTAAATTTTATTTTGTTGGTTCCAGAATGACAGATGGACTTGCAGGCTTGCTGGACTTGTTTACTTTCTGTTCTTCACTGTTGTTTTTCATTGAGGCATACGTGATAAGAAAGGAGAGAAGATACAGAGGGAGAGATAGTGAAGTATCTATTTTGAGTAAAACCTTGAGAGAAAGAGAAGGAACTTGCAATGAGAGGTTTTTCTCATCCCTTTCTTGTAACCATGTTGTAAATGCACTGCCAGTTTCAGGAGAAGTGCTGTAGGTGGACACACAGCCATGTCCTAGAGACAGGACCTTTAAAGGGGTGATTTACAATAACATGGTTTTAGGTTCAGAACTGATCTAAAGCAGGTTTATGTTATTTCAAGAGGTTTTATACTATCATAGTGATTGAAGTGGGGTGATCTTTGCTAGAATGTTTGCTCATGTGTCAGCTTGGGGAAAAGACAATGGAAAATGGTTAAGAAACCTGCAAATTCCGGAGTAATTTTTAAATAGCTTTTAAATATAGATAGTATTTATTTTTAATAACTAACATTCACATTTGCAGGTTTGGAGCAAGTCGTGGAGGTCCTCTTCCTCCAAAGAAATTTGGTAATCCAGGGGAACGTTTGCGTAAGAAAAAATGGGATTTAAATGAACTGCCCAAGTTTGAGAAGAATTTTTATGTGGAACATCCAGAAGTGGCCAGGCTTACTCCAGTAAGTTCCATGTTTCCTACAACAGAARATGTCCCAAGTTGAAAAACTTGTCCTAGGAAGTCTGAGACAACATGTGATAGAACTGTCTCTTCCTCAAGCTTGTTTGGTGCATGTACTCGGCAGGATACTGGTTCTAGTTGCTTTTAGTATTTAACATTAGCAAAGGATATCCTTCTCTTCTTAGTTGTTTTTATATGAGATATTTTATATTTTATCATTTGTAATGCATCATCATAATGCTTGTCTGGTCTAGCAATTTGTCAGTGGACATAAAACGAGAGAACTTGATAGGTACAGTGCTGGAGAGGCCCTGAAAGAACCTAAAATAATGAACTGAAAGTGGCAGAGATACATGAGAAATGTTTGAAAGTAATGTTTTATCATCAGAGTAATTGGACTGAAAGAGGCTGTGGGGACATCTCTAGTCTAATCCTCTGCTGAGAGCAGGGCTGACTGCAGAACTGGAGCAGGTTGCTTAGCGCCTTGTCGTTTTGAGTTTGAACATCCGCAGGGATGAGGAGAATTTATATCCTCTCTGGGTGGCTGTCTCATGTTTCTCATGGTATTTTGCAACATCTTCTCTATAGCGACACAACCAGTAGTTGAAAGTAGCAGTTAAAGGTCACTGTGGGTACAGTCTTACCCAAGCTAAACAAATCCAGTGCTCCCAGTCTTTCTTCGTATGGCCTGTACTCCAGCCTCCATCTTTCCCCCGTAATTAGACATGCCCTGTTAAAACAATGTGGTCCTTAAATCGGGGGCTCGAAACCGGGTGCAGTACTTTGTGTTTACTGTGTAGGTACAGTAATCTTCCCTTTCTACCTAATTTGAGTCTAGTCCTGTATTCCCTCTTGTAATGTATTTTTATAATTAGAAATTAAGGGATTTTGTTCTAAACATGAGGCAACAAACAAACAATGTCATTATCTGATTGCATAGACCTAAAAATCGTTACGTGAAATATGCATATGGTATAAAGGAATTGAAGGAGGCATCGACTTCTTAAAGATACGAGGACTTGAACTACTGAACCATGGTTAGCATTAGATGCTGCAGCTGTCTTTGGCTTAGCCAGCAAAAGGATTTTAACGTTTTCCCCAGAAGTAATTTTTTTTTTTTTTACCTTTTCATTCAAGCTCAAGAGATTCTCAAAAATAGTCAGTCTATTGCTTTGGCTAAAGTGCGTATTTGGTATTGATGTGATTCTCTGTAGTGATTTCTAATGAGCATTAGAATAAGGTCATGGATTGTGGAAGCATGTTTTAAAGGGCAGTTGGACTTGCAAGATAACAGACAAAAATAAAACACTTTTTCTAATCCTAAAATTACACTTATGTGGCTACACATGTCAGAAATATTACAAGAAGTTCCATTATTTTAAAAAATTGTGAGGTCCTAGGGTATCATTATGATGTTGTCTGAGCTTCTTTCATGCTCTGAAACAATTCCAAGCAACATTTGAATTGCAAGTTGTCCAGCAAGAACTCTGTATTTATCTGCCTCTGGAATGTGTTAATTAAAGAAGGACTGCCCTGCCTTCTCTTCACAGTATATTAAGACCTATTTAGTTTATTTAATTCTTAGCATTGTCACATAAAACATATTTCTTATCCTCTCTTTCTAACCACTTTTGAAGCTGTTGGTCATTTCTGTAAAAAGTGGAATTCCTAGAAGTATTCTATTAACATACTTTTCTTACAACCAGTCCTTTTTAATGAAGAGATAGATGTTAGCCCTTCTAGACTGTGTAGAGAGCTCATACCTCTGAATGTTGGAGAAGCTGTACATTAACTCAGTCTTAAAGTAAAATCTTCAGGAAAGCAGTCTTTTTTAGATCTCCGTTTTAATTCAGTTCTCCACTAAAGTTGTTAATTCAGAGGTGTGAAGAGAGTTAGTAGTTAGAAACACGCACTTTAAGTCCCTGATGATATTTGACTTTTATTTTTTCTTCTTTTTTCTTTCCACATAAATAGTATGAAGTTGAAGAATTGCGAAGGAAGAAGGAGATAACAATTCGGGGAATGGAGGGCTGCCCCAAACCGGTGTTTGCCTTCCACCAGTGTAGCTTTCCACGTAAGTATTTTCGCCATTCTTTACGGTAATGAAGATTCCTCAGAACGGACCAGAACGGTTACTGGTTCTGTTTTCTAAAAGGTTTTCTAAAGCCTCAGCTATGCTTTAAGAAATTTTTTCTTTTCTTAAATTCTCAAGAGTATGTGATGGATGCCTTGATGGACCAGAACTTCACAGAACCCACTCCGATTCAGTGCCAAGGCTTTCCTCTAGCCCTCAGCGGTCGTGACATGGTGGGCATTGCACAGACTGGCTCTGGGAAGACACTAGCGGTGCGTATTCTTTCCTTTTATTTCTTTAGCTAGCTTTTCGTGTCACCTGGCAGAAATTACCTAGGTGTTAGTTTTTGGACTTGCCAGAAGTACAAGTGAGATGATTACATTTTTAAAGCTTGCTTTATTGTATCATGGGGGAGACTTAAGTTTCAACTCAGCTACCAACCTGTTCTATTCACAGGTGTGTGTTTTGTGTGTGTCTTCCTTTCGGTTGCTTAGTCATTTCTCTTCGGTCTCTGCTTACATTGTGGTTTAAAACCCAGGGCGTTCCCTTTAGCACCTTCGTTTCATTAACTGTGCAGCTTAAAATAAGAAATGGTTGGGTTTCACCATATAGATTAATTTTAAGTGCAGTGTTATAAAGGATTTTTATCCCTTACTAAAAGCATTGGCTAGGACCATGATTACTCCATTCTGCTAACTTCTGCTCCAAATTTAAGCGAGCCTTCCTTTCAGAGGTGCTGAGCAGCTACATTTTGTGCTCATGCCAAAGCAGATACGGTTGATCAGCAGCTCTGAAAATCTGGTCGATAAATGCAACTATCTGGTTTTGCAGAATCATGTTTTATCTATGTTATAGAATGCTGTTTTCTTCTGTTTCAGTACTTGTTGCCTGCAATTGTTCACATCAACCACCAGCCATATTTGGAGAGAGGGGATGGCCCAATTGTAAGTGCTTGTGGATTCTCTTTGTATGGATGCCATGGCATTGTTAATGAAATGGGTGCTTTATTTAATTGATGTATTGGAATAGTAAGTGGAGGAATTTTTACTGTCACAATGTGAACATCCCACTCAGTTGAAATTCTGTACAATTGCTGACATAGTCTAAAGAGGTTTAAATGTTTTAGCTAATAAAGAGAAATGGTCCAACCTTGCTTATGGTTATAAGTTAGAGATGTGTATGCAGCTTGACTCTCCTGATCTAATTCCTTTTGCAGTGTCTGGTTCTAGCACCTACTAGAGAGTTGGCCCAGCAAGTGCAGCAGGTGGCTGATGATTATGGCAAATGTTCAAGACTGAAGAGTACCTGCATCTATGGAGGAGCACCCAAAGGTCCCCAGATCAGAGATCTAGAAAGAGGTAATTTCAAGATGTTTCTGGAGGAAGTGGTATTGTAAAATCTCTGTAAAAATAAAACTTCTCAAAACCTGTTTGGAAGGGGGTGAGAGTGAATGAATGCCTGTCTCTTTTTTCCAGTTAAAATGGTAGTTCATGAGGTAGTTCTCTTCTTTGTTGTACAGCGACTTGGATATTAGATTTCCTTTCTGTTTTCTCTTTGAACTTTGAACTTGTGAAGATCATCAGGGTGTAGAAAGGGGAAAATGAAACTTTGCAGAAAGAGAATAGGTTATTTTAAGGAATGCAATGCCAGCATATTTAATGAAGGATTTTTCCTAAGGCAGATTTCAAGTTTTCTGCCTAGGTTTGTTCAAATAATCAAACTTAGTTTCTGAATGTATAGAAACTTTTAGGCAGCAGGAAGGGTGTGTGGTTTTTTGTTTGGGTGCTGTTTCTTGTTGTTGTTTTGGGGATTTTTTTTAAATTGTTCTAAAGCACTAAGTCCTGTGTACCCTGTAAGAGGTTCTGTAACTGTCTTACTGTATCTAGGAAGGGACTAGAGTTGGGAATGATGAGAAACCTTAGAGTGACCTATAAGTTCAAATGCAGGAATGTGCTGATGGCTTTCATCTTCACTAGATTAAAAAATGTAATAGAATTGTGTGAAAAGATGCAAGAATTATTATCAAGGTAGTCTTACAGATACAGATCTATTCAAGAAATCAGAAAATTTTGCTAACCACTGCAGTTTGCAGAGTTATTACTGCAAACTACAGTAGTGGGATAAAGGCATGTGTAGTAGAAGTCTGGGATCTCTCTGTTGAAGAAAACACCAGTGCATTCCAATTCAAAAATACCATCTTCATTGTCAGTCTTTGGGAGGATCAGCTTGCTGGGTTTTTGCACACCTTTCTGGAGTGCTGTAAAATAGATACTCTGCTTAAGAAGAAGACCTTTTTCTTAAGGTCTTCTTCCTTCATCTTACCTTCTGTGAACATTTCCGTGACACTGAAATGCTCACCTGTAAGATTTGGGAATTGGGGGGAAACCAGATCCTCCTTTTAAGGAATGTGTAAATTGCCAAACCAGGTATTTGTTAGGAGTATTTGAACTCTCTTTTTATCCCCACAAACATGAGCAGGATGATTGTCTCTCCCTGTTGGTGCACAGTTGCTCAGTATTAAAGCCCATGCTTTGGCTCTATATATTAAAAAAAACTAAAGTAATTAGACCCATATAGCAGGAGAAGCACTTCATGTTTGAAAATAACCTCTCTAGACTGCATAATTTTGGATGAAGGTGGGTCAGGCTTCAGTAGAAGCTTACTTTACTTCTGATTTTTGGACAGCTCTTCATTGGTGTTTTTCTGACGGTAACCTTTTAGTTTCTGTACTGCATTTATTATTCCAATGGCACTGTAGCAGTAATTTCAGAATGGAAAAAATATTAAAAGGAACTAGGGCTTCTACTGAAATGACTCAATCTTGGGTACGAATGAGGGTGGTGCTTTTTTTTTAAAACAATTTTGCTCTGGAAGGTGATTCATTCTGACTAAAAATACTGGTTGACATTCAAATGAAGAGCCTTACTCTTTTTCCTTATTCTGTTCTGAAGGTGTGGAGATCTGCATTGCTACACCAGGTCGCTTGATTGACTTCCTTGAGGCCGGAAAGACCAACCTTCGTCGGTGTACATACCTGGTGCTGGATGAAGCTGACAGAATGTTGGACATGGGATTTGAACCACAAATTCGTAAAATTGTTGACCAGATAAGGGTGTGTGACCGTTGTAGGACAGCCTCCTTTGTTTTCCTGTTTAAAATCCAGTACCGTAAACAAATCTGTTTTCCCTTTCTCTTAGCCTGACCGACAGACTCTGATGTGGAGTGCCACCTGGCCAAAAGAAGTGCGCCAGCTCGCTGAGGACTTCTTGCAGGACTATGTTCAGATCAATGTGGGAAACTTGGAGCTAAGTGCCAACCACAATATCCTGCAGATAGTGGATGTATGCATGGAAAGCGAGAAAGACCATAAGTAAGCTGATTTTCCTACCATTTCACTTTCTTTGGTTATACTTAAAAATCTGCCATTGCTTTGTAAGCCAACTAGGAATTCCAAATAGTAAAGTTATTGTAGCACTACTTAACCTTTGAGTGTTACAAAGTAAGTAGATCCTGTAATAAACTAATCCCTTGTGTATACTTTGACCATACCTTTGTACAGCCAACAGAAATTCCGTGTGATGCTGAGTGACTTACATGGATGTGTGTTGAGTATGTCCTCAATGCCTGTTGAGAGAGAGAGCCTGTATTTTGGTATGTGTGGCTGTATGTCTTAGCTCTCATGTCTGTTCTAGACTGATACAACTGATGGAAGAAATCATGGCAGAGAAGGAAAACAAGACTATCATCTTTGTGGAGACAAAGAGGCGATGTGATGATCTCACACGAAGGATGCGCAGAGATGGGTGATTAGCTTCTCCCCTTCCTCCACTTTTTTCTAGTGGGAAACAGAAATTGTAATCAAAAGCAGTAAGGTTTAAATGTTCATGATGCTGTTGTTGGGAACAACTTACCCATTATTTTTTTGACTGAATTCAGTCATTGTTTCCCAGAAGATTCTACTCCATCAAAGCATTAGTGCAAGAGAGAGTGTTTGTAAGCAGTGCGTGCGGCTTTTTTTAGTGTATTGGAATGCTGATATCAATATAGCAGTTGGGATTGTATCAGTATAGCAAACGTGATTTGGCTTAAATGGTTGTTTATGTAAGTAGTGGGTTTACAGTACACATGCTGGGTAGATAGAGGCCAGAGAATAAAATATTTCTCAAATCTTAGTTTTTCCCTTTTCAACAAAATACCAATAAAGCTTCCTGTTTCCTTTAATATATGTACTTTCTATCTATACTAATGTACATCTCTGTTTGGCAGTTGGCCAGCTATGTGTATCCATGGAGACAAGAGTCAGCCAGAAAGAGATTGGGTGCTTAATGGTGAGTCCATCACTGAGGGGAGAATAACTTGGGCTGCTGTACCTGATTTACGTAGACGTGGTTTTTTATCTCTAGACCCAATAGATACATTTAGAAGAACTTCCTTTGTCTTTGTACTCTTAATTTCAGTACTTGTGCCTTTTTTTGTTTGTTTGTTTTGACAAAACACGATGGGAAAATTGCTTAACTCAGCTGGATTTTGAAAAATAATTGAGGCGTTACATCCTGACTTTTGGGGGTTTCTGGAATTGACCCATCTTACCTAGCTTCTGGAAAATGAGCATTTAGTATAAATCAAGCTCAGGTAACTTTTATCTTTTTGAGAAGTCTTACTTCATAGCATGCTTTGTTTTGCAGAGTTTCGTTCTGGAAAGGCTCCTATCCTCATTGCTACCGACGTTGCATCTCGTGGGCTAGGTTTGTACACATAGACCACTCTTGCCTACTGCTGCATATTTTTCTTCTTTGGACTGAAAAATGTTTCTTTTAAAAAAAAAAATTCAAAGCGTGATTTTCCCCCACATGTGAAATACGTTTTTTAACATTAATCTTTTTTTTTTCTTTCATATTCAAAGTCTCTTCCTGCTCCTAATGAACAGGCTTTGGTCTGCAGCAAGGCCTAGGCATGACCAATCGATCGCCAAGAGGGAGAAGAGACGTCCAATTATGCAACCCAACCCTTCCACCACACTCACTTCTTCCCCAAATCCAGCTTTTGTCGCTGGATGGTAGGGATGGATTGCTCTCAGTTCAGAGCGTGTCAGATAAAGTTCAAGTAGGAAGTTGTGGGAGAGCATTTCGACAGCAAATAGCAAATATTCTCCCTGTATGACACACCACAGATTTGAACATACCAACCCCAGTGTACACGCATGTTTACCCTGCAGATGTATTCACATCTGAGAAAGCACTGCTCCAGATCTTTGCTCTTGACATGTAACCTTCCCTCCTCTGTGTTCCTTCTAGGCAGGACCACTGAGATGATATATGACCTTTAACATCTTGTTACCCAGATGTGTAATTGAATCAAAGTCGCACAGCTCTGTTGTGGTGGTATGAACATGATCTGTCTGGATGCATCAGTTGTGCCCCCTTCGATAATAAGCATATTTGTATTGTGAAACACTGTGTGCTGTGCACAGTCCTTATGCATCTGCCCACCCTAGAAGAGGAGGATGGCTGCTGAAGTGCTCTGAGTTTAATAACAGACATTGAATACTCTGCCCACCTTGAGTTTGGTAGACTATAAAACCACTTGGGAGTCAATGTCTCATTGTAGTAAATTCTAGACAAAACTACTGCAAATCAGTGGAGATTTAACTCAGAGAACCTAGTTTGTTAAAAGCCTCAGTTACCTGAGCTCTCTTTGTGTGCTGAAAGGGTGGCTGCACTGTGCATCATATGGTCACTTTAATACAGGCAGACCATTAGTAGACTTGGCAGCCTTTGTTCACACAACCTTCACCCCTCCTTCCCCTCCCCCCTCAAAAAATGTCCAGCACTTCCTCAGGAAGTGATTATATGGACTTCAGTCTCTGCCCTCTAGGGTCATGTCTGGACCTGTGCAGTTAGAACTTGGGCCTGTTGGGAGAAGGGACTGAGGCCTGAAACCAGTTTGTATGAAAGAGAGCTGCTTTCTCTAGCAGCATTTTTTAAACAGGCTTGCTATGTGCTGGTAGCTTCTTTGTGCATCTTGCCTAGACATTTAAAACAGCCTCACCCCCCTCAAAAAAAACCAAACCAACACTTCCCCCAAAACAACTCAATTGGATAACGCTTCAGAAAACAGTCTCCCCACTTCCCATCGTCCACTTCACCTGAGCGAAGGGGGAAAGGTATCAGAGTCTGTTTCTTGTTACTGAACAACATCTCTGCTTGTTTTGGGGCCCTGAGTTTGCTGCTTAAAATAAGTCACTTAACTGGCAAACTTCTGGACGACTTCCTCCAAGATCCTGGAAAGTGAAGGCTTCTACCTAAATAACATAAAACAGGGGCGCGCGCCTTTTGGCTGAGTCACCAGGGCTTTCCCTCTTCCTAATGGAACATTGGTTTCAAAAAAGCTTCTTTCAGGTAAGTTCTGAGTCCCATAATGACTTCTTTGTGATAATTCCCTGAAGTGAGGTCCTCTCTCTGCACTGATTTTTTTTTTTTCACTTTATTTTTTTGTTCAGTCTATTAAACTAAAAACATTGAATTTGTTTTGTTTTGTTTTCTTTAACAGAAGCTTTGATATCAGCTGCAGATCATTCTCAGTGCAGGGGGGGGCACATCTACAGTGATGGTCTAAACAGCTCTCTAGACTAGCATGTTTGCTAGTTTATGTTTGTCCCATTTAATAATTGGAGACTGACTGTGCCATAGGGTGTTCTGATGGTCTGACAAAGGGAATGTTTCCCAGGTAGCTGTCAAAAATGATTTACGGTCTCGGTTCTAGATCCTGCCTACATTATTTTCTAAAAGTGCAGGAAGATTGTGAGTGTGCGCAGACACTTTGGAGCATGCTAGACTGGAGAAGCCGAGTCTTGTACACGCTCTGGTCTTTTCTTCAGCGAGCTGCGTGCTCTACCGGGACCACTTTCTAGTCTGGAAAACACCCTTGCATCTTCCTCTTCCTGCCTCCCCATTCTTCCTGCTCCTCCCAAGTCAAGTCAGTTCTGTCTGCATTGGTAGCTACAATTCCTTGTGCTTTCTGACGGGAAAGCACATCCTTTTATCCTCTCTGGTAATTCAAGTCACTTGCTACTGGATGTGCAAAACGGGACTGACTGAGGACCATGTAGCCTGGAGCTGGTCAGTCTAGCTTCACCCCGGCTGTGAAGATGCAATCTGTCACGTGTACTTCTCTCTAAACTTCACTTTCCCTTTTTAAAAAAACGGTTGCATCAAGGACCCTAGCTGGAGACTCGCGCAGCCCCCTGTGAAACCTGCCTTCTCACTCCCTTTTTTTGGTGTGATTCAGGACTTTGGAGTCAGCAAAGACTGAGGAGCCCCTCCTTTGCTGTAATAAGAAACAGACATAAAGTCCCCCTTTTGTCACTACAACCCTCCTGTTTTTATTTTTCCTACAACCCCTTTGAAATTGATGCAGTCTGGGCAATAGATGCAGTCTGACCCTTTGGATGTAATTTTTGTATCTTCATTTTTTTGACAATTGCCCCTAAGAACCCCAAATAGGGGACAAAAAGCGTTGGAGGACCTGAAACTTTTACCTGAACCCAGGTTCTCCGGCGCTTCACAACCAAATGGGGCTACAGAGAAGCGTCTAAGCCAGTTCACAGAGCGAGCGTGTGTGGGGACTTCTCGCTGCCACGGACCCTTGATGCATGCTCCCCGCGCTCCAGTGGTCCCGTGTCAGAGGGCGGAGTTTTCGAAAGGAGGCCGCCAAAAATAAAAGGCAAAGAGACGGGATCGGCTGCAGCGGTTTCCCACAGGAGGAGGGAGTGTGCATCGGTCTGGTAACAAACAGAGAATGTTTCTCTCTTTAAAACAAAACAAAAAAAAAAAGGAAAGGAAATCACAAAAATCYGTGTTTTATCTTGGATATTTTCAGAATATTCTTGTTAAAATGCAGATTTTAAATTTTTTTTTTTATGAGCTGTTAGGGCACTTACTGTAAAACGGTGCATTTAGAAGTCTTGTATACTGTAGTAAATAGGTGCTGTTGGTACTTAAGGTGCTTTCACTGAAGTGTTACACTAACATTTACGTGGTTTCTGTCCCATAAGTTTTCAAAGTCTGTCTTGTCTTAAAACACGCAGTTCTGATCTAAATTTTAAAACTTTTGCATACAAAGCCATTTTGATAATTTTGTTTCCTGCTTCCATCTGACCCTGGAAGTAGGGAATTGCTAACAGAATTCAGGATTGTCCAAATTATGCAAGCTTGCCAGAACTGGACAGAGCAGCACAGTGAAATGTTAGTGCAATGCATTCTGGTGATAACTACAAAGCTGAGTTAAGATACTCTAGGTCTGAATAATTTTTAATGAGTTGGCTGAGTAAAACTAATGTAATTTGAGTGCCTAAAGCTTCAGGCTAGGGAAATTAGTTCACTGTATTTTATTAGGACTGTAAAAGTAAATATATTTAAGATTGCCTTTTATTTCATATTACCGAGTGGAAGGTAAGTGATCTCATTACCGTTATTTTTTGTTAGACTTCTCCCAACAGAGTAAAAGCTTTATCATGGCAGTTCTGCCCTTCCTCCACCCCAGCTTGCTCTGTCTGATGGTGACATTTTCACTCTACAGTTTGTGTTAAAAGAAAAAGTATGAAATTCAGTTAGCTTAGTCACAAACATTGGTGTCTTTGACACAGGAAGACAGAGAAATGCATTCCGGGGAGGATGACTTTGAGTGCAGGGCAGAGCTGCTTTAAAATTGCCATTCTTTTTCAATACACTGACCTTTGTTCCTGATGATCTTAAATTTCAGTCTTCTACTCTTTTGGGATGAGTCTGTCTTGTATTTATTCCATGCAATTACTAACTTTGTATTTTTTTTTCTTATTACTGTCACCTGCATTCGTGCTCCCCACCTTTCGTTGGCACGTCCTCTCTTCTTCTCCCCTTTCCTCAATCCCACCCCTTCACTGTGCTTCGCTCCTGGGCACTTCACAAGATGTGGAAGATGTTAAGTTTGTGATAAACTACGACTATCCGAACAGCTCCGAAGATTATGTGCACCGTATTGGCCGTACCGCACGTAGTACCAACAAAGGTACTGCCTACACCTTCTTCACACCAGGAAACCTGAAACAAGCCAGGGAGCTTATCAAAGTCTTGGAAGAAGCCAATCAAGCCATCAATCCAAAGCTGATGCAGCTTGTGGACCACAGAGGAGGAGGAGGTGGAGGTGGAGGTAAAGGCACGAGGGAGAAGGGCTACACAGGCAATAGGTTCTCCATTTTGAGGGAGGGAAGATTAAAAGAGGGTATTAAGGTAGTTAAGTGCAAGTCAAAGATAACAAACAAATTAGTAATAAAGCTATTCTGTACTTGAGGTCACAACAGGTTATGTAGAATGTAGTATTTCTGTCCCGAGAGAGAGGCAGTCCCATGTTTCACCTTAGGTACAGAGTTTTTTTTTTCTCCTGATAAGGTGCTCAGGGAGCTGAWTTTGCTTGAAGCAATTAATTCCTCACAGCTCCTGCCTAAGGACAGGCAACAAGATGCTTGTGCATGCGTGTGCAAAATGGAAATCAGTGAAAGAATACACTGACTTTCAGGGACTGACACACTTTTTCTTCCCATTCCCTGGAGGAATAAGAAGTTTCCTTGTATTTTCGAGTTAGTCCTGAATTTCTTCCATTTCTTTCTCTCCAAGCACATAGATAAAGAACCCTTGCTGAATTTCATGTTTGCACTTTGAACAAAATGAAGAGACGTATGCACAGCTGTGCAGAGGAGTTACAGTCAGTCAGAAGAAGGTGCTCCTTGTGAGCAAAATTGGGAACGTAGAAGCGGGAGAAAGGGTGGCATAAGTACCAGAAATCATTGTTTAAGGCTTGTTCGTGGTACTAAATCTTAATATATCCATCGCCAGGAGGTCGTTCTCGTTACCGAACGAGCAGTTCAGTAAACAACCCTAACCTGATGTACCAGGAAGAGTGTGACAGGAGGCTCCGGGGAGTGAAAGAGGGCCGGAGAGACTCAGGTGGCTTCAGAGACCGTGAGCGTGGTGAAAGTTACGCCAACGGAGCCAACAAGACCTATGGCAGTGCCTACGGGAGCCCAAATTCTGCTTTTGGGGCAGCACAGAGCCAGTATGGTTACACTCAAGGGAGCTATGGAGCAGCTGCCTATGGCACGAGTGGCTATGGCACTGCAGAGTACAGTGCTAGTGGCTATGGTGCCAGCACCACAGCTGCCACAGCTGGGAGAACCTCACAGAGCACTACCCAACAGCAGTATGCAGGGATGGTGGGGCGCTCAGGCCAGCAGCCACAGCCGCTCATGTCACAACAGTTTCCGCAGCCCCCTGCCACTAACGTGATGGGCTATATGGGACAGACTGCCACCTACCAGTACCCACCCCCTCCCCCACCCCCGCCCCCCTCCCGCAAATGAGACCACTTGCTGGTGACCAGTGTAGACGTCTTGCATTTAAAGGAACCTTTTCTTTCTCTCGTTTCCCATTGTGATGTCTCTCATGCAGATTAGACTTAGAATTCACCATTCAAATCCCTTGAGCCCATCAAAAATGGCCCCCAGTCCACATTAATGACCCTGTCCTCTTTTTTTCTTTTTTTTTTTTTAAGAGATACATATAGTTGACTGGAAAATTTATTATTTTTGTCTTGCATGTTGAGGAATTCGGAAATTTTATTTTCTCTAAAAGACGTGGATATAAGGCAGATARGTCCCAGCTTGATCATCTTGGTGTCTAAGGTTTGTGTGAAAACTTGCTTTTGAGGGAAAGAGGTTTCTATTCTGTAACATGTTAACGTAATTTCAGGAAGTATCAAGAGAGATGGGAAACTCTGGGGGAGCCAAAAAGCACTTCATTTAAAATACAAATGCAAGGGAGCAATGCTCATTTCTCCTAATCTTAATTTTTTTTTTTAAATAGCTCACTATTATTGCTTGAAATTTTACTGTAGATGACTTTCTATTGGAAAACTCTGTTCATTTGTCTGAGCTATGTGGTYCTCAGAGTAAACCCTTGGGTATATTGCTGGTGTTTCCGCAGTTCTGGAAGCCCCATTTTCTGGTACCTGTAACAGGCTGCAGTAGGGAGCTTGGGATTAAATACCCAGTGTCAGAGACCAAACCTATCTTGGATTTAATACCTGAAAACCAGAGAGTTGCTGTGGGTACCACTGCTGAAATGTTCAGCCAAATAAGTTCTTCCCCTACGATTGTTAAATTGCAGCATCGCAAACATGTGGAGGTTGGTTATCACTAAATCAGTTTCTTCTCTGAAGTTCCTGTTGTTGGGTTTATTGAAAGAAGTCTTACTTGAGAGCATGGAAACTAAATAGAACTGAAACGATGAACAGCATTGTCTGTCCTTCACAAACAAACTCCCTTTTGCCATGGGGAATGTTCTGAATGCTGCCACGCTCGATAAAATGTGACAGAGTTTTCCACACTTAAATTTAAGAGGTTTGAATAGGGTGGGCTAGGGGGGAGGGTGATGGGGGAGGAAGGGAGGAGGAGGAGATTGCCTGGGGTCTCCTTTTCATGAGGTAAGCGGTGAGCTGGTTAGTGCATCTTGATTCTGAAGCTTTATTTCTTTTGTACCTTGCTCTGACTATTGCTTTCTCTGGCTTTTGAGTGCATTTCCCTGCTCCATTGGTCCCTTTGAGCTGAGCTCTTGCAGGTAGGTAGTATTTTAGAAAATGTTAGAGAAGAGTGAAATTTTAGTAAATACGTAAATAAAACTTGTTTATTTTACAGGCTAAGGTGGGTGTGAGGGGGGTTTCCCCCTTTAGTAAAGCATGTTGTTGACTTGTTATTTCTAATACCAGACGGTTCAGAGACAGTAGATGATAACAGGAGTTGGCTGCTCTTGATCTGATAAGATGACAAAAGAATGGATTCATCTCCTGGTTTGAGGCACGCTCTTTGTGTTAGGAGAGTGCAGGGGGGTTGTGGGGTTTTTTCTGTTGGCGTTCTTGCATATGGATGATCAAGGCAGCCCACTCCTTCTGTAGCAGAGTGGAACTTCTTATAGCCCTGGAAAAGAGCTTGCTTATACAGAAATGATTTCTTTTACATTGTAATTTCTTCCCAGAGTAAAATTTTGGGGGATGAGTACACTTTTTTCTTTCTGTGGTTGAGTTACACAGGTAGGTTGCTGGCAGGGAGAAGGGAGATTCCTTCCAGAACCTCAGTTCCCTCATCCCATTTTATAATTCCAGTGCATGGGCAGGAAGTTCCTTTGCTTGTGTTAAGTGAAAGCCAGAAACATTTTGTTTATCCAGGCACTGACGGATTTGTCTTTGGCCTCCCTCACAAGCAAATGTAGAGCTTTTTTTTCCTTTTTTTTTTCTCCTTTTTTTTTTTGTTTTGAGACTAGAATGCAGAAATGCATTGGAGGGATGTAGGAGTAGGACATCTCACTGACTGGCTTTAAAAAGGGTCTCTGGACCACCAAAGCTGCCTTACAGTCTGTTATAGCTTTCACTTTTGGGGGTGACTTGTGCGTGTTTAAACATCGGTGCCAAGTCTTGCTCTGCTTTATTGCCATTGAGGTCAGCTGAAGTCCAGGGTCTCGGTTCAGAGTGTTAGCCAGACTGCTGAATGCACCTGAATGCACCGTGGCATGTGCTGCCCCTGTCCCACCTGGTGCTTTTTGCTCTGCTCCATATACCAGCTGGAGGGCCCTTGTTGATAAAGCATTAGCCTCTAGTGGTGTTTGCATTGTTTTCAATCTGTAAAAAGTTTGTGGGAGTGCCAGATATTTGAGCTGGGTGTCTCCTCCCCTCCCACTTCCTGAAGCAATTTACTGTTTTGGACTTCTCTGAACATTGGAAGGGTTACTAGCTTTGTGTGGGATCAGCATCTCGTTTCACACACCTGCTGGTCTCTGAACACATTCCTGTTGTATTAATGAAGACTTGAATTGAGAGATTCATAGATCTGTGGTGTTCAGGCACAGGATACTAAGAGCTATGTTACTATTCTTAGTTTGTAAATTGTCCTTTTGATACCATCTTGTTTTCTTTTGTAGGTATAAATAAAAACACTGTTGTCAATAAATTGTGAACTTTGTCTTTATTTTTGGAATGTAAAGCCGTCTTTGCTCCTGTTCTTCCCAGTTCTTAAAAGTCGAATTCAAGGAGATGGAAACACTTCTTGGCAACCCACTGAATTTTAAATGAAATAGTCCCTGTCTGTAGAATACAAGGAAACTGAAAATAAGTGAGCGGGGAGGATGTTTGACTACTTGTGGAATTGGAAGATTCACATAATTCAAAGGCAATGTGTTTTTCTCTCATGTTACAGGACCTGAATAGAGAGAGGGCCAGACAGAGTTAATTTCCAAGAGAGTGTTAGTTCATACAGAGTTAAAGTAGCAGTTTGTAGCATCTGCTGTGTCAGACGTGGCCACCTGTGAAATGGGTCACTTGTCTCACCTTAACAGACTTTATTAGTACTTGTTCCCTTTACCATGGGCGCACCTGCTGAAAGACTGAAGRGAGTGACAGTTTCCCCTGTGCTGCTTCAGGGTCAAGGTAGAGGTGTGTTTTGGAGGTAGATGCTGGGAAGAGCTGGGAGAGAATAACTTGCACTACTTCAGTATTGGCCAGCACTAGCACCAAATTCAAGTGAGAAGAAATAAAAAAACAAAGGGGAAGAGTCTCATGGATGAAAAGCATTTCAGTTTTCCAAGCCTTGTCGTCTTCCTGCCACGGGGTTAAAACTCAGCTGAGCCATCCATTGGTCAAAAAGGGCCAGGGAAAGAAAGCTGTGATGTTAAACAGCTCCGCCTTTGGAACTTCTTGGGTTGTCTGTGGGATGTCTTCAAACAGGCATGGGAAGACTTAGCTTCTTTCCTTTTAGTACTGCAAAGAGAAAGAGAAGGTAATGAATGAAGTTAGGGAAATGCAATTGTTTTATTGTTTCCATAATTTTTTTTCCCTAACTTGCTATTTAGAGCACCAGATAGTGGGGTGCCAGGTTTGCAAACTGCAAGTAGGAGACAATCGCTACAAAATGCTAAGAGGAGAAGCCACAACCTATTTATCCTCCTTTATGCTAAAGGAAAATGTTCTTGTTTTGTCTTCAGTGGTTAATTGTTCTCGTGGGTGGACCATCTTAATTTTTTTTCTTCTTGATGTGTTATCCATAGTGCTTTCACCTCCTTTTGATACAGAGCAGGGCCTGAATAAATGTCTATGGCCAGACCCCCACTGACCCCATCCCAGCCCACCTGATCTGAAAGCTGGGATGGCAGGGATACCTCTGGGAAATGTGAGAGGCCCATAGATGGGGTGGCTGGAGCAGGGGCTGCCCTGGGTGTGTAGCGGTCAGTGGTGCGGAGGGGCTGTGCCTGGTACAGGGTTGTGCCAGGGTGGGYGCTGGGGCCCATCTCTGTTGGGTGCCAGAGGGAAGGGCAGTGATGTGCTGAGGATGCACCATAGGGAGTGCCTGACGGACCGGGTGGAGCCAGAGGCACCGTGCCAGCCTGGAGAAATGGGCTGGGAGGACCTTGTGAAGGTCAGCAAAGCCAAATGCATGTCCTGCCTCTAGTGTGGAACAACCCCAGGCACCAGTATGTGCTGGGGGCTGCCCAGCTGGAAAATGGCTTGGCGGAAAATGGCTTGGCAGAAAAGGCCTTGGGTGTGCTGGTGGACACCAGGTTTAATGCAAGCCCCCTGTGTGCCCGCGTGGCAGAGAAGCAAACAGCCTCTGGAGCTGCATTGCCAGCAGGGTGAGGAGGGGATCCTTCCTCTGCACTCAGCCTTGGTGAGGCCACAGCTACTCCAGCTGTGGGTTTGGCTCTGGGCTCCCAGAACAAGAGATGGACACACCGGGGCGAGTCAGGAAGGACGACACGAGCATCTGACGTAATAGCTGAGACTGTTCGGCCTTGAGAAGGCTGAGGGGCATCTCACCCATATGTACAAAATGCCAAGTGGGAGGAATAAAGGAGACGCACCCAGACTCTGCTGAGGGGTGCCCAGTGACAGGGCAAGGAGCAATGGGAAATTCCATTTAAACATTAGAAAATAATATTTTATAGTGAGGGTGGTCAGACACTGGCATAGGTTGCCCAGAGAGGCTGCATCGACTGGACAGGACCTTGAAAAACGTGAGCAGGGGCATGGATTAGATGATTCCACTCCTCCACCCTGACTGCTCACACCCCTGGCCGTTCTGTGAAATACAAGCTTTGGGGAGCTGAAAGCGTCCTCAGGATATCTTTCATGTCCTTGTGTTAAACAGAAAGGAGCTCATCTAGTTTTGAAAACAAGATGAAAAGAAGTAGCATTCTATAAAAATCTCTTTGCAATGCTTTGGTATAGGCTATGAAGTCTTATTAAATGCATTTCTTTATATAACACATTTTTGCTTTTTTTCAGCATCACTGCCCTTTTTTCTGAGCTCTTCAGTGTTAGAAATGTTTTGAAGAGTTAGGTTTTTTGAAAGAATGTAAGAGAGATGCAACCTGCTATAATATTGCTGGCTCTTATAAATGACTGCAAAGCATTTGCATATCTTCAGACACCATTTCTCTCCCATGATCCAGAACATTTGTGTAAAAGAAAAGAGAAAAAAAAAGCAGTTCTTTTCCTGCTGTGGTGTTCCAGCTACAAATGTTTTTTCTTCTTCCTCCTCTGTCATCTAAAGTTTGTAGCTCTGTCACTAGCAGTGTGAGATTGAAAGCTAGCAGTTGTGGTTTTTTACCCCTTTTGTTCCACCATCACAACTACAAAGCATATGGATTTCTCACAAAATACAGAACAACGCAGGACGCATGAATTGAGCGAAGCTAAAATGGGAATTAGTTTAGAAAAGAAAAAAAGGAATTGACGTGGAGCACCTTGATGGCAGTTTTAGAAAGTATTTTTCTGGCTACAAAAATATTTAATGACAGAAGGAAGCCTTAATCTGCCAAGGCCAGCCACCTGCTCAGTGCTCTTGTCACCTCTCTATCAGCAGGTGTATTGCATGAAGCTACCAAAAATCCATCCCTTGAAACATCAAACATGGGCTGTCATTACTGCTTTTGGCAGACTAGTTTGGGAAAGTGGAGAAGGAAGAAAATAGTTGTCCACTCAGCTAATTTCATCTAATTTCATCCTCCTCAACAGAAAGCTGTTTTAAGGTGTACTTCAGCCTTGGCAAACCACAGTGTGTTCTACCAGGATTTGTGCCCCTGGTGCACTTGTTAGCTCTGGTGTGTAACTATTTGCCAAAGCACAGCACTGAAATGGAAGGGGCATCTGATTCTGGAAAACAGGAGTGTCTTGTCTGTGCAGATGCCCATCTTCCTACAGAATCAGTTCTTGACAATCAAGAACTTGATCTTCCCTATCAAAGGAAAAGTCGGTTTAATAATATCTCCATATGTCTGTAGTTGCTTTCTCAGGTACATTGTCTGCCTGCAGCTATTTTTTCCCCCTCAAAGTTGTGGGGGTTTTTTTTGCGTGATTCATAATCTTTCAAAATGTATGTAGAATTGAATGTACCTCAGTTTTTAACTTCCCAAGGTGGGGAAGTTAAACCAGCCTTAACTCTAGCTAATTTTTGCTGTATTTCACATGCGCATCTAGAGCCTTGCAAGCAGTGATGCCCACTTGCAATCAATAGATACATTTTTTAAACTGGACTTTAGGTGCACAAATACACATCACAAATACAGCAAAGAATAAAGTCATGCAAGGATTAACACATGGCAAGCTGCAGCTCCACTGTATACTGCGAGAGTGTTGAATGAAAATTTCAGATTTATACCAACCAATTTACCTACCTTTGGTGACATAGAGATAGAAGAAGTCACAGTAGAAGATGGTTTGTACCACCCCGGAAACTACAGCGATCTGGTCATAGAAATTCTCCGTGTGGTAGCGCCAGACCCAGTTGGCGATGTAGAGAGCGCGGTAAAGCCCCAGGAAGAAAAGGTAGTGTGTTGTGATGGTCTCTGCTTCCCCTGTCTTGCTGATCATGAAGAGCTGAGGAAGGATAGCCACGGACTCCAGGTAGATGGAGAAGGTCCAGAGTATCTGTGAGGTGCAAAATGAAAGCAGTGGGGAGTCAGTGCTGGTTAGTACGTGTTAAGACCAAAAGCTCTTCATTTGCCAAACCACTGATGTGTGAGGGGGATGAGTAGTGCTGCTGCAGTTGGGGAAAATGAGTCTGCTGTGCTGGGATCGAGAGGAGACAGCGCTGAGCCTCTCTGTAGATCTTACTGTCTTCAAGGCCTGCCAACTTTGCCTTTCCTGCCTGCTTTTGCTGTTAAAAATCTCAGCTATTCAACATGCTGCTCACTCTGCTGCCTGGTGTCAGGCTGCTACTGCTTCTCTTCCCTTTTCCTTCCTCAGCTTTTCCTTACCTCCAAGGGGGTGAAGCTGTGGTTCTCCAGAAATGACAGGCCTGTGACAGGGACCAGCAGGAACTCGAGGCGAAAGGAGTCGTTCTCACTGTCAAATGTTTTCTGGAATTTCACATAGATCATATACACGGTGACGTAGGCACATATCAAAAAAATGACCTGTGGGAGAGAAGGGAGATGGCAAAACCTCACCTGCAATTGCACCTTCTGTGCTTAAAGAGAGGGTGGCTTTGCCGAAGGTYGAGATAGCAGTGAATGCTTTTCCTGTGTTGGCTTACACATTGACTTCTGCTGGAGATACTCCAGTGGTCAGGTAAAGCTTGCCCCACCATGAGGATCACACATGTTTGGGTCCCTCTGGGGCTCTCTGTGAAGAGTTTGGCTTGGTGGCATCTTTCTGTTACTGCTCCTGCTGTACAAGGACACCCAGGTTTGGTTCATGGTGTCTTGTTCTGGTTTTAGTGACACTAAATAAGGCTCAGCTTGCTTACTGACTCTGGTGAGGAGTTTTTTTGGTCAATGGAGGGACAGTGACACCAAAGGAAGCATCTTTATCCACCCTTCCTGGCTGAAAAACTTGGTGACCGTGTACCCTCACCTCCCTGAGAAACCAGAGAGCCAAGGGGGACCTCTATTGCTGCACTGCCCTCTCCTTACCTTCATCACRGTGTTATAGACAGAGATGAAATTCGTGAACAGGTCCAGGTAGCGGGTTGTGAAGACAAGGGCAAAAAGAATCTGACTCTTCCCAGAGATTCCTGCATGGTGGGAAGATGAAATGAAAGTAATGAAGATGAAGGGAAGGACCCATGGGATGGTGGTTTCCGCTTACACCTCCTTTGGAAGCATTTGTACATATGTACATTGTTTCATGAGCCAGATTTTGTGTGTAGGTGCTGATGTAGCTTTACCCCAGGACTGGCCAGAGTCTCCCAAGTAACAGGGCAGGCTCCTGCTGATGCCCGTGAGCGCTGCCTGTAGGGACTGCTGCTCGGTGGGCATGTTCACCACTTTGGCCTGTTCAGTCCTTATGGTTATCGAAAGGCCCTTCTCTTCCCTCCCTTGTCCCTTTGCCTGCCCACGTCACTAGGGATTGTGTGATGTGACATCTACCACAGGAGGGAAGAGCTGCAGGACCAGCCCAGGGATGCTGATGGAACTTGGTCACTGCTGGCAGAGATGCAGTCAGGCCCACCCACTTTACCTGTGATAAGGGCCACAGACCCAGCAGCCCAACTGCAAAATCTCTTGCAAAGGGAACTATGAACTCCTAGCATAATCCTCCTGCAGGAAGCTGCTGTCCTGATTTCCATGCTCTGGGATAGGGCAGCCTCTGGCACTTGTCCACCACTCGCAGGACCTCTGACCTAAAGCAGCTTTCTCTCCAGGTTGTTGGTGTTGGTGTTGGTGCTACTACAACTTCTTGCTTTCGTTTTCCACCTCCCTCTAGCCTTGCTGCCCTCTCCTTCATTTCACCACCCTGAGACCAACACCTGCCTGAGGCTGTGTGCCTTGCCACATCACATCCTTCCAATGCAGCCCTCTCCTGGCACGGAGACCTCCCAGAGAAGGAGGATGACTTCCCTCAAAGAGCCCTAGGGGGAGGGCTGCCAGTTTGTATGGGCTATCACCAGCCTTTTCAGCACCAATTTTGCTTGCACCCTTCACCAAGCTGCCCTCCAAAAAGAGCCACCCTCCTTCCCTGGGGCATGGGAGCACTCACCAGCACAGGACTTGGACTTCAGGATCTTCAGCAGGAGGATAATGATGGCCAGCAAGTGGGACACATCCCCCAGGATGCGGAAGACGTTCATGGTGCCAAGGCGGGCTCCTCTGGGGCCAAGGGAGCAGGGCTTTTTCTGCAGGCAGGGAGGGTGAGGGCAGGAAGTTTTTCTCCTCCGAGCCTCAACTGAGCGCACCGTCTCCTTTGGCTCAACTTTTCTTTTTCCCTGAGCACAGAGCCCTCCCTCCTTGTGGCGCAAAGTTCAGGCTCCCCTCTTCCCTGGTTGCAGATGCCTTTTCCCTGCCAGGCTGGATGTCTCCCTCGTTTACTTTTTCACCGAGGTGGATTTTCTCTCTCCCAGGCTAGGGCCTTTGTCTCCCTGCTTTGGGCTGAAAGTTGGAGTTTGTCTCCCGGAGAGCCCCAGGCTGAGCAGCCAGTGCTGGGTGACGGTGACGTGGCTCCTGGCTGGCCGGGGAGGAGAGAGAGGAGGAGATGGAGGCGGGAATAACTGCGCTATTTTTCCCTTTTCCTTTTTTTCCCTTCCTCTTTTTTCTTCCCCTGCTTGTCTCAAGTTACACACGGAAGTGTGGTTAAAGGGGAAAAGGCAGAGGGAACAGGATTCCCATCCTCTGGCGTTGAGGACACACCCTCCRGCAAGGGCCAGGCTTCCCAGGGACATTCACCATGGGTGCATTAACCTCTGTCCTGCTTCCAGCCTGCAGCCTTCTGTTCTCTGCCAGCTCCATCTCACCTCCAGCACCTTCTCCCCAGGGCTCTACTTTGTCTCCTGGAGCAAAAAAACAAGTGGAGAGAGGTTCGAATTACCAAGACATTGCGGCTCTTCTACAGCAGTTCATGCACGGCCATTCCTTGGTGGCTGCCCTACCAAGCACTCCTGCCTTCAGGTATCCTGCCTAGAGCAGCGTGGATTCCAGAGACCAGCCTTAGAGGAAAGAAAAGATCCTCCCAAGGGCTGATTTGAAACAAACTTCAGTGAAATTATTAATCCTGGATTCCTGCAAGAGGGCTACAAACAACTTAGTGAATGTGTTGAGTGAAAGAAGGACATGGTTGCTCCTGATTTTATAGATTTCACGGAAAGGAGCTCAGTAGTGACTCCTAGAAATTTTGAATATATTTGAAAACAGCCCTGGGTGACTAGCTTGGTTTGGCGCAGCTCCTTGTCCTTGGAGCAGCAGTTACACAGAGAGATCTCATGGCAGCAGGGGGGGGACCTCTGCATCAAGACCCAGCAATTAGACATTCAGTATCTAATCACTAATATAAAGTTGCTTTAATACAACCAAGTGGATGTTTTAAGTTGTCACTTTGTCCCTGAGCAAATCACATCTGGCCGTGGATCTAATTTGGTTACTCTTGGATTGTGTGATCCTGCCTGCTCTTGTCCTGCAGCTGGCTCTGGCTCCTGCCCTCCCTGTCCCTAGCCATGACCTGTGGCCATCCCCTGCACATCCCTCTCTCTCCTTATGGGCTTGCTCGGAGTAAAATCCTTAACGACTAAAGTGTAAAAATATTATTCCTGGTGCTTTCCGAGAGGATTAACAAGCCTATTAGCATCACCGGATCCCTTTCTGAATATATTTGCATACATTTCCTCCCTGCCCATTAGGTTGGCGGTTATGTTTTCCCTCTCTGACGCTCCAGCACCTGCATCTTAGGGCTTTTCCAGATGGATTCACAGGCCGGGTTGGAAAACACCTGCTCGGCCCCACGAAACTGGGGATGTCCCTGCCTGCCCCCAGCCAGGGCACCGAGGCAGAGGGTGGTGTGGTGGGAGAAGAGTGGGTTAGAGTAAAGGAGRGGGTTGGCAAAGGATGGAGACTGGCTGAATTGGGTTTCCAGCCGTCAGAGTGGAGCTGCCTGGGATTTCAGCAGGGCTTTGCAAGGCCATGTGGGTGCTGGTGAAAGCCAAGCCCCAGCCCTGGTGGCCCTGCAGGTCTCTGGTATCTYAGGTCCTTTTGCAGGTGGGCAAAGAGTGGAACAGGGATGTAAAGTTTGGGGAAAGGAGCAGACTTCCAAGGGGTCCTCTCTTCCAGCAGATCCCCTTCCAATCCCCTGGAGCGCAATGTCTGAGAACCCTCGTCTTTTTCTTGTCCCTGCACTCCTCTTTGCAGCTTCTTGTCCCATCAGGGAAAGGGGACCCCTGCAGAGGGTAAGACTTGTGGGTAGCAAAGGTTTACTCCCTGTATCCTCCACCTTCCCAAGAACTGATGGGCTCCAAGTCCCAGCTTTATCTCCTGCTGTGGCACCAGGGACCACCAGCTGAGGTACCCATTAGGGGAACTTCATGGGAGCAGCCCTACTGAGCTCATCCAGCTGGGACATGGTGATAGGGCTGGGGTGCCCCATGGGACATCCCTGTGTGGCACAAGGGCCATGTGAAAGCTGCTGGGAGGGCAAGGGACACCTGGGCCCTCAGAGAAGATAAAATTGGCACATGAAGCAGGATCGAGTAAAAATAAACCTTCCCTCCTCCCTCCTTGCCACAATGCAAAGCGTCTTGAGCCGGGTGTCTCCCTGCCTCCCGAAATAATGCCGGGTGCTGCCACCACCCCGCATGGTGATGCTCTCTCCATGCCTCCCGTTTCCATGGTGACCACGAGGAATGTCGCCAGGGTGACAAGGAGGCAAGTGAGCTGGGATTTGAYATTAAAAATGAGATTTTGGGGTTGTTGGGTTTATTTTTCTCCCCCCCTCCCCCCACCACTTTAGTTCTATTTTTGGGGTTTCCCTCTGCCTCTGCCGGTCTGGAAGGCTCCTCCTGCAGAGCCACTGGGCCAGGCAGCAGCATCTTTATCCAGGGCCCTTCTCCACCTCCGCCTGTCCTGCGAGGTGATGGCAATGGGATGAAAAGAGGGATGAAAGGGGGTTTCCTTCTCACGAAAACATTTGTTTCCTTCTACCAGGAAGGCTTATGTGCTTTTGCCCCTGGAGGTTCTCCTGGGTCCCGCTCCATTTCTTCTTCAGGATGCAGGTCTGGATGTATCCAGATCTCCTGGGAGAGTGGGCAGCCTCAGGGATTCATTCGAGAGAGGGAAATGATTATGCATTCCTCGGGGGCTGGGGAACATGGTGGGGTTGAGCACCATGGGCCAYCTCTGTGTGTCACCATCTCTGCCCCCATGGCCAGGTCAATTTGGCTGGGCAGTCCTGGAACACGGGACAGAGATGTGATGGTTGGAGGAGGATTGCAGAGGGACCCTGGCAGGTGCTAAGGAGTCCAGAACTTTGTTCTCTGGTTTAAACACTCAAAGTCAGACCTGCTCAGGGCAGAGAGAGCTTGAGGGTTTGTGCTGGGTTAGCTGGTGGCACAGGAATGTGGTACCGTAGGTGTCCAAGCAGCGGCTGCTGGCAGAGAGGTAGCACTTCTCTTCATCTCCAGGCAGGAGAAGGGTTAGGCAGCATTTGTTCACCTTCCCAGCAGCTCTTGCTTCCTGCTCCACCCACCTCTCCATCCGGCCATCCCTCTATTCCTCTCTCTTTCCATCAATTCCTCCTTCCATCTTTTCAACCACCCCTCCCTCTCTCTCCATTCACCTCTCCATTCATCCCTCCAAAGATTCCTCTGTCCATCTCATCATCTCTCTTTCCCTCCTTTCATCCATCCTTTTATCCATCCCTCACTCCACCCTTCCATCCCTCCATCCCTCTATCCCTCTGCCTCCCTCAATCCCCACAGCAGCACTGGGAAAGGTTGGCGGAGTGGGGCTATTTTTGGGACCGTCTCCCTGGCAACGGCTGCCACCACCGTCTGTGGTGGCTTTTCCATAGGTGCTAAAATATTCCACGCTTCTTATTAAAGACGGTGCTGGTGGAGACGGGCGGGGGTGGCGAGTGTGAGCCACCCCGCTGCTGGGGCCGGCGGCCATGGGGCGGTCAGGGCGTGGCACCTGGGGGGCACAAGGACAGCGAGGGGCCAGTGGCATCTTCAGTGTGACATCCCCATGTCCCTCTCACTGGCTCTGGAGGTGCCAGTTGCCTCTTGGCAGTGCTGAGCCGCCACACCACGCACAAGGTGCAGCTATCCATCCTCCTGCTGCAAAGGCAGAGGGAAACATGGTGAGGTCTCAGGGGGAGCCAGTGATGAGGAGCAAAAGACAGAGAGGGGGAAACCTGACCTGAAGCTGAGGCGGATGCAGGGCTGCACGTGGTGGCTTTGCCCACTCTGGGAAGGAGTGAGGTGTCTCAGCAGCATCCTCATCCCTTCACCCCATGGAGGGGAAAGGCCTGTCATGGTGCCAGAGGGACGGTACGCTTTGCCAAAAGGCAGCTGTGCAGCTACTGGCCAGTAGCTCTTGGGAAGCAGCCCCACGGGTGCGAGGGACAAGGCTTTTGGGAAAGTAAGTACTCCTCTGAACCTGAACAAGATCCCCATAGGGATGGCTGCAGAGGAGATGGACAGGCAGGCCCTGCTCCAKCCAGGTCCGGCAGCTGCCCAGGATCCCCCACTGGAGCAGCAGGGGGCAGCCATGGGCACACTGGGGTGAACTAGCCCATTCAGGAGGCTGATGGACTCCCGGTTTGCAGCTGCTCATCTGCATGGAGCCACTAAACCCACCCTCTGCTTCCCTGGCGGTGGCTTTTCCAGGTGGGAGCGGGCTGTGCTCGCCAGTGCTTGCTGGAGCTGGTGGGGGACAGCAGGCTCCACAGCATGTTGTGCAGGGGTCATCCCGTGTGCCACATCTTGGGATGATTTTGGGAGCGAGGGCCATGATCGTTGCAGGATTGGGGCCCAGAAGAGACTCAACAAATGTTTTTTTGATCTTTTTTGACTTTTCAGCACAGGCCTTAGCACTGGGGACAGCAGATGAGGCACCAAAATGGAAACCATCAAACAAGGCCATCCTGGAGCGGRGCTGTCCCCAGGACGCTGTGCCTACAGCTGCTGTTTGTGTGGTCAGGGCTCTCTTCATCCTCTGGCTTCACTGCAGCAGAGTCCCCCAGCTTCTTATCTTGTCACCAAGAAGTGACTGTTTCAAAGCCTCTGAGATGCTGCTGGCTGTGGAGACCCAGAAGAGGTTTCCTGGACAGGTTTCCYGGCAGGGTGGCTGTGCACTATCCTGGAGCCCTGAGGGCTGGTCCCTCCGTGTCCATGCTCCTGTTCCCAGCATTACCCATCCTGGCAGGAAATCACCAGCTCTGCAGAGTGGGGAGGCAATGCCCCACAGCAAACACTGCATCAGTTGGGAGAGCCTGTTCCTGCCTCAGGGTGAGGTGTCAGACCGGCACCCCAAATCCAGGTGGGAAAAAGCACTGACAGTGGGTATTTCATTCCCTTGGACCAGCCCAGCAGGAGGATTCACCTCCTTGGGGGCGTCTGGTGGCCCCACCATCCCTTTCCCGCTGCCGATGGTTGCTCTCGTCTCCCCCATGGCGGCTCCGCAGCTCTGAGCTCACATGCGAGGATGGGCTAAAGTAGCGGAAAGCTCTTGGATCCTACCACAGAGTTACTGACTTCTCAGCTACAGACTGCATAGCAATCAGCGAGGGGGAGAGGCAGCCAGGGAAAGGGAGCGGAGCGCAAAGGGAGGAAGAGTGTAAGGGAGAGGGGGGATTTGGGGACTAGAGCAGGGGGGCAGCAAGGGGCACCGGCAAATAATGCCAGAGAAGGAGGGAGCCAGGCACGAGGGGGAGACCTGAATCCGTCGCTGAGCCACGAAGGCACATCAGCACTCCGTGGGATGGACGCTCCTGGGAGCAAAAAATTCTGAGAGGCAGAGGCAGAAGGAGAGCGCTGGCGTGGGCAGGGCAGAGTTAGGAGAGGAGCAGGTCGCAGCGGAGAAGTAGCTCTTCGGAAGGGAAAAAAATAAACCTAGGCTGGAGGCGAGCGAGGGCTGCAGAGAGACTTCCCTGATTCCTCCGGTCCGGCTGAGACATTTCATGGTGAGATGGAGAAACCGGCCGCTTTCCCCTTCCTCTGATGTTGGCTCGGCACGGCTGGAGCAGGCGGCAGCCCTCGGCAGGACCCGGGTAAGAGGCGGCGCCGGGGCGCGCTGCTCCCCTCACCGGCATGCGACCGGGAAGGGTTTTTTTCCCTTAGGAAAAGAATGTATTGTTTCATTTGCGTTCGCTCTGAGGAACAGCTATAAATATAACTTAGGGAGAGATGCGTGGCTTCGTGTGAGCGTGCCAGTGAATAATAAAGTTGCCTGTGTGCATGGCGTATGCACGTACAGCTACCGGGCAGCCGCGGGCCGAGGGGCAGGGGTGGGCACCTGCCTCTAAACCTCCCCAACTTCCCTCCCCGCCCCCTTGCCACCCTGGCTTTGGTCACTTTGCAGGTAACTTCTTTTTTTCGGCTCCCCGTGTTTTTTTAGTATCTTCTTGCCCTGGGCTGAGTCTTGCTCACCTTTTGTTTCTCCTGCTCTGTACGTTCTTCTCTGTGCTCGTCCCAGCCAGTCTGCATAGAATAAGGCAGCTGGAGACTTGTTCTTCAAGCCCTCGGGTGCAAATGGAGCTGAAGTGGACGTGTTCATTCTCCTGCTGTCTGTGGAGCTTTTTGGGCTCCGGACCTGTCCCCCTCTCCATTGCCTTCCACCTCTCCTAGTCCCAGCATGGCTGATCCTGCTGGTGGTTCAACAGCCCCCAGCTAGGCACAGTGCAAAGGATCTTCTGATTACTGAGTTTGGGTGAAGGAGCTCAGGGGCAAGCCATGAGCCAACTGCCAGAGAAACTCTGCCTTTGCTCCCTGTTGGCAAGATCAGAATCCCCACTGGGGCAGGAGTGGGCAGGCAGGTTTGCATGCTGCTGGCAGATCACCTTGGACATCCCTGGTGCCACCTTCAGCCTCGAAGGCCCTCCCTCCTGGGCAAATCACCTGGAGTCAACCAAATCCTTCTGGCAAGAGCCTAGAATTTCCCATTCCCACTGCCCAGCCCTGACTCCATCCATGGCAAAGAAAACAGCAGCTCTGGGGCCTCTCCCTTCTCCCCTTCCTCCCTTTGGGGGCAGACAGTGACAGTGACAGGAACGCATGGCGGAGGTGACGTAGCTCCAAGATCACCCTCAACACCTGCTCTGTACCCTMCTTGGCTTCTTGGGAGGAGGCATCCACAGGAGGTGGGAGGTGTGGAGATGAGCCCAGGGCTTAGGGTTACCCGGAGCCTGGGAGAGGACARACAGGTGCATGGGGACCATCTTGATGGAGACATGGGAATGTGACCCTTCTCCATTCACCATCAGAAGTGGCATGCACAGAGGCCTGAGACATCTCAGCACTTGGCCACTCCTGTTTGCAGCCACTGAAAATAATAAGTACAGGGGAAATATGTGCCTTAGGAGCAAAACATGAGTCTGGTGGGGACAGGAGGTGGTGGGGAAGAGGGAGGATGGTGAGGATGGCCAGAGAGGGGATAAGCTGGAGAGGGCTGATCTGGAGGGAAGTGGGACTCCCTCTCCTCCACCTTTCTTCTCTTCCATCTCTCCCCCTATTTGGGTGCCAAGACCAAGTGCCACGATGTGTGGTTCTGGCCAGGGTCCTTGCCTGTTGCTGCCCGTTGCCATGGTTTGCAAGGAAAACCAGAAAGCAAGGAGGTGGCTGGGGAAGGATGGAGTTACCTGTCAGGACTGGTCCCCACTGGCCCCTCCAGCCACTTGGCCACCCCAGGCTCAGCCATCAGCCACACCCTGGAAGCAGCGGCATCCCTGGGGTCGTGTCACTGACAGGAGGGTGCCAGCAAGGGGAGGAGGACACAGTGATGGATACCTGCCCCCGCCGCGCACTGACATCAGTGCAGACGCAGAGCGGAGCAGTTAATGGCCATCTGCCCTCAGCAAGTCCCCCTATCCTGTCTCATTATTGCGCTGGGTCGGCTTAACCCGACAGTGCGGCCAGGAATCAATAGATGGATGCTGGCGTCTTAGCAATCGATCCCTTACTCATCCACGCGGCTCCCAGCCTCCCGCTGGCGCTCGTTTTTCTGTGAATGGCAAGGGCTGAGTGAAGCCGTCTGCGCTTGCCTTGCAGCGCTGCGAAACTGAGTCAGGCTAAATTCCTRCTCCTCAATGTCACTGCTCCCGTGCCCCTTACCAGGGTGGGGAGCCCTCACAGGGAACCCCAAGAGGCACCGGCACTGGTTTTTCTCCCCAGACAAGGTTGTTTTAATGGGGATGCTTGAGATTGAAGCCTCCTCTTGTGAGAGATGCTGATTCTCTGGCAGTGGGGAGCTTGGGACAGGCAGGGGCTGCCTTTGAGCTGGTTCTCGCTGTTGGACCTCTGAGGCTCGTTCTCCAGCAGTGCAGGTGGTGCTGTGGCATGAGCAGATGAGGGATGGGAACTGGCTGCAATGTGACCCTGTCCCAATGGCCCCAGAGATCTATGCACCTCCATGCCTGTCCTCCTGGGAGCCTGGCAGCAGGCAGCTTGCTTCAGGGACAGTTTGAGCATTTACTCATCGGTTTATCTGGGGAGGAGATGCCCACCATCTCCTGGCACTGGCCATGCTGGCACAGCAGCACCACTGCTGCTCTCACCGGAAATTAGGGAGTGGAGGAGGTAGAACAAGGTACCCTCCAGCCCGGCACTGCCCCACGCTGCCAGCCAAGGGCTCCCGCAGCCACTCCGCCCACACTCCTGCCACCATGGCAGTGGGTCTGCCCCTCACAATCTGGATGGCTGTTTTATTTCTATGGCAACATTTCTCCTGAAACACTTCAGAGGGAGTCTGGTGCTGTGTGAAAATGAGGGAAGCAGCGTCCCCCATTCTGTCCCCTGAAAAAGGCTCAGACAAATGACCCTGACACCTCTCCTCACCTCCATCCCTCCCTGGAGAGTGACACCAGCAGTGGTACAAGGAGCTGCTGGCCTTGTCCCAGCTGCTGCTGTGCTGCCTGTTCTCCTTTCCCCTGCCTGCAGCTTTGCTCTCCCCTCTCCTCTCGCCCGCTCCCTTTCTGCTGGCAGCCTGCTCAAGCACCCGTGCGGACTGACCAGCTGAAAGGAGTCTTACAGCAAGTGGATGTCAGAAGTGACTCTGCTATAGAGGAGGGTAAAGCCCTCTGAGAGCCGTAYAGATTGGCCCCGGCAGCACCACGGCGAGTGTGGGGGCTGAAGGGCACCGGGGATCCCAGAGGCTGGACAGACAGGCGCTTCATCCCTCTGAAAAGCTCGATGGCATTACGAAGAGGCGGTGCCTGCCACAGGACTAGACACAGCGGCCCCAGAAGTCCTCTCCTCTCCCGTTCCCGTTGTTCCCACCACCAAGAAAGAGCCTCGTGTCTGTGTGGAGGTGAGCAGGCAGAAGTTGCGGCCAGCACCGAGTGCCAGCGGGCGAGAGGCAGGTGAGCAGGCAGGATGCCAGCGGGAGCGACTGTCGCAGCCCAGAGGAGCAGGGGTTTGACAGCAACCCGTGGTGGTGGCGGGGGGGATATCGCAGTGCTGGCAGTGTGCAAATGCAGCCACCGTGTCCCGCTTTGCACCGCTCTCCCCCTGCCCGATCCTGGCGCGATGGCAGCCCCTGCCACCTTGGACAGCAGGGGGGTAGGGGAAGGAAGGGCCATGGTCCTCTTCGCGAGGGCAGCACTTAGGCTTGACACCTTCCAGATGTGTTTGTTAAACCTGACGGATCAAGCTGCAGCAATACAAGTCAGCAAACCTGTAGTGAAATACTTGATCAGCTCTCTGCAGGAACGCGGTTTTGCAGCTTACCTGGGATGTTCCCTCTGCTCTGTTTCTGGTGCCTAGCAGGCATGGCTGAAAGGGGAGAAGCTGGAACCCTTTCAGGAGGCTCGTGGCTCTGCTGGACTCCTTGTTAGCACAGTGACAAGGGGGGTGAAGGGAGATTTGGTTCCCTGTCACTGATGGGTTAGTGCTCAGCAGCCAGGCCAGGCTGGGAACTCAGCTGTTGTGCAGCAGCTGGGTGCAGAGCAGCGGCTGCAGCCTCTCTCAATCGGGTGCTTGGCACAGAGCAGGCTTTGCCCTGGTTATTGCTCGCCCTTGCTGCTGTCACTGTTGTTATCATCATTCATAAAACATTTGCAGGCACTTGCTTTGCTGGGTGCTTGGCAGAGGCACCAGGAGTCCATCCCTGCCCTGTCAAGAGTGCAACTGCAACGGGCAGGCAGATGACGTGAGCCACCCTTCCCCCCCTTTTCCTGCACACCGATAATGATCCTTGTCCCCTGAACAGCCAAAAGCCATCAAGAGCCCCCGTGTGGGCAGCTCTCCTGGCCAGGGACCTTGTGCTGAAGAGATGCCAAGGCACAGGGATGCTGCTGGCAATGGCCTTACATCAAGGCTCCCGCAGGGCAGAATGCCTAGTGCAGGGAGTTCCAGGGATGGAGGGGTTAGGGAAGATGCCCTTTTCACTAGTGCAGTTGTGCTGGGAAGCTGAAGGAGGTTACCTGAGCGCACTGCAGCTGCCTGGGATGTGAGGACATCAGGGACACCCCACAGCCTTCAGTTTTTCAGCTCTTGTAGGTTTTGCACCAACCCTTCGGGGTCTAGTCCATGGCTTTGGCAGGCAGGGTGCTGGGTGTATGTCAGCCCGTGCATTTCCTCAGGAGCAGGTGGGTGCAGTCTGCACCCTGGCTGCTACAAAAGCTCGGCTCCTTTTTGGCCGAGAACACCACCCAGGGAAGGCCAAGGGCCTTCTGAGCATTTAATTTTCCCTGTGATGCCAGCTACAAACAATAACACCCACCTACCTCACTCAACAAGAAAAAGCAGGGACTTCTCCCCAGCTGCCACTCCAGTAGCATCCTCTCCTTGCAATCCTGCTCTGTCAGCCCCTAGCCCCTGTGTCTTGTACCCTCAGCCCCATTTTGGCCAGAGAAGAGTGGGTGAATGCCGATGCCAGTCCCACAAGCCCCACCATGGGGTGTCCCCCATCTAGCACAAGGTCCTGGGGAGCAGGCGGCTGTTCTTGCAGCGCCGTTGTCTGGACGGTGCAGCCGGAGCAGGGATCGCTGGGGTGGTGTGGGAGCAGGCAGGAGGTGATGCTGTCACCTTTCTGTGCCTCTTCCCGACTTTGTCATCCTGGGGACCTTTGTGTGGTTCCCATTTTTATCTGTTTTTTCTCCCTCTCACTCTTTCTCTCCTTCTCTCTTCGCTTTCTTCTCTCCCCCTCCCATCAGCATGTGGGTTGATCACTGCTCAAACTTTTAATTCAGATGGTAATTGGAATAATAATACGGGCAGAATCCTTCTGGCTCCGTTGCTGCAGCTGGCTTCAGAGAGCTATGAATAGCTCTGAGTCACACACTGAGATGGTTTAACTTCAAATCATTTTGTTTTGTTTTCATATTACCCATCCTCAGGCTCCAGAGCTTCACAGGGGGAAAAAATATCCCCCCTTCTCACTCCACCCCAAAATATAAACCGGGCAGAGGCACATGAATAAAATCCTCTTTTGGAGAGGGAAACTGGTCAGCGGATCATGCCTTGAGGGGCAGATGGGGACTGTTGGCACTTAATCTATTTATAATTATTGAACGAAAAGGCAGAAGTGTGTATGTAAAAATGGTATAGAGTTGATTACAGCTTCCTCCCCTCACCTTCCATATGTCACTTGCATTTTTAATATGGTAAAACTCTCCTGCACGGTGACTGTGCCTTYGCGTGTGCCCGTACAGCGCCTGGCACCCTGCCCTGCCAGCACGGAGGAGCGAGAGCTCAGCCGCTGACTCTTGTGGCAGGACAGCCCCCCACAGCACCGAGCTGCCCTATGAGCCCCGGCATGAACCCTGGGAATATTTGTGAGGAGTAGGAGAAAAGACAGAGTTACAAAGAGGATGGAGAGGACAAACTGARTGCCGTGGGTCTGCGAGGCTCTGCAAAAAGGCAAAGAGGTCCCTTCTCAGCTGCGGGTGTTTCCGCCCTGACTCCCCAAGAAGCGAGAAGTTCGTCTGCCGTGTTGTCACCATGCCCGAGCTGGCAGGATGGGTCTGTGGATGCTGATCCCAAGCCAGCCGGTGCTACACAGCCGGTGATAGGGATAAAGGTACAAAGCAGAGCGCAACCAGCAGCTGCGGTGTTGACCACAGACAGGAGGGAAGCATTTGCCAGACAACTCCAGATAAAGCAAAGACTAAGAGTGTAAAAATACCCTGGGATTTTTCCATCATCGTCGTTCACAGTGTATGTCCCAGAGCACCAGATATGGTTGTTATAAAAAGAGAAGTGGGGGAGTGCTTTAGCGTGGACTTTTCTGTTCTGTTTCATGAGACTCTTCCATCGCAGATTTAAGGAAGGATTGACAATATATGATCTACTCTGGCAGGGGCTGGAGAAAGACTGGGACGTGTGAGGCGCTGCACTGTGTACTGGGGATGGAGCAGTGGAGGCATTGCAGCAGCACCAAGCGCCTTGACCTTATTAGCCCGCAGATCCCTTGGAAAGGGACAGCAGCAGTGCAGCCCCACGTGTCTGCTCAGGGCCAGAGCAGAACCGGGGTGGCAGTGTGGGCTGGTGTGATGGCTTGTGCTGTTGGAGCACGGTGTCACACGGGAAGGTGGAGATGACTGCAGCACTGTGGTGGTGTCCCCAGCATTGCTCAATCTAGGACACAGGAGGGGGAAAGTGGCTGGGAAAGAAGGAAGGGTAGCACATGCTGTGGGGCTGGAGGCAGCTGTTGGCTCCTGGAGACCCACCTGGCTGACAGTTTCAATGCTGCGAGGCAGAGGCTGTTATGCCCATGCTGCAGAAGCTTCCCAGAGTGCTGGGGGGCTTCCTCAGGCCATGAAATACAGGGGTGTTCATGTGCACCTGGGACAGACAGCAGAGCGATGGAGAGGCATCTCTCCAGACTGCAGTCTCCTGCCTAGCATCTCTCCTTGCTGCACCCACCAGCTTGGTTTCATCCCACTCCACAGGAGTTGCCACTGACCCTGCAGCTTCCTCCTCCACGAGTGGGTCTGAGGAGGCAGAGCAAGCTCCAAGAAATGTCCTCAGGCATGCTCTGGGATTCATGTCTCTGTCCTCAGCGAGGCTTGCCTCCCTCTTGTCCATGTGACAGGCAGCTGCCTGTTCAGGATACGAATATAATCCCCTTTTGCTGGAGACATTTCTGAGCCTTTGCCTTTCATTCTATTTGGTTTTCAGGTTTCCAAGCTGCCATAGGACATTTTCACAGCCATTTGAACCATGCTTGCATAAGATTTGGGCTCCTGGTAAGGCCCCTGGCCTTGCCAAGTTGTCAGCATCGATTTTGCGGGCAGGGATGTCAGTGGTGGCCTTGGGCCACCAGCTGCTGAGGAGGGACAGTGACCCGACATGGTAGCAGTCCCCAGCCCAGGGCTTCTCGCCTGCCTGTGTGTCCTTCCCATGGCGGCACCACGCACTGTGGGGGTGTGTTGGGGTGGAAGTGGGAAATGTGTTTATTTTTGTTCGTCTCCTGGCTCGTGCCGCTCTGAGTTTGTGGCACTCGGTATTACTAACACTTCCCTGTGCCAGCTGGCAGCAGGGGATGAATCAGATTGGCAGCACCACAGCGTGGACCCTTCACTGGCTGTCCAGCTTGGAGTGATGCCTCTGGCCAAAGCACTGGTGATATCTCCTGCCCCTGTCCCGGGTGAGCCCTAACGAAAATGCCAGTGACTTGACCTTGCTGCTGGAGATGTCTCTGTACCCTGTGGGGCAGGGTTGTCCCCTCTGGCCCACGCTGCCTGCCCGGACTGGACAGTGCCTGTGTCTCCTTTGTGCTGGAGATCTCAGGCGGCTTCGTGAGCTGCTCTCTGCCCACCGGCAGCATCCCCAGGCTGGGGTCAGGTGTGCAGCTGGGAGGACAGTTTATCCTCCTGCTGCCAAAAAAACCTTTTGCAGTTGTTGTGGTTTAACCCTAGCAGGCAACTAAGTATCACTCAGCCCCTCTCTCCCTCTCACTGCACCCAGCCCCTGTGGGCAGGAGAATAGAAAAAATAAATTTTGTGGATTGAGACAAGAACAATTTAATAATTGAATCAAAATACAATAATAATAATAATAATAATAATAATAATAATAATAATAATAATAATGATGTTGATTATAGTAATAATAATAATAACAGCAATAATAAGTAGAGGGAGAAAGAGTAACAGGACCCAGGAGAAACACGTGATGCAAAACCCAATTGGTCACCACCCACTGACTGATGCCCAGCCCATCCCTGAACAGGCGTCAGCCCCTTCCAGGTAACTCTCCCAGTTTATATACTGGCCATGACGTTCTATGGCATGGAATATTCCTTCAGCCAGTTCAGATCAGCCGCCCTAGCCATGCTCCTTCCTGCATTCTTGTGCAGCTCCTCACTGGCAGAACGTGAGAAAGAGAAAAGTCCTTGGCTTAGAGGAAGCCAATACTTAACAACAACTTCAACATGTCTGTGTTACCAGCACTATCCTCATACTAAATCCAACGCACAGCACTGTGCTGTTCACGACAAAAAAATTATCCCGGTCCCAGACAGAGTCAGGACAGCAGTTGATTGTTTGCTCCCCCTCCCCTGCTCCTGACAACTCAGCACACATGGAACTCAATGACATCACAGACTCTGGAGTGCTGGTGGTTCCAGTTGTCCCCAGAGCCAAGATGCAGAGGTATCTGGTCCTCCTTTCCCTCCTGAACGCCCTGGTGTTCTAAACAGAGGGACTTTGCTGGCTGCCTCTTCCCCGACAAGCATTGCTGAGGCTGCAGAAGGTGGTGGCACACTGCTTGTCAGTGTCACCAGCTTGCATGACCTGTGCTCCAGGAGGACAATTTGGATTCTCCTGCTTGCTGCAGCCCAGAGCATCCTGAAAAATGTCGCTGTCACTTAGCATCTTTGGGGCAATGGTGACAGTCTACCCAGAATCTCAAGGCTTGGAAGATGATTATGATGACGATGATGATGATGATGATGATGATGATGATGACAGTGAAGATTTCAGGAACTCCTGCCACTCTGAGCATACTTCACCCTCATGCAATGACAGCTCAGATGACAATCAGACAGAGGATCTGGAAGAACCCATCCCATTTTCCAGGCACTCTTACATGGCGAAAGATGAACAAGTGGGGTTGGTCAAGAATGCATCGGAGCTTGAGGAGGAAGGTCAGGAGTTTCAGGAAGCATTTTACAAAGACATGATGCTGTCTGACAGCTTGGCTGGACATGAGGAGCCCAGCCTGACCTATCACCTTCCTGGGCATCAGAGGTTGCCTGCTCTCCAAAGCGCCAGTACAGCACCAAGTGACTCTTCCCAGCATAGCCCAGGCCAGGACTCGGGGACAGAGGCCACTGCCACACAGACCCATGGCAGGGACTGTTTTGGGGGACCCCCAGAGAGCACCACAGGAGCAGAGCCCCACATGCAGCACGAGGAGGTCGGCAAGGACAGGGAGTCCCTGTCCCTGCAGCCGACCTACGATGTGCTCAGGAAGCAGAACAGCATGCTCATGTCGGAGAACAAAATGCTCAGGAGTGGGAACCTCATGCTCATGTCAGAGAACTTTGCAATCAGGGAGGCATTCAAAGAGCTCAAGAAGGACAGTGCTGTGTTCATGGAGGAGAATGTCATGTTCAGGGGGGAATACAACGTGCTCAGGAAGCTGTATGACAGGCTCAGGGATGAGAATGACGCTCTCAGGAAGGACAATGCCATGGTCAGGAGAATGTTTGATACCTTCCAGGACAACTTGAAGAGACAGGCGTGCATGGTGTCGAGCCTGCAGACTCAGCTGAAGACCAGCCAGGCCGAACGAGAGAGGGAAGCCCGAGAGCTCCAGTCCTTAGTCCGGCAGAATGAGTGTCATCTCCAGCTAATGACCCAGCGKGCTCTGGATGCAGAATTAAATGTGGAGAGGCTGAAGCAGAAAGTCTTTATTCTCCAAGGACAGCTGGAGAGATCCAAGCTGGGGAATGAAAACCTGAGAGCAGACTGGCCTGGAGGCAGTGAAGCACGGCTTAGACTTCACCAGGCAAGACTCCCACAAGCTCATAATGGGCACAAATGGCTCCCTCAGGCAGTTCCTGCCTCGGGAATGGACGTGATGCCCGTTGTTTCTGAGGTCCTTGAATCTACCAGAAAAATTCTTAAATTTTAAGCAGAAAAAGATCTACGAGTGCAATTCTGTGTGAGTTCTATGGATCCGTGTATGGTCCGAGGCCATGGCTCTCCCACTTACAGCCATTTGCTGTAAATAAAAGCATTTACTTTCCCATTCTCAAATGTGTGTGCTCAGACTGGTAGCCTTTATCCTTTGTGGAAATACTTTCCTTGTGATTAAGTACCAGTTGCAGGTAGTGGTGTGGCTGTAGCTGCTGATACTCTGTTCAGGCTCTGTGGAGCCAGCAGCAAATGCTGCCCAGGCTCTGAGCTGCACGGCCCAGCCATGGCAGGCTCTGTGCRAGAGGCTGTGCCACAGCTTCAGCTGACATGAGCTCCCGTGTGGGAGCCAGGAGGAGGCACAGCACCACAGGATGCAGCACCCAAACAGCGTCTCATCCCATCCCATAGCTGTACCGAACAAAGCCCTTGTATTTCATCTTTTTCCTTTGCCCCTTCTCGGGGAGGTGGGAAAGGTGAGAAGCAGAGATCCAGGCACTACTGCACATGGTTTCATGGAGCTCCTTAGGTTCTCCCTCCTCTTCTTTTGGACCTGGCTGCTACCTAGGCCAGAAATCCAAAGTCTCTACAAATGGTGCTCCTGTTCCTTCAGCTGGGGAAAGAAGGTTGTTGTTGGTAGAAGCCTTTAGGAAGCTGTGAATTACTCAAACATGTGAGCTGTGGCAGTGCCTTCCCTGTGGTATTGGGGTCAGTGCTGGCTAAGGATGAGTTTGGTATATCCAGGCTGGCTGAGGAAGGCACCAGTCGAAGAGCATGCCCTTCCTCTTCTGGTTGGGGCTGGCATAGAGGGGTGTACCTAAATTGCCCGCTTTTGTCACCTCCCAAAGTTGTGTGGGTCCAAATTCACCATGTAATTGCTCTAGTTAGCTTTATCCTAGCAGGACCATCTGTGGACATGAAGTGACCTTTTTTCATCACATCAACGTTCCTGATTAATTTAGGTTACCAACCCCAGGGGCTGCTGTAGGTTTACCTAGCTGCACAGCAAAAATTCCTGTATCTGTCCAAACCAACACCATACAGACTTGGATGCTGTAGAGCAGTGAGTGGTTGGGAGCTGACAGAGTTCAGTGTCAAAGTGCTTTTTCCTGATGGAGATTTTTGGGCAGCTGTTCACTTTTATCTCTATATGGTGAGTTGTGGATTACAAGGTTGTGGTCTTCTCCTGGTTTCATAATACCCTTGGTCTGAAAAACCACRTTTGTGTTGCCACAAAGCTTTAACTGCCTCAGTAACTTGGAGGAGACACTGCTGGTTAATCTTCATSCCATCAGAGGTGATGTCTGGAGCTCCTTACTTGCTGCTTTCCAGTCTGTGCTCCTAACTGGGCAAGCCTGGTGGGCACCCCTAGCCATGTGCAGCTCCATTCTGCAGCACTGATGATGAGACAAGGATTGTTCTGACCAGCTTTTCCATCCTAGACAACATCATTTGCTGTTCCTCTCTCCTGTCCATGCATGAGGACTTGCAAGCAGCTCTTAACCTTATATTTGACCCCAAAATCCTTGGATTTTTCCCCTATCTGGCAACCAGTGGTTGTTCATCAGTGAGGCTGGGAGGAAGCAAACTGGCTGGCTTTGCCTGCATCTGCACTCTGCACTGGCTGCTGTAATCCAAAGGCTACAGTGCAGGATTAGCATGGGTGTACAAAGCCCTTCCTAATCTGTGAGTCATTACCCCCTCACTGTGTTTCACTTCTCAGCAGCTCTGGGCAGGTGAAATAGGTTGGCTCTTGAGTCTTTGGCTTCCTCATTCTTCTGTTCTGGGAGGACTGTGTCAGGACATCTGCTGGACATCCTCCCAGGACTCTGCTGCYGACCTGCTCCTTGGATGCTGGGGCATGTTGCAAGGTTTGTTTGCTCTAACTGGGTTCTCCTTGGCTACCCCTAAGCCCTTCCTTTCCATCAGTTCTCCTTTTTGGCTCTACCCATTGCTTTCCTTCTTTTATTTGAAACAGGGGGGGATGTTCTGCATACCCTGGAAAAAAATCCCCTCTGGGTTAGGCTGGGCTGATGGGGATCCCTGAGGGCTGCTGTGCATTCCTGTGCTTTGTTAGCCTTTGTGTGYGAGGTATTTAGCCTGGCTGAGCTCTTGTCCTGGTGTAAGCTCTGATATTAATATAATGGCTCAGGGTGAGGGCCCTGTGAGCTGCTGAGCTGTTGCGCCCTTGATCTGGAGGGCAGTGAGCGGTCGGCCCTGCTCCTCTGCTGGCGGTAGATGCTGGGGAGTGTGGGGGCTGCGGGCCGTGCACCCGGTCTGCATCCGTCAGCTCCTTGCCTGCCGAGCCAGGCTGTGGCACGCTGCCCCGAGGAGACCTCCCGAGCCACCCTGAGCAAAAGGCTGGGAGCCCTGTGCCCRCAGCCCTGGACTGGGATGGGTGCTGTTGAGGGAGGCTCTGACTGGGTTTTGCTTCATCCTTCTCTGCCAGGTGCATGCCGAGGAGGAATCGCAATGGCAGCGCCGGTCCCAGCTCACCAGAGGTGAAACGTGGAGCCGGCCACTCCCATGTGAGTGCTGCTGCATGAGTGCCCACGCCCTTCCAGCTCCCGTGGCCCCCTGACATCTGGTGATAGAGCGAGCCATGGGCAGTGTCCGAGTCAACCGGTGAGTAACCCTCCCGTCAAGATCTGCTGCTGCCCTGGGTGACCTGGGCCTCCTCATCCGGTCCCTCAGACCCTACCTTCAACCTGYCTCTTGATACATTCTTCTCAAATTACTTGTCAGGGGCTTTTCTGTTCCAAGGAATGACTCCTCCCTCCTCTAAACCAAAACATGCCATATGTAGGGGTAGTGCTTGGAGGAATACTATGGAGGAGAGGCAAAGCACTGCATGGTGCTGGACCATAAATTACAGATTCCAGCAGCCCTGCAGAAGCCCTGTGTCCCCAGGAATCACAAGTCCAGCCACCAGTGCTTTCCTCACCGTGAGAGGTGGATGGAAGCCCACACTGGAGGACTCCAGTTGACACGTCAATACTATAGACATGTAGACCCCCAGGGAGACACCCCCAGGGTCCTATGAGGCTGCAACTTGTCAGGCACGAGGGCAGAGTGGTCTTGGTGCTTCAGTGCACTCCCTTGATTTCCTCAGTGTTCAGAGCCTCTTCTGCCATCACATATTTAAGGAGTATCTGCAACTGTCACAGCGTTACATGACGGGCAGTGTCAGAGCTGACTGTGAGGGAGGGGAGCTAGAGGGGCAAAGGTCTCCCAGAAAGTGCATGTGTAGCGTCTGCCAAGGAAACTGCCAGTGCTTTGGCTGTTGATTTCCAAATTACACCTTTGGCTTTGGATGAGGGATGCTGGTAGCCACACGTGTTGCTGTGGCAACAGAATTGTCCTGAGTGCAGGAAGTGTATAAACATTGTCATCACACACCACGAAATCAGTGAGCAGAGCAGAGGAGAAAATAGAAAGTCCCAGCCTTTTATTGTATCAGGGCCAAAATGTGGTCAGGCTGTGGGTGCCTGCTCCCAGGCTTCCTGGGTGTCCCAGGTGCTGTCAGCTTTCAAAGCCTTGGGTCCTGCCTCACCACAAAGGCTGGAAGGTACCACAGAGCTACAAGCTTCTGCTGCTTTGCTGCCCTGTCAGGACTTCACTAGATGCAACCTCCTGGCAGCAACACTCAGCAAACATTGCAGCTGATCTACACCAATTTGGTCAGGGTGGCACCACAGTRCAAGAACCAGCTAAAAGTGCTGTTGTGAAATCCAACAGCGTGGTACTGTAGCCCTGAGAGCCACCCATGTCTCCTGCCCTTGCTGTCTCAGTGGTTGCTGTTACCCTTCACGTGTTTCTGAAGGAAATGCCTGTTTCTTCTCTTCCCAGGTACAGCATCGTCTCAACCGAAGAGGATGGACACAAGGTCTCTGCACTGGGCAGCATGAACGGGCACAGCCGGAACGGGAAGGGCCATGCTCCCCGGCGGAAGCACCGCAACCGTTTTGTGAAGAAGAACGGGCAGTGCAACGTTTACTTTGCCAACCTGAGCAACAAATCCCAGCGCTACATGGCCGACATCTTCACCACTTGCGTGGACACGCGCTGGCGGTACATGCTTATGATCTTCTCTGCCGCCTTCCTTGTCTCCTGGCTCTTCTTCGGCTTCCTCTTCTGGTGCATCGCTTTCTTCCATGGCGACCTCAATGCACCGGCAGTGGCAGGTGGTCCCTCTCTCCTCAAGCCCTGCATCATGCACGTGAACAGCTTCCTAGGGGCTTTTCTTTTCTCAGTGGAGACACAGACAACCATTGGGTATGGCTTCCGCTGCGTGACTGAGGAGTGCCCGCTGGCTATCATGGCAGTTGTGGTCCAGTCCATCGTGGGCTGTGTTATTGACTCCTTCATGATTGGCACTATCATGGCCAAGATGGCAAGGCCCAAGAAGCGGGCGCAGACCCTCCTCTTCAGCCATCATGCGGTCATCTCCGTGCGGGATGGCAAACTGTGTCTCATGTGGAGGGTGGGCAACCTGAGGAGGAGTCACATTGTGGAGGCCCACGTCCGAGCCCAGCTCATCAAGCCCTACATGACAGAGGAAGGGGAATACCTCCCCCTGGACCAGCGGGACCTAAATGTGGGCTATGATGTGGGTCTTGATCGTATATTTTTGGTCTCACCCATTATTATCGTTCATGAGATTGATGAGGAGAGCCCGCTCTATGGGATTGGCAAGGAAGAACTGGAGACAGAGAACTTTGAGATTGTGGTTATTCTGGAGGGGATGGTGGAAGCCACAGCCATGACCACACAGGCACGAAGCTCTTACCTTGCTAGTGAAATCCTTTGGGGCCATCGTTTTGAACCAGTTGTGTTTGAGGAGAAGAACCACTACAAAGTGGATTATTCACGCTTTCACAAGACCTATGAGGTAGCCGGCACGCCTTGTTGCTCAGCCCGGGAGCTGCAAGAGAGCAAGATGACCATCCTACCTTCTCCCCCACCTCCCAGTGCCTTCTGCTATGAGAATGAGCTGGCGCTTGTCAGTCAAGACGAAGATGAAGATGATGATGAAGTAGGTGTGGTGTTAGGGGGCAACACCAAGGAGGAGGGAGGTATCATCCAGATGATGGATTTTGGAAGCCACCTGGACCTGGAGCGGCTCCAGGCAACTCTGCCTCTAGATACAATCTCATACCGCAGGGAGTCTGCCATCTAACTCCTCCACAGCCTCCCTGTTCCGTATCCATTGCCCACAGTCTCCTCTGTTCCGTACCCATATGCTGAGTAAGTCCCTTGACCACCAAACAATGCCTCCCATGATTGCCTCTCAGCCTCCGAGTACACCAAGGCCTGGAGCTGCTCTGATATACTCCCTTTCTCATGAGGTCATACTGCCCGGGAGAGGAGTGAGGATACACTACTCTTCCTGGGTGTGCAGCTTGGGCTAGAACCCCTTTCCTGCCCAGAGACAGGAGAGCAGCAGGCCTGGTTTCTTGTCTCTGGAGAGGTGACAGGACTCCCTGCCTTCAGTGGACAGACTGGGACCCGCAGCAAGTGTTTCTGCTGCAGAGGCAACAGCAGATTTTCTGTCCCCTCTCACCATGGGTAAGGCCCCATAGCTGTCAAGGGTCATCGCCATCTCTAGGAGAGGAGCAATACCTAAGCACCGACCAGATGAGGATGGAAGGGAGAGTTTAGGACTCCTGGAGGGAGTGGGGAAGGATCTCAAGGGAGGAGTTTACTTGCATGTTTGTTGCTTGTTGCACTTGATTCTGTATATAAAACAGAAGGAGAACTGAAATCCATATTCTTCCACTGCAAATGCCAAGCTAGGAGACAAGGCTGCTCTGCATAGTCTACTCCGTGCTCTCCTTGGCTTTTGGTGACTGTCACCTCCAGAAGCAGCCCAGCTCCACAGACTCAGACCCAGTTTTCCCAGTCCTCTTGAAAAACACGTTCTGCTCCTCTCCTGAGATACCTGGCGGAGGAGGCAGGGCCCTGTGCTTGCCACACTCAGACTGCTCCCCGGCACAGCACGGCCAGGATGACAGACAGGTGACCTGACTGGACAGCAGACACTACACTTGCTCCTTTTGCCTCCTCCACTCTTCTCCCAGCTGCCATCAGCTGTAAAACTGAATTTGTAACTATTTATTTTTAATAAAGTCTACTATCCCAAGGGGAGGTTTGGAAGCAAAGGACAGACCCCAAGGCTGCAGACTCGTGTAGAGACTGATGAGGGTTATTAGCACTGGTGTTTGTAGTTTGTATGGCATTGGAGCCTGTAAGCTCCACCACAAGGTCTCTTTTGTTCTGGGCCTCTCTGATAAAGACCTACAATAGAGGCACAGAGAATCTGCTTGGGGAGAAGGTTATACAAAATGTATAGAGAGAATCATGTGCATTACAATTACCAGTAGGATGGGTCAAACAATCCTGTTTGCTTTGGAGATAATGAGAGTTTTGCCCAGGGAAGGGTTATAGATATACTTGATGAAGAGGCAGAGATGTGCAAGACATTGCTCTAGATGGAGGGCTCAAAAACCCCATAAAAAACTCGAAAGCCTCTCGTTATGCTAGGGGCAAGTGGAGGGAAAACGAGGGAGAACATCAACCAAAGCTAGACCTGTAACATCACTTTGCGGTCATTTCACAAAAGAGGTGAAATCCTGATGAGCATTTTCCTTCAGGAGCAGCAGAATCACCCTTTCAAAATTGCAGAGGAGATGAGGACAGAAAGACAAACAGGGAGCTCAGGAAGTTGCTCTGGGCACCCAACAGTTGTGCTATGGCGGGGAATGACTGAAGAAATTGTCCCACCCAACCTCTGATCTAGAAAGCAGAAAAAAAACATCTTAAGATCAATTTGGAATTGGTTCAAGAAGCAACAGGAAGAGGGAAAGAAGCAGAAGGATAAGGAAGGAAACAGCAGTACTGAGAGGAAGAAGCAGACACAGCAGGCAGGTTGTGGAGAAAGAAGGGAAAAAGAGGAAGAGAAGGTGAGGTAATATGGAAGTGCATTTGAGAAGAGCACACATAGTCTAACAAGATGTGTCTAGACCCAGACACGGTCATTTCTCATCCCAGGACATACGTTCTGTGGGGAACAGCTGTCCTGCCCAGGTTTGCTTCATTCCAATAATTCCATTCACTGGAAGAATTCCATTCACTGGAAGAATTCCATTCACCACCACTCTCTGGGCCTGGTCACGCAGCCAGCTTTCTACCCAATGAACAGTGCATCCATTCAAGTCATGAGCAGCCAATTTCTCCAGGAAAATGCTGTGGGAGACAAAGGCTTTACTGAAGTCCAGGTAAACAACATCCACAGCCTTTCCCTCATCCACTATGTATGTCATCTTGTCATAGAAGGAAACCAGGTTGCTCAAGCACGACCCGTCTTTCCTAAATCCATGCTGGCTTGGCCTGATTCCCTAGTTGTGCTGCACGTGCTGTGTGATGGCAAGGTGAATTGCTTCAAGACTTTTCCTAGCACTGAGGTCGGGTTGACAGGCCTGTAGTTCCCCAGATCCTCCTTCCAGCCCTTTTTGTAGGTGTGTGTTGCACTGGCTAACCTCCAATCACCTGGGACCTCCCTGGTTAGCCAGGACTGCTGGTAAATGACAGAGCGGCTTGGTGAGCTCTTCTGCCAGCTTTCTCAGTATCCTTGGGTGGATCCCATCCAGTCCCACAGACTTGGGAGTGTCTAAGTGGTGTAGGTTGTCACTGAGCATTCCTTCCCAGATTATGGGGGCTTCATTCTGCTCCCTGTCCCTATCTTCCAGCTCAGGAGGCTGGGTACCCTGGGGACAACTGGTCTCACTATCAAAGACTGAGGCAAAGAAGGCATTAAGTACCTCAGCCTCTTACTTGCTCCTGTAGTGATCCTTGGTTCCAGGGACCATCTGCCAGAGCAGTTTGCCTCAGAGCCCTGACTGAAATGATGGATACACTGGGTTTCGAGTGGCCATTGTCCCTCCYGGCTCTGCCAGTGCTGAGGCAGAGCTGCCTCTCCTCAGAGCTCCAATGCTCCCCACTCGGGAGCCGGGGCGCCTCTCCCAGCGCTAATTTCAAGGGTTTGCTGGTTTAGGAAATGAAGTCACTCCCTCCTTTCATTGTTTAATTATTTTCCCCTGAGGGAATAAGCAGGGCCTGGTATTGACCTGGCTTTTAATACAGCTTTCAGAGGCGGGTGCCTGCCACTGGCCATGGCAATGGAAACAAACTAATGGACCGAGAGAGAAGGACTTTGCATGCGAGGACACGGGCATTCAGGACACAGGCTGGGGTGGTGGCCTCCAGGAGAGGGGGAACCCTCATGGCTGACATACAGGTCGGAGGCAGATGGCAGTGCTTGGCAGAGATGAAGTGTCCCATTAGCTCTTGRGAGGCTCATCACCAAGGGACAAGTGTCCAGAGATGCCAGGCAAGGATGATGCACCAGTGCCACGGGCATGCACAGCTGGAGTGGTTGAGGCAACACTCAGGTCACCACTGCCCCCCCTCACTTCATCTGGTAGGCCTCTTTGGGGAAAAATCGGAAAAGATTGCAATAAAGCTGAGGGAACAAACACCATTCAGTCATACTGGTTCCAGCCCTCTCCATATGTCTACACCTGCTGGGCATTTTCATGTCATGTTTGGCATCACCGTGGAGAAGACACTGAGACATTGAAGAATATCCAGCTAAACCCCTGCTGTTCACAATAAAATTGCAAGAAAGCTTTCAATGCTGTCAGATCATTAGAGAGGGGAGAGAGAAGGGGGTTGAGGGAAGGGGCCAGAGGGAAAGAGAGGAATAGACAGTGTAGGAACACAGAGGTGATGGGTAAGTTTCTGTCTATCAGGCACTCCTTGTGCAGCTGTGCTGCTGTTGCCACACACAGCCCCTCCAACGACAGGGTGCAGCCACTCCAGTGACTGTTCCTGCAAGTTGCACACGTGCCCACAGGCTTTGCTGGTACACAGCAGCATGGACATCCGTCTGCACAGGTGCTTCTGTAGCTGCACATGGAATCACAGAGCACTCGTGCCCAKGTACACACTGCATGTGCCTATTGTGCATACACCATACAGGGGAGCATAATCCTACACCACAACTTCATCCCATAAACACCCAACGACATTCACAAAAATGCCACACAGCAGAAGCATCTACCTCAACAAGGGCCTCTCTGGCCATATGCTGGGGACTCCTTTACACAGCCTGTGAAAAGCCACCAGGAGAATCCGTCTTGGAAAACTGTATGCTATAGAGAAGGCTTGACATCTTTAAGGATTCTGCAAATCAGCACTCCAAGCGGTTCATAACCATAAACTCATCAGGTATTTTACTCTTTGAATACAGTGTGTGGAGCATCACCTTTCAGGTAGAAGACACCGCCTTACCCTGTGCTCTCCAGAGAAGACACCTTTATTGCATGAGAGGGCATGACGTCCCTGGGGTCCTTCCCTCCTCCAGGATCTGATTGAGGGACTGCTTCCCCAAGACCTGCCTCTAATCCCGAGGGGCTGGCAGCTTGCTTTTCAGGAGGAAGACACTGCTTCTTTGTTTATTTGACCACAGTCTATTTTTTTTCTTTCCTGTCTTACTTCTGAGCATCTTACTTGGCTCATTATTGAAAGCTATTCAAATACCAGAAAGATAATGGGGAGAGGAAGGACTTTTTCCCTATGAATAAGATCCAGGCACTGGTTCAGATCCTCCACCCCATGACAACTAACCACGCTGTTGTCACTCTTGCCAGCTTTCAAATGAATGTTGTTATTTGAAATGACACTTGAGAAACTTGTTTCATGTTTTATTTTTGGTGACACTTTTGGACAACCCTTTTGAAAAGAAATAATCTTTGGCACCTTTCAACTCACACAAAACTTGCTCAGCAAAACATTTTGATACACACTGCAACTAAAAATATTTTTAAGAAACACAATAATAACCTCAATTGGGGACAAAACGGGTTTGGATTCCATGATTAGGAAATGGTGTTGAAAATGTCTGTGCTGCTGAACAAACGTGTTAATTTTCAAACAGCTTGGTTTCATCCAAGTTTTGCCCAGGAGTGGATGGGGCACATGGCACTGCCCCAGCAGCAGTGTGCAGGCTCATGACCTCTGCAAGAATGCCTCCTCCCTTTTTTTTTGACCTTTTGCAGTTCTTCTTCTCCTTTGCAGGAGAGCCTGAGGTCTCTCCCAGCTTTTGGACAGGCAATACAAAGGGGTCGTGGTTTTAAATGTCACCAAAAAAAAAAAACAAACCCAACCAGAAAAAAAAAAGCCTTACCTTCCCAGGCCATTAAGGGCTTGCTCTTGCCCCTGCGAAGTCAATGGGACTTTGGCATTGCCTGTGGTAAGAGCAGAGCTGGGCCCTAATGGAGCATCACTATTGGAAAACCCTGCAGGCGCCGGCCCCGTGCTAAATCCGCCAAGCTGGAATGGGCTGTTGCTGCCTGCGCAGAAGGGGGAGAGGAGACAAGGCAGCCTGCTGGGATGCTGAAAGCGTGGGGTGGTGTAGGGCAGCTGGGGCAGCCTCGCTGGGGCAGCCAGAGGGGGACAGCAGAGGGATGGGGAAGCAGGGGAGGCAGTCTGTGTTAGAGAGCTGCCTGCGGCACCGGATCCCACGACCGGGGGATGTCACACGAGCGGGAGCTGAGATGGCAGCCAGTTCTCGGAAGGGCTGCGCAGGCTTCTCCCGCCCTGGTCAGCGGGGTGGGAGTCCTGCCCTTCCCAGCCCCGGTGCGTTCCCGCCGGCAGGACGCAGCGCAGGGAGGCTGAGTGGCTCGGCGAGACTGCAGAAGCCCGCCCATTGCCCGGCCTCAGAGCACCATCTAGAGATGAGAGCAAGGCTGGCATCCCCGCGGGTCCCGGCGTCACAGAATCATCAAATCGCTTAGGCTGTAAAAGGCCTCTAAGGTCACCGACTCCAGCCCTTAACCCAGCACTGCCACGTACACCACTAAACCATGTCTCTAAGCACCACCGCATCTACATGTCTTTCAAACGCTTCTGGGGATGGTGACTCCATCACTTCCCTGAACAGCCTGTTCCAGTGCTTGACAACACTTTCAGGGAAGAAAATTTTCCTAATATCCAAACTAAACCTTCCCTGGCGAAACTTGAAGCCATTGCTTCTTGCCCTATTGCTTGTGACTTGGAAGAAGAGGTTGACCCTCCCTTGCTACAACCTCCTTTCAGGTAGTTGTAGAGAGTGATAAGGTCACCACAGAGCCTTCTTTTCCCTAGGCTAAACAACCCCGGCTTGTGCTCATCCCCACAGGTCCCAGCATCCTTGCAGCTCCTGACTCCCCAGGCTCACCCAGAGCTACTTGTGGCCTCAGCACTGGTGGGACACTGTGGGGCTGGGCTGGGGCTGAGGCCGCCTCCCCAGGCAGTGCCATGGGGCACAGCTGGGGGTTGGGGGAGGAAATGTTTGATCTGCATGAAAGTAGGCCCTGAGAGCACCAGCACTCACCACCAACGCTGCACCCATAACCTGCAATAAAGGTCAGCCCTCTTGACAGCCAAGACATGGCTTTCAGAGGGCGGTCACTGACTTTGAAAACAGTTCAATTATGTCTTAACACTTCGATTTCTTCTTGGGGAGAAGTCTGCAAAGCCATGCCAGCCCTGGGAAGTCAGGCAGAGATGACCTCTGTTCAGAGTCAGGTCTTTCTGGTTGTCGCCTTGCTGCCTGCTCATCCTTCAGCTGTTTCTCAGCCCTGCCTGGTTGGATGTGCTCAATGCACAAAATTTGTTTCCTTTTTTCCTATTATTCAGTCCCTTGATGGGACATATACACCCTATGGCTGTAGCATGATGCTGCTGCCTCTCCCATGCCACAGGCAGGAGGCCAGCATGCTCCCGTGGAGGGAGAGGGGCAGTGGAACTTGCCACCCCTTGCCAGCATGAGGGCTGTCAGGCAGAGGGCTTGCAATGCCCTGAGAGCTCTTCAGGCAACCAACCTTTTCATAGCCCCTTGGGACAACAGGTAACGACAGCCTGACTTGCAAACTGTAATGAGCCTCAGCTCCTGGGCTTCTTCCAGTTCCCAGGGAGAGCAACACCAGCAAAGCAGTCAGTGGGCCATGAGTATAATGCTAACCTTCGACCATGTTCCTCCAGAAGGGAGCATTTAGTGCGGGCAATGCCTGTGCTTTCTGGGCAGCCTAGGCACAAGGACCCCAAGCGACTCGCTGTCCAAGTCAGGTCAGCCTGGAAAGAGGTAAAGTAGAGCAATGCGATTCCCCTGCCCCGACGCCTGTGAAGAAATTCAGGGTGGACACAAACACTATCCTGAAATAGTCTGTGTGACACAAGATATTTGAGCTTTAAAAGGTTTTTTTTTTGGCCTCTGAAATTAGCAGGATTATTTTGGTGCTGGCCCCAGATTTGAAATAGCAAGCCTTGAAATCTGGGACCTGGCAATATTTGCATGCCTGACTGTAGTGCGTTGATAGAGTTGTTTGAATGTCCCAGCAATACAGTCACTGAAAGAGTCAGCTGAGGGCCTGAGGAGCACAAAGCCTTCTTACAGAAGCTGTTTGGTCGAGAGAATAAGGAGCTTGAAATCGTTCCTGACAGGTAATTAGGTGATCCCCCAGCAACAGCCTCTGTGTGTCTGTCAGGGATCCGGCACAGGCCTCACACCACTCCTGGGGTATCGAACAGAGGAGGATGAGCTGATGCAGGAACTCCAGAGAAGACTTTGAAGATATTTATAACATGACCTGCAGTCTCCACGTGCTTGTCTCAGGGATAAAACAATGAAGCAGTAGGAGAGTGGGTGCAAGCACACGACAGGCAATGCAGGCCTATAGCAGAACACTTGGTACCACATGGAAGGATCTGATTAAATGTAAGCAAAGTGAAGCCATCATTTACCTCCAGGCTGCTGGGTTACACCATGTGCCTTTTGTTTTCCTGGATACAGTGTTGTGCTCACTAGCAACGAGGCTGCCTTGAATAGAGAAACTTATGTGACCCTTCTGATCTCATGAGGCTGTAGGGAAAGCAGGGAAGAGCTGTGATGAAAACCAGCAGAGAGCTGCAGACACGGAGTGACTGGCTGCAGCCAAGGTGGCACGGTTAAATAACAGGGTGCCCTAGAGTGCCCAAGGAGCCAGCAGTGCTCAGCAAGCCAGTGGGTGCTGATGGCACAGAGCAGTCTGAGGTCAGTGGAGGAGGCAAGTCAGGGTGAGAGCTGCTGGCAGTGGTTGCTGCAGAGGAGGTACAAGGTGCGTTGGTAGGGTTGTACTGGCCGGATGAAGCTGCATGTTCCCTGCTGCTCTGTTTGAGCAGCTCTCCTGCAGTGGTCAGATGGTCCCATGAGCTCAAAATGCATTGTCAGCTGTTAAAGAGCCATTTGTGAAAAGCATGGGATTTTCTGAGTCCTTGTAATTATTTGATGATGTGTCCCATGGAGAAACCTCCAGAGTCCTCATGTCTTCCATGGCTCCGTTTTGCTTGCTGCTGCAGTCACAAGAGAAGGGACAGTTTCTGTTCTCAGACAGAAAGCAAGCAGAGGGGGACAGAAGTAGCTAACAGCAAGGCAAAGTGACTTTCCCAAGATCATGAAGCAGTCAGTGGCAGAAGGAAAAATTTAAYGTTCCACTGTGGGTTTAACCTGTCCCCTCCCTGTACAGCTAAGGAAGGACATTGCAAGTGATAAATGAACCAGGAGCAGTTCCTAGACTATCCCTCTGCCTGTACTGCGTCTGCAGCTGCAGCGAAGCCATTACCAGGACATTGCACTTCCCTAGGTATATACCCAACACCCGTCACCTTTGTACCACTGCCCACAATTCCAAGCAGTAGTTCTGACAGAGCAGGTGCTGTGCATATTCCCAACTCCGACACCCCTGGCCTCTAGACATCCAGATGTAGGAACTGGGACCCATTGGGCCTCAGAGCTTCCCCAAAAATAACCTACAAGGGGCCTTACAGATACAAATCATCACTTTCAAGAAGTGAATAGGAGGTCATGGGAGGCTCAGATGGGCATGTCTTGCAGGCCCTGATGAGCAACAGCATGATGTGAGGAAGAAGCAAAAATACACAACCTCAGCCCTCACAGGGAATGAGTCCCAGCTGCCTCTCGCCCTTCGCTGCGTGGGACGGGTGGTGAGATGGCCTTTTGTTAATCGGTGCCCTGTGCCTGGTGTTCAGCTGGCGAGGACAGACTGTCCCTTCCAGAGAAACCCCTTGCATAAGAATTAAAGAGGAGCCGGGCTGACATGCTGAACTAATCCACCAGGGCATGTCGGGAAGATGCATTTTAAGCCATTCTCCCTGCCCTCCCGCCTTCCATTGTTTATCTCTCCTGTCCCTCCCACAGCGGTACGTGAATAATTCTGACTGGGCCAGCCAGTTTCATAAGCGCCTGCCTTCCRTCCCGTCCTCTCACCCCGCAGAGTCCACATGGGACGTGCTCACACATGGGAGGCTTTTTATCTACGGCTGGTTTGTGCTGCTGTGAACAACCAGCCCACACAGACACCGCTCCCCCTGCCCGCAGTGCCTGCTCTGTGTGCTGCACACACATTGCACTGCTGTGGCCACGTGTTCACTCCCCTGGCACACGCACACACGCACGCACACACACTCCCACCGCATGCTGACACCACAGGCTCCTTGCCAGCTCACTTTGCACCTGTGATGCTCAGTGAGCTCCCCGGGATGCACAAAACTGGCACAGTCGTCACAGGCATTCGGAGCCACTGCTCCCCCACCATGGTGTGCTCCTCACCCATCACCCATTGTATCTGTGGGTACCTTGTCTCCCTCGAGCTGCAYCCGTCACAAGGGATTCAGGCTTGCCATGGACACACGTGTGTGTAGCATATATACACCTGGCACTTGCCAAACACATGATACACACAAATGGGGCCCTGGGCATCACAGGACTGAAGGATAATTCAGTTTGAAGGAGACTCCAGGACTGCTTTGGTCTGGCTTCCTGCTCAAGGCAGGGTCAGCAGAGGGGTCAAATGAGGTTGCTCAGAGCTTTATTTGATCTTATAAACTACTAGGATGGAGACTGTACAGCCTCTCTGGGCAACTTTTTCCCACACTTGACTGCCTTTGAGGACAGAAAGATCTTTATATTCAAACTGGACCTCTCTTCTTTCAACTTATGTTTGTTGTCTCTCATCCTCCCACCAAGCACCACTGTGAAGAGCTTGGCTCTGTATTTTACCAAGACTCACAGGTCCTTTCTCACAGCTGTTCTGCATCTGTGAGATGCCCACATCGTCACCAGGGCCTTTTCCTTGCCAGGTTCAGGGCTGTGCATTTGCCCTTGCTGAACTTCAGTGCTCCTGCAGGCCCATCCCTGCAGCTTGCTTATGTCCCTCTGATGGCAGTCCTCCCCTCAGGCATGTCAACTTGTTTCCCCTCCAAGTAAGTGTCACCTGAAAGCTTGGAGGAAATGCACCCCATTACCTTCTCCAGGTCATCAATAACCACGTTAAACAGAACAGGTCCCAGGACAACCCGCTGGGGCATCCCCCTTGGTACCAGCCTCTAGGTGGAGTACAACCCATTAACAATTAACTACTCCCTATGCCTGACCAGCCAAATAGGTGCTTGTGCACCTATTGAGACAACACCACCTTTACTTGGATATCAGAACATTGGGAGACAGTGTTGAAAGCTTAGCTGAATTGGAGATTAACGTCTTCCACTACTCTCCCCTCACCCGTGAATCCAGTCATTTCATCAAAGAAGTGTTGGAACCCTGGGTTTTAGATATCTTTCACTGTTGTAACCAAAAAGCAATTTGTTATGTCACTGGGTGAAATATGTAGAGATGTAGAAAATTAGGTTTATGAGTTATTAGCAATGTATTAGTGGCAAGATGGTGATCAGGTTGTTCAGGCATGGTTTACCCTTGGTAAACTCACACTGACGTTTGCCAGTCACCGTCTTCTCCTCCATGTGACCAGAACTATATTTCAAAAGGACCCACTCCAGGGCCCAAATAAGTCTGACCAGCGAGTAGTTCCCAGGATTAACATTTATGCCTTTCTTTAAGAAGAATAGGGGACCTTGTCTGATCCATACTTCGTACCCAGCCTCTCCTCCAACCAGCCTCCCAAACACAAGTCCTTCACAGCAGCATTGCCTCTCACCTGACCAGTCCAATATTTCGTTCAGCCTGACCTGCAAATCTCCCTAAAGGGATGAACGTGGCTTCTCAGTTCTCCGTTGCTTTACTCCCACTGTTCCTAAGAGAGACAGAGACAGGGCTGTGTCTCTGAGCCCCAAGGTTGTTGATCTCCTTGGGCATCACAGCATCTCACTAAAGGCTTTGAGAAGTTCGCACTGCTGCCAAAAGCCACCCCCAGTGCCTCACAGAAAGGGAGAAGGGTGTAGAGCAGCCTGCTTCCACTCCTTCAGGAAGGTGGGATGTGGCTGCCTCAGCTGATGGCTATGCCACAGGATGTGGCCATAGGGCAAAAGCCCAGCTCCTTTTCTCAAACACCCCCCCCCCCCAAATCCCAAGGGTTGGAGTGTTTTAGAGGGAGATGTGTTGCTTTCAAGGTGAGGAGGAATCCACAAGACTTGGCAAGACGTGATGCCTCCTCTGTGACCCTTCATCTTGCCCAGACTGCTGGGCCAGATTCTTCCACCACCCCCTGGGCACTCAGATGCCTTGGTGCCCAGGAAGCAGCCAGTGTGCAGGCAAGCAGGATGAGGTTACACATCTTTGAGTAAGATCCTGCTGATTCAGCCCTGAGTCCAGCTCCTCCCAAGGAACCTTGGCCCTGTCTTATGGTTCTCTGCTACATCTGCCCTGGCCTGACACAGCTCTGAGGGCACAGCTAAATATTCCCATTTGTTTGTTTCTTTACCCATTAGGTCCACCTTCTTTTTTTTTTTTTTTTTTTTTTCCCCCAAAGCAAGCCAGCAGGGATGTAATAAAGAGCCAGTTGCAAACTGTCAGAGGCTGGGAATACCACAAGGATAAAAAAGGCAAGGTATATATGGAAAAAAGCAATAAAAGCCCTTAATTACAGGTGTGGCCAGGAACAGCTCCTATTATTAAGGTTGCCAACACTTCCCTCTTTAAGACCCTGTTTTCACTTGCTTATAACTTTGTCAAAGTTTCACCACTGGAACAGAAATTTACCATAGAAAGTGATTTTCTCAGCTGAAATTTGGCATATTTATTTAGTTCTTTTTGAAAATGTGGAGCCACCACTAGCTTTTCTGGGTTGGAAAATCTATCTATATCTATATCTATATCTATATCTATATCTATATCTATATCTATATCTATATCTATATCTATATATCTATATCTATATCTATATCTATATCTATATCTATATCTATATCTATATCTATATCTATATCTATATCTATATCTATATCTATATGGTCCAGGGGACAAAAGCTGTGGAACTTATGGGCTTTCAAGCAAGGGCTTGGCCTTGGGCATGATGTCAGTTTTTGTGTCATGCAGGCTGTGTTTTGCCAGCTCCATGAAACACCACTACTCTCCCCCACCAGCATGGACAAATTACACGGTTTTGTTAAACTTGGAAAGAAGATGTGTCACAGCTTCACAGCTACAAACTTTTCAACCTCTGCTAACCTGCCCAACCCTCTTGGCTTCTGCGGCTGGCATGACAGCATATGGGCTTTCCCTGGGTGGAGCAGTGCAGGAGGAAACTGGGAGGGCTTTCCCTTCTAGAGCTGCAACCTGCTGTTACACGGCATGCACTGTTTGAATCTCTCAGTGCTTTCCCCTGTCCTGTCCTCCCAGCCACCTCTCTTTTGCCTTCTGGGAAGCCTAGTGGAGAAAAGTCCCTGATTTGAATACAGAAGGGATGAAACGCAAGGGAGAGAACCAAAAATCAGGGGGAGAGCAAATGAGACTGGGAGGCAGATGAGACCACGAGCTGCAGGGAAATGCCGGGTTTGGTTGGGAAAGGGGCTTTTGCCTGACAGCTGCTGGAGTAGACTTGGGATGGCTGAGCAGGAGGACTGGGAACAGAAAGTAAGGCTGGCTGGGGCAGTGGGATGGGGAATGGGAAGAGCAAAGGTGTGGTGATTAGAGATGGGGAATGGGAAGAGCAGAGGAGGGATAATTGTCAGTGGGATGGGGAGAAGGGATGGGAGAGACTCAGCCCATTTGCCTGGGTTGTGGGAGTTTCTATTGACAGATGTTGGACCAGAGCTCCCATCATCCATCCACCTGGAAAGGAAGGCTTGTACTGGTGATAGGAAGCAGCTTGTGCGGGACAGCATGTGATGGGAAGACTGGGGCTGACTAGCCAAAGACACACAGCTAAGTCAGCCTGATACTGGGCAGGAGACTGGGCCTGGGAGCATGGTGGGAGAAGAAACGAGGAAAGGCAGGTGAGGTGGACCTGGGAGGGGGCAGTGACTGAGCCCAGAGCCCAGGGCTTTGTGACAAGAAGGGAAACCAAAAGTGGGAAATCTTGGAGGGGACAAGGGAACAAGGGAGGACGGCCATATCAGCTTGTATTTCTGGGACTGGAGACTTCTCCAGTGTCCAAACCAAGAGTCTTCTCCTAAGTCTTCCTCCCAACTCTTACTGTTCCTGGGTGTTACCCCAAATGCCACYCAACAGCACATCTCACCTTTTGCTAGCCCTGCTCCTTGCTGAGGACAACAGGCAACTGTTGCTTGCTGTTATATCAGAACACACATTTCTCATCACTGAGAAATATCGGCACCAAGACTGGTTGTACAACTGCCCTTCAGTGTCCTCGTGCATATGAATTACAGTTGAGTCTTGGATTATGTGGCCACAGGTTTGTTTTCCACAGGACACCTGTAGCACACAGATTAGATGGTGCTCTGGATGAGTCTGGGCTGTGTCACGAAGAAAGCTCTTTGCAGGGACTCAGCATCATCTCTTCTTTTTGTTGTTGTGTTGTTTTGTTGTTTTTTTTTTTTTTTCCCCCAAAAGTGTGAAGAAAAAGGAGTGACTCATTGCTGAGGCAGTTGTGTGTTGGCCTGGATCCTTGCCCCTGCTGCGGATTTCCTACCTGATGCTGAGCGAGTCACAGCAATCTTTTCAGAGGTAGCTATTAGCTATGTTTTATTTATTTTGGCATTTTGCTTTGTTTTTAGCCTTGTGCTATCCTGGGATCCTGATGCTTCATTTACGGGAGTATTTATTGCTCCCTGCTGCATGTGAATGGGGACTTGCACTTGAGTCTAGAAAATGCTTAAACTGCAGAGCGCTCTGGAAAAGCACTCAGATCAGCATCCTCACCCTGCAGACTGCATTTGACCTTCTTTCCAGGAACGCTGGATCTTCTCTAAAATGCTGCTGTCTTGCTTGATATGAGTATTGAAAAGGCAAATCTATTATTATTTGGGAAGTCCTGAGAAACTAGAGTGCATGCTGTATAAAAGAGACCCTACGAACATTGATTATTGTTTTTGGAGTGAGGGCTGCAGGTTCTGAATGAGCTGTGAGTCAATGCCTTGAAGAACTCTGTCAGCTCTGTTGGATGTGTCAAGCCACAGGTACCTGCCTCCTCAGGTACCTTTGCTCTTGAATTGCAGGTGGCAATGTGTTTGTTCTCACTTCTCATCTTTTCTTGCTTTCACTGGCCTTGGAGAAGTAGAACTCAGCACAGTGTCAAAGTTTTGTCTGCTCTTTCCCTGATTGCTCACACTTTCCTAGCACACGCGAGTGTTTCTGTGGCAAAGTGACCTTGGTCTTCAAAGCAGTGTGTCCCTCTCCAGAGAGTGGGTGAAATGGGATTCTGCTCTTTGTTGATCAGGCAGAGCTGCTAAATGCAACCTGGCAGTTCTCGGAGGTCTCCTAGGTCACCGGAGCTCAGCTTTCCCATGAGTTTTACTAGGTGCTATGAATATCATATACCGTGACTCTGGAAGGCCACCCAGCCGTGACACTGTGAATAAACAGCACAACTCTGGCCCTTTTTTTCCTTTCCTACCTGAGAAATGACATGGTGGGCAGTGGAGAGGCTGGCTGGGTGCCCTGTGAGGTGCAGCCCCCTCAGATACGCCAGCCCACAACTGTCAGCTCAAGACACCTTGCCATGGGTTCCCTCTACAACGCTGCAGTGTGAGCACTGGAATCAGCCCAAAGACCTTCCCATGTGAATCGGACAGCAGCCAAATGTAGCTCATCTTCTGCTTGCCTGCCTTCAGCAGCAGCACTCCCTGTGTCATCTAGGGATGCTTTGACCACATCCGATCCTGTGAAAGGCAGACATGAGGTGTCCCAGGTGCAGGGCCCCCAGCTGCTGAGCTAAGGGGCTTGGACACCCTTCCATGCTCTTAAACCCAAAGATCCTTTCCGGGCAAACCAGGGAGACAGTATGAGGTGAGGCCTCCCAGGGTCTCATCCCGAGATGTTTTTTTGAGTGTGTGAGCTGCCTCTCACTGCTGGGTCTGGGAGGTTAGACAGCCTTCCAAGTGCTGCTGTTTGAACAGAGCCTTAGTGTACCTTGGCTGTTGTATTGTGGTGCCTAATACAAGGCTAAACCTGAGGAGGTGTTCATCTTCGGAGAGGTGCAGAGGAGAAAAGATGCTGCAGCTGCACACCAGTTTGATCACTGGAGAGGGATGGAGATGGCCCAGCAGAGTTTGTGAGCATGGATTCTGCTCGTCCCTCAAATTTCTTCCCTCCCCACCCCAACCCCAACCTCTTTCTAGTTGGGGTCCTGCTGTTTGTGTTATATATAACAACTTCCTTTTTCAGACACTGGAGCAGGAGTTACCTGTTGCACCACTGGAGCACTGACATCCCTGATGGAGACAGGGTCCTTGCAGGACTGGCTGCTACATGCATAGCCAAAATCAGCAGCCCCTGGCCCAGGCTCCCTAATAAAAATTACTCCATAAGAAGAGGTGTAACTAGGCAATGCTTGGAGAGAGGTGGGTGTTATTCGATCACATGGCTAGCCAGCACTAAAAGCTTGATTACAATTCAATTAACGGAATGTTTCTAATTAAAGAGTTCTTATTTTAAGCTGTAAATGATTAAAATAAAGGTAGCTGAAGTGTCCATACACACTCCAATTTCATCCCCAAGAGCTGTGTCTACGTTTGGGATTTCTTCAAATTTCCTCCCACTACCTCAGTCAGCAACAGGGGTAGAGCTGGCATGGCCACTGTCCTCCCAGATCTTGCACCTGCCCACCAAGCAGTGTCAGCCTAAACTCCGCTCCCACCAGGCATGATGAGAGCTGACTCTCCTGGATGCTGATTCAGACCCATCCTTCCGAGCTCTATCACAGCCCACCTCGCTCAGTGCCTGTATGAGCCTGTCACTTGCAGCAAAGTCACGAACGGTGCTCGGCTTCGGCAAATCCCCTCTCCACCGATGTGCACCCACCCAGGAAAGGAGAGCAAGCCCTCGGCTGGATCCAGCAGTGGCTGCATACTATTACCTGCCTTCCCATCTGCTCACTGTTACATAAGCTGTGAAACAACTGAGGTTCATTGGAGCATGTGTAAGGAAATGTCATTACTACGAAAAACTCAATTAAATTTTAAATTCTCCAAGTGGAGGCAAAGTTCTGTGACAAAACAGGCCCAGCAGTGAGAGAGAGAAGCAGCACTGGTTCCCAAAGGCTTGCATAAATGAGGAACTATTCCCAGGTGTCAATGGCCTGTCAAGTCAGCACGGGCAGTGGCTGGCAGTGGGATTCAGATTGCTGCATCCCACCATCTTGATGTGACTTGAAGCAAAGACTGCTCTGTGCAGCACACAGTGCCAGCATGGCTGCAGCTTGGGCCTCCTGGTGCCAACAGCCCATGCTTACGTAGTATATGTGGAAATTGACATCAGGGTCCTGGATTAGAAGCACCTGAGGGCTGCCCTGGTATGGGGGCTCCTGGGCTCTTTCCCATCATGCTTGTCTCCCACTGCTGGAACTGGGGTTCTTGTCTTTGCAATGACTGTGCAGAAGCAGCTCCTGGACTCTGATGAAGCATCCTGGTGCCCCCAAAGCTGGGCAGTATCTGGCTCTTGCTCCACAGGACCCTCTGCTTTTCTTTTCCAGCTCACCCTACATTGGTCTCCAGCCTTTCCTGCAGTCCTGTTCTCAGAGCCCACAACAGCACCTCTGTCCTCCTTTGTCCATCCAGCCCCAATCTCCCAGGAGCCCCCAAATACTTCCCCAGCCTGGGCTCTGCTCCTACACCCCCTTACAGGTCTGACACATCCTGGTTGCTCCCTCTGACTCAGCTGGCTTTTGGAGCTGCTCTAGGGCTTGGTGTGCCCACCCGGCGCCCAAACATCCCAGGGTCTGTGGGGTAGCCCCAGCTTTGAACCTGTCTGTTGGTGGATGCCTCGTGGACGTTTGTCTGTCCACATTAGGGYTTATGTGTGTGCTTTGTCATTTGTGTGGATTTGCACGTGCTTCACACAAGGGGCGGCCCCACTCCTGAGGGGTGCGGGCTCAGGAGCCCTGACACGGTGGGACTGGGGCGGCTCTGATGCCTCATGGGCCTCCCTGCCGGACCCCTGCTTGGCATCCGCCGCCAACGCGATGGGACCCAGCACCCTCGTTTGATCATCCCCATGAGGGGCCACCTTGCTGCGGCACTCCCCCACCGCAGCGGAGTGCCATGGGTGCGCTCTTGGCTCACTCTGAGGAGAAACCTTCGGCGGGGTCGCGTCCCCCAAAACCCAGCCCGTGCGTGTGTGCCCCGCTCGCCGGAGTTGAGGGAGGGCAGGTGGGAAAGCTTCGGGAGCGACGGCGGTTGCGCCTTTAACGGCGGGCGGAGGAGGAGGCGGAGGAGGAGGAGGGCCGGGGCTGCGCTGGGTGACATCAGTGGGTTTGGCTCCGGGGCTCAATGGAAACTGGGTGAGCGCCGGGCTGTGCCGAGCACACGCCGGCTGGAGGGGACGGCGAGCGGGCGGGAGGCGGCAGGCAGCGCCGCGCCGCGCCGAGCCGAGCGAAGGAGGGACGCGCCGGGCACGGCCGCCACCAGCCCTCCCCAATCCTCCGTCATCCTCCCCGCCGCGGCCGCCTGGCCCCCTGACAGCCGGCGGAGCAGCATCCCCACACGGCCCCCTTCCCGTCAGGGTGGGTATGGGGGGCGCCCAGCCCCATCTTGGGGCGCAAACCCCGGGGGAAAGGCGGCCCCTCCGGCTCTTTGTGTGCGCGGAGGGAGGGGGAGGGGGCGGGGGAGGGGAGGGCAGGGCGCGATGCGCCGGGCCGGGGGGGCGCGGGGGACAAAAGCCCCTTTGTGGGGGCGCGGGGAGGGGGTGGCCCCCTCCGCTACCGGCAGATTTGGGGGGGCTCCCCCTTCTTCCCTTTCTCCGCCTGCGGGGCCCTGCCTGGCCGCCGGCGGGGCCGAGCGGGGAGGGGGGTGCCGTGTGTTCTCGGCGGGGTCTGCAGGGGTCCCGGCGGGGGGTCGCCCCCCGCGGGATTGAACCCCCCACCCCTTCCGTTCACTGATGCTCCTTGTCTCCCTCCCCAGCCCCCCTCGTCGTCTGTGTCGGGGGAGAAGGGGTGTCTGCGTTTGGGGGGGCTTTGGGGGTCTGTGTTTCCTCTTGCGGGGGGCCGTAGGGGCGGGGGTCGATGGCCGCGGCCGGGAGCGAGGGGGGGACGAGGAGAAGTTCAGCGCCGTTCCCGGGGGTGGCAGCTTTTTGTTACCTACCCGGAAAAATAACAGCCCGGGTACGGCTGTCTTCGCGTAGTGTTTTGCCTGTAGGGGGTGGGGGTGTAAGGGACAATTTTTTTTTTTTGGTGTCCCCCCCTTCCCTGTTTTCCGGTTGAGGCTGTTTCTTCCTCAAATGTGGTTCAAATGCTCTGTGCGTGGGGTTTCTTCTCTCCCCCCATCTTCTTGATCTCCTTTCTGTAAGTGTCTGAGGGTCTGGAAGGGTTTGGTGTTTTGCATTTCAATCAAAATGTAATTTTTTTCTTTTTTTCTTCACATTTTTAAGCCAGTTCAAATTACTGTTTTCCCAGCCTCTTCCATTTTTCCCTTCAAACAGCCTCCCCGGAAAAAAAAAGCCGTGTAAAACCTTAATGGTCTATGGGTAAAGCAGCCCCCACTCCCCACACTTCCACTGAAAGCCAGAGCGGTGCTGGGATCGGCAGCCTCCATTATGGAGCCGTCGGTTTGGTTTTGCATGGCTTTTGCTAGACAGGGCATCTTCTCATTCCCGACCCCCTCGGGTGGGACAGAGGTGGCCCTCTTGTCCCACAGCCCCCCCTCGCCCCCTCCCCCCCCGAGATGGTCCCTGCATCTTTAGTCGCCATCGTTGATGGCACAGCAGTGTGATATCAACTCTTATCGTGTGTTTATATAATGGCCTTTGTGCCTGTACGTGGGTATTTTATATTATATAAAAAGGGCTGGTGCAAAATGGTGTGTGTGGGGAAGCAGCGCTGTCGGCTGGATAGTATTATTATTTTTTTTGAGGCTGTGTAGTATTGGATATTCACGTATGCAAACGCTCATGCAGAGCACACTCTCACTGAGGTTGTATGTGTGTTAATCCCTTATGGAAAACTAAATGGTTTAACTAAATGATTGCCCTGCAGCCCCTGGGAATGCTGCCTTGGCTGTAGAGTGCAGGAGGGGTGGTAGGGCTGGGGGGGTTAAGCCTGCTGGGGGGTGGGGAGGGTGGGAAGGAGGGATGTGTTTTTAAATTTTACATGTATAAATAATACATAGGGGGTAATATAAATTTCACATATAAGAATATATATTTTATGTGTAGAATTTTGTTTCTTCATGTAACAGTAGACCTGAAGATCAGATGATAAGGGCGGAAGCTGTAGATGGTGGTGGGGGTACGTGTGTGAAGTAGAAGCAAATGGGATAGTTGTTTGAAGTCCTGGAGCAGTTGTTGAGGGGGTGAGATGTGCGTGTCCTGCCCCTTTACCATGAATCCAGGCTGTTGCTCTCTGGCTATCCTTGCCCAGGTTTTCTACGCACACTTGTATGTGTGTGTGTGTTGGGGGGGAGATAAGGCAAAATGACAGCTGTGCGAGACCATGATTTTTTTTTTACTCCAATATCCTGCTTCCCGCTTCCACCCCCGCGCCCCAGAGCATTTTTTAGATTCCCCTTTGGAGCCTGTTGCTTAATCAGCTAGAAGGGCTGCTGCCTCGCTGTGTGAGAAACCCTTCTTAACCTGGCTCCTGCCTGTCCCAGAAGGGTGGGACCGAATTTAGGCTTGGGACTGTGGTGTTGCAGAGCAGTACCCGCTGTGTCCCAGTGTGGAGGAGACCCTGCCGGGACCTCTTGCCCAGTCTCTGCCGTGTGCTTGGCTGTGCTCATCCCAGCTGGGAGTTTGACTCAAGTGGAAGTGTTCAGCGTTTGCAGGCCCGGTAAACACTCCATGAAGGAAGGAGGATTGAGAGCTGTCTTCTTGACAGTGGTGTGACGGGTTCCCGGGGACACAGACCTTTGATCGTTTATTGGAGTAGGAGTGTAAGCAAGTCAGATGTATGTTAATGTGGTTATACAGAACAGCAGGCAGCGGATAAAAATCATGTCTGTTTGCTGTGCCCTCACCCAGGTACGCCTGCCTCCTGGTTTGGTTCCCAAGACTCTGCCTACATTCCTCGTAGTAAGAAAGTCAGAAATAGCCACAGGGTTTTGTAGACTTTAGATGCACAGAAGCCCACATGCATAAGCAAATACTASGTGAGGGGACTCCACCTCTTAAGTGTTTTGTGTGTGGTTTCTGGTGACTGGAGCTCTGCTTTCAGGGTTCACAATGTTGCCTTGAGTGCCTTGATAGGATTATTTCCCTGTACATCTCTGCAGCCCGTCCATTCTTCTTTCTGTAATCCCRTCTCCTGGGGCAGGAGAAGCAGCTCTGCGTTTATAGTACGCCCAGAATGCTGTAGCTGGGATTATTTTTTTGTACTTTTGTCTCACAAGGCCATTCCATCCTTCTTCAGTGATGCTTCCTTCCCACCAAGCTCCAGCAAGGGAGAGTTCCTCGCACCCACTTGTGAAAACATGAATCATTCCTCACCTTTCCTGTCCCCAACAGGCTCTGTGTCTGCATTTTGTACGCTAATAATGTGGCATTGCATAAATTAGGACTGTTGCAAATCCCTCTAAAAGGAGACACATTAGCTGTCTTAGGAAGAGATGTGGTTCCTAGAATAAGTTGCTGGCCATAGAAGATGTGAGGGAAAGGGAGCTGTTTAGAGGGGAACTGCTGGAACTGTGTATCGCCGAGGTGTTTGCAGCAGAAGTTGAGGTTGGCAGAGAGAACAAACTGTGTGGCTGTGGTCCTTCCACCTAGTTGGTTTTCTGTGCAAGGTGAGTAGGCTGAGCCTGGGCATGTTGATGGGGTGTATCAGGTCAAAGGGTTAGCTAATCACCTCAGATAAAGGGATGAGGAAAGGCCTGAGCTGCTAAAAACAAACAGCCTGCACACCTAGGTAGGCAAGAGAAACAGAGAGGCTCAGGTAGACCAAAGGAGGCTGTGATCCCATCAGCAGAAGCGTGTGGGTATAAGCAAGTGGTATTCCTAGTCAGTGTGTCCCTCACAGGGTTCAGTTCAGCAAGATGTCTCCTCCCTGTCCCGTGTGCTGGCCCCTTCCCGGGAGTGATGGAGTCGCTTGCTCCTGGCAGTCTGTCTGTCTCTTGCAGCCCGTGGGTTTTGTGCTTCACCACCACTGAGGTGCTGAACTAGGGCTGAGCCAGAGAGCAACTCCTTCTCATAGGGTTTATTATGCCTGACCCTTCTGGTGTCTCATGAGGCTACTTCTGTCCCAGTGCCAGGTAATGTAGGGTACAAGGAGCAGTACCTCTTTACAGTAGTGTGGCGTGATCACTCACTGAAACCTTCTTAGGAGGGATTTCCTGAACCCCTCCCCGGTCTCTGAACAAAATGATGAGGAAGAGATTCAATCCTCCTTCATTCTAATAGTGGGCACATGGGAGAAACATGCTTGAGAGGGTTGTGTTCCTGCAGTGTTTCTTGCTCATGCTGTCCCTGGAAGTTCAAGAGATTAGGAGAGGTGATAGAAGCTGTGTAGAAAGTGAAGTATTTCAAGATTTAAAACTGCTCAGCCTTTGGGTGAAGTGGGGAGGTCTCTACATGATTCACTTCCTGTTTCTGCTCTGACACTGCTCTTTCTGTGCTTCTTTTCTCAGCACGACTGAACCATGGAGCTTCGAGTGGGAAACAAATACCGGCTGGGCAGAAAGATTGGCAGTGGTTCGTTTGGAGACATTTACCTAGGTGAGTGTGAGAGTCTGTCCTTCCACCTGCACGGTTGGTTTTCTCAATTGCATCATTGGTTTGGGGTTGTTTCTCTTGCCTGTTGGTATTCGTGGGCACCATGTAAGGTTGGAAGGGTTGGAGAAGAGAAAAAACTTCAAGAAATACTTGCTGCTGGCTTTGTGATGGCAGGGAAAAGTGGAATGAGCTCAGCTTTGCCTTACCACATACTGGAGACATAGTGGTGGTTGATCAGGGTGATTTAGATTTGGACTCTTTGAGGCATATTTGTCATACACGCTATTCCAGCATTCTAACTTCCTTTTCTTGAGCTTGGGGGTGTGTGGGTATAAACTCTGTTCACAGAGTGGGTGGTGGAAAGGGAGGATGTAGCTGTTCTTCAGGGACAGAAGGAATAAAGTTTTGGGAAGATTGGTAGTGGAAGAGGTGGTCGAGGACCTGTAAGAGAGAAGTCTGAGACCAGGAGGTGTGAAACAGGTCGGAGAGCCTGGCTTGGCTGAAGTCCTGGGGCTTAGATCTGTTAGATCTGTAATGGGATTTAGAATTAATGTCTGAAATGACCTGAGCTGGGAGCTCAGTGGACAGAGCCCCTGAGGTGCTGGGTTTCCTGTTAACCACAGCAGGTCACCTGGGTAGAAATTCTTCCAAGCCAGTGTGCTGATGTGTAGATATGTTCCCTGATGCTTTGCCTGCTCATGTTTTTATTGGCTCAAACCAAGTGGGGCCAGAGTGGCGAGACTACCCAGTAGCCTGATCGGTCCCTCCATGAGAACTGGCATTGCATGTTGTTGGTTCTCACCACTACCTGTTGAGCTGTAGTCCTGCAGGCCAGCAGAAGGGCTGCCCTGTTCTGTGCTGTCTGCATCCTTTGGGTACTTGCAGATGGTCGTCATGTGCTCCTTGACTTAATTTGCTTGGTTGAGTTGTATTTTGCTGCCCAGTACATCTACCAGTCCCCACTTTTGCTAGTCCTTCAATTTTTTCTGGTTTGTTCATCTGCTGAGCAGCTTGGAGCCAACACTGCATTTGAGGTGTGGCATTTCCAGTGCCTGGCAGAGAAGGACTCCCCTCGAGTGATCTGCAATGTGATGCCTGGGCATAGGCTGCTTTGGGTCTCCTTGGCTTCCCCCATCACCAACACTATCAGGTTCCAGAATTGGCCTTAATGCGCTGCCAGCTGTATTATAGGAGAGCTCTTCTAGGATCTCCGACGTCTTCCCATCCCTCCCCAAGTGCCTTTCATTGAATACTTCTAGTTCAGATTACTTTTTCCTGTGATTGTAAATCACCGTCTGTTTTCAACCTCTGGCTTTTATCTCCAGTTCCCTCTTGCTTTATTTTTCTCTCTTGATTGGTGTTGGCAGCCTCTCTTGATTAAGTGTCCTGTGGGAATCATCAGTAACAGGCTTTGTTGCCACCTTTATCCAGAACATGAACAAAGATGTTAAATAATGGATCTGGGATCCCAGTTGCACTGTGTGCTGCCTTTACTGCAGCCTATTCCTGTATGCCACTCCTCTGTGACCTCCACCCGGTTAGTGTCTTGGGTGACAGTGCTTTTAATTCCCAGATGCTAGGGATTGAGGGGTGATAGCCCAGACACAGCATTTTCCACCTATGCTAGGGCTTGAAGCCTTCCAGGCCCTCTCTGGGACGGTATAAATTGTCAGGATCTTGCAAAATATCTGGGGTACATGTGGGGAAGGAAAGGAGGTACTGAATGGAAAGGCCTGATCCTGTATTCCTCTATCACGTAACAGGTCATCCACCTGTGCAAAGCAGGTGTGGAAAACAGGCTCTGGTGAGGGAGTTGTGCCTACCTTGCCTGTTACCAAACAGAGGAAGCCCAGTGCCCTGTTGTGGTGAGCACAGCGGGATTCAGCCGAGTTACTTGCATGCAGTATCAAAGCCCTTGTGATGTTCATTGAGGTGCAAGCCAGCATGTTTTGAAGCAGTGATAGCGAGACTTCTTGGAGCCTGGGTGACTCCCCAGCCTGGAGGGATTGGGCATGGAGTCTGTGGTGGTGCGTCTGGAGGATGCTTGTGCTCACACTGTGCTCTCACGGCCTGCTCTGCAGACAGAAGGACTCATTCATGAGGACTTCTCTCCTGCACCAGATTCACCTCACGGTTCTCTCCTTTGGTAATGGTGTGGACACAGAGCAGGGCTTTTCTGTCTCTGAGGATTAGCAGGGGCTGTATGCTTTATCCTCAGCTTCTGTCTTTCAGGATGTTACTACTTTCACCTGCTCTGTAACCAGTGGGTGCTGTGTGTGTCCTCTTTAGGATTTGTTTTTGGTTTTTTGTCTGTCAGTAGGAAACTTGGGTTTCTACATGGGTAGACACAAAGGATGGACTGTGTTAATCCTTAGCTGGGGCTTGAAGCACAATGCCTTCCTTCTGTGCCCTGCTTTGAGGGATAGATGTGCTGAGGGGAATATTCCCCCCACATTGGTTTGGGAGGGTGGGAAATGAGGTCAGGCTGCCCATGGGCCTTGGGTAGCCCATTTACCTCTAAAAATGCTCATTCAGAAGAACAAAACCAGTTTGCAGGGGAATTGCTGAGACCTTTGGGACGCTGGAGGGAGGTGTTTTGTCAGAGGTGCTGGCCAAGAGGCAGGGCAGGGTTGCTGGATGTGTAGGAATTGTTTGGCCGGGATGCACGTTGGTGGTGGAGAGGAGCTGGGCAGACAAAGCATGCTGGGACCTGGGCTGGCTGGGGACAGTTCCTGGTGGCAGGCTCCTCCCTTGCTGGGAGGGGAGTGCCTTTCCTTTGTTTCCTGGCTTGTTAACTCTCTCTCGCCCTATCTGCCTTGATCCATCTGTTCCCAGCCCGCCATTCTTCCCTCGCCAGGCTGAGGAGACGGGTGCGGGCGGTGGGGAGAGCGGGGCCCCTGCCTGTTGCCCTGATGCTCAGGGAGGGCAGTGTTTATTGTATCAGACATGCAGTCAGGCTTCCACTCTGAAAAGATCCTGTTCAGCCGGTGACATCCTCTGTCCCCGGGGCCCCGTTTCAAAGAGCTCGTGATGAATGAGTTGAATTTGTGCAGCCCCCACAGCGGAGCGAGACTGGGGGTGGATGTTAGGAATTATCCCCGATCCTACATTCAGTCTCTCGAGTGGCTGAAGCTAGCAGACTCTGCTGTATTTGTCTGAAACACGGTGCTTTCCAGTCCATAAAGAGAGCGCAGAACTGTTGCTTTTGTACTTGTATCTTTAAAAAAGATGGTGGTTGAAGCATGGAACAAAGGATCGGAAAGACTCCTACCCTCAAATTCCCTCCTCACTTGTGGTAGTCTCTGTCTGGGTGGATGTCTAGCCAAGAAATGGTAGTGGGAGCAACTTGTAGACATAGCAGGGTTTGGAGAAGGGAGTAAGCCTAAAGTGTTCAATCAGTGACCCCCTCAGCAAAGAATAGGTCGGATTGGTCCAGAGAAGGACCGTGAAAATGATTAGAGGGATGGAGCGCCTCTCCTATGAGGAAAGGCTGAGAGAACGGAGATTTTTTGGAGTAGAGAAGGCTTTGGGGTGACCTAACTACAGCCTTCCAGTACCTAAAGGAAGCCTACAAGAAAGATGGGAAGAGACTTTTTACAAGGACATGTAGTGATAGGACAAGGGGGAATGAGTTTAAACTGAAAAGGAATAGGTTTAGATTAGATATTGGGGAGAAATTCTTTACTGTGTGGGTGGTGAGGCACTGGAACAGGTGGCCCAGAGAAGTTGTGGGTGCCCCATCCCCAGAGGTATTCAAGGCCAGGTTGAATGGGGCTCTGAGCAACCTGGTCTAGTGAAAGGTGTCCATCATGGCAGGGACGTTGGAACCAGGTGACCTTTAAGGTCCCTTCCAACCCCAACAATCCTATGAGTCTGCTTTTGCTCTTCTAGGCCACAGGGTTGTTTCTTCTAACACACATCTATGTTTGGGCTATGAAGAGTGTGGGACTGAAGGCCATCTGAACATTTGAGTGGCATACTCACATTTTGAAGAATCTGTGTCTTCTTGGTGCCTACCCCTGCTTTCCCTTTTCCAGCTTCATGTGCCCACAGATAACAATCCCCACTTGCAGACAGCCTAATAGATGGAGGCATCTTCATTCTAAATACCACTAATGTGGAGATGGGAACTCATTCATGCTTCCATTGTTCAAGTTCTGGGGATAGGGTTCATTCTAAATGCTAATGCTAGTACTGCCAAAGCTAGAGAGACTCATCATTGCTTGTGTGTCAGCAGATGTATTRGGAGGGGGAAGAATTCTCCCTAGGGAACAGACAAGGGAGCTGCTTCAGAGGATTTGGAGGAAAGTCTTCACAGAGGCAGGGGAAAGAGACAAGGGAAGGAAGTGCTCTTATTTCTTTTTAATATCCTGGGTGTTTCCATGCTGAATGAGGGCCAGTGGTTGAATACTAATTTAAAAGGTAAATATTAGTCCCTTTTCCTGCTCTTTTCCTCCTTGCACTCCTGATGCTTGTATGAAGGGTCCTTGGTGAAGGGAATGTGCAGACTTGTTTTTCTGGCCAGCAGTTTTCAAGTGGAAAATGCCAGCATCTTTTCAAAAGTAAGCATTGTACAAATGGCTCTACCTCTCAGGTAGATGGCTTTTTCCCTTTCCCTTCTCCTGGATCCTGAGTTAAAATCTGCATTAAATTATTCCCATTTCTCCTCCTTCCCCTCCCTCAGAGCACCCTAAATAATTCCTCTCCCTCCTTGGTGTTTACAGCCTTCAAATATTTGCAGACTGTTGTCATGTCCCATTCTTCCTCCCCACCCTTCTTAGTTGTATCTCTTGTCTATGTTACATATTTAGCTCTTTTAATCTTTCTTAGTAAATCAATCCCTCTAGGCCCCAATCGTTTTTGTTGCGCTCTTACAAATTCCTAGCAGCTTGTTTGTCTCGACCTGACAGTGTAGCATCTACATTATGCCTTTTTGCTAGCAGGCAGCTCTTGGCTAACTTTGTGTACAAGCCATAACTCTTCAACAAAGATAGATCTCTTTAGGATCCACAGGGAGAAGCAATCCAGTTGTGTGAACATTTCCTTTTTCTCTTTGGTCCCTGGCTCTGGAGGCGGTGTGTGACAGAGGATAAATGAAGAGATTTATCTGCAGCTTGTCCTTGTGGACTCTTAAAGTGTTATCACAGGGTTCAGGAGGCACAAATTAGCCAGACCTACCAAAACTAGCTATGGAATATCTGCAAAACATCACCTTTGACTCCAGCTCGTGTTTGGCATGCGTATTCTGGAGTAGTTTATTTTATGACAGTGTTCATGAGCTCCTCCCTGATTTGTGTTTGCGTGCAATTTTGAATAGTTCCAGATACGAGGAAGGGCTTGTGGGTGTGTGTGAAGCAGGCGTGGCGGGGGAGGAGAGAGGCAAGTCTTGAGTGTCATTCCCGTGACCTGTGTACAGATATTCTTTCTTTCCATTTTAGGATGATGTGAAACATCTGGAATCCTTTCAGCTAGTACAAGAAAAAGAGCAGCCTGTTCCTCCTTTGACAGTGCACTTTGGGACCAGAGTGCTGGCTTTTGCAGCTGGCAGCTCAGTTGTTTTCAGAGAGAAGCATGTGGGGGGTGGTGGTTTAGTGTCATTGCGAAGTATCCAGCAATACCTTGAACAAAGGTGTCTGTGCAGCTTAATTCAGGACCGGATTCAGTTCATTTCTTCATCCTTCTAATTTGGGATATAGAAAATGTTTCTGTGTTGGCAAAAGATAAAGGTGTTATTAAAACCCTCAGGAGAGGGAGAAGCTGGAGATTTAGAAATTGTCTGTATTGAGCAAAGCAGGGCTGTGGAGAAAACAGAGACAGCTGGGAGTTAGCAATGTCTCCTCTAGAACTAATTTGCTCTGTTGAAATGATGTAACTGAGGTAACCATTAATTTCGGTGGGGAAGAGATACTCCGTATCACTGCCTGGAGGTTTACTTGTGTTCAGGGGCTAGGTATATGATCAGAGGAAGCTGAAATTTCCACTCAGTTTAGGTACTGGTGATATGTACAGGTTGACCTTCCAAAGTCTGGCACTTTCTGAGATAACAAGGCAGTTCACGTGTTGTATGATTGTTGTTCTAGCCTGGCTTCAGGATCAGACCTGATTTCCTATTTGTGTGCCTTTCTCTGGGCTTACATTTGCAAATTGCAGTGCTGGAAACTCTTTATGAAATTGAAGTAGCTGAATCTCATATCTGTCATAGAGAATAAATTTCAGGGCAGATCTTAAGGTTTTGGCATCTTTACAGACCTTGTTAAAAGTGTTTAACTTCAGTGGAAGCTTGTGCAAYCTTCATTTCACTCTCATTTCTATGCAGGAGCCAATATTGCGACTGGTGAAGAGGTGGCCATCAAACTGGAATGTGTCAAAACCAAGCATCCCCAGCTCCACATTGAAAGCAAGTTCTACAAGATGATGCAGGGAGGAGGTGAGATGGGGGGGAAAGGATGGGGCCGGGGGAGTGGTTGAAGGAAAGTGTTCTGGAGGGCCTTAGAAAAGAAATGATTTGGTGTTACACATCATCTTCTCAGCACGGGATGCAGCATCTATACTTTGTTCCRTGGGCTTAATCTTTTTCTTTCCCCAGTGGGTATCCCCTCCATTAAGTGGTGTGGGGCAGAGGGGGACTACAATGTGATGGTGATGGAACTCTTGGGGCCCAGCCTGGAAGATCTCTTCAACTTCTGTTCCCGCAAATTTAGTCTCAAGACGGTTCTGCTCCTGGCAGACCAGATGGTAAGTTTCCTCTGAAGCATGTGCCTACTCTCCTTTCCCATGCCTTTTCTCCCCTCTCTCCCCTCCCATCCCCGGTGCTTGAGATCTGCTGTATCCCAGGCTTTCTTCATTTAGCGACATGTGGCTGCCAGCTTTCTATTCCTTGATGAAGTTGGGGGCCTGGAACCTAGACACTGATGGCTTTTCCTTATCTCCATCCCTCCTTCCTTTGCCTGCTGCTCGCCTTGTGGTTGTGTTGCACACATAGATACTTTTGCCTGCATGATGAGTTACTGGAATGACTGCCTATCTCAATTCAACTGCTCATGCCCTSGGTTTAAGACATTTAGCTCTTCTGGACAGACCCTCTCCTTTCCCAGCCTGGCTAAGTTTGAAAGTTGACAGCTGTCAATGCTGAAGCTCAAACTTTTAGTCCATATAGACTTGCTTCCCATCCTTCCTTGTGGTGCTAATGGTGACCTTCCTAGAGTGAGAACTGGGCTGGTGTGCAGGGTTGAATTCCATCTCCAGATCCTGCAGCCTCCAGAGAGTGTCTTTTCCTTGGCTGTCATCTCTTGATACTCTCTGCAAAGTGTCCTTTTCCCTGCTCTGACGGGCCAGAGTCCTGGACAGGGTACTATTTTTAACAGATGCAGTTAAAATAAGTTCGTTTCTTGTTTATCTTACTATTTATTTATTTATCTCTCCTCTCCAGATCAGCCGTATTGAGTACATTCATTCCAAGAACTTCATCCATAGGGATGTAAAGCCAGACAACTTCCTTATGGGCCTTGGCAAAAAGGGCAACCTAGTATACATCATCGATTTTGGTTTGGCCAAGAAGTACCGAGATGCCCGGACCCACCAGCACATCCCTTACCGGGAAAACAAGAATCTGACTGGCACAGCCCGTTATGCCTCTATCAACACCCACCTTGGAATTGGTGAGCCTCCTTGCTCTTGCTCCTTGGAGGGGCTTTCCAGGAGAGGTTGTGTGTCCCCAGAAGGAGGGGGTTGGGTTCTTTGCCTGACTCTACTGCTGACCTGCCTTGAGATGGTGGGCAGATAATTTAAATACCGTGCCTGTATTACCTGTCCTCTGTGGTGGCACTCTGACCTCCTGAAGACAGCAGTCGTCTACAGATATGTGTTTGTGCGCTGCTTAGTGCAGGGGGCCCTGTTGAGCATCAAGGCTGTGACCTCCGTGACTCTGCTCCTGCTAAATCTGCCTTGGCACAATTTTTGCAGGCTGATTAGATGTGTAAAGGAGACATTCACAGGCACGGAGCCTTTAGGAATATGTGCAGTTGAAACCTGTCTTGTGCCTGAGTGCCTTCGTCAGTGATTATTTTGTAGCTGTCAGAGCTGGAGGATAGAGGCCCACTGCAATATAGTGTTACCCACCGCTGAGGATGGGAACATGTGCTGGAAATGTACAAGAAGCTATAATGAGGAGAGGCTTCCAGCTGCCTGGACATCCGTGTTTTGCGATTGAGGATTGGCTGTCATGGGCCTTCAAAGTACACGTGTGTCAGTGAACTGCACAACCCCTTTCACCACTGAGGCAGCTTCAGGGAGGTAGGGCTCTGCCCTTGGTGTCTATGGTTAGTACTGTGGGGATGAAGCTAGGCTGGGAAAGAGTGCTGAGAGTTCAGCCAGGTTTTGCACTGGCGATGACCATCATACCAGCTTTTGTAAAAACCTTGTGCAGGTTAGTACCCACCGCGCTTAAACTTCCTGAAGTCACGCAAACTCTTGTCGTGGGAGTCAGTCCCTGGTGACTGTGAGGAACATAGTCGAAAACCTCTTGCAGTTTTCTGTTCTCTGACCAAAAACTTCTTTCCAGCATTTGACCTCTTCCCTCTGCTAAGTTTTGGCTAAACTTTGTTCACAGTGCGAGGTTTCCTTAGTTATCATAGGGTCCGTCCTGAGCAGGCTGATTTGGTTGTGCTATTGACTGGCAACTCTTAAGAAGCAGAAACACTGAAGCTGTCCTGCCTGTGGACACAGAAAAGTAGCTGCTGTACTTGCAGCTCATTTTGTACCTCTGGAAGACCCTTCTTCTGAAGTGTATAATTTGGGAATTTGAAAATCAGARCAAGGAACTCAAACCTTTTAAATTAACAGCTTCCACAGGATTTCATGTCCTCATTCTTCCTGCATCCTCCCCTCTTGCAGATATTTCTCAGATATCTGAAGTCAATACTCGACCTGCAGAAAATAAAGCAGTTTCCCACTGTCTTCCTTGCTTAATACTATATAACTGTAGATGGAAAATGCTTTATTTATATCAAAATGGGGAGTGTTGTGTGTTGAGAGTGGGCTGTGATCTCCTGACCTCTTCCACATTATAAAAATAGTTCTCATAGAGCTTTCCGAGTTGGCCTTCTGTATTTTGGCTTGACCTGCATATATATAACTGACTCTCCATTGAATTCTCAGTCAAGATTTCCACAGCCATGGTAACTGCCACAAGGAGACATGCACAAAATAATTCTCACTACTATGTCTGTCTATTCTTTTGTGTGTGCCTGCTCTGCATGAACTGATCACGAGAGGCTAAATGTCTGGTTGTGGCTTTTGAACGCCTTTATTATTCATTCCACCCCAACTTAGCCCTTTACTAGTGATGCTTGGCTTGTGTGTCAGGATGAACAAACAATGTCTAAACAGTAATCCGGGAGCAAATTGCATATGCCATCAGTCTGAGTAGAGCCGCCGCTCTCCTCTCATGCCCTTTGCTTCGGGAAAGTCTGTGTGTGTGTTACTCTGTGCAACAGGTCTGGGGTGTATTATCTCCACGTTGCAGATAGTTGCCCTGAACAGCATAAAGGTTACATGACTTGCCTGGAGGAAAGGGGGTGAGGGTGTTTGGGTTTCAGATGGAGTTCCTGTTTCTCAAGACCTTGCCASAGGGTATATGACAGACATGTTTGTGAGTTAGCAGCATTGCCATGGGAACCATCACTCTGAAGTTTTTACTTTTCAGAGACTAAATTCTCTGTCTTAATGTTAGGTTAATGTGGTCTAGGGAGTGGAAGGAACCAGGTGCCAGGGTATTCGTGTGACAGGAATAGCAAATGAATAAATGCCTTTATTTGAATTTGCAAGCTAAGGGTTGAGCATTCCGATGTCTGGAAGAAACACATTCTTTTCCCAGTGACTGGGGAAAAAAGTAGGAGGCAAGATTGGGGAGGGTTTCCACAGCTGGACACTTGCCGTTGGGAGAGTCATTGGACTGTGCAGGCTTTGGTTCATGCATTCCAGTCAATTTTCACATGCTCGAGGGATGAGAGTCCCCTGCACCCACTGTAGCCTGTAAAGTCTGAAATAGATGCCCAGGGTGCCCAGGAGACAGTCTTGGGAGAAGGCCGATGGGCTCTGTCTGGGTAACGGGAGGCTGGGGGCCAGGGGGCAGTGCCTTCCCAAATGGTGTGTCCTAGATGGCATTAGTGTAGGCTGTGCAGATCATAAAGTCCTCCTGCTCATCCTGCCCTCTATCACCCGTTCCAGATTCTTGTGTGTTTTTAAAGGCTGTTGCCATGCAGTGGGGAGAGAAAGGGGAACTATAGTCCAGCCATGTGCAAGTTCAGATCTGAGTATGTAGTGAGAAAAACATTGCTCGGTTAAGCYGGCTTGCAGCTGGGCTGGCCCCAGGGAATGAAGACAGCTGATTTCTAGGGAGTCCTGCATGGGAGAAGCATCACTTTGGACAGGATCAGAGTGGAGGCAAATGCTGTCTGGACAGGGGGACCAGGAAGCACTTCAGGCTGCAGAGAGACACGTTTTGTCATGAACTTTGTGTCCAAGGCAGCCAGTCCTCAGTCTCTCGTGTTTGCCCAAGTGTGTCTTTTCCTGTCCTGCTATTCACCCCTGACTTGGCTTCTGAGGACCCTGCTTTGGGAAGGGAGTGAGGGTGTGGGCTGGCTGGGAACCTCGCTGGGGGTGGGAGGGAACTGGCAGAGTGGGTTGGTTCTGAGAGGTCATGCTGGGTTGTGTGGGAAGGCAACCTTGTGTTTTCTGTTGGAAGGGGTTTTGGGAGCGAGGGGGGAAAGGATGAGTATCTTATGAAAAAGACATTTTCATAAAATTGTCTTTAAAAAAAGCCCCCACTGTAGGAGAGCTGAAAAGCTGAGATAAAATGGAGAGAGGAAGTGTGATGTGGCACAGGCCATGACTGTAATCATGCTTCTGGACTGACTTGCTCAGAGCATTCATTCACGTCACTTGTAGTTCTCTAGTTCTCTTTCTCTTTTCAAACTCCAAAGTGAGATTTTTTTTTTTCCCCCCATGCATCCTAGGGATGCTGTGAGAGTTAGTCAGTGGTTGTCAAGCTTCTGAAAGTGGAAAGTAGTAATACTAATTAATGTTTCTTTGGTGTGTAGAGGTAGTTTTATTTCTAGGTCTTTGTTATCTAATGTTGTCTAGTATCCTGAGAATGTTGGTACATCTAAAAAAGTAATTAAACCTTGGGAGATGTGTAATAGTAACTGAAGATGAAACAAAGAAATGGGATGTAGGAACTGTTGTCCTTCACTGTCATCCAGGGTTTAATTCAGGATCTTGTAGTTAGGGTTACAGATGACAGACTGCTGCAATGTTTTGAGGTAGCTGCACAATTGTGACCTGCCATGTTGGTACTTCAGGCTCMTGATTTTGAATCTCAGTGAAGTTAAGTGGGCTACAATGACCACATGTACGTGAGGTGCTGAACATCGGGAATGCAACACAGTCAAACACTTATCATTCGACATTTTAATATTTAGGTGTTGTGCTTGCAGTTGTTTTTCCTCGATCATATTGCTGTGTTAAGACAGTTAAAGGTGTGCTTGCATGCATGTAATGGATACTAGTTAGCTTCCCAGTTTGGTTTTTAACCCCTGTCATTGCCTTCAGTAAGGGCTCATAGTATCCCCCACTGACTTCAGGCTCCCTAACCTTAGTCTCTAATTCTGGCCTTCCCTAAATTGCTAGGACTGTGCCCAGGCATATGTTCACAGAATGTATCCTGTTCTGGATGGGGTTGGTGGCTGTGCTCAAAAGTGTTGTGCTTCACACAAGTGGAGTTGTGTTATTCAGCCTGCCATAAGCAGTTTGGAGTTCAAGCAAGATTTTAGAGGCGAGACCCTGGTTTATTCCTGAAAGGCTGATTTGCTTGTTCRGTAGGTTTCTCTGGTTCCTGCCCTGCCTTTCCCTACTTCTCTGAGGGGAACCACGACGCTCTAGACAACAAGCCATAGTTAGAGGTGTTAAAGCTACAGCATAGATAAGTCAAGGGCTGGCAAGACTGCAGAACTGAGGTTACCCTTGTCTCCTGTGCTTTCAAGCCCTGGGTGTGTGTTCTGACTCCGTTTCCACATGCCTCCTGTCTAAGGATGTAGGTCATTACCCAATATTGTTTAGTTTTGTTTATTTGATATGCATGGTGAGTAATCGTGGCCCTCTGAGAGTACACGTATCCCGACCCTAGGCCAAATGCAAAACTGTGTTTCTTTGCTTCCTTCATGGCATCTAAGCATCTCCCGGCCAGTCATGTAATTGTCTTTGGCAGTAGCCTGATAAGATTAGGAAGTATTAGCCCCTTTAAAGTGGGCAACCTGAGGCAGTAAGTTAGTGAGGTCAAAAAATGGTGTTATTTCTGCATGCTGAAAGTAAGACACTTTGGGGATCTGCAGGGCTGCTTTCCCCTCTGCTCCTGTCTTGGAATGTGACATTTTTGTGGTGTTTAAAGTGCTTTGACCCCAGTGCTCTCTCTATCAGTTATGGAGTGATGAGACCCTCCTTTTCTGCAGCCACAGTGCTTTTTTTTTTCCCCCTCAACAGTTTTAACTTGCCAAGCCCCCAGTTCTCAAAACAACTAGGAGGTTGTGAGAGAGATGCACGAGGAAGAAAGAGTCATGTGACCCACAGCCTGTGTTGTTACATCTGAACATCTGTATCTGTGACCTGCTACAGCTACTCTTCTGTCCGGATTCAGCTCAGCTAACAGTATAAGGGATAGCTGTAATGATCTACTGGCCTTCGAATGGGGCAGGTGGTAGCATGTAACTGATAGTGACAGTTAACCCACAGACTAGGACATAATCTGCAGCATCTTCCAGGATGTGGCACTGAATCCAGCAAAATGTGTTGTAGTAAATTAATCTAATAGATGAAGCTCTTTAGTCTTTCCTCTATCCCTGTGCTCTCTCTTAAGCTGTATTTTGCCTGCGTGTTATCTGTGTCAGTTGCTGTTCTTCTCGAGATGTAAAGTACTTTCTCCAAAGTGTTTATTTTATTTGGGAGGGAAACAAGGACAAGAGCTTCTTGGCAAGATTTATAGATGAATTTGCAAGCATGTTGGAAGAGTTGGGAGGAGTTAACCAGACTACATTTGCAGTTGTTGAGATTCTGCATCAAATCCTTTTTGAGCTAGCTTGAACCTTTAAATGGCTCAGCCATTCCAGAGAACAAGGTCAATGTGAAATGGTTTTTTGTTTTTGTGAGGCAATTTCTTTTGTTTCATAAGTAAGCATCTAAAAGTGGGCCCTTCCAATGGCATCTTAAGGGCAACCCTTGCTCTGAGTTGGTAGTGATGCCACTTACACAGTAATTCCCCATCTGCAGGGGAACCTTTACTTCAAATTATGCCCCTTTCCTCCACAGCGTGAAAAAATGTCACCAAGCTGGAAAGACATCTTTGCACAGTATTATATGTTAGGCTTCTCTAAACTATCAACAAAGTTGTTTACTACAAGAAGGGGTCCCTGGTTCCTTGTTTCTGCCCTGCTTAAAGAGTATCAGCAGTTTAATTAGAAGATGTGTTTGAAAAGGTTGTGTTGGACTTAGCTCTGTTGTCTTTGTCTTTCTGTGACTACTTCTGTCATGACTAATCCCTGGGTTGAAGAATCATTCTGGGTGGAGAAGTGTAGGTGCCCTTCCTCTGGGACTGGGAAGAGCCAAGTAGGCAGTGTTGCTGCAGCACTTCTTGAGATGTTAAATTCTTGTGTGAATTAAGGCTTGTCCAAGTGAGGAGGTAGTCAGAGTCATTAGTTATGAAGTGGGTTGGGCTGAATGGGGAGAGGAGCACTTTAACTCTTGTAGTATGACCATCATCACAGGAATTTGCACTGGAATGTCTTCTACAAGTTTGTCTATCTATAGAAATCTACCAAAGAAGAGAGAGGGGTGGTAGTTCTGTTCTGTGTTCACCTCCAAAGCTATGTGATTGCCAAAGCAGTTTTGATTGCTGCTCACTCCTTGCCCCTTTGTAACTTCTCACAGAACAAAGTCGCCGTGATGACCTGGAGAGCCTGGGTTATGTGCTCATGTATTTCAACCTGGGCTCGCTGCCCTGGCAAGGCCTCAAGGCTGCCACCAAGCGCCAAAAGTACGAGAGGATCAGCGAGAAAAAGATGTCAACGCCCATCGAGGTGCTCTGCAAAGGGTACCCTTGTAAGTGCTCTCACCTTGATGGCTGTCTTGTCTGCTGCTTGGCTTGTTCGCCTGCTGAAACCTCATGGAATCTTGAATCCTAAAGGGCGGTGCCCAATACCCCAGACCAGGATGTGCTGCTGACACCAGTGATGAGAAGGATTACAGACCAGTCGTGGTACTGTTCTGGTTCAGAAGTGGGAAATGTATTTTTGTGGACAGTCAAACCTTATGTTAGTAAGGACATGAGAGTGCTGAGAGGGGGATCTTTAGGGCCTCCTCAGCAGTTTGGAAGGGGGCTGGGCAGTGAGCTGAGAAGGTCTGCTGATAATGCTGAGTTTTTACTGGTTAATTAGGAGTCCCAGAAATAACCAGGCAATAAAGTGGCAAATGCAGTTCTTTGTAGGTAAACATGGAGTAATGTATGTGAGAACAGAGAGAAGTCTTGGTCCTCATGTCGTATGCACAATAGGCAGGCCCTGGCTGACCGGTGCCACTCAGCAATGAGCTGTTGCAATTACAATAGCTGGTTCTGTGAAAACATCAATTTTGTGCTTGGTGGTTGCTGAGGAAAGGGAGCATTAGGAATTTCTAGGAAAGAAGCCCAAACWGTGTGCATAAACCTATGGCCCACTTGCACCTTGCATGCACTGTGTAGCTCTGGTCCATCTCACAGTTTCATAAAGGATATGGTAGAACTGGAAAAAGGTCCAGGAGAGGGCCAAAAGGGTGACCAGAGGTGAGCTGATTTCTGCACAAGTAACGAGTTTGCTGGAACCTGAAAAAGAGGTGGTTAGAGAGATGATAGAAGTCTGTGCTCTTGCTGTGCCTACAGAAGTTTGGATGGGAGCTGATTATTTGGTGGCCCCAGTTCTTGTATTGGAAGAAAAGCAAAGCTGGTTTCTGCCAGCTTCAAAACAAAATGATGTGGTTCTTCACACAGCCAGTAGTAGACCTGTGGAACTCCTTCCCAGAAGATGTTTTGGATACTTAAAAGCTTACAGGAGTTCAAGGAGAGATGGGACAAGTACGTGGAAGAGACCTCCAGTGAGGATTACTAAATAGTCAGAAACTACATCCAGATCAGGAAGTTCCTGCAGCTGAAAGTAGGTAGGAGCTGGGCTAATGTCAGTGGAAATGTCAGACATGCCTGCCCCACTCCTTCTCCTCTGTAGCTGTCTACTTCTGGCCACTGCTTAAGACAGGCTACTGAGCTAGGAGGACTTCTGGTCTGAGTTGAATTTCCCAAAGCTCATCTCCAGCTCCTCTTTAGGCCTGCATTCCTACTGTCCTTCAGCAGGCACTGTGACTTGCAGGCACTGTGACTTGCTAGGTCTTGATTGGAGAAGCCCACAGAAAGAGATGAATAACATTTTCTCTGGTAAAAAAAAGATGGAGTCTTTTTGGTGGCCAAAGTGCTGCAACCAGCAGGCTCAGTGTTTGTTGCACAGCTCTGTGTTTGTGCTGTCCTGGTCCAACAAGTCACTGCTCCGTGGTGGGACAAGGGAGGTTGGATGGTGTTCAACAGCCGACTGTTCTCTGCTCTCTCCAGCTGAGTTCTCGACATACCTCAACTTCTGCCGTTCACTGAGGTTTGATGATAAACCTGACTACTCGTACCTGCGGCAACTCTTCCGCAACCTCTTCCACCGCCAAGGCTTCTCCTACGACTATGTCTTTGACTGGAACATGCTTAAATTTGTGAGTGTGTGTGGCAGAAGGGCTCAACTGGGGTTGGTTTGTATCATGGAGATGGGGGAGGAAAGCTGGAAACTGCCTGCTGTTTGTACTTAGCCCTGGTGAACAGCTCGAGAAAGGGGACCAGGTAGAGTGAAAAGAGGTAGAGTTGTTTGGTGTAACTAGGGGTCTAGCTACTGCTGTGTTAGTGAGTGTGTCTGATGGAGCATGTCAGTAGATCTATAGCTATAGGTAGGTAGAGGTAATCTTTTGGGAGAGTACTATATTCAAAGATGGGACACAGATGCGGATTGCAGTAACAGCTGTAGTTCCATATGCTTTCTTCTCTGTTTCTTCATGGAATAGAATGAGGTCCCTTTTTGGTGAAGTGGAAGGTGGTGGGGGGAGTTTTGGCGATGGAGCTCCGCTTCCTTGGCGTGATGAAGCACCATGTGTTTTCCGTCTGGGGCTGCTGCTGTCTCTCCTGCCTGACAGCYGTGTGTGGCGTGGGGGTTTCTCTCCTCAGGGAGCAGCCCGGAACCCTGAGGATATGGATCGAGAGCGGAGAGAGCACGAGCGAGAGGAGAGGATGGGGCAACTCCGAGGGTCAGCCACGCGAGCTCTGCCCCCAGGTCCGCCTGCCGGAGCCACTGCCAACCGTCTTCGCAATGTCACCGAGCCCATGGCCTCCACCCCCACCTCCCGAATCCAGCAGTCTGGTGAGTGGGATGGGATAGCTGGGGAGGGTGCCACCCCTGTTGTTGGCTGGTAATCAAACCTATTGGCTGATATTCTTGCCTTGGCGTTTCTCTGCCTCCACAGGCAACACGTCCCCCAGAGCAATCTCAAGAGTGGACAGGGAGCGGAAGGTCAGCATGAGGTTACACCGAGGAGCTCCTGCCAACGTCTCCTCATCTGACCTCACAGGGCGGCAAGAAGTGTCACGGATTTCAGCATCACAGGTGAGTCCCTGCTGCAATGTTCCTGGCCTTGGCCTGGGTGTCCCAGAAGGTCTACAGGCCCCAGACTGGTTTTTACCTCATCTGCTGGAGCTGACATGAGCCTGAAGCTTCTAGTGTGGTGAGGGGAGAGCTACCAAGTTACACCTTTGCTCTTCAGTTGCATATTTTCTGGAGGCCATGCTCTGTAGTGTCATCTTAGCTCTGCTTTGCTTGRAGTAACCCTTCATCTGGTTGTCTTCCAGACCACAGTGGTTTGGAGAAGTGAAACAGTAAACTCTTGGGAGGAAGGATGTCCTGAGAGAAACAYGCAGCCTCTCTATTTTTTTGTCTGTTGTGCCTTTTTCCTCCTTTCCAGCCCTAAGCAACTCCTCCTTTTCTTTTGTAGACAAGTGTGCCATTTGATCACCTTGGGAAGTGAGGAGCAATTGCCACTGGACCAGTGTTTGCTTAGGTGAGCCTGTTCTCTTGCCTGGGAACCCATAAGGAGGGAATTGCTGGGGAGCAAAAAGCTTTAGGTTAAGATTTCAGTCTCTTTGTGGGGGATTGGTACATTTTGTTTCCTTTCACCTCACTTCGAGATGGTTTTTGGCTTCAGAGAGAAGAGTAAGTTTGGCTGCCAAAACCTTGAGGGGACAAATTGTCTTAGGTGTGAAGGTAGCTTCCGTTTCTCCAGGAGGGTAGGGAGGGTGGAGAAGGTGCTGAGCTGGGGAGCCATTTCATTAGTTCCTCATGAATGCTTTTCTGGCAGTGTGACAGTGTTGGGGAGGAGGGTGCTGAGCACATAATCAAGTGTGTGAGACTTTGTACAGCTACTGAGTGCCTCTTGAAGAGGAAACAACAGTAGCTGGGCAAGGTAAATCTGAGGGGAGGCAGGAGTGTAGAAGAAAGGACTGATTTGATTTGGTACACTCCAGCTGGCACTGGAAGTGCTGAGAAGAACCTTTACTCCTAACATCTCTTGCCTTTTTCTCTCTTTTGAATTCTCTTTCTAGTGTCTTCACTGTATTTTTCTTTTAAAAAACAAAAAACCCAAAAAACAAACAAAAACTAAAAAAAAAAAGACAAAAAAAACCCAAACAAAAAAACTCAACAGAATTTCTTTTTGCCAACGATGAGGAGTCGAGCTGTGCCCCCGCGCTGGTGTGAGCCATTTCCAGAGGGCTGCCTGCGTCCCCTGGCGCAAGCGCCTCCGAGGAGCTGTCGACGTGGGAGCCATGCAGGAACACCTCTGCTGCCCCCCCAGCCCTACCGCTGCCCCCACTGGCTACCCTCAGTTCCCTCTCCTGATTGTCTGCTCCTGGTTTTGATTTCTCTCTTTATTTTTTCTTCTTTTTCTTCTTGGGTATCTTCCTCTGCTTTATTTTTTTTTTAAATATTATTTTCAAATCATATGGTTTCTAGCCATATAAATTTAAACTTTGCTCTCCTGTTTTTCTGAGGGCAGGGGTTGGTGGTGGACAGGTGAGGTTTTTTTTGTTGGTCCTCTTTCCTCCCCCCTTTGTTTTGTTTTGTTTTGTTTTGTTCTTTTCAGGAGCCTTGTGGGCCAGGAGGGAATCAGATTCCAGCCACGCTTGATGGTAGAAGTCCGATTTTTATTATTATAACAGAATTTATTTTCTCAAGCATTAAACGAATTTTAAGCTGTGAGGGGAATTATGGCAACAGCCTAATCATTGACTAGGGCTTCCTTTCCTTGGGTGGCTTCTCTGCGGTTTGTTTTTTGGCTGTTGGGAGAAGTGCCAGCCTTCCCTGATCTGAGTGGTCCTCACATGCCGAGGGACCTCTTTGGAGAGGCACCTGGTCCCATGGAGGATGGGACTGTTGGAGCTGACATACAGGGAGAAATATACTTCTCATCCCTGCAGTGGGGTCTTTTTTTCGTCTGGCTGTGCGTGTTTTTCTATTTTTATTTTTTAATTAAAACTTGTTTTAATTCCTGCGGAGAGAGTGTGGGACTTGAGGAGAAGAGAGGGGCGCACAGAAACTGGAGTTTGGAGTTCTTTCAGAGCGATGGCTCTTGCTCTCTCCTTTCCTCATGCAACCCCAAGTAAGATCCACCAATACATGCACAATCCCTTCCTGCCTCTCCCAACTGTTCCCCCCCCCTTTCCCCCCCACTTTAGTTGTTTTTAAATATAATTTAGGAATACTCAAGCTGCTTTGTGGCACTTGGGGCTTTGAAACACAATGATCACCACTGCGACCTATGGCCTGTAGCAGACACACTGTCACTGTAGTGTGGAGCCGATGGGTTGTTGGCAGGGCGGGGAGGGTGGGGTTAGTCTTTGTTTTGTTTGTTTTTACCCTTTCTATTTAACACTTTATTTTTCCTCCCTATTTTTTTCCTAATTTATTTACCCCTCTTACTGTCTCTCTCTTTTTTTTAATTAAAGAGCAAAACTTTTTATTACTTTGTAATTTAAAAAAACAAAAAAAAACCTGAAGAACTTTGGGGGGGATTTTGTACTTTTTTCCTGTGTAAATATTGGACTTTTTTGAGCTTTATCGTGGTTGTTAATTTGAAGTAATAAAGTAGAAAATGATAAAGTGACGCCAGCATCTGTCATTTCTTCCTTTACTGGCCCTTGCGTCTTTGCTGGGAGTCACATCTTACACACAAGAAGCACGGTCTTGCAGCCGAACCTGTTTCTGAATTCCAGGAACAAGTTTGATCAGAATTACTGGAAAAAAAAGCACAGGACTGGAGTGCCTAAAAATAAACTTGAGCTGATCTCTGCAGTTGCAGCCTTGGAACAGGCAAGACTTATGTGAAATTTGATTCAGGATCTCTTGGTTCCTGGATTTGAGCCTCTGGCGTCCCATGCGTTTGGCCTTGAGGAGGAGAGGGATGGGCCTTTCCATGCCGTTGGCTTTGGGCGTGCACTGGCTTTGACAGAGGTGGGCCCTGGATTTTGTGGGTTTTTGCTTTCTTCAAACCTAAGTCCTGAAGGAGAGGGGCCTGGAGCACCTGACAACAGCACTATGCCTGATGCAAGCAGGCTGAACTCCCTGTGAAGTGGCACCTGCTGCTTTGGTGTCTGTGGTGGTGTGGTTGGTTTGGGTTTTTCCTCCTTTGGCTGTCTGACCTGTCTGGCAGTAAATTACTAAATTTTAATACTGATTTATTTCTGAATTGCTGCTCCTATAGTTACGCATCCCTGCATTATGCAGATGAGAGGCCTGTTTCTTCCAGGCTCTGTAAAACTCTTGAAACTTATTTTCAGAAACACCTGCTGGGAATAAATGATAGATCTTGGTGACTGTGGAAATTCTTTCCAAGCCTATTGTCTGCCAGCCGAGCAGGAAGAGCTGCCCCTTCGTTTCCCTGCTGCATGGGGTGTCCAGCTCCTGGGATAAGAGAGTAGGAGGGAAGGGAAGAGGAAAGTCGTTCCACGGGTACAGGGTATTGTACTGTTGACTCTMTCCTGCATTTGTCCTGCCTCAATTTTGAGCGTGTTTTTGCTGGATCAGAATGAAACTGGACTTTCTCCGTTGTAAATCCTGTTTTCTGTGAGAAAGAGGAAGATTTCCTGTGTGTAAGACAACACCCCCATCCCTGGAGCGTGGTGAGGCAGCAGAGCCACGATCGGGCTGGGTCCGGGAGCGATGAGTGTGTTCCGGGCACAACACACTGGGACAGAAGGGAAAGGCGCTGCCATTTTGGGACGTGGGGTAGCAGCTCCAGGGGTGCGCCTGTGTTCCAAGAGGGCAGGTGGGGTTCGGAAGCAGCAGGAAAAAAGGAGAAAGTSATCAGCCCTGTCGCAGGGGGGATGTCACTTCCTCTTGCTAACACAGTCCTCCGTGCGTATTAAAGGTTCTAGGGCGTGGTTCGTTGTGGTGTTGGGGTTGGTTGTTTGTTTTTTGGGGGGGTTCTTTTGCTTGTTTGGTTTGTTTTTTTATTTTTAGATTCCAGGTGCCTTGGTCTGGCTGGAGTAGAGGCACTGCTTTGGTTTCCGACACCTATACGTATGTTTGTTTTCCTCGGAGTGTGGGGGAAAACGGCGCTGAGGTCGAGGTAGAAATCTGCCTCGGGGGAGGATCTTCCTGAGGGCGATACTGCCCTCAGCCAGCCTGGCGGGCGAGAGGAGCTGCTGGATGCCTGAAGCGGGCGGGTGCGCGGCTCCGGGAAGCTCATCGCTCCGCCCGACGCTGCGAAAAACCCCAACTCATGCGGCCCGGCGGCGCCGGCCCTTTAAGAGATGGGCGGTGACGTCACCCTCTTCCCCTCCTGCGCGGGCAGTGGGCGGGGCGCGCGGTGCCCTGCGCAGGCGCGGAGGGAGGGCTGGGCCGGGCCCGGCGTCGCCATGGGCTCCTGAGGCCTCCGCGTCCCCGCGCCGGTGCCGGCGCCGCCCGCGGGGCAGCGGGGCAGGGCCCGACCCCACCCGACCCCTCCTCGCCCCACCGGGCTGGGCCGCGCCCGCCCACCTGCTGCATGGTAAGACGTGGCGGGGGCGACTGCGGGCKCGGAGGGCGGGCCGGAGGGGCCGCGCTGGAGCGGGGGTGGCTCGTTGAGGTGCCCACGAACTCGCCTTGCGCCCGCGTCGGCCCAGTGTGGTCGCGACCCCCACTCCCCTCCAGTTCCTCCTTCTGTTTCCCGGCGTGGCCCGCACGATTCCCCGCGCACGCCCCCGTCCTCCGCCTCGCTCCCCCCCGGTGTGCCGCCTTCTCCTCAGGGCTGTCCCGACCATTTCCCCTGCGCGCACATTCCTCTCGCATGGCTTCCATACCTACACACGCACCGCCCCCCCACCCCGTGTCTACCTGCAGCCTTCCAGTGCAGCCCACCCAAATCCTTCTTCTCCCTCCCCGCACCCTGTCCTTGCTGCAGCCTTTCTACTCTCCCCATGCACACACACGTACCAGCACAGCCCCCGCGTTACCCCGTGCTGCCACGCTCCTTGGTGGCATTGGGTGGGTGTCACGCGTGTGTCTGGCTCTGAGTGGGCTGGGAGCTCAGTGGACCTCAGCAAGGTGGTGGGCACCAGGTTTGTGTTTGCTGGGCTTCCTGTGGTTCAGGCTGGATGGACTGACAGGCGCCACGTGCATGTGCTGGTGTGGTAGGTGTGTGAGGAGGCTGGTACTGTGCCTGTTCTCTTGCATGGCAGGTGAGTTATGGTGAGTCTTGTTTGGATGCTCATGGTGTCTTGAAATTTCAGTTGCTTTGTGACGGCTAAATTCAGCCTTGGCAGCTGCAGCGTGTAGTGGAAGGAGGGTTTTGGAAGAATGTGTGCGTGACTGAGTTCTGATAAATTGTGGAAAGGAACTAGAGCGATTTCAGGGACAGCTCTGCTGTCAGCTCCCTGTCTCAGACAAGAGTTGCCTGGAACACTGAAGCTGTCAAGAGTGGGAGGAGGAGGAGGAGTGGGAAATCTGGAGGAAATACTGAAGATGGTTCCTGCTTACAGAAAGTTTGAAATTGTTCTTGCCACGTAAGGAGTTTGAACAGGAGTAATTATTGAAGACATAAAGACAGGTTTCCCCAGAGAGGACTGTTTACCTCTGTTAAAGATAAAAATAGAAGGCATTGATCAATAATAGAGCAAAGGCTAATAGGATGAATAGAGATGGCTTTTCTATCCTGCAAGAAAAAGCAAACAATCGATGGAAATGTAATAGAGCATACATCCCACTAACAAAGACTTGGCTCTTTTAATACAGCAGTTAACTGTGCCTTTGAACTTGTGTTGCTGGACGTTACCCTTGGGTTGAAGAGCTGAGCAGCCTCCCTAAAAGGGAACACAGATTTCTCTAGAAGTGTTCATGTTATTAAGGTTTCTAATACTAAAGGTTTGTGTTTGTGTGGTACTGTTGGAAAAAAATAAACTCTCATGCTTTTAGGATGTTGGCTAAGTACTAAACAATAGGGTTTTAGGGAGAGCTTTTCTTATGGTGAAGGTATTCCACAAATGCCTACTTCAGGCTTGTTCTTCACCATTGCCCCCAAGAAAATGGGCTTCAAAGCTCCTCTGGTCTAGTGGAGCAGCTTTTTAGGTCCTTAATACCGTCATTGTTATGGCTGTGCTGTACACCCTAGGTGGCATGGAAGCAGTAGGTGGGTATCTCTGCCTGTGAAGCAGGAGTGATGTAGTTTTGTTGTAAAATGATTAGGAAGCTTTACTACTGCACTCAGCATTTCTAACCAGCTCGGTGGTGTGGGCAGATGTTTTTCTTTGTATTCTGCTCGGGTCTCTACAATCAGTTCAAAGCACTGGTCAAGTTATGCTTTGCAAATGTGGGGCAAGGGGATGAGCACCTCCCAACCACTGGGCATCTTTTGGACTTTGGTTTGTCTGTCTCCTTAGGACATGTGGCCGTTAAAATGGGAAGGTTCTTAGATAAGCTGGTCAGAAAATGAAGTTCAGTGTGACTGGCTGATTTGGCATAACAAAAGCGTTCTGACCTGTTTGGTTTCCAACCAATTAGCAGAATCCAGCTAGAAATCTGTCAGCTGCTTTGCCTGTTTGCTGGTAGCAGGCTGGGAGGTGAGTTTTTGCAGTTTGCAGTCGTGGGATTAGGGTTATTGCCTTCTCATGGATAAAGGAAGGGGGGGTTGTTTTTTTTCTAGCACAAAATAACTTTTAAAACACCTCCTTTCCCGTGCCACAAGGTAGTCCCTTTTTCTGCTCAGTTCTGCTGCTGAATAACTAAAACATCTAACAATCATGTTTGGTGTAAGATGACAACCTTTTTAATTTCCTTGCGAGGAACTTATTCTTCATTCCTTCTCCCTTCCTGCTTTGGTTTCGTTTTTAATTGGCTTATGTTTGCATTGAGGGAGATAAACTGTTACCTGTTCCTGGCAGAGGTGCCTGTTTCGTTTTCCAGCAGTGTCTTGCAGCAGTGTCTGGTGGAAACACTGAATTCCTCAGGAGATGTTTGTTGTTTGGTCCTAGCTGCTTCAAGAGCCCAGTGTTCTATTGTTTAAAGTATTGAAGGTTGAAGTAAAACAGGAAGTTTCAAATCAGACTTGTTGATTCTGAAGAGCCACTGCTATGACTAGCTTTCTCAGCGTTTTCAGCCTAAAATTAGGAAACCAACGAAAGCAGCATTAAATGTACAGGTTGGTCTGTCTAAAAGATGAAGAAGATAGCACAGCCTCAGAGAGAAATCCCATTTAACCTTTGTATAGTCGAGCTTTTCTAATACATGACTGCTGCTGGCTGCCATGTAACAAAGCAGCTGTGTGTTATTGAACGGCCCTGGCTGGGGGCAGAAGCTTTTCTCTGGTGTAGTTTGTGATTGATTGTGCTCGCCGAGGCCCTGGAAATTGGAGGTGTTGTAGAGAATAGCATCGTGTTGGAGTTTTGTGCGCTGCCTTGCCCAGCTGTTCGCTTGGAGTGCTGTGTCTGTTGTGTGCTGTTCTCGCTTCTTCCCAGACTCGTTGGGGTTTGCTTTCTTGCGGTGGAAGAGCGGTTTCCTGTCAAGACATCACACTCTGCCAGAATGCTTGGGACTCTGACAGCAGTTTGACACTGTGATAATATGGATTGAAACACTTAGCTAAAACAACTGTAAAATATTATAGTGCTTGAGCTGAAAACACCCTTATGGAAAGGGTTTTGGTGGTGGGTTTTTTCTTTTTTTTCCCCCATTTTTTCAATTTTTCTTGTTGTTGGTTTTTTTCCCCTTTATGGACTACTTTTGGAGAGAGCAACTGGACATGTTTTCAGAGCAGCAATTCCCCAGGAAGGTTTTGGAAGTGAAATTTTGCCAGCTAAAGCAGTGAGTTGCAGCCACCCTCCAGGAGTCTTACCTCAGAGCCTCCTTCTTCTAAGAAGAGGTGGGAGGACTGGAGTACTCGCTCACAGCCGGGTTCTCTCTCTTTGAAAATCAGGACAACCTCCATGGGGTTTTTGTTTGTGATGGTGTAAGTAACATGTCTGGGAAGGCAACAGAGCAAGCTGTGTCCAGGGAACATGCAATGTATAGGCAAGCTGCTCAGGAACTGTGCTCTATATGGGTTTGACCAGCTCTTTATAGTCCCTGAGGGACATAATTCACAGGAATAATGAAAAGGGAAATAACTGACATGTTCTACCTGCAGTGTTAACCCATACAATACCTGGATATTTGTCTCCCCACCCTCAAGTCTGTCTCTGTATTGAAAGGATGGGAATGTTGCTATTATTATCTTATAGTCATAGTGTCTGGGAGTCTGATGATACTGAAAGGATCAGCTATTTGAGGATGTTGTATAATGGAGAGTGACCAGAGAGATGGTGTCATGGCCTCACATTTTTTGTGTCTAGCCCCAAAGTGTCCATCTCTGCCTGGGTGTGTTGTACATGTGGCCTCCAATCAACTCACTGGCAAAAAAAGTAAAAGAAGGTCCCTCTGATTCAGCAAAGAAAATGACTGCAACGTATTATGTAGTGCAGCAGTGAGGCTTCAAGAAGGAAAAGAGATGAAATAATACCTTAAAAGCTGACCTTGCTGACCTAGTGTTCCCTCCTCAGGCTGCAGAACATGACATGGATGCTATTGAAGGCTGCTGAGCTGATTGCTTGGGAGCCTGCACTGCCTGGTCCTCTCCAGCACACACACAGCCCAGCCATGGTAATGTATGTAGCTGTGCCTCTGTCCAGGTTACTTGAAATGAACATGGACAAGTCAATCACCTCGGGAGGCAGGTTAGAAGTGAGTGAATTTCTCTTCATGGCTCACCACATCTTGTCCCGTTCTTGCCAGTTTTGCTAGGAAAGGCTGGTTAGTGGTGGGTGAAGCTGTTTGCAGCTAATGGTCCGTGAGAGCTGGGAGTGACTTCTCTCCTCCTCCAAACTCTCCTGAGTTACAAACTTCATTTCCCCCCACCAATGACTTTGTTATGGCACTGATTTTACAAGAGTCTTAAGCTGGAAGTTATTCATATAAATTCCCATTTAGGCAACATCATGCAACTGGGTAATTAAATGTTACAGTGTCTGGAAATGTTGAGTTGAAGTTTTGCCATTTTTTTAAGCACACACCCTCTCGAGTAGGTGCTTGGTGTGTTTCTTTCTGTATAGAGAAAATGCTTTGCTGTTGATGGCTTTTGGGATAGAGAGACTCCCATGAGTCCAGGAATACAAAGGTTCTAATTCTGCTTTCAGAAGTTGGCCTCTGTAGGATTTTTATTTTTCTTGATGAAGTAGCAGGGCAGGAGAGAAGTGTGGAGGGGTTAATGTTGGATAGGAGCAATGAAATTAGAAGTCCATGATTTTGGAGAATTAGGAAGAATGTGTCCTAAGTCCAGAGGTTAAAAAAAAAAAGAGCAACAAACCACACACAAAAATCAACCAATCAGTTGTTATTGTAGCAATAACAGAATGGCTTCATAGTGAGTGTGGCATTGGGTGCTTTGTTGAGAATCACTGATTTTACTTCTGCGGTGCTCATCACTGCTACATGCCTGCATCAGAGAATGATTGCCAGGGAAGTCAGATGTGCCGTTGCCCTCATGCACCACTGCACAGTTGCCTAGACCTGTGATAAGATATCTTGGTTCTTCCAGCTCATTTACATGCTAAATTGAAGTATGGATGTGATCTGATAGATTCTATATGTCATGTTCTGTGTGGAAAAGTATATTCCAGTGTATTAAAAAGAGCTTCCTTTGTGTGTGACTGCCACAAGTTTAGTAATTTTCCATGCTGCTGTAGAGGCTGAGTTCTGATTCCTCTTAGAGTACCTGTATACTCTGTGGTAGCTTTAAAACTGTTGTTTACCCTGTCTTGGCACTCAGAAGTGGGAAACAATGAATGCAAGTGGTGGTGGAATAAGTTCTGATTTGCCTTTTTTCTTGAGAGTTTGCAAAATGAAATGCAAGCTTCCTCTGTCATGCGGGACACAAGTGTTTACAACACATCCTTTTTCTTGTTGTCTCTTTCCCCTCTGCCAGTTGCAGAATATCTTTGCAGTCTTTCTGTGTTTCTCCCCTGGGACCAGAGGGCTTGCCTGGTTTGTGTGGAATGGGACTGCTGGGAGTATGGGAAAGGGATGCAGTGTGTGGCCCAAGTGTGTTTGATCCTGTTCTCAGAGGACCGTTTGGAAGTCTAGGGAACATCCCTTCTCCTCCTCTCCCTCCCCCTTTCTCTCTTTTTCCTGTCCCCTTCCAAAAAAGGGACTGGATATTGACCTATCACAATGTGGGTCAGTCCACGGGAAAAAAAAAGAGGAGGAGGAGGATGGGGGGAGGAGGGCTGTGCAAATACAGCGAGACAACAGAAATTAATAGAGCAGAAAAAAACTCTGGAAAGAAGAGTGCATGGCTCAGGGTAAAAGAGTTTTGTTGTTGATTCCGAGTTTTTTAATGGGCGCATGGGGAGGGGAAGCTCCTCTCTGGATGACTGTGGGTTAGCAAAATGGGTGGGGGGCTGTGTGAGCTGGAAGTGGAGAACATTTTTGTGGTATTCTAAGGTTTTGATTTCCCTAAAACAAGAAAAGAAGTGGTGTGACCTTGTTGAAGGTTAAATTGTTTGTGTGTACGATGTGCTCTTATGTGAATGTAGGCATTGGATCATCTCTTGAGTATGGCTTAGTGGGTGTGTACCTTGCCCTGTGGTTTGGTCTTCCTTAGGTGCCTGACTCCTCTACCTTCTGCTTTTGAGGCTGATGGCTCCCTGCTCCACTCTTGCTGACGCTACTGGCTTTCTGTCCCAGTGACACTTTTCTCTTGTTTTGCTGACTATACTGACAGCGGTGAAAAGTGTGACTGGGGCATCTCTTCAGCCTGCTCACTCCTCTTAAGATATAACATTGAAAGGAACTGCATTTGGATCTGCATTTGTTGTGCAGACAGAGGAGTACGTTAAGCTGACGTGGAGGGCAGTAACTGTAAATTCAATCACTGCGTATGTTTGTAAGTTTTGTGAAAGACACAAGCCTGTCTTGTGACTGAGCACAGCATTGCTCACGTGTGTTCGGAGCTACCCATGTGCACCTGTGTGTCAAGTGTGTGTTGAGGGGTGACTTTCACAGACCTGATGTTAAGAAAGCTTTGCCCAGCATGAGTTGTAAAATGTAAATGAGCTGAACTAGTTAAAATTGCATGCCAGGTCACATACTTAACTCCAGTTGTTTGGGGAGTGCTGCTGGAGAGCTTAAAAATGCACTGTTGGGGCCTTTTCATGTCTCATAGCTAAGTAAACTAAATGCCACCCCAGAGAGCAAAAGCAATTTAAGAAGTAATAAATGTAAAAGCATTTGATTTTTCTTGGATTGCTACCACTGATTTCAGGTGTGCCAGTGACTCTCTTACTGTGGAGCACTATCTTGTCGTATCTACCTTCTCCTTTTCCTACCTTTTGCCATTTCAGCTGGTGATGCTATGCCTTTGGGTTAAAAGACCTTAAATTAATTATTTATCATATATACCTAGCACAATAGAAAGACCTGGTCCCAGCTGGCAATTCTAGGCATTGTTATAATTAAAATAGTCTTAAATAAACCTTGAACCATTTTGTCCCATGTTTTTGTATTCCTTCTAAGTCTAGGGCCCATTCTCAAAAAACATTAAGCTGCCGCTTTCACTAATGTAAAGCTCTTGCTTTTGTCCTAATAGATGCAGAAAGTTCAGGCTTTCATTTATCTACTGCATGGCACTTCYGTGTTGGTCTTTTTGGATCCAAAATAAAGATAATTTAATGGAGAAACTCTTGGAGGAATGGGGAGTGGAAGATCGTTTTGTGGTATCTTAACAGAAACAAAGTTCAGTATGGTGGATATTTAACGCTATGGTAAGTGTGGAGTAGGTTTTAAGTAGGAACATTTTCTTGTCTCGTAGTGCTCCAGGAGAACCTTGCAGCCAGCTCGTGTGTGTTTTGTTAGATTGTGTCTTGTGCAGCAGAGAGAGGCTTAGCTGTTAAGACTCTTTCATGGGATAGCTTTGTGTATCATTCTTTGCCCTCTCAGCAGTTTAGAAATGAAATACTTTCAGCCTCGGATGAGATGATCTATTTTAAAAACGCAGATTGTGTTTACAGGTGGGAGAGAACAGCTTCAGAGTTCTGTCTGGGTTCTTTTCCTACGGGCACTGGGGTGGGTCTGGCTCAGAGCAGGCAGATGCCTCCTCCTTTACTAGACTCTGGTTGAACATGTGTTCAGTTATACCCCATGGAACTGAAGGACCATGCCTGAACTTTTCTTCCCTCCTCTTACACCACTTTTGTTGCGTCAGAAATGAGGTTTTCATATTCATGTTTGTTTATGTAGAAATAGCTCCTCCTCAGTGGTAACATTTTCCATGCCTTTATGCAAGCCAAAAATGAAGTTTTTTGTTTTCACTTGTGCCCCATCCTGTCTGTTCTCTGTTCTGAGTTTATTTTCAGTAGAAGAAGCTGCCATGTTAATGTGGGACAGAAGATCTCTGTTTCGAAAAGATACAGGACTGGCAGTCTGCTCCTGATGGAGCACTGATTAATTCGTGTGCTGCTGTTTTTTCTGTGGATGCAGGCTGTGTGGACACATCCCTGCCACTTCACATCTGTGTGGTGTCTGTGAGAGAACTGGTCCCTGTGCAGTTTGAAGCTTCTACTCTATCGAGAATCTTAGTAACAATGTTTTGCATCTCTAGGTTTTTATCTGGATAGTTATCTTGATATAAATAGCATGGGCTTTGTTCTGTTTTCTTGTCCCCTCCTTGCATTGAGAGCAGCCCCTAATACTTGTAAAGTGCTTTCAGAAGATCTATTAGATAAGTTTAAGAGGTAGGTACTAGATTGGTGTTTAAGCAAATGCCCTGGCAGTACAAGGTCCTGTCTTGCTCTAATGTACATAACTTGTAATGACATCTGGGCAGGAGCAGGTAACAGCTTGTAGGGGGATGGGCGTGTGATCTCTGCCTTCCACGTTGGAGGTGGTTTGGTATAGACCTCACACAGACCTCAGCACTGCTGGAAGCTCATGTAGCCTATGCAGAGGAATTGTACTAGCTCTGATCCAAGCTTCTTGTGGCTATCCTGAAATACACTTAATCTGCCTCCAAAAGCCCTGTGTGTTTACCTAGATGTACTTTTATGTGTACTTGTTTCCAGTTTCCAAAGTTTGGTGCTTTTCCTGGCTATCAGTTCTGGTCCTGTTATATTGGACGTTACCTCCGGGGGGAGCAAGGTAGTCAGTCAGAGATGRGGAAGGCTCCAAGAGTGAAATTTAGAGGTGTTGAAATATTTTCCTTTGATATATTTAGGAGAGCTTTCCAGAGAGGGAGAATTACTCTCCCTTGAACTGAAAGCAGGGAGGTGGAGATGAAAGAGATGGGCAGAGAAAACAGGATATGGCAGAAGAGTAAGGAATGCTTCAAAATCTGTTGTGCACTAGATTGGTTTGTATCGCATTGGTAATTCAAGTTTCTAAATGCCCCTAATTTGACATACGGTAATGTCAAGTGCCTTCCTCTTGGTTTGGTACCTTGCAGTGCTGGGAACTGTATGGACAGAGAACAAAGAGATGGTTGTCCCAGGAAGCTTAAAATGCGCAAGAAACAACAGAGAAATACAGGCAGCTGGGAGGAGCACCAGGAAAGAGATCGCAGCCAGGAGCCTGTCTGATGTCAGGTTGTTGCACAACTGGAGTAGCAAAGTGGGAGAGTGGAGAAGATGGAGGTGAATAGGGTATAGCTTTGTGGCTGTTGGAAAGTACCTTTTTACCCAGGCATGAGAGGAAGCAGAAAGGTGTGTGTTGAGGCACTGACTTGGGCTGTGATGGAGGTAGATGTCCAAGAAACAAGCATCAGAATACCTTCACAGTGTCAGGTAAGAGGGAACCTGCTTATACCGAGGTACTTGATCTGTAGCTTGTCCAGTCACTGTGTGTGCTGTGACATGTTCCCAGGCACCACCTTTACTGGGCTTGTATCCTGTTGCACAGTGGGGAAGAGGCAAGAAGCAAGGCCTGTTATGAGAGTTGCCACAGCCCACCCTCACAATGCTCTTTTTAACAAGGCAAAAGAAGAGCTGATGGTAGTGAATGAATTGAAATCCACTCACCTGGTTAAGGCTCCAGTCATCTGTGCTATTATCTGTTTCTTAAGTATAGATCAGAATTGCTCTTACAGCTTCAGCTTCTTGCATACAGTAGTATTTCATGACAGCTTTGTGCACTGCTTATACCTGTAGCTGTGATGTGTGGGACTTGAGGAGATTAGAAGGGATAATTTGGATGTCTTATGTTAATTTTGCAGATTTGGGAGTACAGCATTCCTTCATGTTTCACTAGCAAGGAGAATGAACTGCAAACTGATGCATAGTGCCAATAAAAGGTCTCAAGTAAATAAAAAGCTGTCTTCAGGGGCAGCCCTGAGGAACATGGGAGTGCTCACGAGTGGGGTGGTTTGAGTAGATGTAGAGCCCTGTTTTGTATGAGAGTTTTTATATTTTCTTTCAGAACACAGTGCTGGAAAGAGTTATTAATTTCAATGACTGTGTCAATTGAAGGGGATTAGGTGAAGAATGATGCACAGTCTTGTAATTAATGGCTGTTCATATATAATCACAAGGGGGCAGTGTTAAGGTTACATACACAACTTCAATTTATAAGTGACCTTGCTTCTGAGTACATAACCCTTGTCATGACAAAATGCTTGTTGATTACTTTTTGCTGTTTCCACTTATTTTAAATGAGTGCAGAGACACAGAAGAATTCCCTTTCAGATCCTCAGTTCTGCTGATGTTACTGATGCTGCGTTTGGGTCTGTGCTGTTGATGTGGTTTGATTAGCTGGAGTGTGGAGGTCCAGGTCCTGTTCCTCCTGGCACTTGTGGTCTGCTGTATAGATCCTCTCCCCCATGAACTTTAGGAAGGGCTTAGCAGCTTCCTGTCCTGCATAGCTCCCAGAGTGCACTGGGATGTGCAGGATTGCAGCTGGCTGGGCTTTATTTAGAGCTAGGTTAACCACAGGTGCATCTGCTCTGATTTCATTTCAGATGTGCCCTCTTTGAGCTTAGTGGAAACACTCTCAGCATTGTGCGTGTTCAGTTGCTTCAGAAGATACTTAGGTAGAAGTCCCTTTCTTCTCAAAGCAATAAAAACCTTGCTAACTTGTGACATCTCTACCCAGCCTCTCTCTCTCCAAATCTTCAGCTATAGTACAGATAATGAAATGTGTGTGTATGCTTTGAAGCTCAAAACTTAACATTTTTATTTCCTGTAGTGGTCAGGACTGGAAAGGAATTGCCCTGTTGTACGTGCAGTTATGGAAAGCTGTAACTTGGAGCAGGGATATTTTGGAAAAACAGCAACTGGAAAGAACGAAGAAAAGCCAAGTTTGATGATTAGTAAATTAAAGCACAGCAGTTGTGCAGCTCCACCTATATTAAGATAATATCTGCTTAAACAAATCTGAGTATTCCCCAGGATTTTTCTCTTTCCTGTATGGAAGAAAGCAGAAAGGAGGTGAAGTGTGACATAAGTAACATCAGACTGCTACACACCACTGATACAAGTGAGTGTTTTGGAAAAGCCTGTACTCAAGGGGCCATTTGCATGCCTCAGCGTGCGTGTGGAAAGAACTTGCTACTGGCCCTCTGCTTTTACTGGGTACCTGTTCCCTAGTTTGTGCTGTGGCTTCAGGTGAAGCAAAGCTGGGCAGTTCATCTGTGAATATATGTTCTCTTTTGTCTTCTGTAAGGACCTGTCAGTAAGTGACAGATGTGTCCTTCCCTGCTGCAGCTGTAAACTGTGGCCTTTCTAAAGTCTTCTCCATCTACTGATCATAAAGGCCTGTGTAAGAGCTATGTCTTATGCTCTTATAGAAGGAGTATTATGGAAAGTATAAGGAGGTTATCAGAAGGAGGCAACATTATGTGGTTCCCCTTGATAGCCACATCTCTGCTACGACCACATCAGAAGCAGCTCTTCTGATGAACAGAGCCTATGGCTGCCTGCTTGTGATCTTGGTTTAAGTGGATTATCTTCCTGCAATCCAGAGGTCACACTAGAGCCTGCTTATGACCAAATTGAAAATAATAGCTACTTTAGATCTTAGACCTTCAAGAATTTGTTCCATTGAAAGAAGATAGCTTTTTATCCAGAAAATGGCCAAGGGTCATGTCGCTTTGAAATCTTGCTTATTTTTGTGTTCTGCATGTGTTTTCATGGGTCAACTGGCTTTTAAAAGCCAATCAGGTTAAATTCACATCATGTAGAAAACAATGCAAAGTTAGTAAAATTGATAACAGGCTGGCTAAATGTACCATGCCTTATAAATTTTGGTAAAGGCATGACTTTCTTGCTGTCAAAGCGAGGAGAGCTTTCAGTGCATATCCTTCCAATGAGGGTGCTTTGGGCTGAGTGGTTTTCAACTTGGCAGTAGGAGAGGTGGGAATTGCTCACTGGAGGAATAAGGATATTCTTCCCCCTGTCCCCCTTGCTACACATTGACACTGTGGCACATGTTCTTGTTGCTTCACGGCAGGCTAACCTTGAAACTAGGACACAACAGAATAGCCCCTACTTTTATGGAAAATAGAGCTGTTAACTTAGGTGTGCCTGTCATCTTCCAGCATGGATGATTTAGTTACTTCCTTCTCATCTTTTTACAAGGGTGTGTGGTGATAGGACAAGGGGGAGTGGCTTTAAACTGAAAGAGAGTAGGTTAGATTGGATATTAGGAAGAAATTCTTTACTGTGAGGGTGGTGAGACACTGGAACAGTGTCTAGAGGAGTTAGGGATGCCCCATCCCTGCAAGTGTTCAAGGACAGGTTTGGTGGGGCTCTGAGCAAATGGAAGGTGTCCCAGCCCACACCATGGGGGTTGGAACTGGATGATCTTTAAAGTCCTTTCCAACCCAAACCATCCTATGATTCTGTGATCTCTTATGAATGCTGTATTCATCTTGTTCTATGGTTTTACTGCAGAAGGGTGGTGATGATGGCAGTGGCAAGGTTTCATGATCTCGGGAAGGCTGTCAGAGGTTCCTGAGTACCACGTGATTTGTTATATCACGAGGGGTGGCAGTCTTACCCGGGTCCTGTTCATAAAACATGTGAGCAGCTTGGTGAAAGGCATGTGAGAGATGCAAAGTACTGTTACATTCCTGACTCCTTTCAGCTGGGTTCAATTGCTTTGTGGTTCTCTTCCCTGACAGGTTTTGGCTCGTGAGCAGCTCTTTAGCAACCCCAACTGGAACCTCACACCAAAAGGCACCATGATGATGATGACTGATGTCACTGCAGCCCCCAGATTGGGGTCAACTGCCACCACTCCAGCTGTGGCTCCTAACTTCTCCTGGATGCCAGAGGATGGCAGCCCCACGGCTGTGGAGCAGCCGATATTCCTCATGACCATTGCTGCTCAGGCTATCTCAGGTTTCTTTGTATGGACAGCTTTGCTCATCACCTGCCATCAGGTAAACCCTGTCACTTGTACGTCTCATCCTTTCCTTTTCCCCACAAGGAGCAACAGGCCATTTCCATAGTGTGAATGGAGAGGAAGCACACTCTTTAAAACTAGCGGGTGTTAAACATTTGGCCATCTCTTGAAGGTTTGCAGAAAGGTGTGTTATGTCAGGCCATCTTTTCACAGGTCTTGTAGCTGAATGTAGCCATTTTGTTATTGTGTCAGCTGTTAGCTAAAAGATCCTAGTCACCTGTTGTTTGACATTCATCCTTTGATCTCCTCTGCCAGTGGATTCCACAGAGTGAACTCTACTGTGGAAAGGAGTAGCAGGAAATGTTTTATTTTAATTTTTCCCCCTCCCCTCTCTCTGGGGCAGGTGTCCTGGGAGCCAGAATAAGTCAAACTCTGCATCCTGTTCCATACCTCTCTTTCATGCAGTTGTCATGTGAACTGAAAAATACAGTGGGGAAACACATGCCCTGTTATTTATCAACCTGTGTTTTGTACCTGTTGGATTGTAGATTCCTGAGTGATGACTGGAATCTAGAAAACTGCAGCCAATAATGGAGTACAGGGGCTAGTGAAGTTAAAAAATGGATTAGTCACAGATGAATAAGAGTAACACCTGCAGTTTCACCAGCTTGAGTAACAATTACAAGTGCCATGGATCCTCCTGTCAAATTGATCGCCTGCTGAGGGTAGGAAGAAATTTTCCTGTGCAGTATAACATTACACAGTTAGGCATTAATGCTCTTCTCTGAAGAAACCAATGGAGGTCAGTGCCAGAGAGACGCTGTTGATTGAAAAGCACTGTTGTCCTGTTGCATGGCTGCAGTTCCTGTGCTGTCGTAGGCACATGGATCACAGGGCTCTTTTGACATCCCAAGGGCAAAGCTTGGAGTCATCTGAACTCCGGTGTCAGCTGTCTCTGTGCTGGATGAGATGTGTTACTGGGATTGTCGCAAAGCAAAAATATCTCTAAGGTTTGTTAGTTTATTTTCAATCTGTTCTCCTCAGGAAATGAGAGTTTTGTGAGCTCCTCATGGGTTAGGGAGAGGAAATGGAAGTATTTTTCAGCCCTTCAGTCAATTTTGACCAGGAAGGGATAAGCAACAGACAGCTGGGGAGAGACAAGCCCCTTTCCCTTACAATGGAAAGGTGAGATTGTCAGTGTATGTTTTGTTAGTCTCTGGAGAATCCTCACAGCACCCCAAAATGCAGGATGAAGCTTCAAACAAATGCTTGTGCCTCTTCAGGCAGCAGAATCAGTCAGTGGTGAGGCACGTATGTAATCAGCTGGCTGTTACTAATTCCAGCAGCTGGGACAGCAGCTCAGTGAGAATTGCCATACAGAGGCCTTGCTCTGCTGACTCCCTGGTCAGCAGTGTACCCACAACTCGTGCTGAAGCTGTGGCTGTGTTATTAGAGCATTACAGGAGTTGTGCTCATCTTCAGGGTGTGCTTGTGGTCAATACCTTTTCCAGGAGGTGGGTATTCTGTGAAAAAGCATCTTAGGTGTGGGATTTAATGATGGCTAACAAACTGTGAGTGGTGGGAGCGGATAGGGTGGGGACACTGTGCTCCCCCAGCCAGTGACTTAGAGGGATTGGCATGCGTGCATTTGGACAGAACAAATGATGTGGTTCCTTTGAGCACATGCATGAGCTCAGTGCTCCCTTGATGGCTGACCCTTCGTGGCTTCGTGGCTGTGCTGTGACCCATGTGCAGAATGACACTTTTGGAGCGTATGGGCTGTGGTTTATCAGGTTTGGGCTGTGCTGTAAAGGGCTCTCTTAGGCTGTTTCAGGTGAAAGTCTTGAAAGCATCCAAACCAGCCAAAAGAGTGAGAGTGTTTGCAATGAGCGTGGGCTTAAGTGCATGCACCTTCCCTCTTCAGAGAAAAGCAGCCTGCAGTGTTATGAATCGTAGGTACTTGAAAGAGAATAGTGAGAATATAGGACTGATAACTGGGGAAAAAAGGTATGCACAAAAGAATGTGAGCAAGGTGATGTAAAAATATATTAATTCTCTGTAAGAAACTAGATTAGATATGCCTCCATTTTCTCTTCCCTCTCCTTCCCCCTCTCTGCAAACTAAGAGTTCCTACATCAATTGCGTATGATAACAGTGATTTATCTTTTCTTTTATGTTCATCACCTCGAGGCTGCTGGAGGCAATCAAGAGGTGATTTACTGAGTGTTTTGCCTGGCCCAATTGACTCTCCAGTTCTACTTTCTCCTCTCTCCTCCATATACCACTGATCCCGGTCTCCCCTCTCCATCTCCCAGATCTACATGCACCTCCGCTGCTATAGCTGCCCAAACGAACAGCGCTACATCGTTCGGATCCTCTTCATTGTGCCCATTTATGCCTTTGACTCATGGCTCAGTCTCCTGTTCTTCACCAATGACCAGTACTATGTTTACTTTGGCACAGTGCGGGACTGCTATGAAGGTAAGGAGGGGTCAGACAGAAAATGGGGGAGGTGGGAAGTATCTGCCCTGAGAGAACTTTATTTGTGGTTGAGAAAATGGTGAAAGCACCATTGTCACCTGCTGAACGATGTGCCTAACTGGATGACCATGACTTGCTTAGTGACTGAAAATCATAGGGTGGTTTGTGTCAGAATGGACCTTTAAAGATCATCTAGTGCAGCACCCCTGCTATAGACTGGGACATCTTTCACTAGATCAGGTTGCTCAAAGCTGTGTCCAACTTGACGCTCTCCCTCACTGGCCTCTGAGCATGACAGGATGTGGTGAACCTTCCCTCCAATGTTCTGTAGAGACAAAGTTTATGGTTTTCTGTATTCCTTTTCTTCAGGAAGGTGTAAAGCCAAAAAATCTGATGGAATCTGGGTGTTAGAAAGCAAGGTATTGCTTAGCTCCTGTCTCTTCTAACAGTGCTTAGCAGCCAGAGACTTGCTTTCTCCTGTCTTCCTGGTGCCGTTTGTTAGCGATGCATTATTCTGGTCCCATCCTGTGGCCACTTGTGTGCTTGCACAGGGTAGCATAGCCATCATGTGCTGGGGTTGTTGAAGTGTAAAGTGCTTTGGAGTCCTGCAGAAGAGAGGGTGCTGTGTTCAGGATGAGTTACCAATTGCTTGGTTTTGGTTATCTGCTGCAGTAATATAATACCACTACACTGTATGTGAGGGAAATGGTTACTTTCCTGTAAGTGCTTTCTTCCCTCGTGGTCTCATCCTGAAAGAAGCCTCTACCCACCTAGCAGGAGAGACTGCACTGTAGCAGTGTATTTTTGAGGACAGTTTATCACCATACCCTCATTAAATCCTAACCATTGGTGCAATTGTTTTGGTGAGATCTGCATTGCAGAGAGGTGCCCCTGGCTATGTGAACAAGTTAATCAGCTGAAGGGGCCAGCAGGCCTCCTTCACATCCACAACAATGTTCTGCGATGCAGCAGCAGATGGCAAATGCGCACACGTGATGCAGAAGGCATCTTTGTTTGGGCTTGGGTTTGTTTCTTTCCTAGCCCTGTGTGTGTGTGTAGGTCTAGCAGGAAGCCTGCTGCTCTCTGAAACTCCTCTCCTAGCAACAGCCAGTATCCCTCTGCCTCTCTTGCTCTGGGAGTTTGCAGACCTTTGAGCATCTGCTCAGGAGGCTGCCCGTGCTCCAGAGTTCACTTCGGCACATTGGCCTGTGTGAGAAAACTAGAGATGGAGATGAAAATACCTTTGGAAAGCAGTTTGTCACCCTCACTTTCTCTGGGGATTGCTTCAAAACAACCTTTTTGTCTCTTCCCTCTCTTGCCATCCATCTTATTCCTTCTTTTTTTGGAAGGCTTTACGTAGCAAAGTGGGGAGGCGCTCTCTTAGGGAATGGTGGAAGAAGACCCTACTAATAAATTTTGAAAGCTGTCTTCAGCCATTTTTGGACTGCATTTTGTAGTGTGCATTTTGTAGTGTGCATTTTGTAGTGTGCATTTTGTAGTGTGCATAGGAGCATTTTTTGGTGTTACTCTTTCATGTGACTGCTTCTGTACAAACCAGGGTATCAGTAACACTGACACACGTAGGGGGGTTTTTTTGTTTGTTTTTGTTGATACCATGAGTACTGTCTGATGAATGTGGATCAGGAATGGGAGAAGACTTCTTTGCTGGCATGGTGAGCTTTGCTAGTTAGCACTTATTTTGGGAATGGACAGGCAGGTATTTCTCCCTTCCTTTTTTTTGTGTTGTTTTGTTTTCTTCCTCTGATGTAATCTCTTCCCTAGTGCTTGTGGAATGAGCAGCTGGTATTGTAATGACCGCATCAGAGGGCAGGGGTCACTGGAGGACAATAGGAAAAGCTCAACTTTTCTTCTTCTGGGTGCTGGGAGCTGTCAGCTAAGTTGCAGGAAAACCAAAGGCAAAAGGGGTTACCACAGTTATTTAAATAAGTTTTCCATGGTTGGTGTTTACTGTCCTAATAAAGGCTTTGGCAAAATCATTACCGTGTGAACTTTGTTCAGTAATAAGGATTACAGATGGAATAACAATATCCCAATTACATATGTAGAATCATGGCTTTTATGTGCCGTAGCAGTCTTGCCAGCTAGACACGTCTACAAGCCATAAATACAATGTTTTGAGACTATAAGTGTTTTGGGGAGCATTGAGTATCTCTTTGCCAGGGCATAGTTTGGATGCTTGTAGAAGAATTAGAGTTGATGTCTGACTTTGGAAGATCATTCATGTGGAAAAATTGACCTCGGGTCTAATAACTGGCTGCTTGGGGAGATCAGCTTCTCAGTGTTGTACATTATTAGGTTTCTGTTCTTATTTCAAAGTTCCTCGAGACTTCTGTTTCTATCCCAAATTATTTGGGGCAAAGAGCAGGATTTGGGTGTTGTCATTCCAGGGAATGTCCAGACACAGATGACCATAGAATATAATGTTGAAAGAACCGTCATCTGGTCTGTCATTTTGCCCCAGGGCTGTCTGTGGCAAATTTGGGAGTACGGTTCTTGCCCTAAAAAGTCTCACAATTTTGAGGATCCAACAGTGATTATAACAAGGCAAGAGAGTGGCAGACAGGGCACATACAGGCTTACTTCATGTACATTTAAATGAGCTTGGATCCCATGAAAAGGAGATACATCTGTAGTTACAGAGAACTGAAATGGGGCAGAGTGTTAGTGGTCAGTCCGAGAAGACTGTTTGTTGTCTGCACCAGGTTGCTGGGGAAGGCAGAAAAGAGGTGGCCCTTAAGGAGTTTATTCAGTACATAAGAAGTTTCATCTTTCTGAGAAAATGAAGCACAGAGCCTGTTTTTCAAAAATCTTCACCAGACATGAAAACAGTTTCACTGATTGGTATAAACCCTGTTTCTCCAACTTGTATGTCTGTAGTCTGGTTACCTGGCAGAGAGAAACTGTGTTCATCAGCTAAAAGGTTAAATACTGGAGATAACATATGGTTGATGGATCAGAGAGATCTTTTCCAGATTATTTAGTACCAGTGTAATGTCCTGGAATAATGCACAGGAACCTCGTAAAGAATGGCATCTTACAGATGCCAAATAAAACAGACTGGCCACAATTTTAAATGGTTCTGTGACCATTTTGGCATGAGTCATGGAACTGGCCTGGGACCTTGGCCAAACTCCCATTCAGATAGTCTTGTGATTGCTGAGGTAGGACGATAAATGCAGTGAAAATAATCTGCAGTGCTTTGAAGGCAAAGGTGCTGCATAAGCAGTCCCTGCTAATGTTTGGTCTGTTGCCTGTACTCTTGGTCCTTGCACCTGTTTTGAAGTTGATTGTCATTTTACTGTGATTGATGTCTTTGCAGCCTTTGTAATATACAACTTTCTCAGCCTCTGCTATGAGTACTTGGGAGGGGAGAGCTCCATCATGTCTGAGATCAGAGGGAAACCAATTGAGTGAGTATTTATTGTGCTTACAGCATGACGCTGTCCTCCTTTAGTGCCCATCTACTATTCCTCTATCCCTGCCCTGAAAAACTGTGTCAGGTGGCAAATGTCTGCTGGGACTGGGCAGTGTGAATGGTGATGATTTACCAGTACCTTGCTTTGAGACAGATCAGGCTGATCACATCCTCTTAGGCAAGCTGGATTGATTCACAGCTTTTCTGGACACCTGCCTATTCCTTCCTTTTTTTTTTTTTTTTTTTTTCTTATTCCCTTCTTGAAATCTTTCTGTCTTTAGTTGATTGTGTGTGCCTCCTCTAGGATCTGTGTTTCTCCCCATGCTACTCAGTTACAGGAAAAGAAAATTGGAGTATATAGTCAGGATGTTGTTTTAGACATGTCTCTGAAAGAGAGCATGGCTGTAACTGCAGTCATTGTTGGAGAAAGCACCAGTCCTGCAACTTTGCTAAAGAGAGGTAGATAAAGAGGGCAGGAATCTTGCACTGTAGCCCAAATCCTGTGAACTCTGTCATCTTGTGTTGCCTCTTTCAGGTCCAGCTGTGTGTATGGGACTTGCTGCCTGTGGGGAAAGACATATTCGATTGGATTCCTGAGGTTCTGCAAACAGGTATGGGCTAGAGGGACTGGGCCATCCTTCAGAAGTTAAGTCTGTGGGGGTGGCAGTGGTGCCTTTTGCTGCTGAATTTCAGAGATGAGCACTCCTTTGAGGGGGTGCTCATAGCATTTTGAGAGGCCTGCAGACTGCCGAGGAGGCGTTTCAGGGTTCATTTGTTTGTTTAGAATGGTTTTAACATTTTCTACTCAACCCCGCATCAGGAAGGCCTTAGCTAAAGACACAAGTTATCTTCTGGAACTGATGTTAACCCTGGGAAGAAACTCTTTCCCTTTCTGGATTACAGAGGTCCCAACTCTAAGAAATTGATGTCTGTGTTGTGTCGCAGACACCCCACAGTTGTGTAACAGCCTTCTGAATTCCCAGTGCTGCTGTTGTGGTTTGGAGTTGAGGAGGGGGTGGAGGTTAAGCATGACACATTGCTTTGTAGGAGGAACCGAGTATTGCTCACCATGTGTGTCTGTCTGTGCTGCATTGGGTATATCGAGAGGGAGTGAATGGGGAAGATCTAAACCTCTATACAGCCCTTGTCTGCTCACTGCAGGTCAGTCACCTCTGGCTGTCATGAAACAGCAGGTGAATTTCAAGGCTTTGCTCACTTGTGAAATGAACACATGAGGTTTCTCTGGAGACAGTGTGAAGCAAGTCTGGTTCTTTGAAAGGGCTCAGGTCATTGTAATTTCAGTCACTGGGTCTAGATATCTATCCTGGCTTCTCCTGCACATCATGGCCCATCTTCTGTGTTTTAGCAATATGTAGGAACATCAAAAGTACAGTGCAGCCTCATGGTAATATCCAGTGTTAACCTGTGCCACACAAGTGGCCGTTTTCTTTTGCTTATCTGTTCTGTTTGTCCCTGCCCCATATTTTGTCCTTACAGCTTTCCTGTTTTCTTCCCTGATACTGCTATTTTCTAGTCTGCACCCAGTATGCTGCTTCAGCTGTTTGTCTTGGGTTTCATTTGGACACTCTTTGGTTGATTCACTGCATTAGCTATTCTTTTTGCTCCTAATGTTAACTTTTACCTTTTAAATATGTCATAAGCAGATGTAACAGTCATGAATACTGGAGAAATAATTTCCCTTAGACTTCTTACTACTCATGTCCCTCAACTCTTGTCTGGCTGCTGCGACCACATGGGTTGCACCTGACTGTGTTTGGAAAGTTTGTTCACAACACTGAAGACTAGAGCACTCTCTGGGGAATGGGGAAGATGTGTTTTTGCTGCTGGCCTCCACGAATCCTAGCTCATTTGGTAACTCTGACTTTGGTGGATATTTTGCTTTTCTCTTGCTGCTATCTGGCAGCAATTCTTCTACTCAAGCCTGCCCTTTGCTAAGTCTGCTGTGGAGGCCGTGAGGGAGGTGTATTGCAAAGGGATGCTTAAATACTTTGTCCTTCTCAGCTTGAGCTTAAATATTGCCTTGGTGAGAAATTGTTGGCACTAAGATTCACTTTCTGGTACTTCTAGACTTCCAGGATTGTTGGGGAAGACCTTTCAAGGCAAATTCCTAGGAAGGCTGGTGCAAAAGGGCGGCAGAGCTGATCTGTGCTGATCTGTGTGGTATCCACCATCATGATGATCAGGAAGAGGAATGTGCTGAAAGGAACACGTTGCCCTTTTTAGCCCTGTTCCTAGCATCTCCAGCACTTCTGTTGCCTTCCATCACCACCTGTCCATTTTCTGCTCTTCTCAGCCCCTTTCATCCTGAAGGAATCTGTGTGTTATAAACATTCCTTCTTTCCACCTTCATTCCCCCCTCCAAACTTTTCTCAGACGAGTGCCTGTTGTGAGTCAGTCAGTCTGCCTGTGTTGCCTGTGGACCTCCAGCATGGTGATGTGCTGGTGGCTGTGGTGTAAAATCCAAACAGCTTGTTTCCTTAGAGATGTCTTGATCAAGATTCTTTGTTGGGCCTGTGTCTGGTGACCCTCACACATGGGTCACACACCATCCATGTGCTTCCCATATGCTATAGCATCTTCTAGGGAAGCAACCAAAAATAGTACATGGTTTGGATTGCAGGGAAATGGTTAAAGCATCCTCAGATCGGAAGGAGGGGAAGTTCAGAGGATGGAGTTGTTTACCAATTAGCTTGACCTTTTCCAGTTCACATATTTACAGTGACTCACTAACTGGCATGTGCTAAGGTTTTTAATCTCCTTGAAGTCTTATGACCACTAACAAATTGCACTGTATCCAAAGCAATTATTACTGCTTGGTTTTACCTTCTTTCCTTACATAGCCCTCCCCACATGCGCACAGGTCAGCACCTACCCAGGCTCTTCCAGCCTCCTTCAGGGGGACACAGGTCACATCTCTTCAGGGAGACATTTTTAGGGTCATGACGTCTTCCCTTTTTCAGGACTTTGAAGTTCAACATCTGCAGAAAGTTGAAGAATGCGGTGGCTTTGAGAGAACGCTCGTCCCAATAGGAGCAGTGGTTTATGCAGGCAAAATGGATAGAGCTGATCCCAAGTGCCATGGAATCTTTGGGGAGATTCAGTAAAGGTCATGTGGATGACAACTCTTAACTTCTGTCTGGCAACACACATCGCTGTGTTTACGGAACGCCTTAATATTGTGGCAGTTGTCAAAAGTTCCTCCTCAGACAGCGGGGTTTCCCTCCAATTCAGGGGACTTTCTTGCCTAACTTTATGACAGCTAGGGACTGGAGTTTGCTTTCCTTCCCCAGTATGTTTGTTAAACTTGCTGTGTCTGTACCATAGCACAGTGTGGGATTTTTTGTTTCTCATACTGTTACAGTGCATAAATAAATAAGTACAGGACTGCAGCACAGCCTGTGAAAAGCAGCTTTGGAAGAGTGGAGCTGAGCAGTTTCTAGGAGCAACCCTAGAAAGAGGATTTTCTTTCCATTCTGGATAAATAGATAGCACACGTACATCTTCTTAATCTCCTTTCTTTCCTTTTGGGTGCTGCAGTCCTCAAGGACAATCGATTAGCAAGTGACAGAGTCAGACTCCTTGCTGGGGCTGGATTGTGTTGCCTTGCTGAGTTGTCCCAGCAGACACTCTATTGTGATGCTGGTTTGGCAATTTGGCCTCTTGGACCTCCTGCCTTCTCATTCTTCCTCTCTCATTCCTGTAGGCTACCCTGCAGTTCTGTGTGGTGAAGCCCCTCATGGCGATCAGCACAGTCATCCTTCAGGCCTTCGGCAAGTACCAGGATGGTGACTTTGAGTAAGTTTATTTGTTTAGCATGCAAGACTCAGCTGCTCTTCTCTGTCTGGCTTTGCTTATTGTCCGTGTGTGTGCAGGGCCGTGGGAAAAGATGGGACAACATGGGCTGATGAACATGAGAAAAGAGGGCAGAGGTAGCCCTATTAGTTTAATGTTTTTTCTACCTTGGTTTCGGGGAGAGAATGGGACAGGGAGGCAGGAAGGAAATGGACACTTAGAGGTGACAGTGGCAAGGGGGAAAGATCATGCTGAAATTTCAAGCATTCATATATCTTCTCTTTCCAGTGTAACCAGTGGCTACCTCTATGTGACGATCATCTACAACATCTCTGTCAGCCTGGCACTCTATGCGCTCTTCCTTTTCTACTTTGCCACACGTGAGCTGCTCAGTCCCTATAGCCCAGTCCTCAAGTTCTTCATGGTGAAGTCTGTCATCTTCCTGTCCTTCTGGCAAGGTGAGCTGCTTTTCCCTTCACTTGGTAGGCACAAAGAGAGTTCTGCAGGGGCTCGGACACAAGAGTTGATGGAGCAGATGTTGATGAATAGACAAAATGTCTTTCTGTATTCTATTTTTTTTATAGTCATTCATTGCTTTTCTCTGGGAAACCTGTTTTGCTCGTTTTCATTTTTGCTTATATGCTTCTGAATCCTCATTATCTCTGTGTGTGCATGTGCACAAGAATATCTACCTGGCAAAATCAGCTGATAGAATGAAGAGTACTCTGCATTCCTGAAACAATCATAAAGCACAGGCTGCCAACATTTTATCTGCATGCTGCCATTTTATTGATTAAAGCAGCACATCTAAAAATTTTTAGTGCTCCATAAATAAAATTTTAATAGTATGTCTGTGATGTATGTGAAGCAGCAAGCTGGCTGAATGTGGTGTGTGCTGCCACAGAACCACCACCGAGAGAAGCACATTTGGAATCCATACACATGATGCAAAGGCACAGTCAGAAAGTTGAAATTCCACCTAAGCTTAGTGCTTCTGACTAATTGGCTCTAAGCATTTCCCTGTTCAATGCYCTACTTAGGTTTACTGAGTTGCACTTCAAAGACTAATTGAGTAGGAACTTAAGTGGAATTTAGGCTGTTGGAGTATGGCTCATCCTCCCTGTTTACAGACAAACTAATAAGCTGTCTAGTTTATCATCTTGAGCTATCTGGTCACACACTTTCTGTCTTTGAAATTTTTCAGTCACTAAGCTATGGACAGGGAGAAACCTCTTTCTTACAGTGGTGTGTCAAAAACACTATACACTTAAATGAAAAGTTCTGTTACTTCAGATTTTGCTCTAGCTAGTGGAAGTGCTGATGTTGCAAAATGTGGAATATGTAAAATTTTTCTTAAGGATGTTCTTTGACGTTTGATCTTTGTATACTTTCAAGTCTAATCAACAAGAAAAGAGATTTAATCCATGAAACAGCAGCTAACAAACAAGCTCTAAGTGATGTCCAGCTGTTAGAAAGACAAATTACTTGACAGTAGAATTGCCACGTTAAGGTTTAGGGCTCAGTGATCTCTGACCTCAGGGAAGGTAAACAAAGGTTGGGAAGAAGGATGAACCACAGATAGTGGGCACAAAGAATGCAGAATTTACGAGCCACAAGGACATTTGGCAGACCCCCCAAGATAAGGAAGAAACTAATAAAGACAACTCAGCAACGGTGCTGAATCAGCTCCAACTGGGTAAAGGGTAATTCTGGCAAGGGGAGATCATGGCCACCGACCCAAGAAACCACTGACTCAAAAGGAGAGAAAGGCTGAGCATGCAGATTAATTAGCATGAGCAGTGAGAGGATCATTAACCAATAGAAGACAGAATACTAATTAAAAAGAGAACTAGGTAACTTGTAGCCAAGAAACATTAATGCTTTTGTTTGCCAAAATGTATAAATAGCAAAAAGCTTTGGTAATCATTGGGCTGGCTTTGTGGATTTGCCACCCAGCACCCCTTTCTATGCAGAACTGTAAGTCAAATACCTTGATGCTGCGTGTGGATTGACCTCTTGCACACTGTATGAAAGAACCTATTTTGGGACAACACTGAGATGACAGGAGTGCTTACAGAAATACCCAACTCCTCTTACCCATTTGGACTTAAGTCCTGCAGCAGTCACTTCCACAGTTTATGCATCGGTTGAGAAGAGGATCAGTGTTTGAACATTCTTTGCTTAAACAAATTTGTCTCGTTTTATTCCTCCTTTCTCTGTTGTTCAAGTGGCCGTAGGTGGGTGTATGTAGCCCACTCTGTTTGTGGCTCCTGTGGTAAGTGGGGTTGTGTCTAGGACATACAGATAGCACAGACAGCTATTTCCGTTCTTTACAGTTACTGTGAGATCGTGTTTTCTGCACATTTACATGAACTTGTTGCTTTGTTTAGGGATGCTGTTGGCCATCTTGGAAAAGTGTGGTGCCATCCCCAAAATCCACTCTGCTGATGTGTCTGTGGGAGAAGGCACTGTAGCTGCTGGGTATCAAGACTTCATCATTTGTGTGGAGATGTTCTTTGCAGCCATTGCCCTGCGCCACGCCTTCACATACAAGGTGTATGTGGACAAGAGAATTGATGCCCAAGGTAGGAAGTATGCAAGTGCATATGGCTTTTCTTTGGTGGTGAGACTGGGTGGAGACTGGTCCCTCAGGCAGCCAACACACTGATACTACTCCCCACCTGATAGCTGGGCAAATGCCACATCCCCTCCTCCATGGTCTGAACAGATTCATTGTGCAACAACTCTCTGGGGCAGAAACCTTGCCTGAATTACACTGTTCCCTTTTCAGTTCCCCAGTATGCCACCCACGACAGCTTGTTGCAGACCTGAGGGCTGTAAGAAGTTGCATTGTTTCAGCAGAGTGGGTTTGTCCTTCCTGTCTCCCCAAAGGGGAACTCCATTATTCCAGGTTGCACAACAGACTGGAGGCAAGAGGGACAGGGCCTAAACCAGGCTATGTTTTGAATCTGGCTTGGGAAGGTGAGGCTGTGCTTTGGCAATGCGTTTGTTGCGGAGGAGGAAGATCTTCCTGTAATGACTTTGTGAGGGCTTGGCTGCTAGAAGGAAGATTCTTATTTTGGGGAAGAGGAAGATGGATGTTATCTCTGGGAAAAAGGGGGTTTTGTGCCTAGTCTATGCAAGTACATTCAGTGTTTTCCAAATAAAGGGGTTCCTTCCTGCTGGGGGAGATCTGTGCTGAGGTGTGGGAAGACAGCAGCCCTTGGGCAATGTTGCTGTAGATGACCCCTCCATCCCAGCCAGCCCCAGAGGTTTTGGAAGAACATTGGTTGCAGTGGGGGGAGATGAGATCCGTGGGTGATGAAACAGGGTAAACTGCTTGTCAGTACAGTGGGGAATGTTTCAGCGGTGGGCCTCGTTCAGTTCTTGTTATTTCCTCTTTCTCTGTCTCTGTCTCTCTCTCCTCTTCCTTTTATCTCTCCCTTGCTTTTGCCACTGGTCCCTGATGCAGCTATTCCATCATATGGGCCATACGGTAGGTACAGCATGCTTTGTGTGTTTGTCTCAGTTTTTAGCTGGGATGCTGTTCTCTCCTGATTCCCAGCCTGCCTACAGCCTGCCCTGTCCGTTGTTCCCCTTTCCTTGTAAGTCTGTAACTGGACTGCCTCACACAGCTGCTTTAGAACTGTCTGGATTATAAGTAGTGAAATGGCTGCATGGGCAGTAACGTGTAGCTTTAGAGCGTTTGTGTCAGAGCTGCGGGAATCTCTCTCCAAAGAGTTGCGCAGGCTCTCAAAGGAGCTGCTTTGTGCTCTCACCCTAGCCTCTCTTCACTTTTATAATTGCCAGCATGCTTTGGTTCTCTGGGGAGCTCATCCCCAGAACTGAGTAGAGCCAGAAGCCCACACTGGAAATGGAACATAGAAGCCATGAGAAATGGCAGCTCCTAGAAGGAGACACAGCTTCCCTCTGTGCTCAGCACTTGTGTGGGACATTCTCCAGCTCTTGCTTCCTTCATGAGGTATCATCATGACACATGGAATGATTCTGCCTCTAGTACTGCCTGTTCCCCTCCTTTGCTTACTTTGTGCTGCTTTCCACTCGTGTGATCTCTTTCCCATGGGCACTTTGATACCACCTAGCAGTCTTAATTTCCAGTGAATGGAATGGCAAATGTAATTTCTCCTATATTTTTAGAATTTCCTTAGTTTTTGTCTTCCTTGGTTCTTTGTCCTCTGTTTAGAGGAGCACCTCCCTGCTTGACTGTCTTTGTTGCACACCTAAGCCAGCACTGGTAGTGTGTAGTGGAGGTTGTCACTGTGGATATGTCCCATTATCATGGTGTGTCCCTCATTTGGTGTTGTGGTGGATTCACTCGGCTCACAGTGTCTGGGTTTAGGAGCACCACTGGTAAAACTTGACACCATTTTGTATGGCATCTCTTCAGCAGCCGCTTAAGGAAGTCTGTAAGATGCCTTCTGCGGGATCTGATTGCACATTCCCCTGTCGTCCTTCCCTGCATGTTAAGGGGTGTGGGGAAGGCAGCAGTGTTCTTCACTTATCTCTTCCTCTCTTACCCAAACAGGTCGCTGTGCTCCCATGAAGAGCATCTCCAGCAGCCTCAAGGAGACCATGAATCCTCATGACATTGTCCAAGATGCAATCCACAACTTCTCTCCAGCCTACCAGCAGTATACCCAGCAGTCGACACTGGAGCATGGCCCGCCCTGGCGCAATGGCAGCCACGTTATCTCGCGCTCTCACAGCTGCTCCGGTGCCCGTGACAACGAGAAGACCCTCTTGCTGAGCTCCGATGATGAATTCTAGGATGGGAAGCTGCCAGCATAGGCTGTCATTTTCCTTCTTTCTTTTTTTTTTTTAATAATTTATTAAAGCAGAAACACACAAGTCATATCACTTCCTAGAGAGTAAAGATTGCAGAAGTGGGCACTTCCCATTAGCTTTTGTGGGTACGGACACGATGAGCAGTGTGGAGGTGGCGGAATGGCCAGGACTCCATTCTCGAGCCCATTCCTTACAGCAGGAATCAAATTGAATTTATTCAAGCAAAGCTCCAGGGTTTGGGCCTCTAGCTTCCCACATCTGCCCAGGTTGGTGCGGAGCGTGACTGGCGAGAGCCTGGAGTTGTAGCCAAAAATGTTTTGGGTTTTTTTTCCAACAGAGCAACCTGACTGCTTTCCATTTCTTTGCCTGAATGGTTGATGTAGGCACAGTTTTCTCCCCAAGTCCCTGGTACTAACATCTCTGTGATCCTTGGGAAATAGGATGGGGATGCAGCCATAAGCATTCCTAAGGACCAGACCAAAGATTGGTCTCTTTCTTTATAGCCATTGCCTTGAAGGCTAAGTAAGGAACATCTGTCCCCGCCCTCCTGAGCATCTGGTTGTGAGTCCTTGAGTCACTTGAGTGAGTGAGGGAGAAAAGGACAGGACTTCCTTCGTGTTCGTCAGCTCCCTGCGTCCCCCTGATTGACATCAAAACTTGCTGAAGTTCAGTGGGGATGGTATTACTTTTTCACAAGGGCGGAGTATTTTAATTACCAGGTGTCCAAGCTTCCCATCTCCCTGGCGTTCCTGTGGCAAGAAGCCTCCCTGGAGCATCTGTCTCCTGCTAACAAGACTGAGGACTGGCCATGATAGGTGGAAGTTTGTAGAGCTCTGGCCCCTTCACCCCTCTTTGGGAAGGGAAGATATGTAGACACAAACCCAGTTTTTCTCCCTGTTTCCTGTCCCCCAGCATCACATCTGCCCCTCTTAGAGGTAGCTGCCAGAGCAGGTCCTGGTCTCTCGCAGGTAGCTCTACCCATGCTTGTCATCACTGATTTTCCCTGTGACCTACACAAGTTTTGCCCTTAGGCTGGAATATTCAGGAAGAAATGTTGCACACTCCTTTGTTTTTTATCTCCATAGCTGTTTTGGGCCAAGCTGGAGCAGACTTGAAACCTGACATGACCTGGCTGGTCAAATTTGTCCCTTCTGTTTTCCCAGGCAGCAGTTGCTGCTGCACATTTCACAGGCTCTGCTGCACCTGCAATGCTATCAAGGCTGGAATCAGCATCCATGGAAGCAGGAGAATTTTCCCCTTGCTTCTGTTGGGTTTTGAATAAGCCCATGGATACTTCATGGAGCCAGAATAAAAGTGATCCCTCTGTAGATCTATCCAGGGACCATGAAATGCCTCTTGCTTAAAATTATCTAGGGGAACAGTGGGTAGCACTCAAGTGCTACAGCTCAGATGCTCCTACCTGCAAGCAGGAAGCAAAATGGAGAGATGGGAGCGAGCTGCTGTGTTCAGCTGTGGTTTCTCTGTTCCTCTCCCGCTTGATGCCTCCCCTGCCATCAGCAGACCTGTGCGGTTCCAGATTGCCCCTCCTTGCTCTGCTAGGAGAACTGGAGTCTGGTTTACTGCCTGGAGTTTACCTTTCCATTTGTTTCCTAATCCATCTGCTTGTTTGTTGAGTGTCTCAAGAGTGACAGTGAGTGAAGAGCACCTAATTTCCTCAGCACCTCTGCCCAAGCTGGGCAAAAGGGCTTGAAGAGAGTCAGGTTTGCTCCCTGCTGTGAGGATAAGATAGGGAAAAGCTTAAGGATAGTGTCTCCTCCCTTACTCATGTTTCTGGGGGACCGTGAAGCAGGTGAGAGCAACAGTGCTGACTGTTGAGGGAGCTGGAGGTAGGGTCAGTGGATTTAGCAGCTTCTCTGCTGCTGGATTTCCCCATTCACACACATCCTGCTATGCCATGCTGTTAGTTACTGCTTTTCCTGAGCCTGTGGCTGCTTAATTAGACATGCAAACGCACTCTACCAGGCTTTATGCAGGCTTGGTGTAAAATTTCCTCATGCATAAGCTGCCTGGAAAGCAGGGCTGAAGGTTGAATGGGCTTTCCTCTGTCTTCTATGGCTTTGATTAGTAGTCCTTTAGTGTAAGATACTTACATTAAAGTTACCCTCTTCTCTTCAGAAAGTGATGCATGGGACATGATCCCATCCTCCCCTTTCTTTGCACTTGCAGGCCTTGATGATGTCCCAGTGTCACCTGGTGACTGTCTCCAATCTTTGTTGCATTTGGGTGGCTGAAATCTGAAACCTCTGTGATTGCCCCATTGACCATGAAGATGGTCCAGGCTTAGAGAAGCATTACTTAGAACTTACTTTGAAATGTCTCCTGCATATATATGCTGTGGAGAGGATCTGGATATTCTCAAAGCATCCTGTGTGTAATGGTTTCAAGCATAACTTTTGTACCAGCTGCCTTTGGTGGAGCCTGGTGAACTAGTACCCAAACAGCCAGCTGCCCTACTTTATAATTTTATATACATATATGTTTTTTAACATCACACAAAATCATCACTGAGCTTCCTGCTCTCCCTTGTGACAGGCAAGTGCTGGAGCAAGCTGTGGCTCTGAAGCCGCTTTGGGTTGGAGAAACAAATACAAGAGCCAGAGCTTGAAACCAAGGCCAAGGCATCTGTGGTCTTGCAGGTCTGCTTATGGTAGCCCAGGGCCCCAGGAAATTTGATGGTTCCAGGAGTAGACCCTTGGAGCTGCCCTTCCTTCCTTCCTTCCTTGTTTACCATGTAACATACCCATGGGATTTGTTTATTATTTTTCCATATAGAGTAGTTCTTTGTATATAAATTACTGAAAAAAAAGTATGATAAATAAGACAGAGTCACCTAGTTTTGTACCTATCGTGTTTAACTGATGTGAGCTCAGCGACAAGCCACTCTCTATTTTGGTCTTTGTGACGTTATACTCTGCAGAAATGAGCAAATATGAGACAAATAAAAAATATAGAGATAATATAGATTGTACTTAAGCTGTCTGTGTGTGGTGCTGTATGGGTGACTTCTGAGCTGATTCACAGTTTTTCCTCATTGCAGGGACTGAGGCTGGGTGGGTCAGGATGTCTTGTTCTCTTCTCAGGAGGAAAGTTCCTTGTGTCTATGTAGGAGCTGATGGAGAAGCATCACTGCAGCACCCTGAACTGAGACACTACTGATGGCCCAAGGCAGGAGCAAAACCCATGTGTCAAAACCCTGGAGTAGAGATGAGTCCTTGGGTGCTCAGTGTGAAACACCTGTGGGAGAGAGTGGGCTGCTGTCTCTGACATGGGCTGCAGCAAACAATATCTCTGGGCTTTTCTTCCATGAGCAGCATTTGGGGCTGGGGCCATTCGCAGTGGCAGAGGGAATGGGAATGTCAAACCCCCAAACCATCCTGAGTGCTGCAGCCTGCTGGGGACGTGGCCCACCTGGGTATCGGGAACATGCTCATCGCTTCCATCTCAGCTCTGAGGAAGGGTGGCTTTTCCACACAGAGAGAAGGTCGGGCTTCTCCCGATAAGGTGCTGGCCACACTTCCTTCCCCTTCTGCCATCCATGGACAGAAGCTCACTGATTTCCTCCTTGCTGTTCCCAAGTAAGGCAGTGAGGTCACTCAGCAGGGAAGTTTCTGGGCACAGCTGCCCTGACTGCACCTGCCTCTCCTTCATCTGGTCCAAGGACAGTCTGGAGGGAATTTTTGTAGTGAAAAGCATTATCTTTCCCACGAAAAGCTGATTCAGCACAGCTGAACCATTCCTGAAAGCAAGTGCTTTGGGGAGTGATATTCAGCATTAAGCTTGCTTTCTGAGCCCTTTTCTTTCAGAGATTATAAATCTGTCTTTGTCCTAAAACGTCATGAGCGGTCCCCCATCCCATCTTTTTTGGGCACATTCTTGAACGTGTCCTGCAACAAAGCTAGGAGGAGCCAGAAAACGTGGTCTCACTGAGACACAGCTCTGTCCCAAGTTCAGGAATGACCAAACACACTCTCAACTGTGGAAAAAAAAAAGAACTTGCTTTATTTGTAAAGTCTACAAAATACAGAGGAGTCGGGTAGGACACATACTGTAAGTCAGAAAATAAATAAGTTTTTTTTTTTTGCTCTATATAAGTATAAGATAAAATGTGATTTGCATATATAAAATATAAAGTACGGCTCTGTACCAACATCCTGGCTGTGCCGAGAGGCGGAATGGCAAAGAGGACGTGAAAATAACTTATGTTCGTGCAATAAATAAACCCAAGAGGAGCTGGGGTGGGGGATGCCAACCACAGTGCCCCATCCACGAGTAGCAGGCACCTCTCTACAGGGAGGAAGGGAGGCTGCAGCCAAGGGCGGCTGGCGTGGCAATACCCAGGCAGGAGCGGAATGGAGGGGCAGGGGAATCATCTACAGCAGCAGATCCTGAGATGGGTCTGCCTCTGTTACCTCCCCTGTGCCACCTGTATTTAGCAAACCCAGCTCTTCTCCAGCCTTTCAGCCTGCTCAAGAGCCAGTTGTCCCACACCCCTGTCCAAGCTGGAGGAAAACCAAACGGAGGAGCCTACCTGCCTGCCAGGTAGCTCCCAGGAGCAGGGATGCTCTCCGCCCCACTTCTCACCTCCTGCACCTCCACCCCTCTCCGCCTCTGCATCTCTGTCTCTTGAGGGCCAGGAGCACCTTTCTGTGGGCTTTGCAGGCGGTGGGGCAGCAGGGAGCTGCTTGGTGGGGCCATAAAAGCTGGCCTGGGCTGAGCAAAACAGTGTTTATCTCCGCTGCAGCTGCCTCCACTTCCTTCCTGCCGGTGCTGCTGCATTTCAGACACCCGTCCAGGCTGAGTGTCCCGTCAGCAGGAAGAGGCGTGAAGGATGTGCGTGATAGAGAAAGATAAAACAGCACCACTGATTCTCCCATTTACGGACAACAGCCTAGGCTGACCCACTCGTGTCCCCCAGCTCTCCCCTGCCCAGTCACTGTCACCTGTGGGGTCCCCCAGCACCACAAGCTGCCACAGTGCTTTCCCATTCCACTCACCCTTACCAGGCATCAACCTGTAGCCACTTTCTGTCCCCCTCTGACCTGCCAACCTTCCCTTGCCATCTGCATTCCCAGAGATTCCAGACATGCTGCCACCTCCCCCCCTGCTCCAGCCGTGGTCCAAATTGTGTGCCCAGTGCTGATACCCTTCTCTTATGCCTTCTTCCCCTGTGCTGTGAAACCTCTCTTTCCTCTTTTCCTTCTGGCACATGCTCCTGGGACTGCCTGGCCCACATTCAGCCCTCTCATGCTCTCTCACAAAAAAAGAGGCACCTCGTGTTTTCCTGCCAGCTTGGAGTGGTGGGATGCTTCCCCACTGCTGTCTGCATGGGTTCGCTCTTTCCTGTCTGGACCCCCAAGAGGGGAGGGGACTGTGGGGGTCACTGGTGGGGTCCTGTCCTTCACCCCAGCACCCACATAGCAGCAGCCCTCCCTACATGGGGGAGCTGAAGGCCAAGGGATGGGAGAAGGAGGATTTTGAGCACAGGTCCTGGCAGGGAGGAGGTTGGGGAAGGACTGGGAGGCAATTCATGGGGAAGGCACCCCAGGGAGGACTGTGCCCAGCCGGGGGACAGAGGCCAGCACTAGGAGTAGGCGGCCTGGTTGGTGCTGGACTTGACGATGGTGATGACGCTGGCGGTGGCCACCTTGGCGGGGGGCCCATGGGTGGCCACGGTGCGGGCGAAACCCTGCAGGGCCTCGTACTTGCCGCGGAGGGTGTCAAGCTCCAGGCGCATGGCAGCGTTCTCCCGGGCCAGCTTGTCCACCTCCCACTCCAGCTCCATCTTCTGCTTCTGCAGTTCTTCCTTCTGGCAGACGCGCTTCACCCGGCAGCTGGCAGCATAACCCCGGTTCTTCAGCGTCCGACGACGCTGCTTCAGCCTCGCCACCTCCTCCTTGGAGAGGCCCCGCAGGTGGTGGTTGAGCTCCCGCACTGACAGCCCCATCAGCTCCTCATCTGACAGCAGCGGCGTGTTCTCCCCCAGCTCCCGCTTCACCTGCCAGAGAGAGGGGTTGTCTGAGACGTCCGAAACCAGCCCCCTGACTCCCAAGCCCCTGCTCCCACTGGTGCTCACCTTCAAAGCCTTGCTGGAGAGGCCGTCTGCAGCCATCCTTCCCTCACGCTGGCCCTGCTGAGCAGCCAGGAGAAAAGCCGGTTACTGCCAGCCCCATGTCCCTCACCTCAGAACAGAAGACACCAGCCCCGCTGGTCCCCTGCCCGCTGCCCACATCCCTCCCACCCCGGGCCGCATGACTCATCCCACTCCTTTTAAAACAGTACGTAGTAATAGTATTAATAGGAATGATGACTGCAAGGAATAATAATAATAATGGGGCAAGGATGGACGCACGTCCCTCCTTCATCCCATCCCGAGATGGTTGGGATGCTGCTCTGCTCAGGCGACCAAAAACGCCCCAGCCGGCTGCTGGGAAGCCAAGGCTTCCCCGCGGGGAGGAAACCCAGGCGAGATCCTCCCGACGCTGAAGGGAAAGTAAAAGCAGCAGCACCACGGAGTGACACTGTGGCGAAGTCACCCAGCCGGGACCCGTGTGGAGGTGCCGCCCCACCGCCTGGCGAGAGCACCGCGGGTCCCGGCGCAAGGGTCGCGTGTCCGCAGGCTGCGGGGGCGAAGGGTCGGGGCCATGCAGCGCGGGCGGGTGAGAAGTGGCGACYCCGTGATTCAGCAGCCCACGGGGGAAAGTCACGGAAGCAGTGCCAGTCCCTCCCCGTCCCTGGCGCGCGGAGTGAGGAGGGGTCCGGGACCCCGGACTGCAGCTCAGCAGCCTCTCCCCACCTCGGGAAGTCCCATCCTCGTTAGAGGAGCCCTCAGAGGGACGAGATGGGCCAGGACGGGTCCGAGAGCGCCCCGCGAGGGATGAGGGGCTGGAGGGGGGCGGCGGGAAAGGTGGAGCCGGGGTTGCTGGAAGCTGATGCAATCCGGGCCGGGGAGCCGCCGCCGGAGCCGGAGAAGCGGCGGCGGATCCCTCCAGGGCGGTGGCCGGGAATTCGGAGGGAAGAGCGGACGGTCCCGAGAGCGGCCGGCCGGCCCCCCCGTCCCGTTCCCTCCCAGCTCTAGTCCTGGTCCCGATCCCCGCCTTCGGCGGCGGCAAAGAGGCCTCCAGCCGGTGCCGGACCCCACGCCCCCCTCTCCCGGCTGCCCCGCGTGGGCCGAAGGCGAAGCGAGAGCGGAGGGGCCGCCCCGGCCGGTGCTCACCTGGCGGCTGCGCTGGTCCCGCGGGGCCGCTGCCGGGTCAGGGCGTCGGGCGGCGCCTCCAGCCCCGCTCCCCGCGATTACTCACCCGCGGATTCTTTTCATTCATAAAAACACAGTCATGCGGTGACGTCACCCTCACCACGCCCCCTCGCCGCCGCTGCCGCGAGGGGCGGCCGCTGCTCTTAAAGCGACCACTGCCCTTAAAGCTCCGAGGGGTGCCAGCCCTCCTCGCACCCTGCCAGCGTGCGAAGCCCACGGCGGTATGAATGCAGCCGCGCTCCAACAGCGCTGCTCTTACCCCGAATTTAAGGATGACGCACGCGCAGTGAACAGCCCTGCCGGGAGCAGAACACGACGTCAAAACAGTCCACTGCCCCTTTAAGAAGTGTGTGTTCCCCCCGCCATCGCCCCTCCCCTCACAAAGATGGCGCCTCCCGCCCTTCCGCCCTCCACCCCGGGCTGCCGGCGGGCGCGGCGTTAACCCCTCCCCCCGCGGCCCCGCCCCGGAAGCGGCACCGCTGATTGGCCCGTCATGGGGGGTGGTGTCGGCGATTGGCGGGCGGCCGACGGCGCGCGCTGGCGGCGGCGCGCGGGGGGCGCTGGGAGCCCGTCGTGCTTTGCCCGGCGCCATCGCGGGATCCATCCGCATCCTCCTTCCTGGCCCCGGGGTGTCAGCCCGGAGGCGCCCCAGGTGCTGGGTCACCCCGTGCGTGGAAGGGCAGGGGCCGAGCGGTGCCTGCGGCCGCGTTTCCCTGGGGAGAAGCCGCCCGGGGCTCTGGGAAGATGCAGTTCTTTGGGCGGCTGGTGGACACCTTCAACAGCGTCACGCAGATATTCTCCAACCCGTACCGCGTGAGGGAGGTGCCGGCCGCCGAGTACGCGGGGCACGCCTGCCTGCGGGAGGAGGGCAGAGTGGCCCTGTACAAGAACAGCTTCGCTCGCTCCTGGGACTGCCTGTTGGTGAACCCCCAGAGCCCGCAGGTCGCGTTCCGGTGAGTGACAGACCTGTAGCCATCCCTGCTGATGGGGGAAACCAAAGACCCCAAATTGCTGATCTCGAGGCTACGGGTGTGGGGTGATGTGTTGAAGCAGCGGGTGGGCTGTGAGGGGTGAGAGGCCCGTGCGTGTGCTGGTGGAGGAGTTGCCATCAAAACAGCTCGTGGAAACAGGACAGGGTCCAAACGCTGTGACAACAGGCAGCTGTGAAGTAGTTTAGAGCATCCATAGGTGCACGTGCACTTCTGCTCTTACCTGTTGTTGGTTTAGCATCTGGAGTATAGGATACTTCAGAACCCAACGTTCTTCAGGAAAGGGAGATGCTCTCTGACAATGAAGTAGTCTCCCTGCTTCTCTTGGAACAAGCATGACACTAGGTGAGGAAGCATAGGAAAGTTCCCAGCACTGCTGTTTGGAGAAGAGCTATTTGCCTCAGATACACAGGATTGGGGTTGTTCCTTTGAGCAGAACCAACCTTGTCGTTGCCTCTCCTCCAGACTGTTCCAGCTGGACAACGAAACAGATGCCCTGGTGTACTTTGAGCAATATGCCCGGCAGCTGCGCCCTTTCTACGAGAGCTCGTGCCAGCCCTTGTCCCTGGAGGAGCTCCAGCAGCTCAGCGACTGCCTCCGCAGCCACCCCAGCTGGTCCTCAGCACACGTCGCTGTGGAGTTCGGCCGCCGGGAGAGCTTCCGGCACAACCACATCCTGAGGCAAGGAGCGGGGGGTCTCCAGGAGTCTCGGTGCTTGGGAGGGCAGGCTGGGCTCTGTTAGAGTATCCCTTCGTCGCTGTGGTTGATGGGTTTCAACCTGCTGCTTCAGAGCCTGGAGCTCTGGTGTTTGAGGTAAAGATTGAAGTGTTCTGCTAGAGACACTGGTTAGGTTATTGCAGCCCTAGCAAAGCTGATTTTTGGAGGGGGTGGTGGCTGACTTTGTAAGCCACAAGATTGGAGGTACAGTAGGACTGTCTGGAAACAGTTTTTGGCCACAAACCCTTGCTCTCTTTTCATGGGGAAATTCTGTCTTGATTTCACCCCAGCCAGCAGCCAAACCCCACGAAGCCGCTTGCTCACTCCCCCACCAGAGGGAGCGGGGAGAGAATCGAAAGGACAAAAGGTAGAAAACTCGTGAGTTGAGATAAAGACAATTTAATAGGGAAAGAAAAAGCCATGCACACAAGGAAAGTAAAACAAGGAATTAAATCACTGCTTCCCATGGTTGGGCAGGTGTTCAGCCACCTCCAGGAGAGCAGGGCCCCGTCACGCATAGCAATGACTTGGGAAGACAAACGCCATCACTCCAAATGTCCCCTCGCTTCCTCTTTCTCCCCAGACTTTATATACTGGGCACGATGTCATATGGTCTGGAACATTCCTTTGGTCAGTTGGGGTCACCTGTCACGGCTGTGTCTCCTCCCAGCTTCCCATTCACCCCCAGTTTCCTCACCAGTGTGGCAGTAGGAAAAGCAGAAAAGGCCTTGGCTCTGTGTAAGCCCTGCTCAGCAATAACAAAAGCATCTTTATATTATCAACTCTGTGTTCAGCACAAATCCAAAACACAGCCCCAGACCAGCCACTGTGAAGAAAGTTAACTCTACCCCAGCTGAAACCAGCAGGAGTTTACCGATGATAGGGAAGACTGGTGAGGGGTTAGGGAAGGCAAATGGCAGCATCACCACCAGGTTACTGACTCCTGCCTTCCTTTGGGCAGAGGAAGCTGATCCCATATGGGAATATGCATATCCCATATGCAGAAAAAGAAGCAGCATGTCAGAGAGAGAGTTCGGGGCAGAGCTGCTTGATGGCCCTTCCTTGTGTGCTCCTTCCCTGGCGAGAGGCCGGGTTTTCATGAACCTCATAGTTCACACCAGATGGGGCAGATGCGGAAGGTAGCTCTGGAGCAGCTGCACGTCCTCCTCCTCCCCATGGCCATTCCTGGGCCTCACGCTGAGTCCTCTCTTGCAGCTGTGTGAACAGCACGGACAGCGAGGATGGCTGCACCCCACTGCACCTGGCGTGCCGCAAGGGAGACATGGAGTGCCTGCTAGAGCTGCTGGAGTGCCACGCACGGGTGGACATCACCGACAGGAATGGGGAGACTGTTTTCCACTACGCTGTGCGAGGGAACAACCCCCAGATCATTGAGGTGGGAGCGATTTCTAGTCGGGCAGAAAGCGGGACCAGAATGGGTCCTCTCTGTGCTGTGAGGAGATGGGAAAACAGCTGCAGACAGGGGAAGAGAAAGTTTGTTCTGTTGAGTTAATGCTTGAGCCCGATTTCAGTCTTTTATTTTCCCTCTTTACTGGTGCTGTTTTCCGTGACCAGGGTCCAGATTCCGCCCTGCACTGGAACAAGGATGTTAAGCAACTTTCCTCATAAAGTGTCCTTCACTGCTATTTGCATCAGGCCTTCATTGTGCCTTTCCTTAGGCCAGTGGCTGTCCCTTTCCTCTTTCCTGTGAGCAGGGTGTTTGGTTTTGGGCAGAGTGCTTCTATAGGGAAGTGTGTGTTCAGGCTGCCACGGGGGATCATGTGTTGCCCACAGGCTGAAGGACAGTTCGGAGCCGCCTTGGGCTCTCTGCGCTGCAGGACCTGCTGCTTGAACGGAGTGGCCTTGTACGGGGTACAGCGATCAGAGCCTTGAGGCAGAAACTGTCTGAAGCCAGAGGTGTTCTTGATTGCTCAGAAGTGCTGGGCAGAGTGACAGGGTTTGTAAGGGTGTGGGTGGCCTTGCACATGGTTCCTGAGGCCTGTCAGCTCCCCAAGACTCATTGCAAGAGTGGGACTGACTCTCCCCCACAGCTGCACCCCCCACATTTGCCCAATACCTCTTGTGACAGCTCTCCCTCTGCCTCCCAGTCTGTGTTGGAGTTTCCTAATGCATGATGAGGTAGGGATGAGAATCAGGGCTTGCCGTGCTGTGCAGTGGGCAGTTAGGAACTTAGTATTAAAAAGATATCCTCTTTATTTCTCTGATGGCATCAACTTGGCTTGTTGTTGCACAAGTACTTACAGGTCCTTTAAGGTATCTGTCTCTTGTTTGTTTCTTTTCTCTATTAATTCCTTGCTAAACCAGAGTGAAGAAACTAAATTCCCACTTCTCTTGTGTGCACCAGGGCTTGCAGGGCTTCCCCACTACGGGAGTGGGATATTTCTGTGCGACAAACCAGTCAGATCTACAGTGTACAGCGTGCAGGGATGGAGAGGACAGGCTGTAGTGTCGTGAGGAGTCCAGTGCTCCAGAGTCTGTCCTTGGAATTCAGGAAGGGAGACAGTGCTCTTGCATGTTTGTCTGTCTATTTATTTATCTACTGTCTCCTCTTTCCAGCTCCTGGGCAGAACCCCAACCACTGGCTTGGACCACCTGAGCCATGAAGGGCTGACTGCCCTGCACCTCGCATGCCAGCTGGGCAAAGAGGACATGGTTCGGTCCCTGCTGAAGTGCCGTGCCAGCTGCAGCGTCGTGGGCACGCTGGGCTACCCCATTCACACAGCACTGAAGTTCTCCCAGAAGGGGTATGTAGTTCTCCCAGAAGGAGTTTGTGGCTCTCCCTCCAGTCTGGGGGCCTGTGCTTGCTCAGCATTGTCCAGGACTGGAGCCCTTTCAAGGCTGTGCTCAGTAGGACAAATGTCTTGCGTAGTCATTGGCRAAAGAACAGGAAGGTGCTGGTATAGAAAAGAAATAAATGCTTTCTGAAAGAAACTTTTTTTCCCCTGAATTAATATATTATTCAGTATCAGACCTCAGGAGAAAGACACAGATTTTAAAAAATATGTTTGTGAAATGCTTTTTCTCAGCATGAGGTGTGGGAAGATGATTTACTGATGCTTACATAATATTGTTAATTGCTGTACCTCTGTCTTTGAGTGCTCTGATCCTAATAAGCTTTCATTTCAAAGCCTAGTTTTTCCCATCTCCTGTAGGCCAGAGGTACTCTTGACTCTTAATAACACACTTTGGAAGTGAATCAAAAGAGGCACAATATTTACTCCCTATTTTGTTTGGAGAAATTCAATTCCCTTTGTATAATACTTAATGTTCATAGAGTGCCCTACGAATAGGGCTTTCAAGGCAACACTAGCTGCTGGTAGCTAATATTTCAGCATTTTGAAAAGTACTTCCCAACATTAGAGACTCATTCACAAAATGTGTTTAGGTCACTGAGTTTGCACTGGGGCTCCATCTCTTGTGCAGGGTTTGTTTGGTGGTGTTTCAGAGTGGAGAGTGTATGCTTATTTCATAAGTCTACCTAGCCCACTTTCTAGACACCAGATACTGGTCTGTTCACAACAGTTGTGGTTTTTCACTCATAGGGAAGTACACAGATTCTTAATTTCAGCAAGTATTTAACTATTATTGTTCTATCTCCTTGTTTCCATGGAGAGTGAGAGGAAGAATTTATCTTCTCAGGTTTGGACAGTTTCCGGAAATGCCATATTCCTGTATTAAAGAAGCACCCAGATGTTGCTCCACAGCTTGTAATTTGGAAGGGGTTCTCCTGCTCCCAGCACTGTTTTGCTTGTATGCTTCCTGTTGTGCCCACATTTTCTGTGAAGAGCAAAACAAAAGTGCGGCTGAGGAACTCACAGGTGTTGCAGAGACCCTTCTGCTGAAGCTGCTGAAGGGTTTCCTGGTTTTCCTCTGTGTGGAAGGCGGGTGCTGATGTGAGTGGAGGTCTTGAGTCAAGACAGCAGGTACCCATCCCATCATCTCACTGTTTTTCCCAGGTGTGCCCAGGCCATCCTCGAGGTAGATGCCAGCCAAGTTTGCTCCAAGGACCCGCGCTATGAAGCCACTCCACTGCACTGGGCAAAGAAGGCAGAGGTAAATGGAGCCAATCTGTGGTGAGGGCCTGTGCTGCTACCCAGCACCCAGTTAATTCCTCCTGTGACTAACCTGTCCCTTTCTGAATGCACAGCCCAGCCAGCAGCCCAGTGTTTGATTCTCTTTGCACTGTGCCAAATGGTGCTGTTTTCCACAAGGCACAGAGCAGTGGAGCTTTGTGGTGAAATAAACTAGTGGGCTCATCCCTGGTATTTCATCCATGGCTGTGAAACTGCCAGCTGGTCCCATTTCTCTTTTGATGAGGAAATTGCAGCACTGTCCCTGCAGCACAATTGCCCCTGGAGGGAGCTCGCTTCTCATTCCCTGTCAGATTCCTGGGAGAAAACAGATTGATGCCTTAAAAACTGCAGGGGAAGTGTGAGGTAGGCACAGAGTGGTGGCATGTGGGTGAAAGTGGCAGGATGGTAATATGCCACACTGGAGCACTTAAATGATGCTTGTTGCAAGCAGAGGGTATTCCTATAGCAGGATTCTTTTCCCTCCTGCAGTATCCCATTCCTCTCAGAAACCTCCTGTGGAGTTTCAGAGCAGACTTTAATTTGCTTGGCTTATAAAAAGAAAATCGGAAAGCAAAATTTTCCTTTCAGTCTGCAAGGATCCTAGCCTGAGTACAAACTGTTTTTTTCTCTATTGATCTCAGCCAGTCATTATAGCTGCGTGTCAGCCCCAAAACATCCAGAAACTCTAGCCGGACTGTGCAACTACCGACTGGTTCTGTGGTAAAAGACAGAAACCCCAGTGCTTGGAACAATTCAGCTGGCACCTGCCAGACAACTGTATCCAGGCTAAGGCTCCCTCCTCTTCCCTTGCTTTGCTTGCCATGAGACCTGGATGGTTTGAGTGCCTGGATGAGTGTCCCTCACAATGGCTTTCTCTCTTCTTGATGTGGCCCCTGCACGCTTGGGCACAGATGACACGGCTGCTGCTGGAGTACGGCTCCGAGGTGAACGTGAGCAGCCGCACGGCTGACATGGCTCTGCACATTGCGGTCCAGAGGGGCCGCCTGGACTGCGCCATGGTCCTGCTGACGCACGGCGCCCAGACCAACGCCCGTGGGCAGGATGGCAACACACCGCTGCACCTGGCCATGAAGGTGAGTTTCCTGCAGAGGCTGCTGGGAAGGAGAGAGGGTTTTCTTGAAGGGTTGAGACAGGGACAGACTCCTCTGAAATTTTGGCTGTTTCATATGGTGTTCCCTTGTGGGTGCTTTGGCTAATGAAAAGAGGAGGGAAGGAATGAGAAATCATGTAGTGGCTCTTGACTGAGCTTTCTCTTGTCCCCTAGCATGACCACCTGGATATGATCAAAGCAATCATCGTGTTCGGAGGAGATGTCGAGATCCCCAATGATTTCGGGGAGACACCAGGGCTGTTGGCAGCCAGGAGCAGCAAAGGTGAGGGAGCATGTCAGCAGCCTTACAGGGTGAGCCCAGCATCCTGTATCCCCTTGGTAGCCAAAACAGTGTCTTGGGGAGAGGTGAGAACATGCCACGCGTGGGTGATGCTTCTCCAACATGCTTTCCCAGCTTCTAGTTGCTCACAGAGTAGGCACTTGCTTTGCTAGTGGTGTAGGATTTGTATTAACAGTCCTTGCTGAATTTCTCTTCTGTGAAACACAGAGATGCAAGAGGAAAAACTGGCACAGTCCCCTTCTTTCAAGTCACAATATCAAGCACTGCAGGCTCACAGGATGATGTAGCACTGCTGAACCACCCAGGCACAAGCAGACATGGGTGGTTCTTCAGGGGCAAGAAATGCGTGGCACACGCCCTTGAAGCTGCACAGCAGTGGGTACTCCTGCTGTACACGAGGCCTCCTGCCTGGCGTTTGGGGAGAGATGCCCAGGACGTGTTTTCCCCTTCCCCAGGTCATCCCAAAGGTTTTGTGAGGGTCAAGCCTCCTGTGAGTTTGGCAGAGCACATTCGCCCGTGGTGTGTGCGTGCACTGATTCTCTTTCTGACCTGTAACTCCCCCTTCGTCACCTAAGGTGCGAACCGGAAAGTGCTCTTAGACCTGCTGCAAACTGTAGGGACCGAACGCTGCCACCCACCACCCAACCCTGACTCCCCAAGCCTGGCACCATCTGCCGCCTCCTTCCTGGAAGGCCAACCTTCCTCACGGAGCAGCCTCAACAGCTTAGGTAAAGCCTTCCCTGGCCCTCCCTCGCTCTCCTCCCTTCTTGCTTCACAATGGTGTCTCAGATCTCTTCTTCAGATGGGCCATGCTCTGGGGACTGTCAAAGCTCTCAGTGTCGGGTGACTCTGTCATGACTCTGTCCTCATTCAGCTGTTGCAGGATCCTGTCTCTTTTCCCTGCTTTTCCTGTGTGTGTACTCCAGACTCTTGTACTCAAAACTTTTGTTTTATAGACCTGACAGAGTGTAACTCTGTAAAAAGGAAGACTGATTGCCTCACGTCTCTGGAAGAGGGGGCACTTAGTTTCCTGCATGTACTTTATCCACTGGGTCGTGTACAGAAGGGGAGGTACTTGCTTGTCTTGGAGGCCTTGAGGACCTCCCAGTGTTGTGCTGGGCACGGGGAGATTTAGAAGTGTCACTTATTCAGATCCTGGAGGCCAGCAGCTGGGAGAGGGAAGGGGTGAAACCTGAGGATACCTTGATCACAGGGTTTGTTGTGCATAGGAAAAGCGTACCTTGGGACATGAGATTGTGTAGTAGCTTGTGCTCTATGCTGCCCAGACTGTATGAATAAGTGTGTGGGTCTATTCTAGGTGCCAGGTTTTCCACCTCCAGGGAGCTCCAGAGCTCAGGCAGAGGCAAGAGGAGGGTTTATGGAGTAGGCAGTGGGTGAGTTGACTTGGAGGGTCATGAGAAGAGCTTGCAGGCAGCTAATATCTGCTTGTGGACAGCTTCCTGTGTGATTATGGTGGAGGTTTCCTTTGCAAAGGCTCTCCTGCGGGGCTAGAGGACAACCCTGGAATATGTCTGCATCACCACAAATCTCACTGCTGACACTAGGACTTTCTTTTCACCATGGCCCAGTGAAGGCAACCCCTGCCCGGTTTCAGCTCTGATGCAGTGACAGAGAAAGACCGTTTTTTGTCATGGACTCTGGCGCTTGAAGAAACTCCTCACCACATCCATTGTCGTCCACAGCCACCTTCTGGCCTGGGCACTGGCAGGAGTTTGTAACTTCTCTCCCCTGTTCTTCTTTTGGTTTCACAGGCTGGCTTCTCACCTAGCCTGGATCGGTGCCCTGCACCCAGGGTGGCCTGGGTGAACGTCAGCTGAGGGGTAATGACAAGTCACCCTGTCCCCGCAGCTCTCTTGCCTATTTACTTCAAGGAGTAGATTTAGGTTTTATCTTAACAGCTTGCAGTAAACTGCGTAGTGGGCACACTGCTGGGCTCTGCATTCTCTCTCACCCACTGTGCACATCATCTGCTTCTCCAAATCCTATGTCTTTGCCAGTGCATCTCCAGCTGCCCGCTCTAAAGGATGGTGCTGCTGTTCCTTGGTGTGGAGTTAAATTTGGGGGGTACCTGTTGACTGTGGGTAAGATGTGTCTCCTGCAGGGAGCTTTACTGGGAAGGGAGTTGGATATTCTCTCTGTGATTATGGTGGAAATCAGTTGCCGTGCTGGTGGTCTCTAATTTACTTTTTTTCCTTTTGCATGTTCATGGCCCTCTAGGGTACAAGGACCTTCTGTATGTTTCCACAACGCTTGGACAGTTGTTGAAGGCACCAGATGTTGTGGACACGCCCAGTGAGGTTAGAAGAAAGTAAGTGAGGAACAGCTTCTGTCCAGGCTCCTGTGCAACTTGAAGGTGAAATCCGTGTGTGAATTCTCCCCTCCCACACCTGTGGGGTGGCATCCTCAGAGCTCACATTATTTCATGTCCATCGACATTGCAGTTTTTGCCAGCATCTTTTGAGAAATCTCTGTTTCCATAAATGACCCCTGCCTGTCCTGCCTGCAGCCCTGGAGCTGCAGTGGAGCCCGAGCTCAGCAGGTGAAACCCCTGCTCTGTCCCTCCCCTGTACCACTGGGCACCCAACACTGTTTTGGCTTTTTGATTTCCCCATCTCCACACACGGCCCTGATGCTCACTCAGCTCCTCTGCACTGTCTTGGCAGTGCCTGCCCCTCTTCTTGCATGGAGTGGAGGAGGGTTGGCACTGAAGTGCTGCTGGCAGGATTTAGGGCTGTCTGCTTTTTTACTTAGGACACAACACCCATTACTGTGTAGTAAGGGACTTGGGTATGGTTTTGGCTGGGGACTGACTGTGGTGTAGAGGTTAGAGATGGCTATGCAAGAGTAAGGGGTGTTGCACCAGCTCTGACGAGCCTTACTGGACGTGTCTTACTTGCACCTGAGAAAGCACTGCTGGATTGATTTATTCACTGATTGCGTTCTCTGCAGCAATCTACCTTCTGGCGTAGCTTCCCGTCCCCAGGGCCACGTTCCCATGCAGTGTTCTGTGATCTGTAATCTGTCCCACAGCTCCCAGTCATCGGTGTCTGTCTCTCTCCAGTCAGGACCGGCTCCTGTGCTTGGATGGAGGGGGCATCCGAGGCCTTGTGCTCATCCAACTCCTCCTGGCTATCGAAAAGGCCGCGGGCCGTCCCATTCGTGAGATTTTTGACTGGATCGCGGGGACCAGCACTGGAGGGATCTTGGCCTTGGCTATTGTACATGGTAAGGACATAATGGGCCCCTTCTCGCTCTAGTGGGCTTGAGTGTTCCTCTGTGGGAAGCAGGTGTGGAGTGGGAGCTGTCTCTCTGAATCCTGGCTGAGATCTTTTCTGACTGCCAAAGGAAGGAAGGGATGTTCCTTAATGAAGGAAAGCCTAGACTTGGCTTTGTGCCCACTTCTCATGTCTTCTGGCTTTGAGCGTCTTTCTGGGTTTTGGGAAGTGCATGGTGGCAGAGTTCTGTGCTCTTCCTGTCTCTCCACAGAGGCTTTAGAGCAAGGTGATTGACACATTCTGGTAGTGGGAAACTGTGCTCCAAGCTTGCCTTGCCTCTATAATCCTTCCCAGTCATGCTGCTGAGGACCAAGCAGATGACAGGCAGCTTGGGAAGGGAATGGGTTTGGGAGTGATGCCTCCCATCTCCTGCTTGTCCTGGAAAGTTCTACCTCTGATGTACTGTTTCTTCTGCCTGCCTTTCCTCCCACCCCCTGCTCCTGCTGACACTGTTGCCCATCTCAGGGAAGTCCATGGACTACATGCGCTGCCTGTACTTCCGCATGAAGGACATGGTGTTCCGGGGGTCTCGGCCCTACGAGTCGGAGCCCCTGGATGAGTTCTTGAAGAAGGAATTTGGGGAAAACACCAAAATGACAGATGTCCAAAAACCCAAGTAGGTCCTGCCTCGGGCTGTGCTGGTTGATGCTGTCCTGCATGTGCTTTAGACAGCAGAGATGAAGCAGAGATCTCAGCAGAGATGCTCGACTTCTCCTTAGAGCAGATCTGGAGAAGTGTGATGTGTAGACTGTTAAAGCCTTAAGTATTTTTTTTCCATTTTATTCTTATTCTCTCATGTCCTCTTCCCCAGGGTTATGGTGACAGGAACCTTGTGTGACCGACAGCCAGCTGAGCTCCATCTTTTCCGGAATTACCCTGTACCAGAGACAAAACACTCCACTGAATACAAGACAAGTGCAACTTTCAAACCACTCACTCAGCCAGAAGGTAAATGATGGTACACAGAAGTCCAGCTGGTTGGTTGGGGAGATTTCGTCCCTCAAAGACAGATTTCATGTTCTTCCTCCTATTGCTCTAAAAATCGGGGTGTCCTTACAATAGCTCATCCCTGTCTTGACTTGTAACTAGATCTTGTGATGGTTCCCTTTTCTCCCTCTCCTCCTCCCTTGGCTTCTCTTGTACCAGGAACAGGGGGTGGCTAGCAAGCTTCATGAGGAAGGGGCCTGCTGGAGGATCCTCCATGCAGTCAGTACCTTTCCCTGGGCTCTCACAGAAAAACATGGAAAAGCCATGTAACCGGAGCACGCAGCCCCCTCCAACTTGCTGCCTTGTCTGGCACACATAACCGGTTCACTATCAAAATAGCAGCAGTGAAGTGGATAGAGAGTAAATTTGACCCAGGATATATAGAAAGTGATGAGAACATCTTTTAAAGCCCTGCAGGGTCATCCTGTGCATCCGAGAAGAGGCCCTGCTGTTGGGAGAAAGAGGCACAACTAAGTAGGCTAGGGTTTCCTGGGATTGCAAGCCATCCTGATTGGTGTTGGTGGAGGCAGGGTGCTTCTGGTGCACAGCAGAGTTGCTGCAAGAGGCCTTTTGCTCTCTGCCCCTCCAGAGCAGCTCGTGTGGCGTGCTGCCCGCTGCAGCGGTGCGGCTCCCACTTATTTCCGACCCATCGGCCGCTTCCTGGATGGAGGGCTGCTGGCCAACAACCCAACCCTTGATGCCATGGCAGAGATCCACGAGTACAACAAGACACTGATCAAAAAGGTGAGGGAGATCCTAGCCCTGACTGGTAACTGGAGTTTTATGACCCCACTGAGCCTCTCTTGAAGTGGAAGTGGGTTTGTGAGTGGGTGCATCTTAATGGATAAACAAGTCAGCAGTGCAGCACCCTAAATGGGAGTGTATGGAGGGGGATATATGTTGAGGATGGTGGCTGGGAGGTGAGGTACCTCTTCTAACAAGGGTGTGAGAGGGGGAGAATGTCTTCGGCTCCTCCTTGCTACTTTGAACAAGGATGATTCAGTTGATGGTTGTGTGTGGCCTTGACTTTGCTCTGCAAGGCCTTTTTCTGCCCAAAAATAAATGGAGAAGACAAGGGTAGGGTACTCTGGATGGGTGAACAGTGAATGCCTTCTGTGGTGTGGCAAGTTCTTCAAAAAGATGAAAAAACAGTGGCACCTGTTGCTCCCTGTAGCTGAAAGGGGAGTGTGGTGCCAAAATGACTGAAGAGTTTGACTGTTTCAGGGTCATCTGGTCCTAGGACTCATCTCTGGGGTGATCCCATGGGTTTGGGGGCAGTCAGGGGATAAGGGACAGAACAGGGCAACTGTTGGAGTCCTGTGGATTAAAACTGTCTCACCAGGCCCTACTTAAGGGGGATGATGTGGAGAGAAAATGTGCCAAGCCTTTTGCCTTGGCTTTCAGAGCTTCCCGAGGATTGCTGTGCAAGACATGCTCCACCTTCATTGCTGGTCCTTGCAAACAAATCCTTTCTTTGTCTGCAGGGTCAGAGGCAGGAAGTAAGAAAATTGGGGTTGGTGGTCTCCCTGGGGACAGGGAAGCCTCCGCAGGTCCCAGTGAGCTCTGTGGATGTTTTCCGCCCCTCAAACCCTTGGGAGCTGGCGAAGACTGTCTTCGGGGCCAGGGAGCTTGGCAAGATGGTGGTGGACTGTGTGAGTACTGGGAGGAAAGGATGGTGAAAGACCCCTGGGGTTGCTTGCAGGGAGAAAGAAAAAGTTTCCAGTCTCCAGCTTCTTCCTTTTGGAAGGAAATTCTGTTTCCTTGGAACTGCTCTGACCGTGGATGTAGTGGGTAATATGTGCAGGAGCACAGAAGGTCTGAAGACCTGTCTGCTTCTTTGGGGTTTTGAGTGCCAAGGGATGTTCTTGCAGCTGAAGGGAGCTAAGGATAGGATGGTGTCAGTGACTCTTAGGAACATTTGCAGATGTGAATTCGTGAAACTGCGTATCTTTCTAGGAAGCATTATTTATCATCTGAGCAACCTGGGCAAAAAAAAATACTAATCATGCTTCAGAAAACAGCAATTCATTTTTCTGTAGGAAAGCTTTGTTTTCCCCACTGGGAAATTAGTAAATGCTAGAAAAGAGGGAGAGTCACTAATAAAAAACAGTAGTTGAGAGCTGTGGTTAGGAGTGGGTAGTAGGCATATGTACTTGCATGCTTCAGAAAGAAGATCATTACATATTTTGCATGGAAACACTCCAAATGGATGAAAGCCAGAAAGATCAGAACTGAAGTTCTGACCATGATCTTAATTCTGTTGCTTTACCTCCTTTTTAGTTTCCTAAAGTGAGAAAATGCCCAGAGTCCCTCTGCTTCCCTTGCCGTTTATTTCCGGGCTGCCAGGGAAGCTGTCCCAGGATAGCTCAGTAAGCCTGGAGTAATCACAGGCTCTCCTGTTACTGGGCTTGGACAGAATGGCTACAGGTGAAATCCCAAGGAGGCTGTCATTCAGATCGTCCTGGGAGTTTACTTAAGGGAATCCACTCAGTGCTGTGATGTATGAAGGGTCTGTAGGGTGCAGTTGTTGTGTCCCAAGGATCAGAAGCATTGTTCTTATGTTAAAAATAAAAAAGAAAAACAAAAGCCACCCCACTCTTGCTGGTGAGCAGTGCCATCCAGGATGCACTTGCTCCTGGTTTTCCCTCTCCCTCTGCGGCTTGTGCAGTGGGACATGGTGCCAGGGAAGCCTCTTGCAGGCAGGGGAAGAGCAGTGAGGCTGTAACTGCGGGCCTGTTTCTCCTGCAGTGCACTGACGCAGATGGCCCAGCTGTGGATCGTGCCAGGGCCTGGTGTGAGATGACGGATGTCCCCTATTTCCGGTAGGAGCTTCCTTTCTGCTCTCTTGCACAGACCTATTTTTATCCCTCTTGCTTCAGATCTGGCTGTGGCATGCGTCATCCCAAATGGCATCCCCTCCAGAGGCACGCCTGCCCAGACCTGTCCCCTGTCCCCCTCTCGTGCCTCAATGACATAACAGAGGATGCTCTGGCCCCCACACGAGCTGATGCACCGAGCACGCCTGGTCTGGGGCCACTTAGTGGAGGCTTGGGGATGTTGTCATGCATTGTCCTTTGGGATGTGCATCCTGCCCCGTTCCACCACGCACAGCCTGTTTTTGACTTGTCCCTCGTGTGCTGCAGTTGCTTCCGTGTGGCTCGGCCTTGAGTGTGGCTGGGCCTTGAAGGAGGGGGAAGGTGTCTGCTCTGCAAGCCTGATAGATCAAGGGCCGGTGAGCACTCTGGCAGCAGGAGCCACTTGGTGGAAGTCTCGGCTTGGCAGGCTTGTGCCTGGTCGCCTCCGTGTCTGTGCCCAGCTGGTGATGCTGTCTTTCTGTCTGCAGGCTCAGCCCTCAGCTGCACACGGAGGTGGTGCTGGATGAGGTAAATGACACCGTGCTGGTGAATGCTCTCTGGGACACCCAGCTCTACATCTACCAGCAGCGGGAGCAGTTTGAGCAGCTGGTGCAACACCTCTGCCGATGACTGACCTGGATGTTACCGTTCTGCATCCCAAAGGCAAGGAGCAGCAGATGCTGTAATGGCTCAGCTTTGCCCTGGAACTAAGGTGTTGAGGTGGGGGAGAGACTAGTAATAATAATCATGAGGAATTAATAATAGACCACAGTGCACATACACATGTATTCCCAGACACAGAATGTATGACATGTATGACAGCTGTGAAATGCTGACAGTTATCCTTGTGCTGTAACCCCATCTCTGCTGATGTGCTTTGTTTTGCTGCCCTGCTCTCTCACCCGGAATCCAGAGCCCCCACCTACTTGTCTTGAGCTGTAGCAGCTGGAATGTCTCCTGTCTGTGCAATACCTCCACTGACAAAGCACCATGCACCTTCCCACGTCACAGAATGGGCCAAGGCCTGATAAACCTTCAGGGATTTCTTGGCTCGCTGGGGCCAAGGTATTTCAGAGTGTATAGTATGGGGAAAAGGGATTATTTTTCCCTCAACACACCCAGTTTGAAGGGGAGCAGAAATGCTGCAACTCTTTGCAGTAGATACGATGCGGAATGTTGCAACTGGCCTTGGGAGAAGGGCAAGCCTTTCCTGAGACAGTTGTCTTTTGCAGCAGCTTCTCCATTCCCCTCTGAGACAGGCAGGCAATGCAGGTACTGACTGTGCCTGGGGAGGGAGCAGACTCCCCCACCCAGGACTTTTTTGTGCCACCTGATTTGCTCTGCTACTCTTTGTTCAAGTGCTGAGGTCTGAAAGCCTGTCTTTACTCACAGCAATCTCAGTGGAAGGAACAAGAGCCTTGGCTAGGGAGATCATTTCTCTTTATTCTTAACATGGAATTGAAATGCTCTGAGATTGGTTCCCACCAAAGAAGCTGACCCTGTGACAATTTAGATTTACTTTTTTTTTACTACTGGAAATTCCACTGTGATTGCTACACCTCTTGTTGTTTCTGCAGTAATTTTTGCATATTTATAAATAATTTATGTATCTTTTAGGAGGAGTTTTGAGGAGTAACCTGAAAAACTGAATTTTTAATAATTTGCTTTTGTCTGAATGGACTGCTGTTGCCTGTTTCTGTGAGAAACTAACGTGTCCTGAAATAAAGAGGGATTTGCATTTGGTTCCAATGTCATGCAGTCCATGGTTGTCTTGTCTCTCTCTCCATTCTGCAAGTTCCCAGAGGCATTCTGAATTTCTTACAGGTAGAAAATCAGGAATAGGGCTCCTTGAGACACAGGATTTATACCCTTTTTATGGGCTGAAGAGGTGAATGACCTGTCCAGCAGCCAGCCCTGGGAGCACATGTGTGATGTGAGTGGCTGGTTATTCCCCCGTAGTTGCAACCATAGTCGGGAGGCTTTGGACCAGCTGCAATATGAGGATCCTTGTGGAGCTGGCCAGGCCTAAAAAGTAGCACACTGGGTTTTGCTTTATCCTTCTCTGACAGGTGTGTGCCCAGGAGCAATCTCAATGGCAGTGCTGGTCCCAGCTCGCCAGAGGTGAAACCTGGGAAAGGATCAAGATAGAAGCCTGTTCCTGTTGTTAGAGAGCCTCACTGAGACTGGGAGTGGGAGGGAAGCTAAGAGCCAGAGGGCTGAAGTCTGGGGTGGGGGAATAGTGGGCAGAAGAGTTGAAATTTGCTTTGAGCTTTCCGTGCATTCCCCCTGCCTGCTGCTATTTGCTGCCTGCGATCACGAGCTGACAGGGATCTCCCGACTCGAGAGGTGCCTGCATAAGAGGGACCTGAAGAGGCTCCACTTGCCCAGCACAGTGAGGCCAAAGAAGCCGCGTCAGAGCGGTGGCAGTGCTGGAGGCGGCAAGCATAAGGCGGTGACTCGGGCAGGTGGCCAGCGCCGCAGGTGTCAGGGCAGGCAGAGCTGGGTACCAAGCTGGCAATCAATAATGCAAAGAGGTGGTCACGTGTCCTTGCTGGCTGTCGCAGGATTCCTCTCTCCCCAGAGTCTGGTTACTTCCAGAGATCAAGTTCCAGCCTCTTGGCTGGTGAATTATTAAACTCCATCAGTGCTCCCTTTGTACCGCGTCTGTGCCTTCCTGCTGTCCTTCCTTGCCGGTGACAGGCTCTTTCCATCCAGCTGGCTGTGCAGAAGCAGAGTCCTCCAGGGCAGTATAGCACCTTGTACTCTCCTTTGTTCCTTGCTGCTCTGTGGGAGAGCGAATAGGCTCCAGAGATGGATCTGTCCTACAGATCCACCATCTCCATCTATAAGGTGAGTGCTGGCATCAAAGGCTGCTCCTGTTTGCATAGCAGAGACGTGGGTGGGCAATGAGCTGTTTTCTGCCAAAGGTTCCCTTGGGTGGACAGCTGAGGGCTGAATCCATTCCCAGGCTGAACTGCAGCAGCTCCTGTGGGCTGTGTTTGGGAGCAGATAGCTGGCAGGAATAGAGGGTAGTGTGGCTCTTAAAGGCAGATTTGGGAAGGAATTGGGCAGCCATGGAGCAGGAAGGGTGACACAACTTGGTTGCTGGTAGGAAGAAGTTGTTTGATCGGCTGTTTTCCCCCTCCCTGGAAAGTGTGTCTGATCTCGTAAATGCTTCCCTACACACATCAGTGCTGAACCAAGGTGGGGAGGGCTGGCAGAAGGGGGGAATGGCTTATCCCAGTCTCTGATCTTCCCTGTAGACGATGAACACCTTTGATAAAAACAGCAAATAAAAGCAGAGAGTCTGATCGTCCATTCCTTCTCTTACTAAGCTGCTGAGTCTGGCAGTACACCACATCCTGGCCAGGAAAGAGTTGTGTTCATGCCTGGATAATAAGCAGTGGCCCCCTGACCGGCCCTGGAGTGAGGGAAAAGGCTGCTCAGATCTTGAAGTTACTCCCCTGCCTGCAGTGGGCGTGGGACCTTGCGAGAAAGTCATCTTCATTTGGGCAGCCACTTGGCTCTGCATTGGGCTACCTTGCCCTCTGGCACTGCTCCTCTCCTGGCTGGCTTGGGAAGGCTAAGGGCAGCTGAAGTTCCTAGCCAGGGAAGCTGATTGTGCACAGCTGTACATTGCCACAGCTCCAGTGCTGTGGTGGAAGGGGCTCTCACCCAGCTGAACTGCAGCAGGAGGACATTGACCTGCTGAGGTCTCTGGGTGTGGGGAAGAAAGGCATTAATGTGCTTCTGCCTGGCCACAGAGTATCCTGGAGCAGTTCAACCCTGCGCTGGAGAACCTGGTGTACCTGGGGAACAACTACCTGCGTGCCTTCCATGGTGAGTGGGGTCCCGCATAGCCAGGGCTCCAGACCATGGTGCTGCACCCAGCCTGGGCATCCTCTGTGCCATCAACCAGGACAAGGTTGCTGGTCCACCACTTCTGACGTGTCCTGGGCGGCTCTTAAGCACTCTTCTGCTCCAGGACCCACTGCTAATGGGGAGAGATGGGGTGCCCTTGCGTATAGGCAAAGTACCACGGGGTGGCTCTTCTGTGTGCTGCTTTCCGGAGCTGGTGGTGGTGGGAAGGCAGGCGAGATCCTTATGGCTCCTTTCCTCTCCCTACAGCATTATCCAAAGCAGCTGAAGTGTATTTTAAGGCAATTGAGAAGATTGGGGAGCAAGCACTGCAGAGTTCCACCTCACACATGCTGGGTAAGGCTTTCCAGCACACAGTGTTCTGTCCTGTGGTGAGCCACGGTTACATTTTTTTTGGCCTTCTCTTTTAGTTGGCCCCTTTTCAGGTATTGGGGGAAGAAAGACAGCTCCTCTAAATGGTTTCTCTCTGTACTAGGCCCTATCCAGGTGGTGAGAGTCAAATTTATTGTGTATCCTTGAATAGCCCTCACAGCCCCAGAACTCTTCCCTGTTTCTGAGATCAATGATTGAGCTCAACTCCTGGGATGGACCTCCAATAATGGACCTCTCACAGAAATCAGTCCCTGTTGTGGCATCCTGCCTCAAGAGATGAAATTTTCATCATGGAGGAAGCATTTTATTCCTCCTTGGAGGTGTGAGGGAAAAGCTGGAGAGCACACACTGAGAGCAGCTGATGGGGTCTTGTCCTCCTGAGCCTGCACCCAGCTGGAATGGCAGCCTGGAGCTGAGGGGCTTATACTCAGCAGCAGAAATAACTCTGCACCTGGTGGTGACCGCTGAAAATGTGTTCAGGGAACTGCTTCACTCTATAAACATTTTAGTAAAAACCTCCCAGCAGATGTGTCTTATCTGCATCTCCCAGCTATCTCCTCTGCTCTGGGTCATCAGTCTCTGCCTTTCCTGGTTTCATAATACCAATGCTGGTGAAGTGGGACCATGCACAGCATCAGGGGTGGGTGCTGGCGCTGCCTTCCCATAGGACAGCCAGAACCGTGCACTGCAGCTTGGGAGCCATTAGGGTTAGAAATGGGGCCTATAGGGGCTATGGCAGAGTAGAAACCCAGCTCCCAGAGCCCGTGGCAGAGGTGAGGCTGCCTGCTGGCACCTGGGCCTGTAGCAGAGCACTGGTCCAGCCACCATGTGGGCTGGAGTAATCCTGCATTGGCAGTACCTGGGGAGGAAGGCTACCAGCCTCTCTCAGGGTGCAGGGAGCAGTGGTTTGTGATATCTCTTGGACATTCACACCCCTGCATCATCAGCCCGAGCTGCATGCTGCTGGTCTGTCTCCTTGGGCATACAAGGAAATGGCTGAAGGATTTCTTCACCTTCTTCTGACTTTTTTCCCTGAAGGTGAAATTCTGATGCAGATGTCTGACACACAGAGACTACTGAGCTCTGATTTGGAAGTTGTGGTGAGTTGTTTTCCCAAGGGTGGGTGGGGAATAAAGGGTTTTCCTTAAACATTAACATTATCAGCATTTACTATATTCAGCCCTTCAACTGCCCTCACACACACCTGCAGGCTGGTGCCTGCCTCCCTGCTGTCTCTGCTGCACGTGGCAGAGGAGGGTTACAGAGCTGGCATGCTCAGAGCCTGGCTGCAAGTGAGTCACTTGCTCAGCAAGTTTTATGAGCCACCCCTTATCACAGTGCGTGCAACATCCCATATGGTGAAGGGACAAGGCTGATGACCCCTTCATCTCTTTCAGGCTCAGACCTTCCACGTGGACCTGCTGCAGCATATGGAGAAGAACAGCAAAATGGATGTGCAGTTCATCAGTGTAAGTGATGAACTCCCTTCTCCTCAGCTCTCCTTGTTTCCCTCTCCCCTTCACCCAAGGGTTTTTGCTTGAGCACTTGAGGTGTTCCCTTGACTTTCCTCAGCAGGAGTTACGGGGGCTTATCTTCTCCATCATGGAACAATCCCCCCTTATTTGGCTGATGATGGAGGGCTAAAGAGGGCACGTGGCTGTTCTTTGTGCAGTGGGACTTGCCAAATGCTTCAACGAGGCTGAGAGACTTGCCATCCTAAAATCAGGGTTCCCAGCTTCCCCAAACCACAGGCTCTGCATGGCTGCGGCTCCTGTGCCGTTGTGGCCCAGCTGGCTGTGCTGCTGGGCAGTGTCACAGAGGGAGACAGAGCCTGGGGACTTGCTCCCAGTGCTGGGGGAGCTGGGTGCCTGTCCTTGCCCCTGAGATCTGGGGGTTCATCAGCACTCTGGGGCCATTCAAAATTAAAAGAAAGGTAAAGAAGGACTTTTTTGAGAGGTCCAGGTGAAGCCTGATTTCAGGTGGACTCAGATGTCCAACTACCCATCAGAGCAGGAACCTTGCTGCCTCACAGTGTGGGTGGGTCCCTGGTTCCTCACTGAGCCTGGTTTCTCCACGGCAGGAGAGCCAGAAGCAGTATGAGTTGGAGTACCAGCGCAGAGCCACCAACCTGGATAAGTGCATGGCAGAGCTGTGGAGAATGGAGAGGGCTCGTGATAAAAATGCCCGGGAGATGAAGGTAAGCAGTGATTGCAGAAAGGGGAGCTAGTAAAAAGAACTGAATGATTTCTCTGGAGCTAGGGCTGATTTCTCAGCAACCTTAGCCAAGGTGTTCAAAAGCCCCTTAGCCCGATGTTCAAAAGGCAGCAGGCTCATCTGGAAAGTAGGAAACTCCTGTTCTACAGGGTGCTACTGACCTGTGGTGCTCACTCCTGCCAAGCCCTTTCCTCCTTTGGAAGCCTCAATATGCAAGGACTTAATCCCTGGCACTTTGCTCTAGCTCCTCTCTGCTGCTCCAACACTGCGAGTGGACTGGGAAACTGATAGACATGATGACCCCTTTCAACCCTTCCCCTGAGCCCGTGTTGCTGAATTTTCACTGATCCTTTCCTCCCTTTTTTCCCTGTGACACAGGAGAATGTGATTCGCCTGCGCTCAGAGATGCAGGCATTCGTCTCTGAGAGCCAGAGGGAGGCTGAGCTGGAGGAGAAACGCCGCTACCGCTTCCTGGCTGAAAAGCACCAGATGCTCTACAACACTCTCCTCCAGTTTTACAGCAGGGTACAGCCCTGACGTGCCGGGAGCAGAGCTGGGGGAGCAGGCAGCAGGGCTGGAGGGGGAGCATGCAGGCAGGAGGGAGCCAGGGCTGAGCCTCCCCTTAGGTGAAGGATGCATGTGTGAATGGACTGGGCAGGAAAGTATTTTGTTTCTTGCTATGAGGCTCGGGCTGGCTGTACCAGGCTGGGAGAACACGGCTGGGGCTGAGGATGGTGCTGGCATGGGGTTAAGTCGGGCATGTGAGTGATGGAGGAGGGAAGGGTGCTGTAGGTGTTTATAGCAGGGTCTTTGGGATTGCTGCTGGAGAGTGCCATCCTGGAAATTCCCTCCTACAGGGTGCTGCTTGGCCATTCCCACAAACCTAATTGTGGGAGGACCTGGTCCCTAATGCATGTGTCAGCCCTATGCTCCCTCTGTAGCTATTCTGGCCTGTCCATCACCCCCCCCTCTTCTCTCTTTCTCCCCAGGCTCGGGGCATGATCCAGACCAAGGCACCACGGTGGAAGGAGCAGCTGGAAGCCAGCCGCAACCCCTCGAACAGCCACTCACAGGGTCTGCTCTCAGCCTCCCACGGCCAGGGGTATCCATCAGGACGGCTCACACCCACCCACCTCGAGATGGTGAGGAGCCCACAAACAGCTTCACCTCGTTTGGTGAAATATTGGAACAGGTTGCCCAGAGAGGTTTTAGATGTCCCATCCATGCAAGCATTCAAGGTCAGGTTGAACTGGGCTCTGAGCAACCTGTTCTAGTTGAAGATGTCCCTGCTCCTTGCAGGGGGGTTGTACTAGATAGCCTTTAAAGGTCCCTTCCAAACCAAAGTATTCCATGGTTCCATGGTGATGAGACTGCAGGACAAGGCCAGTCGTTGGCCGACCATGGTACTTGCTGCCTTGTCCAGATGCAGTGGCCTTTCCTGGCCAGGATGAAGAGCAGTCTGTATGTAGGCTGCAATGGGGGAATGTGCAGAGTTTGGCTTTCTAAGAGGGAGTGCATATCTCTCAGAGCATCTCCTGCCTAACACAGCCCTCATGGATGTATGTTCACCCTCCTTTCCTTCCAACAGTCCCAGAGACCCCTTGGGGACTTTACTTCTTCTATGACTGGGAGTAGATCCAGCATCTTCCCTTCGGAGCCTCCAGAAATGAGACTGTCTCCTCAGCCAGAGCCTCCCAGGCGACCACTGCGGAGGACACCATCAGCCAGTATGACCCATATCTGGGAGCAGTGCTGTGGGGAGACACAGGGGTTGGACCTCTCGGGGAAGAGGGTTGCGTTTAGGAAGGGCCCACCACTTGATCAGACCACCAGCCCTCAGCTGCATTCCTGGGTGTGGTGAGAGGACAGTGCCTATGGGAGCACTGGGAGAGGGCAAGACTGAAGTAGAAGGTGAGCTCAGCCTTCAGGGCAGGGTCCACCCAGGGCAAGGCCAGGCTTTCAGGCTTTCTGGCTGGCTGTGTGAGGTGGGGAACCTATAAATGTGCAATTTTCAAGGCTCCTTGAACCACAAGTGCTGGCTCTTGCTGTAGTTTCTTGCTGCACCTTCCCTCATGCTACCAGCTTAAATATTAGCTTGCCCTACGAAACCCAGCACTTACTGCATGACACACCTGCTTTTCCTTTCTGAGAAATTTCAGCTTAAATTCTTTAAAAAAAGTAAAAAAAGGAAAGGGGGAGAGAAAAATTACCCAAATAGTCAGTAGCCCTAGCAGGGTCAGGAAGAGGACTGTCAGAGCAGGGCATCAGCCAGGGCAGGCAGTGCCTATGCTCCAGATATTTGGCCAAAGAGGACACAGTGCAAAGCAAATGGTTTTGGCTTGAGTTGATTGTCTCCTGCAGGATGCTCACCATGCTTTTTCCATGCTATGCTCTGCTCTCTCCCTGAGAGAAAGGCCATCTGCTCCTCCACTAGAGTAATTACTTGATTGGGGAAGCACTGGTCCCTTTGAGGCAGTGTGGGTCTTGCAGGAGGATGCCAGCCTCCAGCCAGACCCCCTGGGATGCTTCCCACAGGTTTGCTCCCTACGGGCCGTACATCCCGTTCGGGTTCCTTTGGCGAGGCCGGCAGCGGCAGCGAGGGCAGGAAGAGGAGTGGCACAGCAAGAGTTCAGGCCATCGTGCCCCACACGACGGGTGCCAACCGGACCCTGCTGCGGTTTGAGGCCGGGGATGTCATCGCGGTGCTGAGGCCGGAGGCGCAGAACGGCTGGCTCTACGGCAAGCTGGAGGGCTCATCCACGTGCGTGGCTTTGCTGCTGTAAATCGGCCAGATGCAGGCTTGCTGACTCTGGAGCTGGGAGGGTTATCACCAAAATTATCACCCCCTCCTCTCCTGGGGTGGCCTGGGCACTGTGTCTTGCCCACCACCTCAGTGGGACAACGCTGTCTCCTCTGGGGTGGGGGCTCTCCATGCCAAGAAGATGGGGTGTGGCAGGAATGAGCTGCCTAAAAAAGCTCCAGGGGCTTCGGGTGGAAGAGCCAGGGGTGCAGTGACCCCCTCCTGGCTTGCATGACTGAGTGACTCCTGTCATGGGATCCAGCTCAGGGCTGTGAACTGCTGGAGTTACCTGAGAGGCCTGGCATTTCTTAGCTCATGCTGCAGCTGCTGCCACAGCCTCCAGCACAGGCAGGACATGGAAACTGCTGCACCCAGTGCTTACTGAATTACTCCCCGTGGCACTGCCAGCCAACACCCCTGTGCAAAGCCTGCCCCATTCCACATGGGATCCCTGCACTGTGCTCTGCAGTAATACTCACACTCAAATGTGATACRGACAAGAGCAGTGCCTTTCTTTGGGGGGAGGTTTCTGGAGTGGAGCTGCTGCCAAATCCCTGGAAGAGTTTTCCACGAGTTTCTTGTGATTGTGGTTGGTTGGAGTGTCTCTTGCTGGATTGCACCGACATTGCTCCCGGGAGCACAGGTTTTGCACAGCCCCTGAGATAAGAGAGTCCTGCTCCAAGCTCAAGGTCTGTCTCACAATAGCCCTTTGCCCCACCTAGGGGTGAAAGAAGTGCAGGAGCCCTGTCACACGTGGTAGCAACAGCAGTAGCTTGGTTGATGTGTGGGAGGGGTGTAGATCAGGAGTGCTGGGCAACTGGACCTGAAGAACCACAAACCGTGGTTGCCTGAACGTCATTTTTCTCTGTTCCTGTGCCTTAGGTGTGGCTGGTTCCCTGAAGCTTATGTCAAGCCTTTGGAGGATGCGAGGGAGATGGAGGAGCCAGACACCAGGTAACAGGAGGGCAGTTGGCCAGGCAGGAGCTGGAGTGGCTCCTGGTATGTCACTAATGCCGGTGGGGTAATGGTTTAGAGTGTGCCCCATGGACAGCTGCAGGGCTCCCATGCTGGAGAACCTGCCAAGAGCCTCATTGTGCCCTGGATCTCTCAGGCTTCCCTAGGTGGCTCCTGTAACACGTGCAACATCTTCTCAAAGGCGCTTTTGACGAGGCCGGTCCAAGAGACCTCCTGTGTATTTCCTCCAGAGACACCTCATGTTGTGGCTAACACCTGTGCTGCTCCCTATTCCCTGCTCTTTGACACCCACCTCACTGTCTTCTCCTCTTGCTCAGGTCCTTCCCACTGCGAAGCAGCCACAGTATGGATGACATCCTGGACCATCCCAGCACTTCTTCCTCTAGCAATTACTGGCCTGCTGCTGCCCAACCCAGCCTGCCGAACCCACCTCCCCTCTCAGTGGCTGCCAGCAGTCACCAGAGTGGGGTGGTCACCCCAGTCAACTCTGGCTCCAAGGTGAGTGCAGGACGAGTGACTGGTGGGTGTGTGTGAAATGGGCCACATCTGACTTTCATCCTCCAAGGCACACCTTTTCTGCTCTGGCCTGTAGAGACAGAAAATCACCTTCCAGAGGTTGGTGAAAGGACCTGCTCTCTTCCTGAGTTAAGGGGTCTTGTTAGCACAAGCTTTTTTCACCCAGTCTGTTCACATCCCACCACATCCTGATGATCCCTGACAGTCAGACTTGTGTGTGCAAATCCTCAGTGCCTGGCTTTGCTCCCCCACGTGACTGCTTTCCTTTCCTTTTCCTGCCCCTGCCCTTCTCATTTCTCTCTCTTTTTGCTCACCAGGGACCCTTCAGTTCGGTCCTTTTCTCCATGACCTCCCAGCCTGATTTCTGGTGGCTCCAGGGCAGCACCTCTTTCTGCTAATAGTAGGACCATGGAATGACCAGGCTGGTCTGGGAGTGGGTGACCAGCTAACAGAGATGCCATCCTTCTTCCCCCTTCAGAGAATGGAGAGGAGTTTCATAGGATTCCTCTTTTAAATTCAGACAAGGGTTGGCTTAAAGTCACAGCTGGGATAGGGAAAAGCTGAGAGCAAAGGCTGGGGGCACAGCCATTTTTGAGAGCCTTAGAACAAATTGTGTCCAACCCATGGCTTATGGATGGCATGCTGAGAAGGAAGTCTTCCACTTATCACTGCTGCCAGCAGTGGGGAATTGACTGGGGAAAACAAAGTTAGAGTTGAGGACAGTTAAAGGTGAGGACCTGGGAGAGGGAAGAAGGGTGCTGCCCATGGGGCATTACTTGCTCAGTCTCACAGAGGGCTGGAAAACCTTGTCCATGGTCACCGGTTCCAGGCCAGTGCAAGGTTGCAAGCAATTGGATGGCTTAAAGAACTGAAAACTGCAACATTTAATTACTCTTTTTTTCCCTTTGTGTGCTGCTCTGTGGTTTCAAATAGCCTCAGGCTGCACAACACAGGGGAACGGGCTCTGCAGCCTCTCTGTCCCTCTGGGTCATTGGTTTTCATCCAGTTTCAGAGCTAGGGTATAGGGATAGACCTGGGATTGAGCCATGAATCTAGAATGTGGAGTAGTATCTGGAGTAGCATGGCAGAGTGTTGAGCCTCATTAGAAGTTTGGAAAGACTCAGCCTTGCTTTGAATATATGCCCAAGACATCCCCCAGTTGAGCCATGAGCAAATGGGTACACGTTTGACTTCCCAACTGGATCATAGATAGCCACGTGTGGCTTTCTTGTCTGTCACCAGTGTACTTTAGCAGGCCAGTTGTCACTGATCCTTCACTATCTACTGGCCAGGAATAAGGGCCACAGGGCCTAGGTCCAACTTTGTCCATCAGGTTTGTCCACTTTTAAGCAATGTAGGGTGGGTAGGTACAGCTCTGGAGTTCCCCATGAATGCAGGAAGTGTGTGAGGGCACAGACGATAAACTCTTTGCCAGGGTGTGTGGGCAACGTGAGGGGGCATCTCTGGCTGTGCTGGAGGGTGAAATGTAGCTCAGACTGTCACTGTGTTTGCTGTGCTCTTCAGACACACTTCAGACACACACACTTTGAGGATCTGAGTCATCTCCTTTCTTTCCCAAGACAAAGGAAGATGTCCTAGGGGAATAAGGAACCTGTGGTCTAGGGACAACCCCCCACAACAAAATTCAGGATCTTATCTATAGCAGGGAATTTGTGGGCTCTTGCACAGTTTTAATGAATAAGGACTCAGAGCCTTGTTAATAGGACTTGGGCTCCTAACTCACCCAAGTGTTTTGTGAAATCTTCCTCCATGTGTGCGGTGTCTCCTGCCCCACTTTTCTCTCTCCATTCCCCATGTCAGATTTCTCACCCCTGCTTTTCTTTTCACTGCAGAAATCAGGAGTATTTGACCAGCCCCCTGAACTCTTCCCACGGTGAGTAAGAGGTGGATCTCTGCTCTGGAATCATCTGACAGGGGGGAGCATTATTACAATGCTATTATTATTTAATCTTTTGGATTATCAAATGTGGGAGGAACAGGGAAGTGTCTGGAGGAAAGCAATGCACAGCCCAGCTTCCAGGACAGGAGGCAGAGGTGGTCCATTCTGGCCTCTGCTGACTGGGAAGGTTCTATCCTGACTCTGATAAAATGAGGTAGGGCCTGAGCACCCTGAGCACATGTCCAGACCTGCACACTCCTTCCCATCCACTCTGGAAGGGCCACAATAGCAGCTCACAGCCTGAGTGTGGAGCTGCACGACTGTGAATCTCTGCCTGCTTGGAAAGGGCTGAGACATAAAGGATGTGGCTTCTAGTTTTGATGAGTCAGGTCTGTGGAGATGAGACTTGCCATAAATCCCTGCTTTCCTTCCCCCTGCAGCTGGGTTGGTGCCTCCATGTTTCTGGTGTGGTGCTCTGGCCTTTTTCTGCTCCCTGACTCCTTGCTTGGAGGATCGGAGCTGCAAGTGTAGAGTGCTTCCATGAGGGACAGCCATGTGCTAAAGTCTCTTCTTCATCCTGTGGAAGAGGGAGAGAAGCCCTGAGAAAAGCCCAAGAGAAACCAAACAGGAACTTGCAGCAGGGTGTGCTAAGGAGGGAGAAAACCCACTCAGAAATGAGCTTTACCACACTCTCCTCCTTGGTATGGAGGTGACTGTGCAACAGGACTAAGTAGCCTTTGCTTGGTCACAGGGATCCCTGCATGGCATTTGCAGACTTTCTGACAGATGCCCGTTTCCTTTCCCTTTCCAGAGGTACCAACCCCTTTGCCACAGTCAAGCTGCGCCCCACAGTCACCAACGACCGCTCGGCGCCCATCATCCGATGAAACAGGGCTGCGGACCGTGAAGAACTGCAGCGGAGAAGGAGGAGGAGGAGAAGTGATGCACTGTGACCTCCAGCTGGGCAGCAACCTAGTGCTACCCCTCGTGGAGTGAACTCTCTCTTCCCCTCCCATACCTCTGGGACAATGGGACCCATCTCACCTGGGTGTCTGGTGTGCTTTAGCCAGGAGCAGATCTCTGCTGCTCTTTCTGGATTGATCCCCACTTCCCTCCGCTTGTGGTGTAACCGTACTTGAGTGGGAGGGAGGAGTTCTGGTGTTGCTGGTGCTGGTAGTCTGGGAGAGGGAGCGATGCTGGAGGTGGAGGCAGGGCTGGGTGACTTCATCTGCAGCACAGGGCAGTGATGTCGGGATGCTGACGGTGAAGCTTTTCTGTGGGCAGAGAAGGACTCTCACTGAACAGCTCCTTTGCTACCAGAAGAATGAACCCCAAAAGGAGAAGGCTACAGGAAGGCTTCCAGTGATGTGGTCCAGCTGACGGGGCCTGGTCTTGGCCCCTTTGGTAACTGTCTCCATTTGTAGCAGCACCTGCTCCTTCTCATCCCCAGTGCGACCTCTTGCCTTGCTGGGCAGCGCCGGGGCAAGGCAAGGGCAGGTGACAATGTGCAGCACCACTGCCTTGCTCCTTCACATGCTGTCCTGGGGAAAATATACGGGTTTTTTAAAAATAAAATGGTGAATGCATTTTCTATGTCTGTTTCAGTGGCTGGGACCTCACCTTGGTCACAGAATGCAGGGGGATGAGGACAGGCACTCCCTGCCAGCACTGGGGCCATGATGGCTGCCCGTGGTTGTGGCATTGGACACTGCAGTGCCGTGGCTCCAGATGGGGCAGCCACCAGCCCGGGGGTCTGGGGTGGATGTGGAGGGCACCAGGAGGGCTGCACCATCCGCTGCTGGCTGCCCCCCTGAGTCCCCCAGCTGTCCTGTCACCAGAGAGCAGCAAGGACCCATGGCCATTTTCTCCTCACCTACTGCTGGAACATGTGCCCCAGGCACCCTGGGGCTGCTCAGTGCAGGGGAAAAATGCTCCCCTAGGATCTGCAGGGGCCTCACCAACCTGGGAATACCCTGTGTGTGCTGGGGGAGCCCTCACGGGAGAGGCAGCGTGAGCGAGGGATGGAGCGCTAGCGATGGCCGGGACTTAGCTGATTAGCCTTATTAATAGACATTAAACCCTGGCTGTGAGTGCTGCCAAGCCCCCGAACTCCACCCCCCCCCCCCCCCCCCCGCTGCCCTGCCGCTGAGGGGCTTCAGGCTTTACAGCCCAGGCCTTTCCCTCCCAAAAACACCACCATCCTCAGCCCCCTCCCTGAAAGTAAATGGGTTCCTCCACGTGTGGCCAGAGACCGGATCGTTCCCAGCGCCTGCCAGATCCCCTCTCAGTGAGTCAGCCACTGAGGAGGTTGTTTTGGAGGGGGGGCTATTGAGCTGCCAGGGGTGGGCTGGATCTGGCAGTTTGAGCCATGGCGGGCAGCGATTCCTCGGCTGGTCCACCTTCTCTGCTGGGCACACGCCCTTCAAAACCACGTCAGCCCTTCTCCATCCTTCTGGCTGGCAGTCCAGGAAGCAGCGGGGGGCTTCGAAAGCAGCACCTTTACCCAGCACCCAACACCCCCCACCCTCACCCCACTTCCGCCTGTCCCGGTCCCTCCGAATCTACCCTCGCCAGCCTGCCCTGCTCTGCTGGGGGAAACGCAAGGAGCCCCTGGGCAGTGGGATTACCGGGGGATTCGAGCTGTGGCAGGCAGCCACCTCGTYCCCATTGGCTGGAAAAGCCTCTTAAAAGTGGAGAAGTGCTTTCTGCCCGCTCAGCACCCGCTGGTCTCTGCCGACCTGAAACCATAAGCAGCTGCTGACCCACATCCACAGTGGAAGTGCCGTGGAGCACTACTTGCACCCACAGTAGCAAGGGGGTTCCCCACACAGGGTGTCCCCCCAGATCGGCCACGGACAGCTTTGCTGGGCATCATTGGAACTAGAGAAAAGCAGGCTGAGAGGGGAATTAGCTGTCTTGTGAGGACGTAGCTGCCCCGAAGGAAGGAGTGGAGCACAAGAGACTGCTCGACAGGTGCTAGATTCCTGCAGGCATTGCCCTGTACCCACCATGGAGAAAAGATCCAGCAGGACCATCTAACCAGGCACCCTCACCCAGAGCCAGGACGTGCCAGCCAGAGGGAGAAGGAAGCACTGTTGACGGGTCTGCTCAACCCTTGGAGGCTCAGCTTGTGCTCGGTAGGTCATTGCTTCGTTGCACAGGTCAGTGGTGTGGAGGGATGCTTGGATCCTTGCTCCAGCGGCTGATAGAACAGCTCATCCCAGGCCTGCACTCTTTTAATTCTCTAATTAATGCTTTGTCAGGTGTTGTCTGTGGGTTGGAGAGACTGGTGGCATGAATTGTGGCCCTTGCACCTAATAAACAGACCCCGTAACACATCTGTACTGTGGAGGCACCAAGAGCATTTATGTGGACTCTCCTGGAGGCAGCTTGTCTGGCACGGTGGGGCTTTTCCGGCCGTCATCCAGCACTGGCTGAACTGTGCTCTGTGTGTGTCCAGGGACTGGCAACCGCAGCTGAACCTGCTGTGGTCTTCACCCTCCCAACCTGGGCTTCTGGTGTCGGCACAAATCTTCTCCTTGCACCCACCTGCAGGAAGCTCTGTGGCAGTGCCTGCTCTGGCCCACCTCCCTGTAATGCACAGCGAAAGGCAGGTGCCCATGCTGATGTGCTTTTAGGTGCACACAGTATTTTTACTTGTGAATAAAGCTTCTTAACTGAGGAGAAAATGGTAGTGAGCTGTAGAGTGTGCAAAGGCAGGTGCAGAGTACCTGGTGTGACCACTGTGTGCAGTCATGAGCAGAAAAGCAGATGTGTCATGGTGTTAGGAACAAGGCAGCTCTGAACTGCCTGGCTCGTAGCTGGGATAAATATCCAGCAGAGGTGTGTTGTAGCGTATTGGCCTTGGAGGCATCTCTGCAGGTGAGCTCCTCAGGTGCACCCCATTTTGTCAGCCAACATCCAGCTGCAGGCAGGCAAAAGGGCTTTCATGCTTTGCTATACAGTTCTGTAACACTGAGCAAGTGGCTCCTGCAGAGGTGCCCATCCAGCTCCAAACTCAGAGTACTCATGGATATTTGTCTAACATGCTCTTCAAAATCAGGCAGCATGGACTCATCATTGACAGGCAATGCTACAGAAGTCTCTGAAGAGCATGCCACAGACAGACAAATATTTTCTTGCTAGGAAGCTGGCAGGGAGTGGCAACGTTCAGGGAAAGATGGATTGCAATGGTTTGATTGATTAATCTAATTTGTGGTGCAGGATGAGCTGAAGAAAAGCGAGGCTGGGAGAGGGGCTCAGATAAAATGTTTCAGGCTATGTTTGGTAGCAGCCGCTCTTGAAGTAGCTTTGTGCAGCAGATGGTGCAGTGGTGGAGCACCAGCACTGACTGAGAAATCATTGTGCTTTGGCAGCGGGTCACCTTTTGTACAACTGGATCTAGCTTGTCACTCAGGTGGAGTTGGGAGAGGAACAGTGGGCAGGTAATGGTACAAGCTGAGTGAGGCTGTTCAGTCTGGCTGTCAGGCTGCCAGTGACCCAGAAAACACCAGGAAGGGTGTGATGGGGGGGAGTGTGGATAGCTGGAGAGTGTGTAATTATCCTTTTCTTGCTTGTAATTATTCTTGGTCTTAAAAATGTCTCTAGAGCACCCTGTTCTCAGTTCACGCCTCTGTCCTTTGCCACAGTCCTTGAGACCTGGGCTGGGAGAGAGAGGTTGGATTAGCCTGTGTCAGTCCCTGTGGTTCAGCCCAAGGGCTGCTAGGATATGACCATCCRGAAGAGTTGCCTCAATCCATGCTCAGAGCTGGGTTCTGTTCTCTTTTTTTGTGGCTGATGGGGTCCTGAAAGTTTGGAGAACTCTTCTGCAGGGACCCAGAGTGGTGACAGGCATCTGGGTGCTGCACTGAATAACCCCCTCTGTGTTTTCAGGAGCAAAAGGCCCCTGGGGGCACAGCTGAGGGTGGCTGATGGGGTAAGACCACCTCTTGCCAAGTAACGGCCCTTTACCTGGGCTCTGCCCCAGCTTGTGCCATCCACATTTTTGCCTTAAGGATTTGCACCCCTTGGACATGCAGAGCAACAGCAGCTATGGGAATCAGGTCAGCTCACCCCCATTGCTTGGAGGACACCAAGAACAGGGACTTCCTCAAGAAATGCACCCAGATCCCCAACTCCCAGGTTCTAGCCATGTGTGTCACATTCATAGGACAGTCCCTGTCCCCTCAGCAGTCTCTAGCCAGTATGTGACTGCTGGCTTCTCCCACAACTGATGATGCCAAGAGATGGGGATATTGCTGCCATCTTGCAGTCCTTCAGCCAGGAGAGCTGGGGAGGAGAGAGGACCCACGTTAGGAGTGTACTGCCAGCAAAATTGTGATAGATTACGGATGCTTCCAAGTAGCATCAGACAGGCATTCTCCATGCCTGTCATTTTTTGATCCGGTCTGTCTCCTAAGTCCAGTGATTGTTTTGCACACAGGTGTGAAAATATGCCCAGCTGACCAAGAAACTGGGGCCAATGGTGCTGAAAGGGGCAGAGATATGGTACCTAAGGGAGAAATGAAAAACATACCCACAGCAGCTAGCTGGAGCAAAATTCCTGGGCAGCTTAAGAGCCCTGAGAGCGACTCACAAGACATCCCCTCTAATTCCCCCTTTCTCCCCACTTAGGCTTTGTTCCGGCCCCTCCATGTAGGTACAGAGCCCTAATCTCTCTGGCATGCAAATAACCACCGGTTTTTCATGCTCTCCCCCTTCACCTATTTTGAAAATCTGGCCCCTGACGGCGGGGAGGGGAGGGAGGAGAGTGCTGTGCACGGGGGCCTCCCAGAGGAAAACACTCTTAGAGGGCTTAATGGATCTCCTTGCCTCACTGCTGGAGGTGCTGCAGATCCTGATGCTGCATCAGACGCAGCACTCCAGGCCCAGCTGGGAGCTGTGACATTGCTCAGCTGTGTCTGGATGGGGGTTATGGAGCCTTGGCCTGCCCCAAGCTCAGGGAGAGCTCCCCAGCTCTGCTCAGCTGAGGCGTGACCTCACACCCTGAAGCAATCCTGCCTTGCCTGGCAGGATGAAGGTACAAAGAGCACATATGGTCTCCCAACAAGGCTCTCAGAGCTTGGAGATGGTGGGCATGGAGAGAAACCTTGTAGTAAAAGTTTGCTGCTCTGCTTTTCTCTTCTCTTCTTGCAGCACCAGCAGATTTTGCCTCTCTTTCTCTGTTGCCCTACTTCCTCCCAGCCTGCCTTTCCCTTCCTAGGCTAGACGATGGGGAGACCTGACCCAGAAGAAGGGCAGCTCCCAGCTCCCGTGAAGCCCCCGGATGGTGGCTGGGGCTGGATCGTGCTCCTTGGCTGCTTTGTGATCACCGGCTTCTCCTATGCCTTCCCAAAAGCCGTCAGTGTCTACTTCAAGGAGCTCATGAAAGACTTCCATGTGGGCTACAGTGACACAGCCTGGATCTCCTCCATCATGCTGGCCATGCTCTATGGGACAGGTGATGCTTGGACACACTTCCCCTTCCCCAGTTCATGTCTTCCCCACTCTGCCATGGACCCAGACCATGTCCCCATGGACTCTTCTCATGCTCACTGGCCTGACCATGAACCACGATGCAGAACACAACTGTCCCACACTTCTCTTCTAGAAGTGTGCTGCATCTCATATCCTTGTTTTCTCTGCCCCAGGAGACCTCAGGGGTTACCCCACCTGCCACTCAGACAGTTGACAGGGGTTTGCTCCCACTGCTGAAGTGTTGTTCCTATCACACAAAGCCTCTCTTGTTCCCAGGGAACTGGGGTCCAAAGGCAGGGCAGAGCAGAATTCTCCACACCACAGCCTCTCTGCCTTGCCCAGGCCCAACAGATGTGTATCTAAACAGACAAGTAGTGATCTCCATCATTACTGCTTCATCACTGCTTCATCATCCCTGATTGTCCTGCTCGGGTTCCTGCCCCTTCCCAGTTGTCCTGTCTCCATCTGGTCTCCTATTCTGTTTCCTCTGCTTCCTCCTAGGACCAGTATGCAGCATCATGGTGAACCAGTTTGGCTGCCGGCCTGTGATGCTCATCGGCGGGCTGCTAGCTTCTGCTGGGATGATCCTGGCATCTTTTACTACCAATATTATCGAGCTTTATCTGACAGCTGGTGTGCTGACAGGTGAGAGCCCCAGGAGTTGGGGGGGAAAACACTTGGGGAAGAGCCAAGCCCATGTTGTATTTCCCTTTAGCACTGCCATGTCTAGTATCAGGTTTCCCCTCACCTATTTGCACATGCTCCAGGAAGCACCTAGTCCTAAACGTTGCGCCTGTGAGGGAGGCATCTGCTGGACCTAACCAGCCAGGGCCTGTGGTTGAGGGGAGAGAGAGAGCAGAAACCTAAGTGGTGCTCAGTGATCAGTGGCGACCGTGGTGGCATCAGTATATAGTGACAGGGGAGAGAGGCAAAGTTCCTGTGTAAGGCTCAGGTCCTGCCTAAACATGGCCACAGTTACCTGACTCAAACACACTTCAGGTGGACAGACTGGTTTAGCCCATCCTCTGCAGGGGCAACCCACCAACTTGAAGATACAGAAGCTTGTGAGGAACACATTCATCCCATCAGGCCTAGGGTAGTCTGAGGGGAGTTTTCAGCTTGCCGCAAACCACATCTCATGTTCTTGCACTTCCCATCACCCTCCTGGCTCTCACTTTCACATAGGTCTGGGTATGGCGTTGAACTTCCAACCCTCACTGATCATGCTGGGGACCTACTTTGACAAGCGTCGTCCTCTTGCCAATGGACTGGCGGCTGCTGGGAGCCCTGTCTTCCTTTCCTCCCTCTCTCCACTGGGGCAAGTGCTGCTGGAGAAGTTTGGTTGGCGAGGAGGGTTCCTTATCATGGGGGGCCTTCTGCTTAACTGCTGCACTTGTGGGGCAGTCATGAGGCCCCTGGATATGGGCATGAAGCGGAAGATGGGAAAAGCTCAGGACAAATACGAAGCTAAGGAGATGCTGCCCATTGGAGGGAAATCTGAGGAGGGAATCAGCGCCACTGATGGAACCAAGAAAGGCAAGAAAGCCAAGAAGAAGCCCAAGAAAGGAAAGAAGCTTCTGGATTTTAGTATCTTCTCCAACCGAGGGTTTATCATTTACACTATTTCAAAGTTCATCCTGGTCTTGGGTCTGTTTGTGCCCCCCATATTGCTGGTCAACTACGCCAAGGACACAGGCGTACCAGACACAGAGGCCGCGTTCCTGCTCTCCATCATTGGTTTCATAGACATCTTTGCCCGCCCAGCCTGTGGCATGGTGGCAGGGCTGAAGTGGGTCCGCCCTCACGTGGCTTATCTGTTCAGCTTCTCCATGCTCTTCAACGGCTTGACAGACATCTGCAGTGCCAGGGCTAGCAACTACACGGGGCTGGTCATCTTCTGCGTCTTCTTTGGCATCTCCTACGGCATGGTGGGGGCACTGCAGTTCGAGGTGCTGATGGCCATCGTTGGCTCCCAGAAGTTCTCCAGCGCCATCGGGCTGGTCCTGCTTATCGAGGCTTTCGCCGTGCTCATCGGCCCACCCTCTGCAGGTAGGTGTCTTGCTGCAAAACACAGGTGATTCGTTCGGCTGCCGTTCCACGGTATTGCAGGTACGGGGCGTGGACACAGCACTTGAAGAAAGGCCCTATTTCTCAACTTTAAATTTCCTCTGGAAGCTGAGAGCTGCTCTCTGACTTCGCTATGAATGTTGCATAGAATCGTGTTAAGGACAGGGTCAGGCACATGCTGCAGGCAAACCTTTGAGAGTCTTCATTAGGACAAAGCAAGTGCCTCTCAATTTCCTTTTAGTGTCCATGGCCTGTAAACAGCAATCTCAATTTGTGCTGATCCCAACTCCAAGGCACAGGTGTTTTGCTGTCAATCAAGTCAAAACAGTTTGTCAGCCCCCTGAGGCATTTGCTGGTAATTTTTTTAAGAGGATTAAGACACTCACAGCTTTTCAGCCAGTCTAGTCTAGGTTATGGTCCCTGGTAAGATCCATGCCCCACAAACAGCCTATAAAAACAGGCTGTTGAGTGGAGGTTGGTGTAGATTAATGTTAAGTGTCTGATCAGGTCTGAGAAAGCCAAATCATGCCAAAGGCTTATTTGCAAACAAAGTGCAGTTTCCTGCATGTGTGATTCGCAAGGAAGAATTGAGGACAACAACACGGAAAATCCCCAGGCAGGAACCATTCCGTTGTTTTCTGTACTCCTTTCCTTCAACTGTAACACATGGGCTAAAGCACATCAGTGAAAACCTCAGTGTGAGTGGTCTTTTCCCCAGCATATACCACCAGTTATGAGCAAAACCTGTGTTCAGCAACTCCACCCAGCTCTCAAGTAAAAACTGATGGCCAAGAGAAGACCCTCTTAGTGCTCAATAATTCATGTCTCACCTTATAAGCTGTGGGGCAGTCAGCAGTCCCAAGCCAGGGAGGATCAAGAAATACGTGCCTTGGAGGCAGCTGCAGAGGGATCACTGGTAGAGAAGGGGATTTAACAGCACCTTGCTCCAAGGAGCAAGGCACACCAGTGGGTGGTGACAGGGGCCATCCCTCAGCCCTCCTGCCTCAGTTCAGCTGTGCCTTGGTACTTTGTGCACACACAATGGGACACAGACAGTTCAGGGTCACTGAAGAATGGTGTTGGGAGGCAGCCAGGTTGTGGTTCCCACCTTCCTTGCTGCTGTAGGACCCCCCTGGTGCAGGAAGCTCGAGCGCTCTGACAATCCTGATGGCTCGGACTCAGGGTGAACAGTGCTTGGCTGGAGGAAGGGGGTTGAACAAAGTGGCTTTGTTTGGTGTAATCCTCCTGAGCTGCTTCCCGCTCCGTGGGGCTGAGGGGGTTTGGCACAGGATAAGCTGCACACACACACACACACACACACACACACGCACGCACATGCGCGCCTGTGCACGCAGGCTCCTCGCTCGCCATCCAGCTTGGCTGGACAGGGCACATTCACCTGGGGAGGAATTCGCTACGTGCCTCCCCTGACTGCTCCGGGAGGCACCTCAGCGTGTCCTGGGGTCGGTTTCAGGGCATGAACTGTGGCGCAGCAGGGACTGGGGGTCACATACGCAGTTGGGAGCACGCGGGACCAGGATGAAGTCTGCGATTCCACGACTGCAGCCTGACTGCAGCAAGGCAGGTGTTCATGCTCCCCAGCACCAAGGACTGGGAACACTCCCTCCGTTGCCAGCCCCAGTGGATTCAGAAAATGTATTGAGAACATCTTTGGCACAGCAATCATCAGGTGTGGGTCAGCCAAAGGGATTTCTCTGCCAAAGAGAAGTTTCTTCTTCCCTTCAGAATGTTTTCCTGACATAATAGCTTAAAAAATAGTAATGCCTCTCAAATTTTCTTTTCTGAGACTGGACAAGCCAAGTCATGAGAGGCTTTTCTCACCTTGGCAAGTAGATGGCCCACCATGGAGTGAGACGGTAACATGAGGGTGTCACAATTATTTAAGCTTGTCCAAACAAGGGAAAACACCAACCCTGCACTCTTACCATACTTCCCCTGGTGGTACAGTGTGGCTCTTTCCCAGGATGATTTCTAGATATTCAGGCTTCTTGCTCTTCCCTTGAGGAATGGGTCCTCAGCCAAATGCAGGTGCTGCCCTCCTGTGCTGAGCTGTCCGTGCRGGTGTGCATAGGCTGAATTCAGCCTTCTCATTTCTTCTCCAACTATCTCATTTCTTCTCCAACCATCAGGCCGCCTGGTCGATGCTCTAAAGAACTATGAGGTGATCTTCTACCTGGCGGGCTCGGAGGTCGTGCTCTCCGCTCTCTTCCTGGGTGTTGCCAGCTACTGCTGCCTGAATCGAGGGAAGAAGGAGCCTCCCCCAGAGAACAACCCCTCTGCGGGAGGTGGGAGTGACACCGAGGAAGCAGAGTCCGACGTGCAGGAAGCAGAGGAGCACAGCAGCGACAACCACCAGCTTGCCCACAGCACTGACAACGCCGTGGTGGTGGCCAACGAGGAGGCCAACCACGTGGCAGAGGAGCAGAGCGGGGAGGGAGGCGGGTGTCCTGCAGGGGACGGGGAGGTGTCGGCACGAGACGGCTGCAACGCTGACCAGATGGTGGAGAGGGACAGTTTTTAGCAAGGGCAGGGGAACAGGGATGTTTAAAACTGGCCTTGTTTGCAAGCACCTCAGCATGGGAGGGTAGGTGGGATACGGGGAGGAGAAAGTTGGGACAAAGGCAGATGTAAGAAATAAGGAAAGGTATAAGAATAGCTGGTCCTTATGTACATATGTCCACATACCTACCCAGTGATACATCTACTTGCATCCTGCACCCATGCTGCTACAACACAGGCTCAGAGCAGCCCAAACACCAAAAACAAAAAAATRATAATCTTCTTTCCTCACTTTCAAACCAGCCCTGGAGAAAGTCTTCTGAAGAGGCTGCCAAGGACTCTCCTTTTGCTTCTGCATTGTCACAATACAGAACACAAACAATTAGAGACTCTTTGTAATCAGATCTTTGTTACGCTTTGTTCTGGTGTCAGTGTTTCCTTCACCCCACTTCCACAGTCCAGATAGCATCAGTATCACTGGCAGCAGGTTTAGGGGGTTGTGTAATTCGTAGCTATCCCCCAGCCACCAGCATGGGGATGACACCATGTTCTCTGCAATACCTCCCTCAGGCACTGCCAAACCGGGAGGAGGCCACCAGCTCTGACCACCTCTGCCTGGCACATCTTTTGAGGATGGTGAAGCTGGAGCAGTGACACCTGATGCTGCTTTCCCAAGCAGAGAAGCACTGTGGTAGAGGCTGCTGCTGAGGTACAAGAAGAAGACACCTAAGRAAGGCTAATGCCATTAGGTGTGCTGCCACAGTACGGAGCCTTGCTGACAGGAATAGCACCAAGCCAGCTTTATCTAGGCTCAAGTGAGTCCTGTTGACGTGTAAGGGAACAACTTGGCCCCTATGGGGGTGGGGGTTTCAAGACAGGTAAATAACTGTCCCAAGTGATTATCGACTCAGCAGAAATGCCTCCGGACATGCCTGTGTTTTCCTCTTAAATAGAGAAAACCTCCTTACATAAAGGAATCAAAGGTAAGGCAGAAGGACAAGTCCCAGTCCCTGAGTGCCACTAACGAGGCTGTTGGAGCACGTGGTAAGGCAGGCATGACCCCCTCACCCCCCGCTGCAGTGGTGGATTTCTAGATTCAGAGAGGACAACCTTCCCTGGCATGCTTAAACCACTTCTAATCTGCTTTAGGACTGGGTCTTTTATAAACACCCCTGGCCAAAGCTCTTTCTTCCGGTTTCCTGAACTGCTTCACCTCAGAGACCCTAGGGAACCTGTGACTATAACGAGGGATCAAAAACTAAGCAGAGGGCTACAGGGTAGGCAGCTCATGGGGCCATCAAAAAATGTGTTTCATTCCAGACCAGACTGACTACAAATTAATGGGTAGTTGGCAAAGCCTGCAGGACCCATAAAGCCATTTAAACACCACCACGATGTGGGGACATGAGGGAAAGGGTTTCATTCCAGATGCTCCCAAGCAAAGAGCAGTAAATGATGAGCAAAATAAAGCTGTTGAAGAATGTCAGTTTAAGAAGACACAGAAGAACTGGAAATTGGAGGGGAGAAGGTAAACCCCAGGGCTGTACACTGTCCCACCATGGCTAACAGCATTATTAGATCTGATTTTGAGCTAGTCATAGTGGTGACTTTGGGCTTTTTCCTATTCAAACTCACTCAGAAACATCCCAAACCAGATTAAGCCCCATGACAAACCTCAGACGCAAAGCTCTGGGAGAAAGAGAGTAGCAGCAAGGGTGCTGGGGCCCTGTAGGCATTCATTCACTGCTCTCAAAGCTTGTTCTCCCTCCCCACAAGGTAAGGTTCCTGTTTCTGCTCGACAGAGTTGCTGTGCAGTAACCCCAAACCCGTCCTCCAGGCTGTGTTTCCCTTATGCCCCCCAAGAAAGAGCTCACAACTTCCCAGAGGTCCAAGGTCCACAGCATGAAAACAACTGCCCTTGTCAGCCACGCAGGTCACTAGAACAAGGTCCCCTCTGTTTCCTTGTCACCAGTCAACATTTCCCACTAAGCCTCCCTCTCTTAAATTTTTTTTCACAAAAGCACGTAAAAGCCCTTAGGGTACAAGATCTCACTACAGACAGTGCTGCAAGATTCCCAGACCTCTTCCTAAAAAGCCCAGCTATGCTGCCTTCCACTTTGCCTTGCTGGTTTTCAGGCAGGCTCCACTGAAGCATTTTCAGTTCCTCTCAAGAGCTCCATGTTCGGCACAACAAACAGCTGAGACGATCAGGGACTTAAGCATCAGCTGAAGTTTGTGATGCAACAGCTGAGCTGTGTGGAGGAGCTGGCCCTGGAGGGGTGCAGGGATGCCACCTTGGCAGGACTGAGGCACCTGGTAGCCTTTAAAAGGCTGGTGTTCCCCTGGGAAGCCAAGATGCAGAGAAGCTGCTGTTGGAAGACTGGCCTTGCTACAGCATTTATAAGCCTCTTCCTCTGGAAATCTGCGCTGCACTGATCACCACAGCTTAGTGTAGAGATTATGCACCAGTATGAGAAGAAAAAAAATGGCCAGCACATGACACCCATCTTCCCAACATCGTTATTTTAAGATTAAAACCAATGGAAGATGAGCAAACAAATCTTACAGGAAATGCGTGAAGGACACAAAACGAAATGTCACGTATTTCTTTATTAGAGACAGTAGTCAGTACATCAGAGTCTGTTTAAATTCTCCAGAGCAGCTTGATCATGGATGGCTTTCTTCCAGGCACCCCCAGAGATGAAGAAGCTCCAAAAACAATCAAAGAGAAAAACAAATCCTAAAAAAAATCTCAATCATAAATTAACGCCGTTAAATAACTTCTCTCACGACCACTAGAATGTAATGATAGAGAAGTCAAACTTTTGCCCCGAGAAGCACACCACTCCTGGCAGTTGTGCTGCTCACTAACAGAGAAAGTGCCATCTGCATCTGGGATTGGCCCACAGGGATGCACATAGGGGAGAAGGAAGGAGGAAAGCAGCAGTCTCACTTACCTCAGCTTTCTTTTTCCCCCTTCCCTTGTGCTGGGGAATGGGATGTTAGCTGCTGCTGCTGGCTGGCCCAGAGGCAGCACAAAATAGTTGTGCAGAGAGCATGCTAGTCATGCTTTACACTAAAAAAATCTCAAATTCTCTGCCTAAAGGGCATGTCTTCCTCTCTCCACAAGGCTTTGTGTCTCCTTTGTAGTTTAAGGATGGGGTATTTCCATCGTGGTTCTAAGGCGAGTCCTTAGAAGGCGGCTCAAGACAGCAAGCAGTGGTGCTAACACTTTCCCATAGCACMAGGGGAGGACAGAAGGAGGTGTTCTCACCATTTGTAATCATCTCCAATCCCTTAACCAGCTTCCATGTGCCAGAGGGGAGTGGTGCTGCCCACGTGCTCAGCAGAGTCCTGTCTGCACGGAGTCACATGGCAGCATGGTAGGGGGTTTCCTCCCCACACCTCAGTACCCAAGTTGGGTAGCAGAAGTCTCTAGGGGCAAAAAGAATATCCAGGCAAACAAGCAAAGGAAAAGAGAGGAAAGCAGAGGTTGGTCCCAATCCAACCAGCTACCCCCACCCAAAGCAGAGGAGGAATCCCAGGCTGGACACACACAGAAATCACAGAGGATGAATTGCCATGTGAAATACATGTTTTCATAACAGTCTTCCTCTGGCCATGCCAGCACACTCAGGCATCATCAATGAGCTTTTCTCCATTTGCATCCTCCTTCCCGCTACCCTCTCTCTCGCTTTCTCCTTCTTCTTCTGTCCCATCTGTGTACGTGTCCTTTTGCCCATAGTTGAGAGTTGTGCGGGCAAGGTCCACCTCGATGGGAAAGACATCTGCATCCCGGAGCACGGCATAGCAGTCGTCGTAGTACTTGGACATTGTGGAGACAAAACGCTGGAGCTGGAACACGATGTCCTGCACTGTAGTGGAGACATGTTGGGAAAAAAACCCATGAAAATTCCCTTCCCAAACAGTGGAGGCTGCAATCAAGCCTCCCTTGCCAGCTTAAGATATAGTCTCCTACACATTAATCCCTTTTGGCCCCTCAGGGCTSATGTCTTGGGCACAGCCACAAAAGGGTTCTTCAGCAAAGACTTCCGAGCTGAGATGAAGGAGGAGCATGAAGGCCAAAGCCGTATCTGCTGGACACAGCAGTGGCTGAGTCCATGACTCACCATGTTTCTGGTCCAGGAGCTCTATTTTCTCCAGCACGTCCTTCCTCATCTTGGCGAAGCGCGTGCGAGCCTCCTGACGGCAGCGCAGGATGAGGCGGTACTCGTAGTTCCCGGTGCTGACCCGGTAGAGGGGCTCACCCAGAGCCTGCCAAAAACACAGCACCATTTTAGACTCCCACAGCAGTGCCTGTACACACAGTTTGCCTACCAGTGTGGACCCACAGTGACCTTGGGTTACTACAGACTTCTCAGGATCATGGGAACTGCAGTCAGGAAGCAGGAAACACAAGGAATGCTGAGCCATGTCAAAAACCGACAGTCAATGGGGCCAGTTTGAAGGCCAAACACACACTAACCATGGTAAAGAAAAGTATCACTACTAAGCAAATACAAAAGGACAGGCACCTTTCAGCCCAGCATGGAGCAGTGGCATGGCTTCTTACCTGGACTAGTAAGACAGGCATTAAGAACAAATAAGTTTATATCAATCGCAAAAAACGTTCTGCCCTCCTCTGCAAGGTTTGCCCTGTACGGATTGCATAATGAATTATGTATTTACACAGAGAACCCCGTGGTATCTACAACCATCCAAACACTACGCTGGAAAGCAACACGGAGGGACCTACACATTGTCTCACAAAACAGTTTTGAAAGGGGCTAGGTCTGTCAGAAAAGCAGTATCCTTCCCTTGCACCTGTAAACACAACACATAAAAATCTGTGWTAGGGACTACGGCTTGCTAAAGCACGCTGCATGTGCCAAAACCCAAAGATGTTACTCTGTTGGGCATGACTGGGATTCTCGCTTTCCCATTTAGAAGGAAATGTAACATGAAAGATTGTGTTAGGAAAGTTTAATTCCTTCCTGGCACTTGGGAACTAGGCATTTCAGAACATCAAATGCCTGCTCTGAGATCGATACCTAAGATAAAAAAAGTCTTACTTTTATGCATAGAAACTGGAATGTACGGGACATCTTTAGCTGTCTTAAACAGAGCTGTTAAGGATTGAAGTCATAAACTCTAAACTATAAACCCCCATACTGTTAAGAGAGATCCTCTAATCAATTTCCTTCACTTAAAAATGCAGTTTCACGTGCATTTTGCTGCAGAGAAGCTAAATCTCCATTTCTCAGAAACAAGTTCAGAATTAATGATAAGCTGTACACTACACACAAATGGAATCTGTGAAGATAACACCTTAATCCTCCTTACATAACCTAATAGTACTTAAACACTGAGACAGGCAACCACCCAGCAAACAATCTGCAGTGCTTCCCAGGTAGCATTTAAGGATCCCCAGTTTCTAATACCTTAAGAACAAATATGTGTTATTCTTTAGGATGCATTCACTTGTTTGGGTGCTGACAGGCACAGGAGTGCTTCTGCAATTGTACTGATACTCACTATGCAGCTGTACTCTTCATCATCCATCTCTTTGACTTTCAGGCAGTAAGACTTTGCAGAATTAAAAATAATTTAAAAAAAGAAGGAAATATTAAAAATTAGAAACAATTTCATTATCACCAAAGAAGGAAATATTAAAAATTAGAAACAATCTCATTATCACCAATACCCATGAGGTTGTACCATTCCAAGCCTTCCTTCAGTGGTAGAGACTCTGAGGAAAGCACAGTGGGAAAAATCCTGTGTTCATCCACTCTTTGGGAAAACACAGTGCAAGAAAAGTATGAGATGGGAATAAACAGAAGGGAAAAAAAATTAATTGCAAGAAGGACTGATGTAGGAAGAGATGCTGCCATATTCCCTTGCCTTGGGGCTGCAGCTCCAAATACTTCTCTCAATGGGTAAAAGGAAATAGATTCCTACAGTTATAGAACAGGTGCACTTAGCAATCTTACCCTTTTTGGGTGGAGAAAACAAGGGGTCAGTGGAATGAAGAAGGAAAAAAAAAGGCATGGTCTAAATGAAAACAAATATGACTTGACCCCTGTTTGTCTAAAGAAAGACTATCCAAAAGTACATGAAAAATATGGATTGGAGAGCTCTTTAGAGGAGTTCGAGAGCATAAATTGCAGAGGAACTCTTTACAAATGAATCAGGCAATAATCTGAGTCATGTAGAAAATAAGTCATCTGGGTTCTGCAAGATCTTTGTTACCAGTGGGAAGTGTTAGGTTAAAAGCAGGTGTCTGAATCTCAGTGATGGGGCAGTAAACAAAGAACTGTAAAAAGTAGTGCATTCTCTCATGGACTGTGGAAGAACAGATATGTGACTGTATAGGCCACATGTGAGTTTCAGTACGATTCTACGAAATGAAATTTCAAACAGCACTTAAAAAAAAAAAAGCAAGCAGCTCACCAAATATTCAAACTTGACATCCAGGTATTTTTTGATAGTCAGCCTTGTGTCAGGAATGGCTTTATTCAGATATGTATTCAAGTCAGTAAGCATCTGCAAGGGAAACACCCTGTTGCTGAATACAGGACTAAAATGCATGACTACAATTCAAGTGCAACCTCATCCCCAGTACAGGTCATGAGGCTACCTCGAGTTAACTCTTTTTTGAACTACAGCATATTTGAAAGAAAATGTTTGATCATGACTCAGAATTGTCACAGCCAGAGCCTCCATTACTGTCACTGACAAGGGGTTCCAGTGTCAGAAATGCATGCCTCACTTCTAGCCTGAATTCATCAACCTTTGACTCATTTTATTTTCAGCTGGTCCTAGAAACAGCTCTCCCCAATTCAAAGTTCCACTACCCAGCGGTGTCCATCCAACATGGCACTGAAAGTAGTGCCAAATCAACACTTAATTCTCTCTTTGCTAAACTAAGTGGACAGATCCCCCGGAGACTCTCACCCAAATATACTGATTGAAATCCTTAACTGCTCCTGAACTGCTTATCTAAACTCTTTTAGTGACATATTTCAGTTACGGGTACCAATATCACCTACTACACTGATCAGACTACTTCCTCTTCCCCAAAAGAACAGGAGAGGAATATACTCATGTGCAAAAGTCATAGGGACAAGATTGATATATTCACTATGTTACCTCTCAGGTTCTTTCCATTATGAAGAGACTTCCCTGAAGGAAAGCAGACAAGGACTGTCCTTCCCACAACAAACGAACTTGAAGACCACACCTTCAAAGACAGGCTTCTGCCTTCCTAGATTCCCCTCTTCTCCAGCCTTTACTCCTATGGCTAAATTCTTTACCGGCTTAATTGTTTTCAGAAGGTGAATCCCAAACTTCTCAATGTTGCGATGGGCGTCAGCAAATTTCACAAAGGCTTCACTGGCAGCTGGTTGTGGCTCCCGTACACCAATGACAGAGAAAACATCTCCAAATGCTGGGTGAGCAGAATAAATACAGACAGATGAATGAAGAGGTGAACCCTCAGAAAAATCTTATCTCCAATATTAGAACTCCCTCCCATAACCTTATAATTAGCAGGGAAATGATGCTACATATTCCCTAAAGACCAGCGGTTGGCAGGGCATGTCCTCAATGTCTCATGTGAAAGACAGGGCCTGTGTTAGCACCGTAACTGGTAATACAGGAGAACAGCCCTTCCCAGCTCATTTCTGCAACCCTCAGTTTTTCTCTGAGTGAGGGAATCACATCTAAGTACTAACTAGAACTCCTGGAACAGGAGTTCAAAGATTTGTGCTCCCTTCACTAAAGATTCTTTACCTCTGTGTGTCTGAGATAGCTCAAAGAAAGCCCTGAGAAGATTCTTGGTGTGCTCTGTTAAACCTGTGATGGAAGCCAGAAAAAACATTTGAGTCACTTCACTGAAACATAATGGAGGCATCCTTCTCTCCCATTTGATGGAAGATCCAGTTTACCTTTGTATAACTCTGCAGTCCTCTCCAGCTCCTCTAATCTCTTCACTAGTCCATCTAAATAGAAACAAGAATCAGAATACAGAATTACCACAGTCAAATTCAAGATATGACTAAGACCTGACTGAGTGGAAAAATACCGGTTTCATGTATTTGGTTCAAATTTCCCTCATCCCTTAATGCCCGGCCAGTGGTACAACATGGAAAGCTTTTAAAATAACTGCAAACTTATTTTATAGTGTAGGGTCACCACCTATTGGCATTCACTAAGTGGGTCCCTGCTTTAAATTAATTTGACCTTAGCTAACATTTACATGGCCTCAAGGACAGGCTGTATCACTCAGGAAGGCCAGAGATAGTCGCAACAGTGAGGCAGAGCAGAAGGAAAGAATGTGGACCATGCAAGAAACAGCAAAAAGYAGGTAAACACAGGAGGGTGAGTGTTCCATTAGGAAAACATCCTCCTGGACAATACTCACCATTGCAAAGTATGGCTCGGCTTAACCCCAGGGCATCCGCTGTCCCCGAGCTCATGTTCTCTACCAGTCGGTGCTTTACCTTCTTCAGCACTAAAGGCCAAAAGAGAGTTGCAAACCAGGCTCAGGTCACTTCTGTGACTATGAAAAGCTCACCTGTACACTTCACTGGTTTCCCAGGCACTGGATAAACCACACTTAACTCAGTACTGAGGTAACAAGCACAAAGAGAATACCACAGAAACAGGACACTCTGGTCCAGCCATGCAAAACACATCATCTAACTTGCCTATCTGTTCTGCTCTCACATCACATATACTTCAATCAATAGAGCTCCAGCAATTCTTTTGAAGACTGTCCCAATCGATCACTTTGCTATAAGCTACCTATCATGCTATTTGGAACTAAGCTTTGCTTATGCTATTGCTGTATTACTTCAACTGAAGTCAGGAGACAAGGCAGAAAGCAAGACAAATGGGATTTAATGCTCAGTGTTGGCCCTTTCCTTAATTTTGACTTTTGAATCCTAGTTAAACCCTTTTGTCACTTCTTGATGGAMTTTCTGTCTTTGGTGGTCATACCCTGCAAATTACTAGAGACATCTATGTTCTCTTTGGAACCAGATGACTCAGCCACATTTATTTAGCGGCAAACTTGTGGTGCCTGCAGGTCCCAAGAACTCAGCTGAAGCCACAGTGTTCTGGAAAATACCATATTCTCATCACACTTCTGTTTTCTCAGAAATCCATCTCACTACTCACAATTTTCCAGAATCCCTGTCAATTTATGAGCACCATAATTACCACGAAAAGAGATGAGAGTAAACAGAATGGATACATTTTACTGGCCAGTGAGAAGGGCAGACCATATAAAAGAGACAGCTGTGTAGGCTTAGTTGAAAAACAGACACTTGGTTTTAGCAATAAAGACTCCCTTCTTTCCCATAAAATTTATGTTTGTACAAAACTCAGTGTAGATAGGTATTTCATTGCTGTTCTCCAAGCCGAAAAATCACCCACTACCAGTGTTTTTCAATTGACACAYTGCTGTGTACAGCTAAAAATCTCAACAAGTCAGTATAACTCACATGTACTAAAAATAATTAAATTATTAAGTAGTTGAGATTCATCATCCATGCTAAACACAGCACAGAAAAACAAGCCTCCCACAACAACAGTGAAGTCTTGATGTAACTTTCAAGACTATTTCAAGGAGTCAGGAAAAGATTTTTTCAAACCTGTAATTCTCTTTGATAGTATCCATTTGAAAATGACTGAGTTAAAAGCAAGAAAGGAGACAGAATTCTACTTTGGTTTTAGCTGGGACCAATCTTTCACCCCTCCACATCATTTTAACACTGTAGGGAGCAAGAAACCAGTCTTACCAATATCCAAAGACTTGCCCTGCTTTGGGTCAGCCTGGAGCTTGTTGTAGTGTATCGTCACTTCTCCCTGCGGAAAGAGCAAACCCAGAACTGCTGTGCTGGAAGCCGGCAGCAGTGGCTTACTTTACCCAAGGACAATAAGCTGTCAACTACGACCCAGAAGCTCCAGTGGCCCCCTCCTACCTCTCACCTTTACCATCTGTATCATCTTGGCCACCTCCACCTTGGTCTTCCCTTTGACGGACTTCCCATTCACCCCTGTGATTTCATCCCCAGCTGCTACGGTGCCGTCTAAGGCTGCTGGAGTGTTATCAAACACCTACGAAAGAGCATAGGCAGTCTGGAATCAAGAGGAATAGAAAGATGAATGCAGAGCTRAAGAACAAAACCCGAACAATTACATTCCTCCTATTTAATTCAGCTGTACTTTGTCCGTGGTGAAGCTGCAGTTTTCCCCTTTCCTAAAACAAGAGGTGGGCTGATCATCTTGTTCTCTCAGGAAGTTCTTGCCTCTACATGTACCTCCTCAAGTGCAGGATTTCCTGATGTTGAGAATGTGAATGAATTCACTGTTCTCTTCACTGTGAATTCTAACATGCTGTCCAATGATGAAGGATAATTCCAGAAGTCTTAATTTAATTATTCCACATCCATTAGGTACTAGAGTAAGGAAATCTTATTCACTGAAAAGTGAGATGTCATCTCTCACTTTGAGAAAAACAAACAGCATAGGGCTCTCCACGCTCCCCATCTCTCAGGCCAACACTGTTTTAAAAAGACGGTTTATTCTTCCTCCCCAAGTGCCCACCTGGACAATGTAGAGACAGGGGCAGTACTGTGCTCCTCCCCCAATGCTGATCCCAATCAGGTTCTGAGAGTCCTTCTTCAGTGTCACTGTCCCAGGTACCGTGGGGATGCCCCTACAAGGAGAAAGGAGTAACTGAACATGTAGGCAGAGCTGTCTGTGTATAAAACACCTCCGGTTGTATCTGAGTTGATACAAACAGAAAACATAACGGGCACTGCATAATGGGCACGTTTGAATTCATCCCTTCACCTCTGCCACAGAGTCTTTCAACACAGGCCAGGAGGAAGACCTTCTCTGCTATCTTTTTCTTGGCACTGCATGCAAGCATCTGAGGTGGAAGATTCACCCTCATCCATCGCTAGGCACCGAGGAAACACTACCATATTTYAGAGTGTTTCATCTGCTCTTAGTGCTGGAGGGAGAGGACAACTCGCACAGCATAAATGAGATGCAAATCAAATGCTCCATGTTAAATGCAGGTCAGTCATTGCAGATCAACACAAACATTCTCTTTTGCTCACCAGCACAGTGATGCCTCATCCCCAGTCTCCAGAGGGAGCAAGAAATCAGGACTGAACACGAAGTCTGACATTCAGCACACGGTGTCAGGCACAGGTAAATTTATCAACTCTCATTAGGTCTTGGCTGCAAAGCCTATTTCTATTCTTAGAAAAAACAGGAAAAGACAAGTGAAATACTCACAGCTTATCTTCCTCAATATCATAGTCCAAATCTGCAAACATTGTTTTGGTTAAGTGGAGCCTAGTTGTCTGAAGCTGCTTATTCCAAACTCCCTGGGAAGAAAGAACAAAATAAACCCAATAAATGAGTGATCTCAACAGAAAAAAACAGAGAACCGACCTGTCAGCCTTATCAATCTCTTTTTTTTTGAATGCCACATTGTGGTTTCTGGTTTCTTATATCAAAGATCAAAATCGTGTCAAGTGCCCCTGCTTCTCTGTTCTGCAYGAGACAGGAGAAAGTCCTCGAGTTCGCATGCTGCATATTCCAAAACTTGCATGTTTCAAGACTGACACACGTGCAGCATTTCCCAAGCACAAAACAAAATGTGGTCCCCTCTGGAAGCTGCTTCTTCCTACGCTCGACCTGCACCATGGCTGCTAAAGATATTTAGTTTTACCCCCAACACCCRTTACACGTCTCCACGCTCTTGACTTCATAGCAAGTCATGTCACTTTTTGACGTTCATCGTCCGCCTCGGGAGGCCGCGCTAAGCTGTTCACCGAAAGCCTCATTATTTCCCCATGCACAAACCCCGCTGGCTTCCCGTTTAATTTCGGGCAGTAATTAGCTGGCACGTTTTGGTTCCGTCCATCCTTCGGCAGCACCGAAGGCACGGTGACGCCGGTGCAGGCCGCGGCGGGAGCCGCCTCCACCACACCCGACCCCGACGGACCCGGGCTTCACCGACAGCTCCCCGAGCCACACCCCCCGGCGGCCGCAGCCCCGCCACCCAGGGCGGAGCAGGGGCTGCGGGCACTGCCCCGGCTGGGGAGGGGGCGAGCGCGGCCCCCTCTCCCGTTTCCCTCTCCCCTCTCCCCGCTCCGTTCCCGGCGCCTGCGCGCGGCGGGTCCGGGCGGATCCGGCGGAAGCGCCGGGCCCGTTCCGGGGCAACCGCGGGGGGGCGTCCCTGAGGGGCCCCCAGCCTCACCGGAAGCGGCCGCCCGGCGCCGTCAGCCCCCGCCGACGACGTCACCGCCGGCGCCGCCCGGAAGCGCCCGCGAGAGCCCCGCCCCCCCGCGCGCGCCCGCCGCGTTGCCATGGAGACGGGCACGCGCTGTCACCTGCGGAGGGCGGCGGGCCCCGCACAAACGCACAGCCGGCACTGGCCGGGACAGCGACGTGTGTGCATGCCAGCGCGTCCCGGGCTGGTGATTCAGGTGGCAGCAGGGACACAGAGAGCTCTGAGGTCCAACAGGGCCGAGTGCCGGGTCCTGCGCTTTGGTCACAACAACCCCAGGCAGCGCTGCAGGCTGGGGGAAGAGTGGCTGGGAAGCGGCCCAGCGGGAAAGGACCTGGAGTGTTGGTCAAAGCTGGCTGAACATGGGCCACTGTGTGCCCAGGTGGCCAAGAAGGCCGGTGGCATCCTGGTCTGTATCAGCAATCGTGTGGCCAGCAGGACCAGGGTAGTGATTGTTCCCCCGTACTCAGCACTGGTGTGGCTGCACCTGGGCCCCTCACTACAAGAAGGACATTGAGGTGCTGGAGCAAGTCCAGAGAAGGGCAACAGAGCTGGTGGAGGTTCTGGAGCACAAGTCCTGTGAGGAGTGGCTGAGGGAGCTGGGGGTGTTTAGCCTGGAGAAAAGGAGGCTCAGGGGTGACCTGATCACTCTCTACAACTCCCTGGAAGGAGGGTGTAGCCAGCTGGGGATCAGCCTCTTCTCCCAGGCAACCAGCGACAGGACAAGAGGACACAGTCTCAAGCTGCACCAGAGCATGTTTAGGCTGGGCATTAGGAGGAATTTCTTCACAGAAAGGGTGATTGGACATGGGGATGGGCTGCCCAGGCAGGTGGTGGAGTCACCGTCCCTGGGCATGTTTAAGGAAAGACTGGACGTGGCACTCAGTGCCATGGTCTGGTTGACTTGGTGGTGTTCAGTCTTAGGTTGGACTCGATGGTCTCTGAGGTTTTTTCCAACCTAATTGATTCAGTGATACTGTGAAACTGGTTGGCACAATCACCCCTACTGCTGGAAGGCCAGCGGTGACCTGAGGAAGCAGTGGATGCCAGCAGAGTGGAAGCCAGTCAGCACAGCTGTGTGCAAAACCATTGCACTGCCATGTGTGCAGCAGGATCGTCAGCATTCTGCACATTCTTCTCCTCTGCGATGTGTGTGGGGGCAGTTGTTGGGTGTTCAAATGGTTTTCCTGCCTCCATCATGACAGCACCATCACTGGGCAATGGTTTGATTTCCCAGAGGAATGTGGTCGCCTTGGTGCATTATGTGTCATCTTTTCCAGCCACTCCTGGCTTCTGAGTAACTACCAGCCCGCCAAACCCGACTTACTGACACAGATAAAAAAACACCCYAACATTGTACTCTTTGAACTGAAAACTCCTCTGTGACTGGGAACAAGGACTGGCCAATGATGATGACCTCTCTTGCTGGTGTTTGCAGTATGCAGCTCTATGAGCCTCTTGCCAACATACATCTGACTGAAGCCACCCACAATGCTGGAGTACAAGGGCACGAGCGTGTTGTTAATAACCATTTTGAAGTCCTGTGTCTAAGAAGTGATTTGTTTATGAAGGGAAGCTGAATGAGAAATGCAGTCCTTCAGGTGGGAGCTCTCTGAAGAAAAGAGACTAACATCCTGACCCTGGCCAGTGACAGGAGTTTTACATCAGTGAAGGTCTAGAACTGATGAGCCAGACCCTGATCTCCGCATGAAGAGCTCGCTGGGGCTCGGCCATGCAACAGCACTTGACTATGGCTGAGGGTGATACCGAGAAGACAGAGACAGACCCTTCCCAGGGTTTTTGCACAGCTAAAGACAAGAGGCAGAGGTTGCAAGTTGCAGGATGGAATTACAGTGCAATAAAATGAAGAAAAAATATCGCTATGAGGATGGGTAAGCACTTTTACATGAGCTCAGAGAAGCAGTGAATATCCATCCCTAGACACAGTGAAAATTTAGCTGGACATTTCTGCGATGCTGTGGTTCYGAGAGGGACCCTGCAACACAAGCAGAGAGGTCACCCCGCAGAACCCGCCCCAAAGCTGACAGCTGATACAGAAAGCTGATTAAGCAAATGTCACACACGCAGAACTCGAGCCYCTTGTCCGTCCCACGCCCCGGCGGGATCGCTGCGTGCGCCGGGGGCCGTGTGTCCCGCGCTGTCCCCGCGCTGTCTCCCGTGGGCTTTGCGGGGTCGCCCTCGGGCCACCGGCTGGGATTCCAATTCTAAGGGGCGAGCGCCACCGTGTGGGCGCTGCGCGGAACTGCTGCTGCAGGAAGGGGCCTGGATTCCGGGTTTGCAAAGGTGGGATATTTCTCCTATTTTACTGCAAGGGAGAAAAAAAGGAGGTTTTTTTCCCTCCACACAGGAGAACACCTGCATAACGTAAATTATCTGCTTGTGCCCAAGGGGATTGCCCAGGGCCTTGTGCATGGCTAGGCAACAGAGTGTTAAAAGAAGTCATGAGACCTCATTTCTCCTACTGTCCACTTYTGCTACTAGAGCTGCAAGGGACATGAACAAGCAGTGAATGTTTCCTTTGCTGGCAGCTCCTGGCATTAAAAAGAAAGACAATAAGCAGAACTCGCCCGAGGTGGAAAACTAGACCTGCTGACACTTACAAGGCCAAAACGTGTACGTCTGATGTGCCTTGTTTTGTGCTCCTCCAGTGATGTGTGTGCATTGTGCATGTCCTTCAGTACGTCCCTGAAGCATCGGCCTTTGTATGCGTGTGCTGACTGACCCTGCCTTTTGTGCATAGCTGCCCCAATGTGTCCAAGATCGATTGGATTCTCCCTGTGTGGCATGGAGAATGAATCTGCATGTGCCCTAAAGCCATGTCTGTCTTGATAGTAGAAATCCAGCCGATCACCTCCTCCGAAGGGGAAAAGTAATGAATTGCTGATGAAAATGCTTACCTAAAATCAAAAAAATAAAGCTAACCAACATGTAAAAAATCCCGGGAAGTTGTTCATTTTCAAGAATAGGTGTGATTAATTGTATCAAAAATTTGTAATGCAGCTTTTTCCTGAAAATTGGCCTCACTGCTTACAGTCTACCAATATGGCTTTGATCAAGAGGACTCTGCACATACAGACATTTTTCTCCCCCCAAATAAACAATCCATGAAAAGTTTTACTCTGAGAGTCAAAAATCTTTCTGCTCGTCTTTCATCACGTGTAATAAGGAGTCTGCAAGCAGATCACACGTTGCATGACTGGTTAGCTTCTTGGCACTCACATGTATTTCTGTGTACTGGGGCTGTGCTGAATCTCATGTTTCTGGCTGCTTTTCTGCTACTGTTTTCAGTGTCAACACAACTAACTCTGAACTAACATCCTCCTTGATTGCTGTCCCTTGAGCCGTGTTGTCTGTTTTGGGGGGAACTTTCAGTGAGTGTGGGGATTGTATTCCCTGCCCACCACTCCACAGCCTGACCGCCCTGTCCCTGCCTCACTTCTGCTGGGTGCTCCAAACACTTGCCGTGGCCTCTACATGGTGCAGGTGGGATATGGCCCTACTGAGGTGGAATAGGGGACTGCTTTCACTGGGCGCTTTAATTGTTTGAAATTTCCTGCATTTAGGATCCTCTGAAGTTTATGCAGATGGAAGTCGGGTGAAATGGACAATACTCTGTGGCAAATGCATTATATTTCCACATGCACCAAATATGTTTCAGTCCCCCTGGACTTTGTCTGCACAGATTTCTTCTCCTAGCCAAGGAGATAGGTCTCAAGGGCAGCTGTTCTTACCTACCACTAATACACTGCTCAGTGCTGACCCACAGAAGGTGCAGCTGTTACCTCTATGAAAGCATCACGTGCAAAGGCAGCATTTGCAACCTGAAAAAACAGTGACTTTAAGCCTAATGGGTTTTCTGAGGCCCTGCAGCTGGAAGGCACGAGCCCTCGCTGGGTTGATCGGTTTTTGTTTGTAAGGCAACTTACAGCCTTTCCATTCCAGGGGCATGACCACACTCTATTGCACAGCCCAGGGGCACTGCTGGTCTGGCAAGGAGCTATCAAAGCTTGTGGTCCTCGGGATGAGCTCTTGGGGTGTTGAGCTCCACAGTGGAACAGCGACAGGGCATATGGGGGACCACATCTCATGAGCAGTGGCAGAGTGAAGGGTGGGAAACAGGCAGAGACTTGCCCTCATTATGCATGGGTCTAACATGCCCAATTACCCCATCCTCTCCTCACCTCTGCAATGTAAAAGACTGTTGTTGAGAGTGGTCATAATTCACGGTGAACACCCTGCCTCTCCCTTACTCCTTTCACACCCACTGCTCTCCATTTTCCTTCCAGAAAAAAATGTGTCTTTGATGAAATGAAATGGCTCAGTCAAAGAACCCCTCAAATGGTTGGGGACCCCTGCAGTTGGCCACCCTTGCCCACTTCCCAGCTCTATTTCTGGCTGAGTTTGGCGTTTAAGTGGGCTGACCTTGTGCCCTGACTGCCCTGGGGGTCAGTGATGAAAGCGGATGGAGGCTTCACAGTCAGGTCTCTTGTGTGTGACTCTTTTGTTCCCAGGACAAGGGTGTGCAGTGCCTGGGACAGTGCTTAATTGTTTGGGGGCACTGCTTTACCCGTCATGCCCTTCCCCGGGTGGCCCCAGCCCTTCTTGCTCATGCGTGGGAGGGAGGCAGCTTCCCCACTCGGGTAAAGAGGAGGAAGCAGAGTCTGGATTGCTCGGCATAATTTCTGGCTGTTTATCAATCTATGTAATAAATTTTGCAGAATGCCAGAAAGCAGAGAGAGAAAGAAAGTAAAAAAAAAGCAACTTCCTGGCATTTTGTGACTCCTGTCTGTCATTGTGTGCATCCTCCATTGTCCTGCTGAGCAGACAAGAGCAACATCACCTTGTCCTAGCCAGCTCCTGTGTCCATCCACTGTGCTCTATGGGATTCACCCTGTCTCCAAGACCTCCCTCTGCCCTTCTGTAGGTGTTTAATGAGGAAAGCCCTGTGCTAGGCCTGAGGCATTGGGCTTAGTCCGAGTGGGGGCAATGGGAGGGCAGAAGGGAGGGCAGAAGATTTATGTTGGTATTGTGGATGAACAAACCTGGGGCTGGATATACTGAGGCTCTTGGAAAGCTTATTTTTGCTAGACCTGAGCTGTACAACACACCTGGCACCGCCCTGAGGACATGCAGAGGAGTGGTTGGTTTTCTGTAGGTATGCTTGGACAGGAGAAGGATGCTGGACAACCTGTGAGCGTGATGATAAAGAATTGAAGGTGTACAAAAGCCTTACCTGATGGAGGTGGGTCAGCAGAACTCAGCACAACATGTGGGAAGCCTTGTAGCACTCATTACCTCTTTGGCTGCCCCCTCAGCATCTTTCTTTTCATGACGAGTCCTTCCTGTGCTTTACATCTTCATTACAGCTGGAAACTTGGGCAGGAGCCTCCACAGCAGGCCCTCCCCTCTGCCATTTCAGGGAGTGACTGTGCAGAGGAAATGGATAAAAGAAGCCCAGGGTCAGGGTTTAATTACCCCCTTGCGTGCAGAGACGAGTGATGGACAGAGACTGTCAGTGGGTCACTGATTAGCTGCCACAGAGCAGACAGAGGAGGGGGAAAATGTGATGAGCCCCTAGGACASAGCAGTGTTGGAGAGAGCCGTGAGACATGGAGATGGCAGCTCGTTGTGGGAGACACTTTTTCTTTTAGTTGTTTCCCCAGTCTTTCATCCCACTCTTTGTCCCAGCTCCATCAGGATCTCTCTGGGCTCAAAAGTCTGCTGCTGTGCCGTGGCTGCTTCACTGGTCAGTGACAAGTTGCTGCTGGGGTGGCAGGTCCCCTGGGGGATAGAGAAGAAGGGACGCTTCCTGCCAACGGTGCTGAGGTCTTGTCTCCGTGTGGTGAGGTGGCAAGGAAGGGTGGAGGGAGGAAAGAAGGGAAGGAGGAAAGAAAAGGATGTGAGGGAAGGAAAGGAAGAAGGCTGAAGGAAATGGCCACTGGCCACCTGGTGAGGTGTAATAGATAGTACTTCTCTGGGTGGGTGTGAAGGTCTCCTTCAGCAAGATCAGTCCAAGCAAAGTGCCAGCCAGGCTGCCAGTCTTCAGCCCCACTGCCTCACCACTGCCTCCTTTGGACATGGCTGAATGCCTCAAGTAATAAATCTCTCTGGCATCTGTTGGGTCTGGGACTGACAGAGACCAGGATTATTCTCTTGTCAGATTTGGTGACCTGGTAGCAGAATGCAGAAGTAGTGAGCTTCAGCAAGTCTTAACTCTTCTGCTGCTAACCCCATAGGTAATTCCCCCTTCTTTCCTTTTCACCCTCATATCAAGCCCTTGTTCCTCATCCCACCACACTGTCTCTGAGCCCATCCTCTCTTTTCCTACATTTAGACAACTCTTAGTCAACTCTTATCCCTGACCCTGCCCTCAGTCTTGCCATACAGTGTTACACCTAACCTTCTTCCACCAGTCCTGTTACCCTTGGTCTCGAGACTCCTTTTTCTTCTCCTTTTCTCTACAATCTCTCTCTACACATCCTCTTTTGGATTCTGACCTTCATTTTCTACCTTCATTCACAGTTGTCCCCCAAGGTCCTGCTTCCCATGTCCACTCTCCCTATCACTCTTACCCTTTCCTCTCCCTTTCTCGCCTTTCATCACTCATACTTTACCCCTCTTTCCTGTCCCCTTCACCCCTGATCTCCCAGGGTTGTTTGCGTGAATCGTTTCTGGAATCATGAGATCACTGTTTTTTTCTGTCTCTGTCAGTGGGAACATCACATTAAGGAGCATGGATAAGTGACCGGGGGCCATTGGGGTGACTCTGGCACCCCCTCTCCYCACCCTCCCTACCCCCCTCTTCTTCTGTATCAAAGGAAGCTTTGTTGTCCAAAAGCAGAAAGAGAAAAGCAGATAAAAAGGCGGAACATGTGATCTCATTGGCTTTATTTAGCCATCCAGCTATCCCTCCTCTCTTTTCTTGATTCATCCAAAATTATCTAAGTTAGAATCCATAATCCATCCTTGGGCTTCTCATCTGTGAAAGAGATGGTGGTAGATTCTTTTTTCCAAAGGGACTTCAACAGCTGACCTCTTGGTCTCCAGAGGGTGCAAAGATGACCCCAATGGGCTCTCCAGAGAGTGTAATGCCTTTGATTACAGTAGACTTCACATCAGGAGTGTGGCATCCCACCCTGTGAAGGAGAATTGAAAGCAGGAAGAAGCAAATCCTTTTCCCTAGTTTCACCATTGCTTAGTGGGGGTTTCCAAGAGTATCCAGCAATGTATTGCTTCATCAGGGGCACTGCTTGGTGGAGAGGTTTATATTTGTAGTGTTAGATGCACAACATTTGAATTAATGTGTTTCTGGATCTTCCCAGGACTTGTTTTTTTGACAAGGGTAAAATTCTTCATCTCAGGGTGCTTCAGTTGTCCTTTGTGATGGAGACATTGTTTATAAACGAAGTTTATCTACGAAGGCTGACKGCACACTCCTGGCAAGCACCCTGTATGATAGAGCTACTGTGGGAGCAGTGGGGCACAGCTGGGATTGCAGGAAGGATCTCTGTGTCTATGTTGGGATTCATTTAGGTGCTATCAAACCAGGAGGTAGGAAAAAGGATTATTATATATTGCTTAGTTGTTACATATTAGATGAGTTTGAGGCTTTCCAGTGAAAGCTGCCCTGCACACTGTTTTGAAACAGATATGGTTGTCTAAGCAAAACTCCTTATTGTGGGCAGAGTCATACAAATATAAAGAGTTGGTCAGTGCATCGTTTTCATGATGTTTTAACCAGCTTGGTTAAAATCCACCAGACAAGAAGTCCTTCTAATGTGGGAATATAATGGCCCTTTTATCTTTATAGTCCATTCCCCTTCTCCACAGGAGTAAAAATTCTCTGCATAACGCCTTACATCCACAGCTTTGTATCTATGTGTGAGGGACGTCACTAAGGCTGAAATTTAATGATTGTTTCAAGGACCTTCCAAAATAGTTAAGGCACTGAAAGGGAGAAGAGTGCAGAAAGCTTGGCAGATGGACCCAGGCAGCATTTGCCATGTTCACCTAAAGCATGGCACGGACTGAGATGGACTTGGGACAAAGGGTGGTCAGAGGAATGAAGAGGGTCAGTAGAGAAGAAGGTGAGCAGAAAGGCAGAAGGATTTGTGTCAGGTGAGACCAAAGAATTTTATTTTATTTTATTTTATTTTATTTTATTTTATTTTATTTTATTTTATTTTATTTTATTTTATTTTATTTTATTTCAGAAGGCAGTGTCAGTGAAGTATATACCCAAATGCTGTAAAAGGAAGGAAGGTAGGAATTTGGCTAAGGAATTGTTTCTGTTGCAGAAAGGTCAGCTTGTAGAAGTTGCAGTGACTTTGGCATCATATGATCTTTTACATATCTGTGTATGTGTAAGGTGACTCAGTGAAGCAGTATGTGCAAGGAGACTACAGCAAGAAGGATGTCTGTGGGAATGCCTGAGGTATAATTTCAATAGGGTGTGGGAAGACATGATGTTCATGGGGATTTACCACAACTTTTCTGTGGTAGGAGATCATGCACAAGCAGATTTACAGCAACAGTGCAGAGAAACTATGCGATGCGGCAAYCCATCCAACAGAAAGTGTCAGCTCCAGCTTACAAACAGCTGAATCAGTAAACATGGAGGCAAGAAAGATACTTTTTTTGTGCCTCCCATGCGTTTTTTAATAAATGCCGAGTTCCCATAAAAATGTAGACCCATTGTAGCTGCCGCTCGGCTCCTGACAGTTCTGGGTCCCTATCATTTGATTTTCCTGAAACAGGCACCATGACTCAATTCACAAGATATTTCCATTAGCATGTTGGGCTGATTCAACTTTTATCCTGCCCTGTTGTGTCTGAATCATTTTTCCCCATCTCTAAGAGAAGCCCAGTGGAAGGCAGAAGGCCCTTCACATAGATGCTCAAGGTCTCTATCAGATAATAGGTGAAGAAATATTTGCCATGACCAAGCTATGGTCATTTTTTGCCATTCCTTAGTCACTTGGCAGCCAATGGAGGGAAGAGGCGAGAGCAGGGTGGGGGAGAGCAAATGAGACAGAGAGACAAGAACAAAAGATTCTTTTGTGGTACAGAGAGAGAGAAAAGGGAAAGCATCACCAAATGCCCAGAAGCCATGTTTGTAACAAGAGACCTATTCTCTCAGCTACTTGGAAAACAACTTGGAGTAAAAGGCCCTGATTGAATTAACCCTTCGTGGAGGCGATTAACTGAGCGTGAGGGAGAAGCACGGCCATGGGAGGCGTGATCTGTGCGGCGAGGTAGCGGTCTTGGATCTTGAGCAACTTAGAACAAGGATTGGTTGTCTGGGAAGAGGAGGTAGGGATGATGTTGGGTGGTTTGACCATACTGAAGTTTTAAAATGTCAGATGTCCTTTCTTCATAGTAACTTTGGTTTTGGAAAAGATCACTGGAGGGGTTTTTGCAGCATGTGAGGCAATGACTCTTTTCCATTGACATTTTTCCTAGGGATGCTGGCAGCTAGGACTATGGGGTAAGGAAAACATTGCCCCTAAAATACATGGCTTACTACAGCATAATCTTGTCCCATCACAGTCTCTGTGAATTCAGCTTCTATTGCCGCCCTTTCTTTTGCTGGCTCCAAAAAACTCTCTCCTCACACTTTGCATCTCTCTTGCTCAGGTCTTAGTCCTCTCTTTGGCTGAAAAGAATAATTTTACTTGGGTTAGGGGTTCTCTGTACAAATGAATTGAAGGTAGTCCAAATCCTCCATTTCCAAAGAAACAACCATCTTTATTGAATTGTGACCTCTATCCCTTAGCCTTCTCCATGTTATTTATAAGGAAGTTTCCTCTTCTGTTGAGTGGATCTTTGGGTAAAAGCAGGCTTCTGTGATGATGGTACCAGAAAAAGTTCTACCCAAGGAAAGAGAACCTGCATCTGTTTGAAGACAAATATGAGATATTGGCATATGCTGTGTCCGTTTGACTATGAGCTTGCTTCTGGGTGCTCTACAGAAGTGAGACAGACAGATGTCAAAGAAAGCTTCTTCTTCTTCTCATAACAGAAGGGACAGCACCTTACCTCTGGAGCCTCCTAACACAGTGCCAGGCAAAGGGGTGCAAAGAGCAGTCCGGAAATGGAAAGATATTTCTCCTCTCTGCTTCACTGTCTCAGCAGGTCAGGAGCAGTGTCCTCCCATCACGGGTCACCCATCCCCCCAGCTTGATGGTGCAGATGGGGAGGATGCAGTGGGTGGCCCTGGAGCCCGCGGTCAGGTGGGCTGCCGAGCGGATGTGAGACGCACACAGCCTCACAACTGTGCTTTCGTAAATAAGCCATCACATGGGACCCGTGCGTGTCTGTTAGGGCAGCAGTTTGAAAACAACCAGGAAAATCATGTGGCAGCAGCAGTCTGCAGGCTCCCAGCCCTCCCCCACTCCCTAACCTTCTCACTCCCTTTTCTTTCTACCCATCTCTCTGTGTCTTACTGAGATGGTAACCTCAAAGGCAAGAGCTGGATTTTGCTCCTGCTAACCTCGTCCAGGGCTTTGGAGTGTTTGTGTTGGCACTTGGTCTTGGTGTTCAACCTCTCTGTGCTACTTAGACAACCTGTGCTGTGTGATGTCCCCTGCAATCTTGCCAGGGAAATTTTCAAATTCAGTCTCCTAAAGGGATTGAAGGACATTTACCCAGAAGGGATGCTAAATATGATTAAACCCATTGCTCAATGGGATTTTCACTATTGCAGGTGAGTCTGGCAGAAATTGTCTTTTTCTGGCAGTAGGGTTTTAATACCTGATTGGCACTTGCTGGAGTCACTTGTAAGGTCAGAAGAGAGAGTTCTGGAGTTTGAAATGAAGTTTGTAAACTAAAAAACTTGAAGCTCTCCACTGCTGCCTCATACACCTCATTTACAGTAGCACAGCAAGGCAGGAATCTCAGAGCACTGAGACCTCAGCTGAGCTAAGAGCAGGTGGTGTTCTGTGCAGAACACGTGCTACTACTCTATCAATTAATGCACGTCTTGGAGCCTTGGCTCCACTCACGGCTTCCTATTGTAACTGAGGTCTTAGGCGCATATGGCTACCAACCTTGCTGAGTGCAAAGACCTCAGAGCCAGAAAAGAATGGAGGGATTTATTGGGCTGTGCCAAGTGAAGCTTAACCTGTCCTAGTGTCCTAGCACTTGGGTGGTGTTGTTGATTATACCTTCTTCTATCATACATTCCTCTAGCTATCATTTCCTCTAAGCTGGCGTTTCCTAGCTTAGAAACTCAGGATCTTAGTCCACAGTCCATAAGGCCTTTACTTTTTTCTGCGTTATGCGTTCTCCTCAATGCACCTCTTCTCTTCTCCTCTCTTCTCTTCTTCTCTTCTCTTCTCTTCTCTTCTCTTCTCTTCTCTTCTCTTCTCTTCTCTTCTCTTCTCTTCTCTTCTCTTCTCTTCTCTTCTCTTCTCTTC